>CAWUFW010007962.1:0-600000 GCA_963921515.1 Calotriton arnoldi
AAAAAAGGGTCATTTTCACTGTGAAAATGTGGTGCGTCCACGTTGCGTTTTGCGCTACTTCCTGTCGCGGGCACTAGGCCTACCCACACAAGTGAGGTACCATTTTTTTCGGAAGACCTTGGGGAACGCTGGGGTGCATGGAATTTTGTGGATCCACGCAGATTCCAGAACTTTCCACCACAGAAAAGTGAGGAAAATGTGTTTTTTTTGCCAATTTTGTAGGTTTGCAAGGGATTCTGGGTAACATAACCTGGTGAGAGCCAGTCAAGTCACCCCATCCTGAATTTCCCTGGGTGTCTAGTTTTCAAAAATTTATAGGTTTGCTAGGTTTCCCTAAGTGCCCGCAGAGCTAGGGTTCAAAAACTACAGCTAGGCACTTTGCAAAAAAAGGGTAATTTTTCATTGTGAAAATGTGGTACGTCCACGTTGCATTTTGAGCCATTTCCTGTTGTGGGCACAAGGCCTACCCACACAAGTGAGGTACCATTTTTATCGGGAGACTTAGGGTAACACAGAATTGTAGAGCAACTGTTTTTACCTATTGACTTTCGATGCATTTCTGCCTTCCAAATGAAAGACAATGTGTAACAAATAAGTCATTTTGAAAAATGACCTATAATTCTCATGCTAGTATGGGTACTCCCAATTTCGGAAATGTGCAAATATCTACTGTTTCTAAAATCTACATTTTGTTCCCATTTCAGAAATACATAGGTGTCTTTCATAACAATTTTTCCATGTATACATTTTCCCAAAATAATTGCTATATACCCGGTACATAATAAAAAACCATTGCAAGATGCTGGTCAGTTATTGGCTCTGGGTTCGTCGGGTTCTTGGTGAACCTACAAGTCCTATATATCCCCACAACCAGAAAGGTACAGCGGATATAACGGTATATTGCTTTCAAATAGCTGTCATAATTAGAAGAAGTTACAGGTGAAAACGTTGACACAAATGGCTGTTTTTTCAACTAATTTTCAATTTTTCCTTCATTTAACTGTTAGTTTCTATAAGGAAAACTTTAAGGATCTACACAAATGACCCCTTGCTGAATTCAGAATTTTGTCTACTGTTCAGAAATGTATGGCTTTCCAGGATCCATTATTGGTTTCATACCCATTTCTACCATTAACTGGAAGGAGGTTGAAAGCACAAAAAATAGCAAAAATAGGCTATGTCCCAGAAAAATGCCAAAACTGTGTAAAAAAGTTGGTTTTCTGACAAAAGTCTGCTTGTCCCTGAAACCTGGGAAGATGGTGATTTCAGCACCACAACCCCTTTTTATGCCTTTTGCAGGGAAAAAACAAGATGCTTTCATCTGTAGCCCTTTTTCGCATTTTCCCCCAAAAACAAAATGTTGCTGTATTTTGGCTAATTTCTGGGTCCCCTCCAGGGAATCCACAAACCCTGGGTACCTTTACAATCCCCATGATGTTAGAAAAAAAGGACGCAAATTTGGCGTGGATACCTTATGTGGTCAAAAAGTTACAGGGGCCTAAGCGCGCACTACCCCAAATAGCCAAAAAGGCTTAGCACAGGGGGAAAAGGCCTAGCAGCGAAGGGGTTAATTTGTTTAATGGTTAGTCACCGCTTGGGACTCAACACATTAATAATATACCAGTAAGGAAATTGACTGAGATTATTGAATAAAAACCCTTGCAGGCATCTTTACCTTTACAAAACTTTTAGAAGTTGGCATTTCTGTGTGCTATGTGTTGCGGCGCACCGGGCTGGCCGCCGTAGAACACTGCAGACACGAATCGGCATTGCCTCTGCCGGACATGCCTATTGAACTACAAATCCCATGAGGCCGCGGGGAATGACGCCGGTGATGTCATCACGTAGAGGAAGCCGGGGATAAGGAGGCTTCCGGGGCACCGGTCGGGTGCCGTTGATTCCCGATCCGTGCCATTCCAAGCAGTGAAGAAGGAAGACGCTGAAAGAGTCTGGTAGGGGTGCATTATTGCACCGCCTTTTCCCTTTCTACTGAATAACCCTTGATCTCTGTTCGGCCCGCTGTATCTGTGCAGACGGAGGCTGAAGCTGATAGTAAGCCCTGCTGGAGGAGCCACGCTTTGGCTTATGCAGGGCTGACAGTTCAACCTTGTAGTGTGCTCCTGGAGAAAGGGGTGGACCTGAAATACAATTTCACACGCTTTTTTTTTGTTTCTTTGCATATTTTGTTCGTTGTTGAATTTGTACAATCAAAACGTTATGGAGTGGCAGTCCAGGAGGATTACAGCTCATAGTGACTTAAGATAAACACATACTGGAAAGTGTTACATAGGAAGGTGCGTGTGTTATCTGATTGTTGTGCAACAAACTTGGTGATTTACGTAAGGAGGGCTCCAAGAAGAATTGGAGTTTACAAAGCATATTTCCAAGTGATTGAAAGGCACAGAAGGAATATTTCCTTATAACGCATATTCTAACAAGATCGTGGTCTTGGCTGATTTGTACTATATCCTACAGCAGGGGCTCGGTGAGCTATTCCAGGTGGCAGCTCCGCCTCCCTCCCCCCCCCTGTGTAGCGCTACATAAGATTATTATTGGTACGTGGTTTTATTTCTTGTTGCATACCATAAGGTGTGAGGGGCAGGGGCGTGACTAGAAAATAATACTGTTGTTCTATCGTTATAGAATACTAGTGGCTTCCCGGCTCAAGGGACACCAATGCATTAAAGGAACCGATATTTTGCTTTACAGGTATTGATAGTAGCATTTGTGATTTTCATGGTATAGTGTGGTTAACATGCCTTATGGTGTATGTACTATAACCTGATAGTTGTTTCATCTCATTTCAGATCTCCCTCCCTGCTGACCCCTTCCTTCCCTTCCCTCGCTTGATCACTCCGCTGAGTCTGTTGTTATACTCAGACCTCGGGGCTATCAAGAGGTGGACCCCCATTGAGCATCGTACGACTCCGAGGATTCAAAGCCTTGACAGAATCAACGGCCCACGAATTGTTATCCTCCCGGTTGTACCTTGGTATGGCCACCTTAGAGGATGTGTTAGCTGCCTTAGTCTTGGTGCAGGCCGAATTGGCCGCTTCTAGGGCTGAGACGGCCGCCTTGCAAACTCAGGTAGATAGGATGCAACGTAACCCATTTGATGCAGGAACCTCACACGCCCCCCATGCAGCTTCTGTGGTAGTAGAGGTCCCAACACCTATCCCATTAGCTACACCAGAAAGATTCTATGGGGATAGCAGCAAGGTGCAGGTGTTCCTCACACAGGTGTTACTCTATTTCACGTGTAAAGTTAAGGCCTTTAATACTAATCATGCCCGAGTAGCGTTCTTAATATCCTACCTGGCAGGGGATGCTGCTAACTGGGCCGTACCGCTAGTCAAGAGGGACGAACCCCTCTTGTATGATTGGGACTCCTTTTTGAAGGAATTTGAGAAAACGTTCAACCGTCGAGCAGCCACCCTTTCGGCAGACCGGGATTTGTTGGAGTTAAAACAAGGTAACCGGGATCTCATCTCATATTTAAATGACTTCAGGAGACTGGTAGCAGAAACAGAATGGCCTGAGGCCAAACAATCTGCTATATTCCAACAGGGGTTGCGGGAGGAAATGAAGGACGTATTGGCACAGATTGATCCACAACCTGCTTCATGTGAGGACCTCACCAGTCTAGTATTACGGTTGGATCATCGAATCGGCGAGCGAAAGGGGGAACACAAGAAGAGAGACCGGTACGTGCCTCGCTTGGATCATGCCCGGACCTCTGACAGTAGCCTACCCTCTAAAGCTGAACCTATGGAGATCGGAACCGTGCGTTCACCTCTTACTACGGAGGAAAGAGAGTACCGTCGGAGAAAGGGGCTCTGTATTTACTGTGGTAAGAAGGGCCACTTTATCAGGGAATGCACATTGAAGCCCAAGTATCCGCGAATGGAATTTAAGAAGGTTGCTACAGTTACATCAGGACCTCCGACGGGAAACGAGCGAGCTTGAAGAAGGAAGAAGGGACCCCTTCAGGCCAGGCGTATATCCCTTCCTTAGGATGTAGTAACATGAAGGAAAGAAATCACTTTTACGTGGACCTCTGTTTGTTGATTCAAGAGGAGGGGCATCAAGTTAGGGCTATGCTTGATTCCGGGGCCACCGGATGTTTTATGGACCAAAAGCAAGCGCTCTCCCTGGGAATCGACCTACAGGAAAAAGAAACACCGGAGGCTGTGTTCGCGGTAGACGGAAGATATCTTGATTCCGGGCCCATCCATCTTCAAACAGGAGCCTTGGAAGTTCTCATGGAAACCAATCACCGGGAGAGCTTGGCTTTTAACATCATTCAAGCACCCCAATACGGAGTGATACTTGGATTACCTTGGTTGACAACCCATAATCCTCAGGTGGATTGGAAGAAGAAAACCCTCCAGTTTACTTCGAATTCTGTGGGAAGCATTGTATCTTGCCTCATAACAACCCTGCCATGTCCTTGGCGTCATGTCATCACGTGGCTACCGCGGTGGAACACGATGTGAGCCTCCCTGCGGAGTACCAGGAGTATGCAGAAGTTTTCAATGAAATAAAGGCAGAAGTATTACCGCCTCACCGACCCTCGACTGCCAGATAGACCTGGTACCGGGTGCCATAATACCAGCTGGGAGGGTTTATGCTCTCACGGAACCCGAGAATGTTCATCTCTGCGCTTACTTGGATAAATACTTGGCGTTGGGTTTTATACGTGACTCAAAGTCCCCTGCTGCCGCTCCGTTGTTTTTTATACCCAAGGCGAATGGTGAATTGCGCGCCTGTGTGGACTTCAGATCGTTGAACGCCATCACAGTAAAGAACCGCTACCCGTTGCCCTTAATCAATGTCTTGTTGGAACAAGTCAAAAAGGCGGTGATATTCACCCGTTTAGACCTGAAAGGCGCTTACCACTTGGTCCGTATGCGCAGAGGAGACGAATGGAAGACAGCATTCAAGACCCGCTTTGGACTATACGAGTATCTTGTGATGCCATTCGGCCTGTGCAACGCCCATGCGGCCTTTCAGTTCTTTTTGAATGATGTCCTGCGAGAGTACCTGGACCGGATCGTAGTGATTTACATTGACGATATTCTAATCTATTCCTCCAACGTGGAGATCCACACACAACACGTATGTACCATCTTACAAACCCTACGAGACCATCATTTGTACTGTAAGATCAGCAAATGCGAGTTCAGTGTTACCACAGTTGAATTCCTAGGAGTGATGTTGACCCCGTGGGGACAGGAAATGTCCGAAAGGAAGATTTTCGCTGTTAAGGAATGGCCCAAACCCTTGAACCTCCTCGATATCCAGTGTTTCTTAGGGTTCGCTAATTTTTACTGCCGGTTCATCCATCACTTCTCGGAATTGGCGGCTCCCCTCACGAGGCTGTTGAAGAAAAATACCAGTTTCCAGTGGACGGAGGAGGCCCAAAAAGGGTTTGAGGCCCTAAAGAACGCTTTTGTATCTGCCCCAGTGCTGGTGCATGCGGATCCGGATCGACCATACATAGTAGAGGCGGACGCCTCGGACTCAGCAGTAGGAGCAGTGCTCTCGCAACGCCATGCGACAACTGGCCAATTGCACCCTATAGCTTATATGTCAAGAAAGTTCAATCCGGCAGAGCGCAATTACACCATTGCAGAAAAGGAGCTGCTGGCTATTAAGGAGGCTTTCCTGGATTGGAGGCATTTCTTGATGGGGGCCAAGCATGTGGTGACCGTGTTCACCGACCATCGAAACCTCCAATTCATGACAGCAGCAAGACACCTGACACCAAGGCAACTGAGGTGGATGCTTTTCTTCGCGGAGTACAACTTCGTGGTAACATATAGACCAGGAAAGGACAATAAGAAGGCAGATGCCTTAACCCGACAAACGACTCCTGTATGCCTTGAGGAGAGCCCAAAAAATGCTATTATTAATCCGCAGAATGTGATTGGTGCTACCTGTACTGATGCCTTCCTTAGAAGCGTGGCCCACAACGTCCAGACGGAGAAGTGGAAGAGCTGGTTGAAAAGGAATAAGGATTGGAAAATCACGCAAGGCCTCCCGCTGCGAGGAAACCAACTCCTGTTACCTGTTTGTCACCTGCGTAAGCAAGCCTTCGAGTGGTGTCACGCCTTGCCCAGTGCTGGGCATACCGGTCGAGAAAAAACTTTGGAACGGGTGATGCGTCAGTTCTGGTGGCCCACCATAAAGAAAGACATATCTACCTGGGTCAACGAATGCACGATTTGTAGCCAAATGAAGTCCTCGCATGCTCGACAGGCGGGCCTCTTGCAACCACTTCCTACTCCAACGCAACCCTGGGAGAACATTTCTGTGGACTTTGTGGTAGGAATGCCAGTGGACCAGGGTCATACAGTCATTTTGGTAGTCGTGGATTACCTAACTAAGATGGCACATTTTGTTGCCTGTAAGAAGATCCCCACATCAAGTACACTAGCCCACTTGTTATTGACTCACATAGTTCGGTTGCATGGGTTACCGAAAACCATAGTCTCAGACCGGGGTGCTCAGTTTACTGCCAACTTTTGGAGGGTGTGGTGTTCGGCACTGGGTATAGCTTCTAATATTTCCACAAGCTTTCACCCGCAAACAGACGGCCAGACTGAGATGGTTAATCAAACCTTGAAACAATACCTCAGGTGTTATGTGGAGGGCACTACGGAGGCCTGGGTTGATAGGTTGTGGTTAGCCGAAGTAGCATATAACAGCGCTACACACAGCTCAACGAAACTCGCACCCTTTTACTGTTCATATGGGTTTCACCCTCGCTTCACACCCTTGTTACACCCTTTACAGTCTACACAGGTTCCCGAAGTGCATGAGAGAATTACTCATATTAAGAACAATTTAAGGGTAGCACAAAGCGGTTTGAGAGCGGCTAAGATTCAGTACAAAGCGTATGCAGACAAACATAGACGTCCGGGGCCGGTGTATAGAGTAGGGGATTATGTGTGGTTGTCCACCAAAAACATCAGATTTAAAAGATATAGTGTGTTCAATCCCAAGTACATTGGCCCGTATAAAGTGACCAAGCTCGTCAATCCTGTAGTGGTGCAGCTAGCCTTGCCCTCCGCTTTAAGGATACACCCTGCTTTCCATGTCTCCCTTGTTAAACCTTCACACGCCAGGGTCCGAGGTGCACCACCCCCAGTTCTCGTGAACGATGAGGTGGAACATGAAGTGAGGGGTATCGTAGACTCTAAGATCTACCGCAGTAGGCTTTGGTATCTAGTGGCCTGGAAGGGCTACGGGAACGAGGAGAACTCATGGGAGCCCGCCTCGGGCGTACATGTTCCTTGATACTCGGCGCTCTTTCATAGGCGCTATCCTGCGAAGCCTGGTCTCTGTCAGTGTTCTTCGGGGGAGGGATGTACTGTGGCGGCGCACCAGGCTGGCCGCCGTAGAACACTGCAGACACGAATCGGCATTGCCTCTGCCGGACATGCCTATTGAACTACAAATCCCATGAGGCCGCGGGGAATGACGCCGGTGACGTCATCACGTAGAGGAAGCCGGGGATAAGGAGGCTTCTGGGGCACCAGTCGGGTGCCGTTGACTCCCGATCCGAGCCATTCAAGCAGTGAAGAAGGAAGACGCTGAAAGAGTCTGGTAGGGGTGCATTATTGCACCGCCTTTTCCCTTTCTACTGAATAACCCTTGATCTCTGTGCGGCCCCGCTGTATCTGTGCAGACGGAGGCTGAAGCTGATAGTAAGCCCTGTTGGAGGAGCCACGCTTTGGCTTATGCAGGGCTGACAGTTCAACGTTGCGGTGTGCTCCTGGAGAAAGGGGTGGACCTGAAATACAATTTCACACGCTTTTTGTTTCTTTGCATATTTTGTTCGTTGTTGAATTTGTACAATCAAAACGTTATGGAGTGGCAGTCCAGGAGGATTACAGCTCATAGTGACTTAAGATAAACACATACTGGAAAGTGTTACATAGGAAGGTGCGTGTGTTATCTGATTGTTGTGCAACAAACTTGGTGATTTACGTAAGGAGGGCTCCAAGAAGAATTGGAGTTTACAAAGCATATTTCCAAGTGATTGAAAGGCACAGAAGGAATATTTCCTTATAACGCATATTCTAACAAGATCGTGGTCTTGGCTTATTTGTTCTATATCCTACAGCAGGGGCTCGGTGAGCAATTCCAGGTGGCAGCTCCGCCTCCCTTCCCCCCCCCCTGTGTAGCGCTACATAAGATTATTATTGGTACGTGGTTTTATTTCTTGTTGCATACCATGAGGTGTGAGGGGCAGGGGCGTGACTAGAAAATAATACTGTTGCTCTATCGTTATAGAATACTAGTGGCTTCCCGGCTCAAGGGACACCAATGCATTAAAGGAACCGATATTTTGCTTTACAGGTATTGATAGTAGCATTTGTGATTTTCATGGTATAGTGTGGTTAACATGCCTTATGGTGTATGTACTATAACCTGATAGTTGTTTCATCTCATTTCAGATCTCCCTCCCTGCTGACCCCTTCCTTCCCTTCCCTCGCTTGATCACTCCGCTGAGTCTTTTGTTATACTCAGACCTCGGGGCTATCAAGAGGTGGACCCCCATTGAGCATCGTACGACTCCGAGGATTCAAAGTCTTGACACTATGTGTCTTTGTGCCTGCCTGATGTGTATTGCATGTCTGGCTCTGGAGTGACACGGGCTGGTGAGGTGGGTGGCTCCAGAGGGGCTGGGTGAGTCAGCGCTAGGCTGAATAGGCAGATCTGCATTTGGAGTAGTGGGAGGAGTAGCCCCTGACCCTGAATAGGTCTGTGGCTGCCTTGGACAATGCTGGCTCCGCCCCCCTGTGGTGTGTCTGGGACCAGAGCCTAACCTAACAATGAGGAGGTTGTGAGCACTGTAAACAAATGTTAAGTGCCCCCCAGAACTGGTTGGAACTGGGACCCAAGCCTTGTGCCAGGGCAGAACAAAGGACACAAGGAGTATAAATATTGGGGCTGTGACCCCATGTATGGTGTGCTTACTTGGAGCTGGGAAGCTGAAGGACTGCTGGGCAAGGAGGAACCGCCGTGGGACCCAGCTGCTGCTTCCTGGGGGTCCCTACGTGCAGGCCTGCCTATGTCCAGCTCTGCCCTCTGAATTTGGGACTTAGTGTCGTGAGCAGTGTTCCCTCGAACGTGCGCGCCTGAGCGCGCGCGCACATCAGTGCCCCCGAGCGCGCAGTGCTGTGTGTGTGGCGCGCACACACATCCCCGAGAGCATTGGCGCCGCCGCTGCAGCGCGAAAAACGGGCATTTCAAACTTGCAGAGGAATTTAGCAAGTGCTCCCTCCCAAGGAGGGAGCACTTGCTAAATTTCTTTTGCTTTCCAGAGTGCGACTGTGGGGCTCATTGTTTGTTTGCTTTTGTTTAAGTATTGGTGTTAATTGCAGAGCCCATCAGGAGCTGCGATTAACATGAATGCTTTAAACAAAAGCACACAATCTGCCCGCAGCAACACTCTAGAAAACGAAAGAAATGCAGCACCAAACACAGCGTGTGCTTTTAGAATCACCTAAAAGCACACGCTGTGTTTCTAGACTTGCTGCATTTCTTCTCTTAATAGAGCTGGACTGCGGGGTGATTGTGTGCCTTTTTAAAGTTTTCATGTTAATTGCAGCTCATGATGGGCGCTGCCATTAACATGAAAACATTAACAAAGCGCACAATCGCCCGCAGCCAGCTCTATTAAGAAGAAATGCAGCAAGCCTACAAACGCGACATTTGTAGGTGCCTTTAGCGCGTGCATTTATCTTGGTTTGTAAGCTGTTGTCGCGGCCTCAGCTGCTCGCACAGATTTATTCCTGTGTTTTTGTGCTGTCCTGTTCAGACAGAGTTATCTCTGTCAGTGCAAAGTGGTATATATTTAGCAGGCCCGGGAGCAGTGCCTACGTTTAAGAATGCCTCCTCCCGCGCCCCACATGCTGAGAGACAACCGCCTCTCCCTGCAGGCCAGGCTCTGACATATTGAAGCGCGGATTCTGCAGCAGGTCCTGTTTCTAGGAGCTATGAAGGCCGTTGACTCTGAAGGAGTATTGGCTTCTTCTCAAGGAGGGCATAGGGCGGTGAGGCTGGAGCAATGAGATACTGAGCTGCCAGCCGGATGTCACTCCATGAGAGTCAACGACTTCCTGCGCATCTGCGATACCACCACCAATACCGCCAGCAATCGAGAGGGAAACAGAGCAGACTTGGGGTATCGATAATCCATCCTTGTTTCCTTTTGGAGCCTCTGATGTCATCCGCCCCTGTCTCAGCACACATAGGCTGTATGCCGCCACACCTGTGACATGTTTCCTCCGGTTCTTCCTTATCTTTTCCAGTGTATGTCTGTGTGTGTTTGGGGACGACATTAAGTCTCAAGCAATTTCACATTTTGACAGATTTCCAGACTTGCAGAGAACATTTCAAATGACGTAGAAGAGCAGAAAATGATGCAAGTAAGACCCCACTCTGAGGGCTAAGTTGCAACTTGTCACACAGGCGCAGACGAAGCCCTCACTACGCTGCACTTTTCTTCTCACCCTTTTCTTTCTCTTACATATATCTTGAAAGAGCAACGGGAAAAAGCATGCACCGAATATCACCCTAAAAATCAAACTGCCCGTCTGGGGGAGAGGGTAGAATTTTCAAAATTAATAGAGATAGTTCTAATTAACCGTTTATAAAGTACACACCACAAACTAAATTGTCTACAGCTCCGAGTATAATTAGGGTTCTTACGCAATTAATGATGACATTCGTGTGTTTTTTATACCTCACAACGATGAAAGGCTGAGCAGGCCCTGCTTGGGGTTGAACCTGTTAGCCTCAGGTTCTACACCCATTTGGCCAGTGGGTGCTCGACCCACTAAGCCTTCTACTTGGCGTCTGTTGCACAGACCACAAATCGAAAGATGCCTTTGCTTTAAAATAAAAGTTGTTATTCGCTTATTCTGTGCGTCTCAGATTAAACATTTATAAAAGTTGGACTGGGGCCGGCGACTATTAATCCGGTCTAACGCAGCCGCTCACCCTCGAGCTATCTAATCGTGTTTAAAAGGGATGGGTTCGTCAGGGGTGATGTCAAACTAAAATAAAGCTTTGTAGAAGACATATATTCCAAATTATGTCCCATACACAATCCATTAGTCAGCTTTACACGATTCAACTGCGTTCATTGTCCCTTTCAGATAAAAAATGAAAACGCATACTTTAACAGCTTGAAAACTTAATCTGCAATTGAATTCCCAAAGACATTTGCCATATCCTGAGTCATAATCAGGATAGGCGTCTACTACAACCATGTAATTTAATTTCTCAAAAATTAAAAAATGCTGCCAAAGTAGCACACTCGGCATCTTCAAGCAGCTGTTATGCATCTGTACTTTATTATAATTTTATTCTTCCTGCATTTGTTAAAGTTTTCATGTTAATCGCAGCGCCCATCATGAGCTGAAATTAACATGAAAACTTGAACAAATGCACACTAATCAGCCCGCAGCCCAGCTCTATTAAGAAAAGAAATGCAGCAACATAGCTGCCAAGGTTTCAAATTGCTATGTGGGACAGTTTCAAACCTGCCTCAACATCGTTCACGTGGATCTGTATGTGAGGAAATGCACCGTCTTTTCACTTTTTAAGCAAAAGTTTGGAGTGATATTTGGCGCTGCACCCACACGCGCGGTCTGGTTACTGGCGCACATAGCCTTGGTTGCAGCGCACAAAGACCTTACACTACCGCTCACAGAGGAAAAAAATTAGAGGGAACATTGGTCGTGAGCGCTTTAATTTCTACTGAAAGTGCGTGGTGAGCGCTTTTTCTTTTACTGCCTGAGCCCAAGGAGGGGGCTCCTATCGTGGGAAGCAGCCGGTGTGCGTGTCGGCGCCCCTCCCCTTTGCTCACTGCTGCGTGTGGTGGGCGCTTTGCACATTGTTCCCTGAGCCGAGAAGTGGGCTCCTTCTGGGAAAAATACAGCGACAGCAGCCGCGCCGTAAACCGAAATCCTGCTGAGAAGGAATCCCGGCGCTGGGATTCCTCTGTGTTGCCTGGTTGTGGGCGGAGGCTTTTGCCAAGGAAGCCTGCCCATGGGCGGGGCTGGCCAGAGGAAGCCAAGCCTGAGCCGGAAGTCAGGCGAAGGACGCCTGTTCGTGGGCAGGGCTCTCGTGGTATCGAGGAGAGCCCCGCGTGCTGCATAAACTGGCTGGATAGTGCAGAGAGCCCCGCGTGTCTTCTGGGCCGGCTGTGGATGAGGCTGGCGGCGAGAGTGAGGCGGAGCCTCGCAGGCTCACAGGACAACAAGGAGAAAGGACCGGAGCCTCGCGGGCTCCCCTCTGCCACTTCCTGCCTTTCTCCCATAGCGGACCGTCTCCCGTGAGTGACTCGAGGACACTGAAGAGGCCCTGGTGAGTAGGGGCAGCGAGGCATACTTGTTTTCTGCCTAAATATTGTCACCGCTGCGCCGCAGGCTCGCGGGCAGCTGCAACGTCGGGGACAGAGTCTGGGAAGGCCTGGGTGAGTGGGGCCTGTGCTGGGCAGAAACGTGAATTGAGACACAAACAAATTTTACAATGAAGATACATTGTATAGAAGAAGAATCCAAAGGTCAGTATGATAAATGAACGCAGAAAAAGTCTGAGGTACTTATGGTAGGGAGTCGCCCAGGGAGTAGGGGCAAAGAATTTCCCTGAGGTAGTGAACGGACATGACATCATGCCACTAACGTTTATGATAACTTGCACTTTACAGAATAAGTACAATATCAGTAACACGTGGTACATAGAGACAAAAGAAAAAAAAGGTAAAAATACATAACAGAAAAAAGAAAGAATAGACAATAAACAGTGAGTAAATAGAATAGCAGCAGTACCCGATTCTGCAAACTAAAGACACCCTCCAGCGTAAAGGTTTGGGTCACATAAATGTTGCCTACTCATTGTCTTTGACAGGCGAAGTATAACTCTTGCCAGTACCTATTAACTTTATGTAACTCCACAACCATGTGAAAGAAAGCTGCATTTACCCTACAGTTTGCCAGTTCGCTTGAGATTCCATGGATCCATGGTCCCCATTTGGGTGTGCGGAGCACATGACAATTTGAGTTTTTGGAGAAAAAAAAATATTTGGAGCCAGCCTAGGCTCTTTTCAAAGCTGCTTTATAAACTATGGGGTCAAGGTAAGCTCCACTTGCCCTTTTATACTGAAGACACATTTTCCCAGAGGTGGGGCTCAGAGCTCCTCCCTAATTTGATAGCAGACATGACAAAATCTTTCCAGCCATGCCAGTCAATCAGAATGCATGGGTACATGAACCAGAACCATAAACAAATGCTCCCCACTGCAATGGGCTTCATGTCTTTTTCAAACCTCTCTGGACCCTGTATGACACTAAACCTGTAAAATGGAGCAATATCGATCAGAGTACAGTAACTATTCTCACAAACTACTGAGGAGACTAACACTAAATATAAAATTGCCCTATTCCATGGCAAGTTCTAGAATCAAGCCAAGTTTGGTGTAAATACAGTGAGCATTTGTTTACTGTAATGGTGAACAAAATTCTTATGGAAGCTTGAATGGGACACAACTCTTATTTCCATACCTTTTGCCTCTCTGGATGAATTTGTACAGGACTCAAAGTTCCAAAACTATACTGGACACACCAAAAGAGTACCAAACTTTGACCAGATTCATTGTACATTGTAACAACTACAGTGGTTCAAGAAGTTATTACAGAAACAACAACGATAAACTACTAATGTTTTACATAAATAAAAGACAATTAAACTTGAAGACAACAGACATACAGAATCACGAAAGCATCATGAAAGAGTACCCAAAGCAATTGATCAAAGGACATATATTATTAGAAATATTTTTTCTTTAAAAAAAGGGGGACAATTATACAAAAATACAAATATACAGTGCACAAGGGGTGTTCACGGGGTTACACAACAAACGTGACTGAGAACACAATTTACAGTGTAAAGGAAGGAAGAATGGCAGAGGAAAGAAATTAAACAAAACAAGTCCAACGAATTTCATGAACAAAATGCAATATATGCTTCCTCTTTCATTTGTGCCAAATGAAGGCGTTCTAGGCGTTTTGACCTATTCAATTCATGAGGTCATCATCAGGTCAAGGAAAAATTAAGTGCAGCCAATCAATATAATTTGTATTGTCTGAATCAGATGTGAACCAAACGAGAGCTCCCGCATGGACAATTATACCTAACTGGGATCCCAACCCCAAAAAATGTTTGCACATGAAATTCAATGTGTCATCAAAGAGGCCAATACACATTTAAATGGGCCAACTCTGAGTTCAGAATGCATGAATCATTGGAACAGCTCGAAAACTCAAGCAAGCGCTCACGTCGCTCTCCGACAATGCGGTAGGATTCATCATACAGCACCAAAGTTATAAGCAAAACAAAAATGCTTCTAACTATATATATATATATATATATTATCTACTGGCGGTCGCCAGTAGATAGTTATAGTTAGGACCTATTTTCCATAGGAAATCCGCGACATTCTATTTGAAATAACTCTTGCGTCGGTTGACGAATCTTCGCGAAATTTTCAAATTTTATGGCCCGCTCCGGTCCGCTCCTACCCTGAAAGTCTCAGGGTGATTCGTCAAGCGGGGGCCGAGAAAAAAGGGGGGTCCCAAAACGTGTTTTCCCCATAGGAAACTTTAGACACGGCTACAGCCCGAACTGCTGAACGGAATTACACCAAATTTGGCAAAGAGGTAGTTCTTGGTTCAGAAAGAACCCTTTTGTTAAATGGTGTAAATCCGTTCAGTAGTTGCGGAGAAATTAAAAAAATAAGAGTCAAAAAATCAATTTCCCATAGGAAACTTTAGACACGGCTACAGCCCGAACTGCTGAACGGAATTACACCAAATTTGGCAAAGAGGTAGTTCTTGGTTCAGAAAGAACCCTTTTGTTAAATGGTGTAAATCCGTTCAGTAGTTGCTGAGAAAATCAAAAGTAAAAGTACATATATATCTATGGCCGCGTCGGATTCGCGCACCCTCCCGATCACGAGCTGTCTGCTAATTGGCTGTCAACACTCCAAACCAGGAAGTGTTGGCAGCCATCTTGTTCCTCGGTAGAACCGAGGAACAAGAAAGCAGTAAAAAAGTGCTCAAAACGCACAAAGGGGGCAGGGTAGAAACACCCTGACCCCTAGGTCTGCTCAGGGGTCCCACAAGGACCCCTGGGCAGAAAAGCATATATTTTTTTTAAATTGGCAGGATGCGCTCAGGGAGCGCGAATCCTGCCGATAAAAAAATCGAAGAGCGGTCTCCGCGCTTCGATTGTATTTTGCCCCCGGGTGGCCCAAGTCCCGGGGGCATGGTGGGGGGTTAAATTTATGTATGGGGGCCTCAAGGGCCCCCAAGCCCCGGGACCGCCACCCCCGGGGCTTTCTTTTAAAATGGTGCGGGAGGGCTCTGAGCCCTCCCGCAGCCCCGGGACCACCACCTCCCCGGGGCTTCTTTTTTAAAAACTTTTTCCTGTGTTGGGGGGCTCGAGCCTCCCACACGCCCGGGACCGCCACCTCCCGGGGCACTAACAAATTAAAATGGGGGTCCGTTTTGGAGCCCCGGGTACCACCACCTCCCGGGGCTTTGCTGATGTGGGGAGGGGGCCGCGCGGCCCCTCCTGGAGCCTGTGGTGGCCCTGGGGACCGCCACCCCCAGGGCCGGCTCCTGCAGTGTCCCGGGTGCCTACCCCGGGACACTGCTGTTTGCAATGACAGGACGGGAGCCTCGCGGCTCCCGTCCTGTCATTGCAAACTGCTTGGATATTGAAGAGAGAGCAGGAAACCTGCTCTCGCTCCAATATCCAAAGACAATTGCTTTTCCACATGGGGAGCAGCATGTTAGCTGCTCCCCGTGTGGAAAGCAATTCCGGCTCCCTTAGGACACGGGGAGCCGGCGGGACTGTGGGGGTTTGGGGACCCCCACAGTCCCCAACGAGAGGCCAGGCCCCGGGGATGGGGTCCCCGGGGCCATAAGTGGCTCGGGAGGGGGCCACACGGCCCCCTCCCCAGAAATAAGTTTTTAAAAGGCCTGCCCCGGGGATGGGGTCCCGGGGCAAAGAGAGGCCTGAGGAGGGGGCCACGCAGCCCCCTCCTTAAAAATTAAAGAAAAAGTGTGGCCATGCCCGGGGGATGGGGTCCACGGGGCAGGATTCGGCCAGGGGAGAGGGCCACGCGGCCCCCTTCCCGTTTAATTGAAAAAAAAAAAAAGGGGTAAGGCCCTGGGGGATGGGGTCCCCAGGGCCCAAAAATAGGGAAAAGGAAGGGGCCACACAGCCCCCTTCAGAAAAAAAAAAAAGAAAAACGATCGGGCCACAGGCCCCGCCCCTTCCTTCACCACTCTGCAAACGCGCCCCTGGCGCGTTTGCAGATGGGAAGTAATTCCACTTCAATACTGGGGTCCCTGGGGCCAACTAGCCCACCAGGAACCTCCAGTATGCGCCAGGGCTGCGTTGCAGAGAGGTGTACAGAGGCCACGCCCCTTTATACACCTCTCTGCAACGCAGCTCTGTGGCACTTTTGGATATACCTGTTGGGCTAGTTGGCCCCCAGGGACCCTCAGGATTCAAGGGAGTTAATCCCCGACTTAAAACGCGCCACGGGCGCGTTTGCACAGTGGTGAAGGGAGGGCGGGGCTTCAGGTGACATGTGTGCAAACAGGCCCCGTGGCGCGTTTTAAGATGGGGAATTAAATCCCCTTCAATACTGAGGGTCCCTGGGGCCAACTAGCCCAACAGGTACATCCAGAAAGTGCCACAGAGCTGCGTTGCAGAGAGGTGTAAAAGGGTGTGGCCTCTCTACACGTCTCTGCAACGCAGCCCCTGGCGCATACTGGAGGTTCCTGGTGGGCTAGTTGGCCCCTAGGGACCCTCATGATTCAAGGGACTTAATCCCCAACTTAAAACGCGCCACGGGCGCGTTTGCACAGATGTCACCTCAGGCCCCGCCCCTACCTTCACCATTGTGCAAATATTCCTCTAAAATCTGCCGAACTACGAATTCGGATTTACTCACCTGTTATCAGGAGAGACCTCAGTGCTGCATCTTTCAGCCCAGTACTAATCCTGAAAAGTAATTTTAACCGTACTTACCAGTAACTTGAATTTCCTTCCATAGGATATCATTGCCTGCTTTTTGCTGAAAAAGTTTCTAAGTGTTGATTTTTGAAACATACAAATATTCCTCTAAAATCAGCCGAAATACGAATTCCGATTTACTCACCTGTTATCAGGAGAGACCTCAGTGCTGTATCTTTCAGCCTAGTACTGGTCCTGAAAAGTAATTTTAACCGTACTTACCAGTAACTTGAATTTCCTTCCATAGGCTAACATTGACTGGTTTCACTTGGAAATTCTTCTAAGTGTGGAGTTTTGGAACTTTAAAATATTCCTCTAAAATCAGCCGAAATACGAATTCCGATTTACTCACCTGTTATCAGGAGAGACCTCAGTGCTGCATCTTTTAGCCCAGCACTGACCCTGAAAAGTAATTTTAACCGTACTTACCAGTAACTTATATTTTCTTCCATAGGAATCCATTGTCTGGTTTTCAGCTGAAAAGTTTGTGTCGATTTTCACAAACTACAAATATTCCTTAAAAATCGCCTGTATGACTTAAACGCATTCTTTCAACTGTTTACAGGAGATGCACCAGTGCTGGATCCAGGATCCAACACTGACTAAGAAAAAGTAACGATAACAGTTTTTACCTGCTAAGTGAATTTCCTTCCATAGGATAACATTGGTGATTCTATGAGAAAAAGTTTCTAAGTGTCAACTTTTAAAATACAATATTCCTTAAAAATCACTACTGTAACCAAAACGCTTTACTCAACTGTTTAGAGGAGATGTCCCAGGACTGAATCTAGGATCCAGTCCTGTGGTTAGAAAAGTAATCCATAAAGTAACTAATTGCATTTAACTAGAAATTCACATTGAGCTGAATGTTGCATTGTGTTTGAAAATGTGTTGCCCATTGCAACAACTGTAACTACTGTACTTAAAAGTCTATTGCCTATGTGCAAAGTATTTAAACTAAAGTAATTCATTCTGAGAAAGTATTTTTGTAATGTATAATGTAATTACAATGTAATTTAAAAAATAAAATATGTAAAAAAAAATGTTTCTAAAAATGTAGTAAATCAGTATGAAAAAAATAAATATAACAATTAATACATTTAAAAATTGTCATTTATAAAACCTTTGAAATTCACTGAAAAAACCGTAGGTTTCAGACATGTTATAGTTAGGAATTAGCATTTAAAAAACCTTTGAAATTCACTGAAAAAACCATAGGTTTCAGACACGTTATAGTTAGAAATTAGCATTTAAAAACCTTTGAAATTCACTGAAAAACCATAGGTTTCAGGCACGTTATAGTTAGAAATTTGCATTTAAAAAACCTTAGAAATTCACTGAAAAAACCATAAGGTTTTAGGGACAGTTATAGTTAGTTGGACATTGCACTCGTACAAAACCCGTGAAATTCCCCCGTTATAGTTAGTTCAGGTAACTATAACTCGCGCCCCGCAATGCACTGCTGATGACGTCACATATTACATCACTCATGACATGGTCAGTGACATCACTGATGACATCACTGATGACATCTCAAATGACATCACTGATGACATCACTGATGACATCATCCATGTGAGAAATTAATGCATCTTCTCACACCCTAATATAAGTTTTGAAACACCCACTCTAAATTACAGACTGCCATTCTCAAAACCATACACACTCCAATACCAATAAGTACATACCCACTCACTGATTCTTAGGTCTACACACACACATCTACTCACTCACCCGTACAGTCACTCATACTTACAGTCACTCAGTACAGGACTATCATATGCACTCATACACCTATATAAACACTCACACAACGCAACTCATCCATAGAGGTATTCACACACCTAGTCAGTCATGCAAATAATTAATCACACTCCAATTTACTCACCTATACAGTTATACACACCAGCTCACTTACTCATAAAAATACTAGCACATTCTTACGCTCCTATGCAATCACTGATGCAAGCACACACTCATCCATATAGCCACTCTCACAATCACACACTCTCACTTATAGCCATTTATATACTCCAACACACATATATACTGCCTTTCACATATGTAGTTACTCACACATGTACCACTGAGATATACATTCAATCACTAACACACCCATACACACACTCACCCACCCATACAGTCCATCACAGACGCACTCTTGAAACCATGCACCCAGTGAATCACCCACTCACACATCTATGCACAGAGTCACACACACCCCACCCACACAAACACTGAGGCACCCATACAGATACTCAGAGAACCAATCCATAACCCATATAGACACTCATTTAGCTAGTCAGAAACCCATGCAGTTGCTTACACAACAACAGACAGACGGATACAGACATTCACACAGTTTAGTCACTCACCCATGCATCCAGTAAGATACGTTTAATCACTCACTTATAGACTCAGTCACGCACCTACTAAATCATCCATTCAGGCGCTTCTACACCCACTCATTCTTCAATACGCCTTTCCCTAAATATATTAAACATATTTAAACTTTACAGAAACACACAGTCACTGGATGATGTCATCAGTGATGTCATTTGAGATGTCATCAGTGATGTCATCAGTGATGTCACTGACCATGTCATGAGTGATGTAATATGTGACGTCATCAGCAGTGCATTGCGGGGCGTGAGTTATAGTTACCTGAACTAACTATAACGGGGAATTTCACGGGTTTTGTACGAGTGCAATGTCCAACTAACTATAACTGTCCCTAAAACCTTATGGTTTTTTCAGTGAATTTCTAAGGTTTTTAAATGCAAATTTCTAACTATAACGTGCCTGAAACCTATGGTTTTTTCAGTGAATATATATATATATATATATACAGTTAATATTGCCAGCTAAGTTATACACAAGCAAATATATAACCAAAGTGCAAATACAGTGATCCAATTGAGTGATAGTGCTCCATCCTACCCTGAGCAATGGTCAGATCTGCATATATGGTTAATACCATGATGCAGTAATTATAAGCAGTGCTTAATTTGGAAGAAAAAGTAAGTCAAAAGGCCCTCGTCAGGTCCCTGCAGCTTGCACTACCCACTGGCCATGCCAGTGCTGCCAATGACAGTACCAGCACAACTTTGAACCATCACACTGCTACAAGTGTGACAATTCAGATTGTTTGAGGGCCCCCAAAGCAATAAGAATGGCTTGGTTCGCAGGAGTTGGTTGTTTTTAATGTATATTACATTAATGAACAACTGCTGTACTGCTCGTCTCTAGAATACACAAACAGCACCACCATATTGCAGCTGTCATAAGTGCCAGTGTTGACAAATAAGTGTTGATGCCGAGTACCGGAAACCTCCGGCTCAAATTAAGCACTGGTTATAAATACCATGGTACTTATATTATAGTACTTATGTTCTTGAACTGGAACATAAGTGGGTTACAGCTCGTAAAAGGAAACATACATCCTTGCAAAAGGGAGAGCACAGTATTTAAATGCCACCAACTGTTGTTGGCACTTTAGCTGCATCATGAAGGAACAGGTCAGGCGGACTTTGTATTTTACAAACAGAGTTGGTTTAGAACTCTTTTGTCTGCAGACAAAAATTATACAAATCATGGTTAAGGAATACATGAAAGAGGGTTTTAGTGTGTGGGCTGGCATCTATACAAAAGGAAACAGAAAGAAAAATAGGTCGAATAGGGAAAGAGAGAAATAAAATAAAACAGCATGAGAGACAAAAGGTAAGAAAGAAAAATTAAGAATGGGAGAAAAAGATGGGTAGATGGAAAAGGGAAAGAAAGGGAGGAGAAAGGAAGGGTGATAGGAGGGAAAGAAGTATGAAAGGAAAGAAAGAAAAAAGTCAAATGTAGGGTGCAGGGGGAAGAATGAATGGATGGAAGGGTGAAAGGATGCATAGGTGCATGAGTGAAACATTGGATAGAGGAGTAAAAGGTTCAACAGAAGAAAGGGTGAATGGACACATGGAGAAAGGTGACCAGATGGATGGGTTAAAGGACGGATGGATGGATACATGAATATATAGGTGGGTGGGTGAAAGAATGCATGGATGGATAGATGTGGGGGATGGGTGGAATGAAAGTTGAAGAGATGGACAGATGGATGATTAGATGAAGGGTAGATGGATAGAAGGCTGATATAAGGAGGATGAGCGGATTAAATAAATTCTTGTAAGGAGGGTCGTGTTTGTTTGCTTTGCATGCTCAGTGTTTAATGTCATATTTCAAGTAGGGGGTATTTACATTCTCTGGCTACTCCTTTAGGCTAAAGCCCCGAAAATGCTCGGGGCAAGACCCCAGCTTCCCTCCCCTTCTGACGGCCCAGGCAGTGCAGACTCATTCATTTCTACTGAACAAACCTGATTCAGTGAAACGTAGTGCAACTACTGGAAGCATTCTGTTACTAAAGATCCCTTGTGTATCTCTAGCCTGTACACTTATTCAGACTCCTGTGAATTAGACTGCGATGAATTGTAACAATGCCAACCCCCGCAGTGCTAGCGCCGGCAGAGTGGCAGTCAAATGAGTTGGCTGATATTTATCGGAGATGCACAATGCACGCTCCACACGTTTAATCTTCTGATAATGGAACTTATTGTATACATCATCTATGGACAAAATTAATAGAAACCTTTAGAGTTCAAATGCAATAATCCTGAATGATGGCTTTGACTCAACAGCATTGTCCTCTGGAATAATTCATCGATCTAGGTATTAAAAAGCGATTCCTATGAGTCGGAATTTGTAATCCTTTAATTTCTTTATTCTGCTCAGTCACTGGATAGATAAAGCCTTTCATTCTTAGAGACAGGTTATTTATTTCCATTTCTCAAAAGGATCAAAAATTAAATAGAATGGGCTGTCTGGCTCGAGCTACAATTATTAAGCAGGGGGGCCTCTCATGGTGGCTTGATAAAGTTGCACAATATAATGCTCTTTGGTGTGCTGTAATTTTACAGAAGGAGCGTTTGAACTGAACTACAGCAACTGAGAAAGATGTGGTGCAAACAAATAAATTCATAAATACGTTTGGTGTAAAAATTCAGACGGTAAGCACAATTGCCATGGACTCCTAGTTCTAAATTATACGAAGACAAATTCTGTAATGGGCTTTTGAGGTAAGGATTCCTGAAGTTAGAATGACATGGTCCATTTGTAGTTCCACCAAGGTATCGCATAATAGCGTTCTTCTAGTTTGCTCCTAACAAACATATGCTGGGCCACCAACAAAATGATGTCTCAAAAGTCAGCTTTCTTCTTCATTTAAGGGGTACTTCTCCCTTAAAGAGCTTTGTATCAATTGCACGTGATCCCTCCACGCCTCTGCAGTTATACAGTTCAAAGCAAAAAGGGAAATTACATACTAGAGAGGAGAGGAGACCAGACAGCAAGAGAAAATAGGGAACCAAAAGAAGAGATGTTCAGGCCAAATGGGCAAAGAATCTAAAGTGGCAGACATCAACATTCTAGAATGTGCTAGGCTAACTAGTGCATGAGAGGCCATTCTGGCATCCATAAGGGCCGATGAAGGGTGAGCTCCTGGGTGTTAAATAGGGTTGTTTTTAACACTTAACATGGTTTGTAGAAATTTTTCCATCAAAAATTCCAAATCCTGCCTAAATGTGAGATGACACAAATGCTCCACAATAGTCTTAAGCTATCTAATAGTTCCAGTTCAATACTAGTAACTTCAGCGTTTGAAGAAATGTGTTTCTTTGCACACAAACAAGTTGCTGAACAATGTGATCAATCAAAGTTGCAGCGAGAAAAGACATTTCCTAATGGATTAAAAGGGCTGACATGAATCATACATGGGGCTGTTTCATGCCAAACATGGAAACCTTTTCAAAAGACCCATTCATTTTTTTGTTGAAAACTCGTATAATAGGATGGCCAAAACACTTGTGAAAATTAATTCACGTGCTTGATTGATTTCGAAGTATCTCACGATTCATGTGCTGACAAGCTAACATCAACTGCTTGACCTTTTGAGGCTGAACAATTATTTTTTGAATACCATAAGCCTGTAAGAAATATGGAAAATTAAATCTATTTTAACATAAATCCACTTTTCGTGGGATACAGCAACCCACATCAAGAAGTGTCAACAGCATGCCAATGATCATGTTATGTAAATACTGATTTATTAAAAACCACAGACGATCCTTTTAACGCATGTCTAACAACGAAACAATGCTGCATTTATTGTGCAAGTTACGGTTTGCAGGGCTGTTTGTACGTGTTATGAATTATGGACCTAAACATAACTTGCAAATTTGAGGTGGTTTTCGTTTTAATTTACAACGATAACTGCACTTTAAACGATTTTTTAAGTGAATTTTTTATGTTTTACTAAACATAAAGGTATTAAAACCAAAGATGATGATAACCTAATTTTAACACTTGTGTTTTTCAGTGATTTTGTTTAAAAAAAATAAAACTATATGCAACAATTTCCTCAAAAAAAACACTGCAGACATCCAACTCAGATGGCGCATATGCACAGCAGGTACTGTGCACAGGGCCTGCACTGCTCCAAACGAGCCATGGGTAGCCAACCCCCCATGGCTTAGGTGGATCCATGGGCAAGAAATTGTTCAAAAATGTTTTTTTAGCACACAAGGGTCCGCAGATCCACCACGGTGCTCAGCGCAACCCACTGTGTGCTCCACAGCAGATCCAGACCCCGATTAAAAAAACACATACACCCACCCACAGTCCTGCACACCTACTCACACACTCACACAACCACATACCCACCCACACAACCACTCATACACCCACAGAATCACTTACACACTCACTCACACACCCACTCACAGACCCACACAATCACTTACACACTCACTCACACAGCCACTCACAGACCCACACACCCACTCACACAACTACTTACACACCCATACAGCCACTCACAGACCCACAAAATCACCAAGACACCCACGCACACACTCATGCAGCCACTTACACACCCACTTTCAGATCTACAAAACCACTCACAAACCTACTCACAGACCAACACAGCCAATCATGCACAAACTCACACAGACCTACTAAACCACTCACACACACTCTCACAGACCCACACAGCCACTCAAACACATTCACACACCCACTTACACACCCACACAACCATTCACACGCCCATACAGCCACTAAAACACCCACTCACAGACCCACACAGCCACTGACACACCCACTTACACACCCACTCAACCAATCACAGACCCACTCACAGACCCACACAGCCACTCATACATCAATATAGCCACTCACATGCACCCTTACAGACCCACAAAACCACTCACAGACCTACAAAGCCACTCACACACCCACTCACACGCCCATTCACATCCCACACAGCCACTCACAGACCCACAAAACCACTTACACACCCATTCACAGGCCCACACAGCCACTCACACACCCATACAGCCACTCACACACCCTCTCACAAACCCATGAAACCACTCACATACCCACACAGCCACTCACACACCTACTCACACACCCATAGAGCCACACCCACTTACACACCCACACAGTCACACACCCATATAGCCACCAACACAGTCTTTCACACAGCCACTTACATGCAGTGATACACTAATAGAAATTGCAATAGCATATGTTTGTGTTAAATGTGTAGTTGTTTTTGTATTTAATGTGTGCTTTTGGTTGGGAACGTATCCGCAGATCCATAAAATGAATGGAAAAAAAGAAAGACTTGGTACATTGCATTTATAGAAAGACTACATAAGTAACCTTACCTTCATTTTTTAATTTTTAAAATAAATAAAAAGACTGAATGTGCGAATAAAATGTATTTATAAACTTGGCAAAATGTATATTAGTAAATTGAACTTATGGGTCAAATTGTAGTACAATTTATATTAAAAACACTGGTGAAATTCACTAAAAAACCAAAGGTAACTGGGCTGTTATAGTAGGTTCAGGTGTTAGACACACAAAACCATAGAAATCCAGCAGTTATAGTTATCTGCGCTAACTAAAACTTACACTCCCCGCAGTGCACTGCTTATGATTTCAGATATTACATCACTCATGACATGGTCAGTGACATCACTGATGACATCCCAAATGACTTCACTAATGACATCTTCCAGCAAATTATGCCTCTATATACTTTATAAAATACCATTAAAACAATTTTAAAGTAAGAAAAGGAGACAGATGAGAGACATACAGCAGAGAGCTCATTTTAACCTTATCAACTAGTACTCTCACTTATCACCCAGGAGAGAATTCTCAGTGGATAGTCCTGTCTCTTCTAAATCACTACTCTAAACGCTAATGATCAAAGTAAGACATCTAACTGTACAGGCTAATCTATCACAAACCACAACAACACAGTTCGTCAACCTGCAAGGAGGTTTTAGTGCAGACATCAGTTTTACACAAACCACCACAACACACACCCAGTAGAAAGGTCTTAGTGGACAGGCTACTGTGTCACTAGTAAAATTATTCTTCATCCTGGACAAAGATGTCAGAAGAGAGGCCATTCTGTTGTAAACCACACCTACGCTAAGCCATCACCCTAGAGAGACCGGTCTAATTGAACAGATTAATTTATTGCCAACTACTACTGCACTCACTCATCACAAAGGAGAGAGGTCTAAGCAAAGTGGTCAGTATGTCATTAAACCCAACTATACTCAGCCATCACTGTGTCTCAATGAACAGCTTAGACTGTTGCAAAGCACTGCCATACACATAGATCAGCAGGGGACATGTGTCAGCATAGAGGTTCGTTCACTCATAAATAGTACACCCACTTTAAAAACTGGATTATAGTTCAGATGATATATGTTAAAAATACTAACACTCATTAGTAGTACAGAAAGAATAGGAATTTAACTTATGCAGTAGCTCAGTATATATCTTTCAGTGTCAGAAACTTTTATGAAACACTCACACTCACTGGATGATGTCATCAGTGATGTCCTTTGAGATGTCATCAGTGATGTCACTGACCATGTCATGAGTGATGCAATATCTGAGGTCGTAAGCAGTGCATTGTTGGGGGCATAAGTTATAGCTAGCTCAGGTAATTGTAACTGCTGAATTTTTATGATTTTGTGTGCGTAAAATCTGAACCCAACTATAACATAAATGACAATTTCTGTGAATTCAGTGCATGGTAAAGTGGCGAGTTATAGTTAATGTAATGTGGCGAGTGAGGTGACAAGACTGTGTACGTAATTGCATGATGTTTAGCAAATTGAAGGTGGTGCGTAAATGATAAATTTAAGGTATAACTATAACTTTAGAATTTATGTTTGTATAGTTTAAGTTGGGTTTATATAGAAAGAATAAATAAAGTTTTCCTAACTATAACTTATCCTTAACCATTAGTTTTTTGATTGAATTTAAACGTTTTTTAATAAAATATGTTTGAGAGCATAGTGTGGAGTGTGATTTTGTTGAGTTTGAGTGGCGTGTCATAGTGTATTGGGGAGGACAGTGTTGTACAGTCTAGTGTTCTAGAGTCTAGTGTTCTAGAGTGGAATAGAGTGGTGTATCATAGAGTGGAGTAAAGTATTACACAGTGGAATGGCGTGGTGTGTCGTATATCGAAGTGAAGTATCGTGGAGTGGAGTGGCATGTCATACAGTACAGTTGAGTGTTGTATAGTGGAGTGTCGTCAACTGCAGTGTTGTGTCATGGAGTGTCTTTGAGTAGAGAGTTGTACTGTGGCACAGAGTGGAGAAGAGTGTTGTACAATGTAGTGGCATAGAGTGGAGTACAGTGGAGTAAAGTGTTGTACAGTTCAGTGTTGGGGAGTGGAGTGTCAGCCAGTAAAGTGGTGGAGAGTCTCGTACGATGTAGTGTTGTACAGTGGAGTGTTGTAGAGTGGCGTGTAATACAGTGGACTGTGTTACAGTGTCAGACAGTGGAGCTGAGTGTTGTAGAGTGGAGTGTCATGTCATATAGTGAAGTGGTGTGTGCTAGAGTGTCAAAGTGTAGTACAGTGGTATAGATTGGATGGCCATAGAGTGGAGTAGAGTGTCAAAGACTGGCGTAGAGTGGAGTTGCATAGAGTACAGTAGGGTGTCATACAGTGGATCGGTGTGGAGTGGAGTGTCAAACAGTGGCGTAGAGTGGGGTAAAGTATCGTACAGTTGAGTAGAGTGGATTGGAGTTGAGTTGCGTAGGACAAAGTGGAGTAAAGTGTAATACAGTGGAGTGTTATGTTTTAGAGTGGATGCAGTAGAGTAGCTTGGTGTATCATACAGTGGAGTAAAGTGTCAGAGTGAAGTGCTGTGTTGTACAGTGGAGTGGACTGGTGTGTCGTAGAGTATTGGAAAGTGTCGTACAGTGGGGTGGCATAGAGTGGAGTCACATGTAGAGTGGAGTGGCGTACAGGACAGTGTTGTGGTGTCTGGAATAATGTAGTGTTATATAGTTGAGTGGCACAGAATGGAGTGGAGTAGTAGAGTACAGTGGAGTAGTGTGTAAGGGTAGAGTGGAGTAAATGGGGGTGAAAAGGCATAGAGGTACTTGAGTAGTGTGTCTTAAAGTTGAGTAGAGTGTTGTAGACTAGCATAAAGCTGAGTAGAGTCTCTAGCATTGGCATAAAGGGAAGAAGAGTGTTTTAGAGTGGAGCGGAGTGGAGTGTTTTACAGTGGCGTAGAGTGAGGTTAAGTGTCGTACAGTGGAGATGAATGGAGTGGCGTAGAGTGGAGTAAAGTGTCATACAGTGGAACAGTGTCTCATACAGTACAGTGCCGTAGAGTACAGAGAAATGGCATAGCACAGACTGGAGTAAAATGTCAGAGTGGAGTGGTGAGTCATAGAGTGGAGTGGTATTGTGTGTCATACAGTGTGGAAAACTGTTGTAGAATGGAGGAGAGAGGAGTGGTATGGAGTAGAGTACAGTAATGTAGAGTGGAGTGAGGTAGAGTACAATGTGGTAGTGTATGGTATAGTGTAGTGGCCTGGAGTGTTGTAGAGTCGAGTTGCATACAGTATACCATTGAGTGGAGTGGTGTAGAATGGAGTATTGGAGTAGAGTTGCATAGAGTGGAGTAGTGTTCCATAGAGTAGAGTAAATTGTGTTGGAGTTACACAGAGGAAGTAGCATAGAGTTTCATAGAGTGGAGTAGAGTCTAGTCGAGTCACATAGAGTGGAATACAGTGTTGTATAGTGACAAACTGGAGTACAGCATTGTACAGTGGGGTAGTGTAGAGTGGAGTAGAGTTTGATAGAATGGAGAAGAGTGGAGGGGCATGGAGTTGAATAGACTGGAGTGGCATAGAGTATTGTGGCATAGTGTTGTGACGTACAGTGTCATGGCATGGAGTGCTGTGGGTAGAGTGGTGTAGCATAGAGTGGAGCGGAGTGACATACACCGGAATAGGGTATACTGGAGTGACGTACAGTGCAGCAGCGTAGAGTGGAGTGGTGTCCAATGGAAGAGCGTGGAGTGGTGCACAGTGGAGTACAGTGGAGTTGCATATATTGGAATAGCATACAGTGGAGTAGCATACAGTCTAGTGATGTATAGTGGAGTGACCTAGACTGGAGTGGCATACAGTGGAGTGGGTAGAGTGGAGTAGAATATGTGGAGTGGCATACATTGGAATGGCGTACAGTAGTGGTGCTGGGTAGAGTGGCCTACAATGGAATAGCGTGGAGTGGAGTACAGCTAAGTGGTATAGAGTGGAATAACAGAGTGAAGGTGGCGTGGAGTGGCATAGAATAGCGTGGCATAGAATGGAGTGACATAGAGTGGAGTGACATAGAGTGGAGTGGCATAGAGTAGAATAGCATACAGTGGTATGGTGTACAGTGGAGTGGCATAGAGTGGAGTGCCGTAGAGTGGAATATCACAGCATGGAGTGGCATAGAATGGAGTGGGGCGGAGGAAAGTGGCATAGAGTGGAATAGCATAGAGTGGAGTGGTGCAGACTGGAGTGGCATACAATGGCATGGCATTAAGTGGAGTGGCATAGAGTGGAATAGCATAGAGTGGAGGGGCATAGAGCAGAGTGGCGTAAAGTGGAGTATCACAGGGTGGCATAGAGTTGCATGTCATACAGTGGAATAGCAAAGAGTGGAATGGCGTAGAGAGAAGTGGCATAAAGTGGAACAGAGTAGAGTGGAGTTGGTTAGAGTGGAGTGGGGTAGAGTAGATTAGCATATAGTGTTGTGCCATGGAGTGGCACAGAGTGGAATAGTGTAAGAGTGAAATAGCATAGCACGGAGAGGCATAGAGTGAGGTATTGTACAGTGCAAGGGCGCACAGTTCAGTGGCATACAGTAGAATGGTGTACAGTGGAGTGACAGTGGCGTGGAGTGGCATTTAGTGGAGTGGTGTGGAGTACCATAGAGTGGAGTCAAGTGCACTGCAATAGCGTAGAATGGAATGGTGTAGAGAGGAACAGCATAGAGTGTAGTGGCACAGAGTGGAATAGCTTAGAGTGAAATAGCATAGCGAGGAGTGGCATAGAGTAGATTATTGTACAGTGGAGTGGCGTACAATGGAGTGGTATACAGTAGCGTGGCATACAGTGGAGTGGTAAAGAGTGGAGTGCTGTACAATGGAGTGGCATCCAGTGGAGTGGCGTAGAGTTCCACAGAGTGGAGTTGCGTAAACTGGGATGGCGTAGAGTGGAGTTGCATAGAGAGGAGTGGCATACAGTAGAATTGCATACAGTAGAATAGCGGAGTGGAGTGGCAAAGGGGAGTGGGGTTCAGTGGAATGGCAGAGTGGAATCGCATACACTCTTATGGTATGGAGTGGAGTGGAATTGCGTAGAAGGGTGTACAATGGAGGGGCATGGAGTGGTGGGGTGTAGAGTGGAATAGCACAGAATGGAGTTGCATAGAGTGGAATAGGTACAGTGGAATAGCATTGATTAGAGTGATGTAGAGTGGAGGGGCGTAAAGTGGAGTGGCATACATTGCAGTGCCATGGAATAGAGTCTCGTACACTGGAATAATGTAGAGTGGAGTATTGTAGAGTGGAATAGCATACTGTGTTGTGGTGTAGAGTGGAGTGGTGTAGAGTGGAGTGCCATGGAGGGCAATATGGTAGCATGGAGTGCGTACAATAGAGTGGCATATAGTGGAGTGTCATAGAGTGTAGTGCCATGGAGTGGAGTGGTGTCAAGTGGAATAGTGTAGAGTGGAATAACCTAGCATGGAATAGCATAGAGTGGAATGGCGTAGAGAGGATTGGTGTAGAGTGGAGTGGTGCTGAGTGGATTATAGTTGAATAGCGTAGGGAGTAATGAATAGAGTGTAGTGGTATGGAGTGGTGTAATAGAGTGTAGTTTACTCTACTAGTGTGAAAGCAGCTGAACTGTGAGGTGAAATCTGGCAGGAATATATATTATCAGGTAGAAAGAGGAATTGTTGGTATTTGGTCCAAATTGATTAAGTACTATTAAAGTTTTAGGTAACAAAACACTTTGTTATATATTGTGCAGCGGTATACCACTGTAGATGGCGGTTACAATACAGTATACACTTGGGTAATGGCTACGTTTACAAATGTAAAATGCAGCCATATAGTTTTGACCACACTTTGGCTGTGTTCTGCTTTGGGGCCTTAGATATAGGTAAGTTGTAAGTTTTATTGTTGTTCCCTACCTATTACCACTTCAGGTAATAGGATGTGAAATGTATTAATATTTTTCTATACATTTTGAAAAAAGTTTACACAGTACTGCGCTAGTAAATCAAGAGCAAGGAACATGCTGACAATTTGAGATCAAGGTCCTCTCTTTTTGTTCCTAGAGTTAAGGTTTGGCTGTCTAATTCAATCACATTTTTGGTCCATTTGTTATCACTTATCAGATCAATCTTGTAGCCTTACAGTTAAAATTGCCTCCTACCTGGAACATTCATCATGCCTTTCATTCATCTCTATTGACGCTATACGTCCCAGATACTGGGCATCAGTTTCCATTTAAACCTCAGCCAGATAAGGTACAATGAAAGTCAGAATATGAAGTTCAAGAGGTTTGTGATTCTTGGATTTTCAGAGGTCATCTTCAGTTCTTGATTCACTGGAAAGGCTATCCATTTATTGAGTTATCATTTGAAGATGCTTCCTCTGCCCACACTCCCCTACTGGTTCACCTAGTCTTTCAAAGGCATCTTGATAAATCGAGAGCTTAAGGATGGGGGTGGATACTGCCAAATCTGTGTCCAAGGCTGAGGAAGCTGCTGTCAGTCCAAAGAAGACTGTGCAGAAACCAAACATTTAGATGACATGTTGCTGGATGCTGTGCCCAGTGTGCTGCTGGATGTCCTCACAGCCTGGGCTATGCTGATGGTGACCTTGAGGGGTGGTTCCAAGATCAGTTGGCATTGTTGATTGGTGCAGGTGGTGTGGAGCTGTGGAATCCAGAAGCAGACAGAGGACATCAAAGTTGTTCTTCTCCATGTGTAGCTAATGCCATGTTTCTGAAGGAAGAGTAGAGGTCAAGCCCATGGACTACCCCTTCCCAAAAGATGTATGATCCAGAGAACTACATTGAAGTTTCCAAAACATGAGGATTTCCTGTGATGTCAGTTACTGTATGCTTCATAAAAAAGGAGGCAATCATAAGAGTAAGATGTGTCAACTAATTTGTTCCCTTTTTCTCTCTATTTTTGCCCTTGAATTTTATTTTTTGTAACTGAATTCCATTTAGATTCATGTAATATAATTCTTTGACCTGGTGTGAGAAATCTGTCTGTTTGCAGAATAGCCCCACTTTTTGCCCCCATTTTGACTATTAGGTGCTGGTTTTCTGACTCTGGTTGTGCCCTGGGCTCTGCTAACCATACCCAGGGCCTGTGCTCTGGTTAAAAGTACATGGCTAGGTATAATTATAGTAGGCAACGACAGACCCCTGTAAGTCCCTAGTATATAATAAGGCAAGGGGGTTTCAAACTACCTATAAGTCTCAAGTATATAATAGGGAAGGCAGGTTTAGATTTCCTGCACTAGAGCATGCACTACTGTGTTGCCTGCTGTCATTTTAAAAGTCAGCCCTGGCTTGCAAGCTGCTTTAAAATTTAAAATATATGCAAATTCAACTTTGGAATTAAAGGTACTTCCAAAGTCTCAAACTACCTTATTTGTGCATATAAGTCACCACTAATCTCTCCCCTAGGTGTCCCAGGGGTAGGGTTCCTTGTAACTATAAGCAAGGACATTATAAAATATGTTTTTAGAAGGCCTGGTTAGGAAAAAGCTGCCAATTCCATTTTTCCCATGTTAGTGAAAGGCCTTCATTGGTGAACATGGAGATATTTTTTGTAAGGATAAAAATATTGACAGGGGCCACCTAAAAATATACTTTAAGGTATCTAATTAATAGTTGAGATAAATCTGACAACTTTCCATTGTTAGATTTGTAATAAGTATACAAAAAAGAAGTTATTAAACTTCTTTTCTGTGAGACAAAATATAGCTTTTCAGCTGCCCTCTCCTGATTGTCCTGCCTTACCCAAGCTGGGCCTGAGCTGCTTGATGAGGTGTGACATGTCCTGTCAGAGTAGACAATGGATTTCCTGTGGGTGGAGAACTTTAGCTGCAGAAGCAAAAAGGCATGAAGAGGGTGGATGAGCCAAACTCGCCTTCAAGGGTAGAATGACAGTTTGGGACCAGCACAGGCTGACCCCCACATTCTGCACCCCCAGCCACACAGGGGACTCAGTAATTAGATTAGTCAGGGGGTTGGAAGGGGTGTGTTAGTGAAACGTAGCCACACCAGTGGGCTGGTTAAACCAGATCTAACCCCAAAGGAGAGACTTTCTCCATGTTGGATTTTGAGAGAATTGTGCTCTCTGGGACAAGAATGTGCCACACTTTGGAGGAAGTGGTCAAGCACCTGGGTGCCAACCTGCAACCCATTGGTCAGGGGTGCCCCCCTTCATGATGCCCAGAAACTGTGAATAATTATGGAAAAGCTGCATTGCAACTCAGATCTGCTGCCTGAAACTACAGGGAGAAGAAGGGCTGTCCTTCTGGAACCCTGGACTGCACCCCAAAGGATTGCACTCAGAAGGACTGTACCTACTGAACACTTGGAATTACAGCCCTAAGGACTTTGCCTTGCTTCACAAAGGATTAAGGAGTGGACTCCCTGCAAGCTCCTGGTTAACTGAGCTCACCTGCATCCTCTACACTAAGAATTCCCCATCCTGGAGTGTGTCCAATGGACTTTTAAGGATTGTGGGAACTGTAGTTCCAACATCCCAAGAACCATGTCAGAGATTCTAGCCCCATGGATTAGTGGTGTGGACACTTTGAACCCTCAAGGAAGACTTCTGGAAGATGTTCCAGAGTTTTGGAGCAATTTGTAAAAAGATCCATAAGTTGACCAGGTGCATTGTGGGAGTTGTAGTCACAGACACCAAGAGGCAAGCCCGAGCATCTGAACCCTTGGCTGGTGCTGTGGAACACTTTCCTGTATCAAGAGACACTTCTGGAAGTAAGTATAAAGAACTCTTGACCTTGTCCTGGTCCAGCACAACCTGTTTTAACCCTTTGAGTGCTATTTGCTTCCAAGCACTAGTTTTACTTTTAATCTTTAAGAATTCATATCTCTGGTACCCTGCAATGGATTTTTGTTGTTTTGTTGTCTAATTGTTCATAAAAATATAACCTATTTTTAAAAATTAGTATTGGATTTTTATTGTGTCTTACTTATGTGATGTATTGGTGTTTTTAAATGCTTTACACACCTGTCTCTTAAGTTAAGCCTGCCTGCTCGTTGCCAGCTACAAAGGGTTGAGCAAGGGAATAATTTGTTGAGACCTTGACTGAACCTTTTATTGTTATTGTGGCCTTATTACTAGTGGTAAGCCCTTACTTATCCCTACTAATAATCCACTTTCCAACACCTGGCTCTTCTATCTTCCTGATGTCAGGGGAGTTTGGGTGCTTTTTCTTCTTAAACATAAATTTTGATCACCAATCAAGTAGTATCAGATTGCCAGGAAGGATTTTAACACTTTATTGTTTTCTTCCAGCTAGAAACCACTTAAGTAGCACTGTACATCTTTCAAATGTGTTATACTATGCAGAGTAACTGCACGGCTACTGGGAGAAACTGCCCTTCATTTGGCAATCAAGAAAACTAAATAGACCTTTATCTTGCCCAGTGCTTGACAGTCACAGAAGTGCAAAAGGAACATTTGCGAATTTGGGTTTACCACTTGGAAGATTACTAACTCTTGTGTTAACCTCCTGGCCTTTCTGGGACAGAACAGTTTTCTGGCAACTTTTGTTTGTTTTCATTTCTAGAGCAAGAGTCCTGATTTTGGTAATACAAACAAAATTGTGTTTATTACATTGGTAGTGACACTCCCTTCCAAATTAGCAACCCAATTTATGACAGGGCCTTTTACAATTTTTGTAATCTACCACAGCATCTTTCCTTCACCCACTTTTGGCTCAGATTTAGAGCTGGCTTCTTTACCATGAACTGAGTGGCCAGTACTGCACATCTGATATGTGGTAGTAGCTGAGCCTCTAAACAGAAGCTTGGCGAGATTAAACTCTGAAGGAGACTAGAGTGGATGGGGACAGCGTCTGTGAAGGATGGTGTGGGACTGCAAGCAGTAATATAAGGATAGGACAGCAGGTCGAAGTCACTCTACCTGGAGTTCTCACCCTCATTTTACCAGGGAAAGCCCTTAGCTTGGCAGAAGTAAGTAGCAGATGGGGTTGGTTGTGGACAGATCCAGGGCCCTCAGGCAGGAATGCAAGTCTCAGGCTGAGCACAAGTTTACATGCTTTGCTCTCCTTGTGTGTTCTACTTCCCTTTTTTGATGGCTTCCTGTCAGTATGACCCTGAGAGGGCAAGTGGTGACAAAGTCATAGTTTGGTAGCGGGTCAGCTGCACTTTTGCAGCAGGTCTCAGCAGCTCGCAGGCTGGTCTGATTTCTTCAAATGGGACACAATATGCAATTGTTTCAGTTCAATGTTTCTCAGGTGTGGAAGTATCAGGGGGCATCATTGTCTTTGGCATAAGCCTTGGAGACTGGTTGGGCTGGGCTTTGAAAGCAGTCCCTATGGGATGGAGCAGGACCAGAGTAGCAGCCGTGCCATGATGTAGAGGCAGATAGGCCGGCAGAAACAGTGCTGTTTTCCTCACATTGCTGAACTGTTTACCTTACTTTTTTGCTTTGGTGCCCAGAGGACTTGTGTAGGCTCCAGCAATGGTGCATGGGCAGGTTGGGTAATGTTTTTCATCTGAGAGTCTGGGAAACGAGGGAGGTGGCAGCTGGCATAGAGCACATGAGTGGGCCCTCCTTGAGTGAGCAAAAGAGGGAATGCTGAAATAACTTACCTGCCCTTCCTTTCTTCTCTCATGATTAATGACGACTCTTGGAGGGGACCGGGCTTCAGGAGTAGAGGCTTTCAGTGTAGAGAAGGAGGGAATGTCTGGTGACCAGCCTCCAGTGAGTATCAGGCAGCTTGACTTGAGATTCTGGTGGAGGATTTTTCCCCTATCACAAAGACATTCTTCTTTTGCTTTGCATGTAGGCAGGTACTTCTCCCCTTGTTATTGTTATTGTTAATTTGAATTTGTAGAGCACTTAATACCAGAAGGTCTCTAAGCGCTACAAGAAGAGTGGCGTCTGTCCCGGGCGAGTGGAAGACAGTTAAGCCCAAGCTTCTGTGAAGAGAGTGGTTTTCAGTTTTTTTCTGAAAGGAAGAAGGCGGCTTTCTGCGCGGAGCTGGCTAGGCAGCTTGTTCCAAAGGGTGGGTAAAAGGATGGAAAAGGCTCGGCCCCCCTTGGTGGCATAGTTGAAGCGTGGGCAATTTAAGAGGCCCATCGTGGATGATCTTAGCAAGCGGCAAGGGGCGTATTTCTCAAGGCGTTGTTTAATATAGGTGGGTGCCTGTCCATAAAAAGCCTTGTGAACAATACAGAGGCCCTTAAATTTGGCCCTCTGTTTTATGGGCAGCCAGTGAAGACTTTGCAGAAGGGGGGATGCACGCAAATACCTGGGTACTTTAAAAATTAGCCTTGCCGCATCATTCATGACTATCTGCAGTTTGCCTACTAAAGAGTCTGGCAGTCCAATGTAGAGAGAGTTGCCGTAGTCGAGGCGGGACAAAATCATGGCAGTCACGACTGTTCTCATGGTCGAGAAGGAGAGGATAGGGGAAAGTCTCCTAAGTAGCCTGAGTAGGCCCACACAGGTTCCAAAAACAGTGGAAACTTGGTTGGCTAGTGAAAGCTTAGCGTCCACTTTGATTCCCAGACATTTTACCACTGGGACTGGGGCCGGAGCATCACCCAGCTCCTGGGGCCAGTAGAGGGAATTCCATGGGTTGTCAGCACCGGTCATGGCCAGAACCTCAGTTTTGTCTGGGTTAATCTTTAGGGAATTGGCTGTCATCCAGTTGACCGTGAAACGTAGAACATCTTTCGCCCGGGAGTATGCTTGGGGGGTCTTTTCAATTTGCAGAATAATTTGAGTATCGTCCGCATAATTGAAGACTTGACACTGCATAGCCGAGAGGGCATTAATTAATGGTCTGAGATATATGTTAAATAGGAGGGGTGATAGGGCCGACCCTTGTGGGACTCCGCAGGGAACGGACCCCCTCTCTGAGACACAGTCACCCATCTGAATTCTTTGGGAGCGGTTCGTCAAGAATGAGGTGATCCATTGTATAACAGCACCCCGATCCCAATTGTTCTTAATCTTTCCAGGAGTAGAGCGTGGTTGACCGTGTCAAACGCTGCCGACAGGTCAAGGAGGACTAGGACACAGGGCATTTTATTGTCGGTGGTCCTCCTGAGGTCATCAAGCACTGATAGCATCACCAGTTCTGTGCTATGGTGAGCTCGGAAACCAGCCTGCCTGTCCTCCAGAAGGTTGTAATCCTCCATAAACTTGGCTAGGTTTTGCAAGACATGTTGCTCTAGAATTTTAGCAAGAAATGGAAGTTGGGAAATGGGTCTGTAGTTTTTCATATTGGATGGATCCGCGCCAGTCTTTTTAAGCAGGGGGATAATCCTGGCTTCCTTGAAATAACTTGGAAGCTTCCCAGTCTCCAGGGAGAGGTTCAACAGAGCGAGGATTTCTTCCTCGATTTCTGGGAGAGCTAAGTTAAAGATCCTAGGGGGGCAGGGGTCGGCGGGTGAGCCAGATGTAATTTTTGTAGCAATGCGTCGGAGGGTTTCAATGTCGAGGTTTTGGAATGAAGAGAGCATTTCTGCTTGCTTTCCCTGTGAGACCTTCTCTACAGCGGGAGGTTGCTTAAATGGGGAATTATCAATCTCAATCAGGATATCCCGTATTTTGTTGGAGAAATATATTAAAAATTGATTGCATTGTTCTTGGTTAGATGGAGACGTCAGAGATTGTTTTTGACTGAGTTCTTTCAGGATTTTAAACGTTTCTTTCTGTTTATTGGTTGCTACTAGGATCCTGTTTTCATAATAATCCGCCTTCCTACGGAGGAGCGCCTTTTTATAGGAAGCAATTTTGGCTCTATACTCTGCAAGGGCCAGAGGCTCATAGTGTTTGCACCACTGTCGTTCGTGGTGGCAAAGCGTACGTTTCAGGGCTCTGAGCTCTTCCGTAAACCATGGAGCGCCTTTGCCTTTATTACCAGTTTTTCTTTTTCTTTCAGGGGCTATTTTGTTGATGGCACAAAGAAGCCGGCTGGAAATGGCTTTGGACCGTCCATCAATATCCGCTGTTTCCGGCTTCTTACGAGGGCAGTCTCGGAGGGCACTTACCAATGTTGGGGCCTCGATTTTTGACCAGCTACGGACATGTTTCCAGTCCGAAGGGGGTCGGGCATTGCGCTTAGTAAGAGGAAGGATCAGGTTAATACAATAGTGGTCAGACCACGCACATGGGGTGATGTCCTTTAGTGTCGTAAGCGGGGTGGTAGACCATACCAGGTCTAGGGTATGTCCAAGCTCATGCGTGGAGGTTGTTACTAGCTGAGTAAGGCCAAGATTAGTAAACGTCGGGTATTTTGTTTTCCCCAGCAATGATGGGGAACAACTAATGTTGGTGCCACTAAATGCTTCAGAGAAAATATCCACAAACATTTACCTTTAATGGATTCACAGTGCAGCACCATTATGATAAAACCTAAAATGTTTTTTTTTCCCAGAGTTTTACATAGCGCGAACTAGACCCGAAGGTATCAGAGCGCTTTACATGAGCACCATTTGCATTGCAGGTGGATACATTAATTTTTTTAGGCACGGGGAGATTAAGTAATTTGCCTACAATCACAGGACGATGAGCGTCCCTGCCGAGACTTGAACCCGGCTCCCCAGCTTCAATATCAACCGTTCTAGCCATTAGGCCACATCCTCTCCTTGGCAGACAAATCACACATGAATCACTACATTCTCTTATTACAGTGTCATAATGATATAACAGAGTCTGAAGACATTTCAAATGTGTACAATGAAATGGACAAACTACACTGATATGTCAACAGCATTTAAATTGTTTATTCCTGCAGAATACCATGTGCCCAATTCACAAAACTAAGGCTGCATGTCCATGAAGAGTATATTGCCCCGCACAATTAAATGACTGCATTTTCTTTGGCGGAAGGTTCCCACTCACCAAAAAGAGGTGTGACCAGTTGTAGTGCAGGGCTAGTTAGCACAGGTGCTGCACTGGTTCGAAGCTCGGCCCTTCATGCATAACCTAGCTGTATGTGTGTGTGTGCACACAAGGTACCAGAATATCACAGGACACAATATTTCTGTCAGATTATATTTTTGCTAAAATATTCTGCCATACAACCCGGCCATGCACCAAGAGTGCATGTTGATCAGAGCAGGTCCCATTTGAATACCTACACCAGCCCAGCAGCAGTTTTGTCATGTACAGGACCTAAATTGTCCATACGTGTGAACCATGAAATTTGCATTTATCTCACAAATTTAGGCACTATAAATTAGGGGTGGCTGTAACTCGCATGATTCCGTGTTGTGTAATCACATAGAATTACCCATAAGTTTTGCAATATTACACAGAATTAGGCAAGAAGAGTATTTCTGCATTTAGCGCTATTTTCTTAGCATAAAAATGCCTCCTTACATTCAAAACGGATGCAAGGATGCATTTTGTGCTAAGAAATAGCACTGCATGCAACAGAACATGAATATCGAGCATGAGCAGCTGCTCATGCTCGCTAAAGGTGCACTTGGGGTAGGATTTTCCCCAACTTACTCTCACCATTTAGCACTAGTTTCTTAACGTAAATGCGCCCTCGACCCAAACTAGACATGAGGATGCATTTTCCACTAAAAATATCGCTAAGTGCGACAGAACACAAACAACTCACGCTGGCTAAATGTGCTTTCTACACCTAGTCTGACCACCCTCCTCCCAGGATAAAATTACAATGGTTCAAAATCCATGTGATATGAGTACACACATTTCAATTTGCACCCACACAAGAAAATTCCCTTTGTGCATTTGAGTTTTCTTCCTTAACTACAGCCCTGTATTTTTTACATATCATTCATGAAACAACTGTTGAACCCTTACTCTGATATTGGGACTACACGTACATGTCAGCTATTGTCACTCCAATTGACAACAGGCTGCTAGCGGCCATAGTGGGTTTACCACAAAACCAGGAAGATCTGGACTGCTGACATGCTGTTTGTTTACACAAAATCATTGTTCGGATTAACTGTGACTCATTACAGGCAAATTACACTCCAAATCAATAATAAATCATAATTACTTTCATTAGACCTAAGTTTGAGACTGAAAGGCACGAGATCAGCTCTATGTGCCGGCATTCCATTGAATCCAAGCCCCAGGTATTCATTTGAACTGATGCTGATGCAAATCGCACAGGAGTCAGAACCGACCCGCGAAAAACGTGCTGGAAACCTGTGATGTGCTTCCACCTCTGCCACTGCGTTCCTCACTACAACAGACTGACTTTTTGCTGACTTACACACTTTAGCGATGGATAACCAGCGGGATACAATTGTGTACACTTAAAAAGAGGAGTCAACAGAAACTGCACAAATTGACGTGTCCTTCTACTTACTTATGTGGCCTGCTATTTAGAATGTGCCTGCAAACAGCGATAGATTAAAAGTGCTTTAGGCCAAAGACAGTGCCTGGCCCATTGGGTAATCCTCACATGCATATGGTAACCTTTAATCAGTGCAAAACTGTAGTTTCAATACAGCAGAGAATGTGGCTTCTGCCGATCTAAATACACCGTCTTTAAACATTCTTTTTTATTACTCAGAATAAGCAAGTTCAATGAAAGCACATTAGGAAAGGACTTTTGTACAAAGAACTTTGATGCACACGTTGATAAGTAAATAATTTACCTGTGAAATAAGTATTGATGGGAAGTGTAGAAGCTGGAAATCTGTAGTAACCATGACCTGGAAATCGAATTCCTTTAGTAACCTCTTGGTGCTGTGACGGTCTTATTGACACATCCATCCTTTCCAAGTGGTAGTTAGGAGGAGGCCCGTTCAGTTCTTCTGGAGCACTCCACATTATCTTCAACACTGTGCTGTTGAATCCTTCTGCTTGAGGTGGTCTCAAGTTCTCTGGAGCTAAACATAATTGAACAGTGTTCGTTAATCAAATATTGTTTTACATAATGATACTTCCATTTGTTCATACCAATTGTGACCAAACTTAGTGACACAAATACAACAAATAACTCAACATTAAGATGAGTTCAAACTGTTTTAGACCGTGCAGATGCCTTTGTTACTGTGACTTTACCTGCAAGCCTGTGTGCCTGACTGGGGGAGCAAAGAAGGGCCCTGTCCAGGTGCCAGCTAACATTTGCTGTGGCATGGTAGGCCTGTTTGAAGTTATTGAAGTTCCTGGGCACAGCCCAGATGGTCATCTTGTCAGAGGAACAGAACACCTCCCCACAACCAAGGCCTTTGGTCTGCTCTGGGACCAGTTTTTAACTTCACATCAAGGGGGTCTTCAGCTGCCAAGTGACAGTTGAAGCTCATGTAAATGGGCCTCCAGAACATTTAGGCAGGAAACATGTAACTTTTCCTAATTACTTTTAAATACCAAGCACCCTGTCTTATGGACAGTAAGGCCTACTTAAGAGTGATGTATTAATATTTTAAGGGAAGGTTTAGGCCGGCAGACATGTTTCCACTGCCAATGCAGTGGGTGGCACAATGAGTGTTGCAGTCCACTAGTGACACTTAACTTATAGGCCCTGGGTACCGTTTGTACCTTAACCTAGGGACTTATAGGTAAGTTAAAGTTGCCAATTAGGGCTATAGCCAATTTCAACATGTTTTAGGGATCAGAGCACAAGCATTGGGGGCCTGATTAGCAGAGTCCAGGTGCACAGAGTCAGAACACCAGCAGCATCAGTCCAACAACATACGGGGTGATTATGCAAAAAGAGGCATTTCCCTACATTTGAACTATGGTGTAAAGGTGTCTGCATTGAGCTAGGCAGCTTTAAGGAGAGTCAGCACTGGGGAAAAGAACAATAGTGCCATTATCTTAATAGATATGGCTCTAACCTGGTCTCTCTCTTTAGCACAATGCGGTGCAGCAACTTTCCTTTCGGCTTTGAGTTGCTCTACTCTTTAGTAAACTTACCCCTTTGGTGTCTGAACCTCACTGGAAGCAAGCAAATTATATAACTAGTAGCATAAAATCCCCCTAAGTGTTTGGAACATTGTAGCAGTTATGGAGTTACACTCAATCAGGTCAATGGACATCCACCCTCCAACTCTGAGGCACTCTCTATGCCTGGTCAAAACCCAGTATTCTTTTACTTCTGAAAGCTATCATTAGCACTTGAAGACCTCTTAGGGTGAGTGAGAACACTACAAATTCATTGCTAGGTTATAGTATGTTCAGCCCAACTGTTCCATCTCGGTTTAGAAGTACATGAGGCTAAGGCTTGTGCTATCTTTTTATGTGTGGAGTTCTCTGCCCCGACTGTGGAGTCTCCACACTCGTAAACTTGCTATTAAAATGCAGTTTTGTGAATACTGAACAAGTGTAAATGTAAACAAACGTGTACATTTACCTTTGTTAATCAGCTCCAGGAAGTTTTCCCAACCATTGGGCTTTTATCAATTAATAACTGCCATGACATTTAAGTTCCATCCACAAGCTTCCACTGAAGTTGGTTTATATTTGAGTTTATTGTAGGCGTGATAAAAAGTAACCATTAGATTTGTAATATACACAACAGAGTTGAGAGATTAACAATGCTGTTAAAAAATAAGTTTATAAATGCAACACGAAAGGTAAAGAAAAATGTTGAATTCCAAATAATCATGCAGTGAAAATCGTAGCAAAAAATATATCTGTTGTCAGAATATGGTCCAGACGATCACCAGGCGTGAAACAAACGAGAAGCAAGGTTGCAATGTAATTGATTGGGAGAATCATTCAACATTAAATCAGGGCTTTTCTGCCCAGTAGAGTGTTAATAAGTCATCCATGCAGGACATTTCACATATCTCCAGCAGCAGGCTAGAATTCTGCTTTTTACTTCCACTCCACAATACAACTTTTGTTTCGCAAAACTTCATGAACAGAGGGAATATAATCAAACTCCAGCAAGCAATCTTATAATCAAGGAATGTCACTTCAAAAGATATTGCAATAATTGCCTTTAAACAGAGTGCTTAGGGTGATCCAAAGAAGTCAAAAGTGGTAACTTGGAGAGGGGCAAACTTGTAAATATTGTGTAAGGAAAGTACACTTAAAAAAACTGGAGTGACCACATTTGCCCTCCAAAATAATCACCATAGCCATACGGTTTTGTTCCTTCACGTTCACGCTCTTGTTAACTACCAGTTAAAGATTGTTCCAAGGCCCTTTCAGGGTTTTGCTACTCAAGTATAAGGAGGACCCCAAAGGCACAGGGAGAGCTTAAGATTCTTTGGAACAATAAGCAAAGTAGCCAAGCTTACAATGATGAATCATAGACTAACAGGGCTCAGAGGCAGGGGGGTGGATCAATAGAACTATTGCACCTCGTTCCAGCCCTCTTAATATCCTGAGGGGTTAGTGAAATAACCTCACCATATTATATAATGAGTATAGCTCATGAGATAATATGAATATCATATAGCTCACAAAATGATATCATGTAATGCCCCATGTTTAAAGAGGTTGTTAAGGAAGATAATGTAATTAATTTGTTTTCACACTTTGATATTATTTGTGTCCAGGAAATCTAGACTGTAGAACTGCTGAGCCTGCAAGGCTACCAGAACTTTAGCAATACAGCATTAAAGACCGAAAGTCATAGCAGAGTTTGAGGGGTCTTTCAATTTCTGCTGTAGCCGACTTACATTTTTTTTTACTATTGCTATCTCCTTTGGGGGAGAATATAAAATATTTTGAACTTTGAGAGCAAGGCTACGGGTGCTCAGTTAGTGAGCGTCAACACTGGCCATGGGAAGAAGGCCATTGTGGAGGATTGCTAGATCTGTTGAGATCTTTGTTAGGTAGCTATTTGAATTATGGGTCTTGCTATCTGGTGATTGCAACTTGAATTTTTATCCCCGACTATTTAAAAATAATTTAGAGGAACAGCAAGATGATCAGTGGGTCAAAATACCCTTTTGAAAAAGGTACATGTTTGAGGAAGAACTGCTGATGTAACTAGAGGGAATACAGATAAAGCAGGTAAATGAGAATCAATACATAAAAACAGAAATTTAAAGTCAGGTTAAAAAAAGGTGAGTAGAAATGAGAAATCACCCCGGTGAATCAAGGTGCGTGAAAAAATGACACAGTAAAAAGCGGGGCAGCGTAGCAGCAATGCAGTGTATTACAGTGAATGCACTGCCCTCCAGGTAGCCGCAAACTCGTTCTGCCCTGGGGACAGTGCATTCAAGTGAAATACAGAGCGGCTGCTTCAAAGCTGCTCCATGATTAACAGTGCAGATGGCAACCCGCCTGCAGTTTGGGGAGGAATTTGCAGGTTGGTGCAGGTTGGTGCAGTGAGTGACTGCACCCACCTCCAGTGTGATGTCTAGGGGATCCATGGGACCCTCTTTCCCCTCCAGAGGGCTGCCCTTAGGGGGCCCGCTGACAGTGCACCACCTTTCGGGGTGCACTTTCAGTGCACCTCCTGACAGCTTCTTTGCCTTTGCGCCCGAGTCCATAATACGGTGCAGGTGCAGAGGCAAAGAGATTCCCTCATTTGCCTGGGGCCACAGATAAGATAGTGCTGGCGCTAAATGTTCACCAGCGCTAAATGTATTACAGAAGGGGCTGCACAAGAGTCTGCGGCCCCTTCTGTAATACCAAAGTACCTTGTGCGCACAAAGCAGGCGCACATGCACATTGTGCCCCAGGGGTACATTCTGTAATACGGCCCCTGGAGTTCTTCGCGCCGGCGCCGACTGCACCAGTAATGCGAGGTTCTGACCGAGGCTTTGGACGTCAGCAGCCCAACATTGACGAGCCCTCTCTCTGGATCCAGCTTACAAACTGACTGCTGATGACCTCATTGACAAGTTCTTCATGCTCCATTATGGTCGGCCTTAACTTTTACCAACTCGGCGATGCAGCGAGCGCAAGGTAAATAGTTTTATTTATTTAATTACTTACTTTACTCCTGTCCGTCGTATGTCCGTGTCCACTACCCCCCCCACCCTGCCCCTCCCCCGCCCCGCCGCACTCCCTCTGCGAGCCGCCACTGCTTATAAACTAATCCCGAGCTAGCTCTCACGTGCCCCACTACTGCTTAACCAACAGTATGATGCCATCTAAGCCTTTTATGATGTACCATATGGCAATCTCACGGAGCACTGTCTGAAAATGTAAATATGTTAATGCCTCTTTTTGCAGGTTAGAGGCTGATGGACCAGTGAAACATCCTCCTGGTTACAAGTTCACTTACTTGCAAACCAAGAAATTCCTCAGTGAGGACCCTAAACAGGAAGCAAGGTGCCACTCACAAAGGGTCTGAGGGAAGAGACATGTCAATATGTCGAGGAGGAAAGTGAAAACTTTAATTCACACTCACGTGACTGTTCCAGACATGGCTAAGGAGAACTAGTTCAGGAAGTCATTGACTTTGGACAGAACAGAGAGGCCACTGGGTCACTGGCAGACAAATACATATGCTAATTGACTTCTCTGCCAGCTCAGATGAAGTTCATAGCTGGGTAGATAAATCCTAAAATGTTGACGTCTCGTAACTTAAACGGACTGAGACATTTGAAATCTGCTTTTGGATTTGGCAAATTGTCACAAATTTCAGGAACTTTGAAACATTCAATTGAACCCACAAAACTGACGAGAGTTGGCCAGCTACAAGCAGTGCTATGTATCTGAATTTGGGGCACACAGAAATCACAGCAAAGATGTCGTTGGGAAACATACCTTATTCTGCACCACATAACGCAGGTAAACACGTGGCTATACAGAAGTGACTTACCGGTGTTTCCCTGTACATTACAGTCAGCTTTGCTGCACTGGCTATTAACATTTCATAGTGTCTATTGTCAGAGTAGTGCCTTGACACCTACTTCTGTCTAAAGTTAGTCGGTGATTGACTGTGAGTTTAGAGTTAGATAATTTTGCACATTAGCCATATAGTGGCTGAGATCTGGGAAAAAAAGACCTGAATACACAGCAGACAGTAAAAATTTCCGACTGAAAAATCTGTTGGTAACATTCATCTGGAGCCCACCCAATGCACTGTGTTGCTATTAGGTCCAGCCTAACCCTGTCTGTAGGAGTGCTGGAATAGAGTACATCCTATGATACACCCATCAGCAACTGAAAGTTGCATTCAGCTCACGTATGCTGCTACTGTAAAGTCCACTTGGTTCAGTCACAAACCCTGGGAGAAATCCAGCCAGCCAGCTAAGCACCAGTCAACATAGGAAGTCCCTCCTTGACACCTCACAGACTTCTAACAGATTCTGTTTTAAGTCCCAGGAGATTCTGGTTAAGGGAGACATAAGTAAAGCTCATCCAACGACTTAGCCAATCACACACTATGCACATTAGCTGCCAGTTCATCAATTCACACTCATTTTGAAGGCAGAAATCTACTGATCATTCCCACAAACAGGCTGTGGGTGGCACTGCCACCTATGTAAGCAAACTGGAGCGTGCACTCACATCAATCATCTCTAAGTAATGATATTCACTCTAGTGGCAGAGTCACTACTTTAAACAAAAGGACACCTTTGTGGAGAAGGACTTGTACATCAGGCATAAAAACTGTTCAGAATATATTCGTCTTAAGTTAGTTTCTTTAATAAGATTGCGGTTCTTGTCTGGTCAACCAGTTCTAAAATCGAAATCGCCAGCGTTTTAGATAAAAAGGCTCTCCAATGTAAGGACGCGAGCAACAGATGGCAGGAGCATCATTGTGGTAGAAGCAGCACGCCTCCCTGCTGCAGGATACACCAATCAGGCAGCTGTTATCATTCACTTTCTAATGCTGTGGACCATCACTCAGACTCTATTGGTGTGATGTAGTGGTGATATGTCCTATGGTGGCCCTATGCGGGGTGGGACAGTTTGGTTCTTGCATGACAATGGTGGCTGTACATATTTCAGCAATGAGGGTGCTAGCCTGAAAATTGCATATATGTAGTGGAGTAATGCGGTTTTCGGAATGGCAGCGGTGCTTCACGTGCATCGGTACTGTAGAAAATGTATCAAAGGACTATATATAACCTACTTGATAAATTCATTTTAATGCAGAGTCTCACACATAAGACTGCACCAGGCCTATCACACTAAACCACAGCCCAGATATTGACCCAGCCCCTTGACAAAGAGCGGTCTCGTGTTACAATAAGCAGAATTTGCCAATTTGAACACCAGCGATCACCTTGACAAGCTCACAGTTTGCTCCACTTCTCCCTCTGTTACTCCCCATTTTTTCACCTTTCGTTTGTGCATTTGGTTTTGCAGAGTTTTCTTTAACCAGTCCTGCAACTTTGATCAGAACGTTCTTTTCTGTGCCAGAAATACATACCTTGATTGGGAAGAATTAAAGGATTTCTCTTGTCGATATTTCCTTTTTATACAAACTTGTAACACTAGCTTTTTCCCGTCAATAAATGCTTTATTATTAAACTACAGAATTATTATTTCCTTTTTGTTTATCGAGTGAAACTGCTAAAAATCACCAGAACTCTGATTTTTCTAACTAAGCAGGTACTTTGGGTTTACACGGTCGTCCAATTCTTACAGCTTTATTTCAGACAATTTTACATTTCCAGCAGGACGCTGGCATACTTGAGCACAACACCTGGTATAAACATAATTAGCAGCAACATCATGTTCTGACACAAAATGTAAAACTGGCATTGTTTCTCTAGGCATATGATTTTTTAGATAGTCATTTACTCATGGAACACACATTATCAGATGAGCGCAAATGCTTGTCAGCAGTGCAATCCAGTTTTATTATCTGGCACATAATTTATTTAAAGCCATACTGTTAGAAATGGGATTTCTGGTTGGCTAGGGCTTGCGCCTAAGCCAGGCAGAAACCACCACTCTAGTCAGGGCAAGGGAGTTACACGCTGAAGATAACCCCTGCTCACCCCCTTGGTAGCTTGGCACGAGCAGTCAGGCTTATCCCAGAGGCAATGTGTAAAGCGTTTGCGCAACACACACACACAGAAGCAACACACTAGGCACACCACAAAAAGGAACTCCACACAAGGTTATATAAAAATAGCCTTTGCATTATCATAAACACATTAGAAACATAATCACACATTTACACTGTGCCAACTGGCACTAGGCAATATTCACAGGGGATTATATACAGGACCAGGCCAATCGGGCCACGGTCAGAACCATCAGAACAGGTAAGTAAATGTAAAACACAACCAGTAACTACTGGTACCATAATGACCTAAGCATTATCACATTAGCATTTAGACACCTTCCTAAAATATCATAGCATGACATTAGGTAATAGATCACATTAGGCCCAAACCTCATTAGCATAAACACATTACGCACTAGGCCTCACCAGCATAAACACAGTATGCAATAACCTCCTAAGCATAAACACATTACGCACTAGGTATCACCAGCATAAACACATTATGCCTAAATCATGGGGCATGAATCACATTTGGGCCTGGCGCCCTATCAACCCAACACTGACCCCCTGGCCAACTGGCCTTCTCCGAGGGCTCAAATGCCCTATGTCCATAATGTCAGGGCTTGGGCTGCCAATGCAGCAACATCAAAAGGGCGCTATTGCGCTGGCCTACACGTTGCAGCTGCCGCTAATTGCGGTGCAGCTGTGAAGAAAGCTGAAGGAACACTGGCACTCACTGGGACTCTCTAAAACAAATGTGGCCAACGTTGCAGCTGCCTGCGCTGGTGTGATGCAGCTGTGGAAAAGGCCTGGCACCCCAGTGCCACCTGAATCCCACTCCGGGACTCTTAAAGACAAAAAGTGCCCCCTTGGTGTAGCACCTCTCCGGGACTCCTAAATATCGAATGCCTCCAACAAGAGATCAGCCCCCACTCACCGGGGCGTCTCAGGACTCCTCCTGTCATCTTCTCAGGCCGGGGAGGACTCTGACGACCTGCACGTGGGGCCCTCGAGGCTCCGGACGGATTCCTCCTTGGCACCGGTCACCGGGGGAGACTCCGGTCGAGCTCCCCTCCTCGCTTGGCTTGGCGGTGCGGGACCTCGGCAGGGAGTCCGCGAGGCTCCTCGCCTTCTTCTCTCGCCTCACTCCCGGGGCTTAGGACAGCATGCGGGGCTCTCTCCGGTGCGACAGTAGCCCCGCCTCCAACCAGGCGCAGACCTTGCCTGGCTTCCGGTCGCCTGCTTCGCGGTTGGCTTCTCTGGGTCCCGCCTACAACCAGGCAAGTGGCCTGACTTCTGGTGCTCCTCGGTGCAACGGCACTGCGGGGTGGGCACCCACTTCTTAGATAGAAGCTCAAATGCGGGGTGGGCACCCGCCGACGAACACCACATGCGGGGTGGGCACCCGCTTCTTAAATAGACGGCAATGCGGGGTGGGCACCCGTCTTTAAATAAAACGCAAATGTGGGGTGGGCACCCGCCGTCAAAAATGCTCACAAAGCAGGGTGGGCTCCCGCCTCGATCAGCAAAATGCGGGGTGGACACCCGCTGCCAAAAATGAGCGCATAAGCGGGGTGGGCACCCGCCAGCAAGCACAAAATGCGGGGTGGGCTCCCGCCGTCTCCCAGCAGCTCGGGGGAATCCCTATGCCGGGATTCCCTATAGATCATCACGCAGCCCATCGCTGCAGACACCAGTTCCTTTCCTCTGCTTGGCAAAATCAAAATATAGCGCTCACGAGGCGCCAAGTCCTGGACAGTCCAAGGCAAAGCTCTAGGGGCACAGCTGGGCCCAGGGAGGCCAGCACACAGGGCCCTCCAGCAGGGAGGCAAGCCCTCGTGGCGGTTCCTCCTGGGCCCCCAGCAGCAGCAAAGCCCCCAGCAAGTCCAGGAACAGCACACTTTCATGCTTACTTATACACATATTCTCCTTTGTCTGCAGTACAGGGCTTGGAGGAACCAGCAAAAACTGGTTCAGGGGGGAATTGGAGCACTCTGTTTACCAGGCTCCTCTTCCCCTTTGTCAGGTGGGGGCTCGGTGATCAGACACACCACAGGGGGCGGAGCCAGCATTGTACAGGGCAGGCACAATCCTATTCAGGGTCAGGGGATTACTTCTCCCACTACTCCCAATGCAGATGTCCCATTCAGCTTAGTGCTGACTCACCCTGCCCCCCTGGAGCCACACACACCTCACCAGCCCCTGTCACTCAAAAGCCAGACATGCAATTCACATCAGGCAGGCAGACACATAGCACACAGAAATGCCAACTTCTAAAAGGGGCATTTCTAAAATAGTTATAATAAATCTGCGCACACCATTGCGCAGCATTTATTATCACTATTCCAAATGTACCAAACTTGACCACGCTGCGCCTCTCATATCAGGAATTACCACTGAAACCCTTATCAGGGAATCCCCAATGCATTCCTATGGGAGGGCAGCCCCACAGTAGTGAGAAACCAAAATGGCTGTTTGTCACTACCAGGACATGTCCCACACTTAAGGTACATGTCCTATCTTTTACCTACAATGCACCCTGCCCATAGGGCTAGCTAGGGCCTACCTTAGGGGTGACTGACATGCAGTAAAAGGGGGGTCACAGACATGGCACACACTTTAGGTGCCACGTCACAGCGGCAGTAACACTGCGCGCACAGGCCCTGCAATGGCAGAGGCCTGAGATAGGTTTGCAAGGCTACTTTGGTGGGTGGCGCAATCAGCGCTGCAAGCCCACCAGTAGCATTTAATTTACCAGCCCTGGGTATATGGGATACCACTTTACAAGGGACTGACAGGTAAATTAAATAGGCCAAACAGGTGTAGACCAATCTTACCATATGTAACACAGAGAGCACACGCACTTTACACTGGACAGCAGTGCTAAAGTGCCCAGAGGCCTAAAACCACCAACACCATGTCAGAAAAAAGGCTAGGAGAAAGGCAAAAAGTTTAGGGATGACCCTGCAAAAAGGGCCAAGTCCAACACATACCTATGATTTGGTATTTTGGAAAAACATTGATCTTACCTACTGAATATCTTCAAGATTTAGAATATTTAATTAGTTCGCCTTGAATATTTCTTATAACTGATTTAGCTTTTTTTTTTTTTTTTTACAGAGTTTTATATAGCGCGAACTTGACCCGAAGGTATCGGGTATCAGAGCGCTTTACATAGCACCAGTTGCATTACATGAGGACACATTCATTTTTGTTAGACACGGGGAGATTAAATGATTTGCCCAGAATCACCGGATGTTCAGCGTCATTGCAGAGACTCGAACCCAGCTCCCCAGATTCGAGGTCGACCGCCCTATCCGTTAGGCCAACTCCTCTGCTTAGCCCATCTATTTTAACAAACATTTCAATGCCAATAGATCTGGCTTAAAGTGCCTCTTCAGTTAATGATGATATTGGGCACTTAGTAAGTCAATCGTAGATGTACTCAGTCACTCAACCTTGAACTCCTGAATCCATTTATTCATCCACTGACTATTTTTTGCATTCGCCCACTTACTGATCCACATTAAAGCGCACACACACATAAACTCAACAAGATGCAACATAAATAAAAACATAAAAGTAGAAAAAAGAAAACATGCTTGTTAGACCTGTCAAACTTAGAGTGGTCTTCCCCCAAACCTTTTGCCTTATTCCTCCATATTTTTCTGATCTCGTTTTGTTGGCTTTAGAATTCTGTGCACGTTACCACTGTTAACCAGTGCCAAAGTGCATGTGCTCACTCCTTAAAACATGGTAACTTTGGCTTGTCCCCAATTGGCATAATTATTTTACATTTAAGTCCCCAGTAAAGTGGTACTACATGTACCTAGGGCTTGCAAATTAAATGCTACTTGTGGGCCTGCAGCACTTGTTTTGCCACCCACTTAAGTAGCCTTGCAAATCTGTCTCAGGCCTGCAATCGCAGCCTGCGTGTGCCATTTTAAACTGCCATGTCAACCTGGAAAAATACACTTTTTTCCAGGCTCAAACCTGCCTTTTTAATACAAATTAGGGTAGACCCTATACAGTCCACAAGGTAGGGTGCAATGTATTTGAAAAGTAGGGCATGTAATTTTAAGTTTTACATGTCCTCGTAGCGAAAAACTCTTAAAATAATTTTTCATTACTGCAAGGCCTGCTTCTCCGTAGGATAACATTGGAGTTACATTATTACATTTAATAAGCTGCAACTTCTAAACAATACAAGGGGGGCACAGAAAAGTAAAGCCCTGCCACTGAAGTGTACTCATTTCCAAGCAGATGTGATCAAGCAAAATGCCATCGCTCACAACGTGATACTACTTCTAACATATATTATGTGAGTGGCTGTGTGACTGAAACCTTGTGTGTATGGGTGTGTAAGTGGCAGTATGGATGTATAAGTTGGTGTGTGAGTAGCTGTGTGTGTGAGTGAGATGATGTGTGAGTGGCTGTATTGGTGAGTGAGTAGGTGTGTTAGTGGCTGTATGGGTGAGTGAGTGGTGGTGTGAGTGGCTCAATGGAGGTAAATGGGTCTGTAGTGACTGTATGGGTGAGTGAGTGGGTGTCTCAATGGCTGTATTAGTGAGTGATTCGGTATGTAAGTGGCTGTATAGGTGAGTGAGTGGCTGTTAGAGTGGGTGTTTGGTTAAGTGAGTTGGTGTGTGAGTGGCTATATTGGAGAGTAAGTGTCTGTGTGGATGGCTACATGGGTGAGTGAGCTGATGTGTGAGTGCTTGTATGGATATGGAATGGGTATGTAAGTGGTTGTGGGGGGGTGAGTGATTGTAAGAGTGCTTGTATGGGTGAGTGGCTGTGTTGAGAAGTTATATGGGTGAGTGAGTGGGTGTGTGAGTGACTGTATCTGTAAATAGGTAGGTGTGTGAGAAGTTGTATGGGTGAGTATGTGGCTATGTGAGTGGCTGTACGGATGAGTGACTGGTTGTATGATTGGCTCTATGGTTGAGTGAATGTTTTTCGAGTGGCTGTACGAGTGAATGAGTGGGTGTGTGAGTGCCTCTATGGAGGAGTGAGTGGGTGTATGAGTACTGGTATGGGTCTGTGAATGGGTATGTGGGGGGTTGTGTGGTTGTGTGAGTGGGCATATGAGAGGTTGTATGGGGTGTGAGTGGGTGTGTGTGTGGTTCTGTAGATGATCTCATCAGCAATGTCATCAGTGATGTCATTTGAGATGTCATCAGTGATGTCGTCAGTGATGACACTGACCATGTCATGAGTGATGTAATACGTGAGGTCATAAGCAGTGCATTGCTGGGGAGAATAAGTTATAGTTAGCTCAGGTAACTATAACTGCTGAACTTCACTGGTTTTGTACAAGTGAAATCTTAGCCTGACTTTAATGTCCCTGTAACTTTTAGGTTTTTCAGTGAATTTCTAAGGTTTTTTAAAATTCTATTTCCTAACTATAACATCCCTGTAACCTTTGGTTTTTTATGTGAATTTCTAAGGTTTTTCAAATTCGACTTCCTAACTATACCGTCCCTGTAACCTTTGGTTTTTTAAGTGAATTTCTTTGGTTTTTTACTAGTAACCGCATTTGCAGAGTATTGGAGAAATGGGGCGGGCCTCCGACCAGCTCTCAGGAATCCTGCTGTATGGGACTTACTGGATGTAACAGGAGGGCTTCTTGGCCCCCAAGGTCCCTCAGCATCCAAGAGGACTCCATCCCTCAACCAGCTGTGCACCAGGAGGTGCGTTTGCAGAGTGGTGGAGAAAGGGGATGTGGCCTCCGACAACCTCTCACCAATCCAGCTGTGTGGGACTTACTGGAAATAACAGGAGGGTTAGTTGGCCCCCATGGACCCTCAAGAGCCAAGGGGACTTCATCCCCCAACTAGTAGTGCACCAGGAGGCGTATTTGCAGAGTGGTGGAGAAAGGAGGCGTGGCTTCCAAAGACCTCTCAGCAATCCCTCTGTATGAGACTTACTGGAGGAAACAGAAGAGGTTCCTGGCCCCCAAGGACCCTCAGCATCCAAGGAGGCTTCATGCCCCAAACAGTAGTGCACAAAGAGGCGTGTTTGCAGAGTGGTGGAGAAAGGGGGCAGGCCTCTGATCACTTCTCAGCAATCCCCCACTGTGTCGGACTTACTAGAGGCAACAGGAGGGGTTTTTGAACCCCAAAGACCCTCTGCAGCCAAGGGGACTTCATCCCCCAACCAGTTGTGCGCCAGGAGGCGTGTTTACAGAGTGGTGGTGAAATGGGGTGGGGCCTCTGACGACTTGCCGGTCTGGCTTTTTTTTTTAATTAGGGGATGGGGGCCTAGTCCCCACCCAACCCTGGGATGATTTTGGCCCTGGTGACCCCATCCCCCAGGACCAGGCCTTGTTTGAATGGGGAGGGGCTGCACAGCCCCCAACCCCGGGGCATGGCCTTTTTTTTACATAAAGGGAGGGGGCCGAGCAGCACACCTATGGGGCAGATTTCAGCCCTGGGGAACCTATTCCACGGGTCCCAGCCTTTTTATATTTTTTAAAATAAATAAGGGGAGGGGGGCCATGTTTCCCCCCTCAACAGGCCGATATCTGCCTCAGGGGCACCATCCTCTGGGGCCCGGCCTGTAGTCTGGGTGCCCTGGTCCCCTCCAGGGCACCCACTCACAACTGTTGGGGACTGCGGGGGGAGCCTCAAGGGCCCCATGGTCCCTGCCAGCTCCCCTCCTCCTTCGGGAGCTGGCATTGCTTTCACAGAGAGGGAGCTGCTAAACATGCAGCTCCCTCTCTGTGAAAGCTATTTTGCTCCGCTTCCAGCAAGCAAGCAAGACCATACTTAATGCTCTCGCTTCCTGGAAGCGGAGCATTTGCTATGGCCAAACCATAGCAAACAGCTATGTCCCGGGGATGGGCACCCCAGGACATAGCAGTAGCCAGCCCTGGATGAGACAGTGCCCATGTGATGTCATCAGCAGTGCATTGCGGGGACGCAAGTTATACTTAGCTCAACTAACTATAACGGCCAAATTTCTCTGGTTTTGTACGACTGAAATGTCCAACTAACTATAACGTCCCTGAAACCTGTGGTTTTTTCAGTGAATTCCTATGGTTTTTTAAATGCTAATTTCTAACTATAACGTCCCTGAAACCTATGGTTTTTTCAGTGAATTTCTAAGGTTTTTTAAATGCTAATTCCTAACTATAATGTCCCTGAAACCTATGGTTTTTTCAGTGAATTTTAAAGGTTTTTTAAATGCTAATTTCTAACTATGCCTACAGAGGTAGGACATGTGCAGAAAAAGGAAGAAAGGTGGAGAAAGAAGCAAGAGAAATGCCAAAAGAGGCAACAGAAGTCCAGAAAGACGAAGAAAAGTGCAGAAAGAAGCAAGAGATATGCAGAAAGAACCAACAGAGGTGCAGAAAGAGGCCTTGTTGCAAAGACATCCTGTGCCCCCAACTTTTTGCTGACTGGTACTGGTGTTAACTGACTCTGAATGACCCTGGGCTCTGCCTAACCAGGCCCGGAGCCAGTGCTCTGCTGAAAGACACTTAGAATACAGTTAAAACACCTATATACACTAGGGTACACTATGGGTTGGGGTACCTCTGTGATTGGCATGACCTCCCTTGTAAGGCCCTAGTACATAATAGGGCAGGGGGATTGAAACTACCTCTAACTCAGAGGTGCAGAAAGAGGCAACAGAGGTGCCGAAACAGGCAAGAGAAGTGCAGAAAAAAGCAAGTGAAGTGCAGAAAGAGGCAAGAGAGGTACAGAAAGAGGCAGGAGGAGTGCAGAAAGAAGGAAGAGAAGTGCAGAAAGAGGCAAGAGAATTGCTGAAAGAAGCAACAGAGGTGTAGTAAGAAGCAAGAGAAGTGCAGAAAGAGGCAAGTGAGGTGCAGAGAGAAGCAAAAGCAGTGCAGAAAGAACCAACAGAGGTGCAAAAAGAGGCACGAGTGGTGCAGAAAAAGGTAGGAGGGGTGCACAAAGAGGCAAGAGAGGTACAGAAACAGGCAGAGGGGTGCAGAAAGAAGGAAGAGAAGTGCAGAAAGAGGCAAGAGAATTGCTGAAAGAAGCAACAGAGGTGTAGAAAGAAGCAAGAGAAGTGCAGAAAGAGGCAAGTGAGGTGCAGAAAGAAGCAAGAGCAGTGCAGAAAGAACCAACAGAGGTGCTGAAAGAGGCGCAAAGGGTGCAGAAAGAGCAAGAGAAGTGTAGAAAGAGGCAACAGAGGTACAGAAAGGCAAGAGAGGTCCAGAAACAGGCAGGAAAGGTGCAGAAAGAGAAAAGAGGTGTGCAGAAAGAGGCAAGGGTTCTGCAGAAAAAAGCAACAGAGGTGCTGAAAGAGTCAAGTGAGGTGCAGAAAGAGGCAAGCGATCTGCAGAAAAAAGCAAAAGAGTTGCTGAAAGAGTCAAGTGAGGTGCAGAAAGAAGCAAGAGAGGTGCAGAAAGAAGCAAGAGAGGTGCAGAAAGAGGCAAGAGCAGTGCAGAAAGAAGCAAAAGAGGTGCTCAAAAAGGCATGAGGGATGCAGAAAGAGGCAAGAGCAGTGCAGAAAGAACCAAGAGAAGTGCAGAAAGAAGCAACAGAGGTGCAGAAGGAGGCACGAGGGGTGCAGAAAGAAGGAAGAGAAGTGCAGAAAGAAGCAACAGAGGTGCTGAAAGAGGCACGAAGGGTGCAGAAAGAGGCAAGAGAAGTGCATAAAGAAGCAACAGAGGTGCTGAAAGAGGCAAGAGTGGTGCAGAAAGAGGGAAGAGAGGTATAGAAAGAGGCAAGAGAGTTGCACAAAGAGGGAAGAGGGGTGCAGAAAGAGGCAGGAGGGGTGCAGAAAGAAGCAACAGAGGTGCCGAAAGAGGCAAGAGAGGTGCAGAAAGAAGCAAGTAAAGTGCAGAAAGAGGCAACAGAGGTTTAGAAAGACGCAAGAGAGGTGCAGAAACAAGCAAGAGAAGTGCAGAAAGAGGCAAGAGAATTGCTGAAAGAGGCAACAGAGGTTTAGAAAGAAGCAAGAGAAGTGCAGAAAGAGGCAAGTGAGGTGCAGAAAGAAGCAAGAGCAGTGCAGAAAGAACCAACAGAGGTGCAAAAAGAGGCCAGAGGGGTGCAGAAAGAGGTGGGAGAGGTGCACAAAGAGGCTAGAGAGGTACACAAAGAGGAAGGAAGGGTGCAGAAAGAAGGAAGAGAAGTGCAGAAAGAGGCTAGAGAATTGCTGAAAGAAGCAACAGAGGTGTAGAAAGAAGCAAGAGAAGTGCAGAAAGAGGCAAGTAAGGTACAGAAAGAGGCAAGTAAGGTGTAGAAAGAAGCAAGAGCAGTGCAGAAAGAACCAACAGAGGTGCAAAAAGAGGCAAGAGGGGTGCAGAAAAAGGTAGGAGGGGTGCACAAAGAGGTAAGAGAGGTACAGAAAGAGGCACGAGGGGTGCAGAAAGAAGGAAGAGAAGTGCAGAAAGAAGTAACAGAGGTGCTGAAACAGGCGCGAAGTGTGCAGAAAGAGCAAGAGAAGTGCAGAAAGAGGCAACAGAGGTACAGAAAGAGGCAAGAGAGGTACAGAAACAGGCAGGAAAGGCGCAGAAAGAGGGAACAGGGGTGCAGGTAGAGGCAAGAGATGTGCATAAAGAGAAAAGAGGGGTGCAGAAAGAGGCAAGAGATCTGCAGAAAAAAGCAACAGAGGTGCTGAAAGAGGCAAGTGAGGAGCAGAAAGAAGCAAGAGAAGTGCAGAAAGAGGCACTAGAAGTGCAGAAAGAAGCAACAGAGGTGCAGAAAGAGGCAAAAGGGGTGCAGAAAGAGGCAAGAAAAGTGCAGAAAGAGGCAACAGAGGTACAGAAAGAGGCAAGAGAGGTACAGAAACAGGCAGGAAAGGTGCAGAAAGAGGGAACAGGGGTGCAGATAGAGGCAAGAGATGTGCAGAAAGAGAAAAGAGGGGTGCAGAAAGAGGCAAGAGATCTGCAGAAAAAAGCAACAGAGGTGCTGAAAGAGGCAAGTGAGGAGCAGAAAGAAGCAAGTGAGGTGCAGAAAGAGGCAATAGAAGTGCAGAAAGAAGCATCAGAGGTGCAGAAAGAGGCAAGAGGAGTGCAGAAAGAGGAGAGATAAGTGCAGAAAGAAGCAAAGGAGGTGCTCAAAAAGGCAAGAGGGATGCAGAAAGAGGCAAGAGTAGTGCAGAAAGAACCAAGAGAAGTGCATAAAGAAGCAACAAGGGTGCAGAAGAAGGCACGAGGAGTGCAGAAAGAAGGAAGAGAAGTGCTGAAAGAAGCAACAGAGGTGCTGAAAGAGGCACGAAGGGTGCAGAAAGAGGCAAGAGAAGTGCAGAAAGAAGCAACAGAGGTACAAAAAGAGGCAAGAGTGGTACAGAAAGAGGGAAGAGAGGTGTGGAAAGAGGCAAGAGAGTTGCACAAAGAGGGAAGACGGGTGCAGAAAGAGGCAAGAGGGGTACAGAAACAGGCAAGAGAAGTGCAGAAAGAGGCAAGAGAGGAACAGAAAGAGGCAAGAGAGTTACAGAAAGAGGCAAGTGAAGTGCAGAAGAAGGCAAGAGAACTGCAGAAAGAGGCAATAGAGGTGCAGAAAGAGGGAAAGTGAGGTGCAGAAAGTAGCAAGATAAGTGCAGAAAGAAGCAACAGAGGTGCAGAATGAGGCACGAGGGGTGCAGAAAGAAGGAAGAGAAGTGCAGAAAGAAGCAACAGAGGTGCTGAAAGAGGCACGAAGGGTGCAGAAAGAGGCAAGAGAAGTGCATAAAGAAGCAACAGAGGTACAGAAAGAGGCAAGAGTGGTGCAGAAAGAGGGAAGAAAGGTATAGAAAGTGGCAAGAGAGTTGCACAAAGAGGGAAGAGGGATGCAGAAAGAGGCAGGAGAGGTGCAGAAAGAAGCAACAGAGGTGCAGAAAGAGGCAACAGAGGTTTAGAAAGATGCAAGAAAGGTGCAGAAACAAGCAAGAGAAGTGCAGAAAGAGGCAAGAGAATTGCTGAAAGAGGCAACAGAGGTTTAGAAAGAAGCAAGAGAAGTGCAGAAAGAGGCAAGTGAATTGCAGAAAGAAGCAAGAGCAGTGCAGAAAGAACCAACGGAGGTGCAAAAAGAGGCCAGAGGGGTGCAGAAAGAGGTGGGAGAGGTGCACAAAGGGGCTAGAGAGGTACACAAAGAGGAAGGAAGGGTGCAGAAAGAAGGAAGAGAAGTGCAGAAAGAGGCAAGAGAATTGCTGAAAGAAGCAACAGAGGTGTAGAAAGAAGCAAGAGAAGTGCAGAAAGAGGCAAGTAAGGTACAGAAAGAGGCAAGTAAGGTGCAGAAAGAAGCAAGAGCAGTGCAGAAAGAACCAACAGAGGTGCAAAAAGAGGCAAGAGTGGTGCAGAAAAAGGTAGGAGGGGTGCACAAAGAGGCAACAGAGGTGCTGAAAGAGGCAAGTGAGGAGCAGAAAGAAGCAAGAGAGGTGCAGAAAGAGGCAATAGAAGTGCAGAAAGAAGCAACAGAGGTGCAGAAAGAGGCAAAAGGGGTACAGAAAGAGGCAAAAAAAAGTGCAGAAAGAGGCAAGAGAGGTACAGAAAGAGGGAACAGGGGTGCAGATAGAGGCAAGATGTGAGAAGTTGGCCTGGTATATGCTGTTCACTAATTAAAGTGGACACCTTGCACCAGGGCAAATCGACTCTTATGATAGGTTTAAGACAACCTTTTAAAGAAAGCTATCCTAGTGGTAGCTGTGGAGAGCAGCCTTCAGGCTAAGTCTCGGAGGAATGTAAAGCAGCTTGTTTTACCATATAATCTCTTGAATCACCAAATGAAAAGACACCACACAGGTATATATATCAAATATATATGTATTTATTTCTAAATAACTCTCTACTAATCTCTTTATGAGATTAGAAGACAAACATATGCACAAATCAACGTTTCACAATAAGTTAAGCACAAAATATGGCTGGGGCCCTAGGGGCGTACCAGACCATATACTAAGTAAGAGACTTAGAAACAACGACTTGCAGGGAGACAAGGCCTAGGGCCTTCAGAAGTGCTGGGGCCTCACGAAACCACCCAAGGCAGGTAAGTAAAGGACCCACGGGGGACGCGTGCAGTGTGGATACACAGGCGCGAATCGCCGTTAACTTCAATGGGGCAAGTCGCGGTTGGAAATAAAGAGTTTTAGGATACTTCGGGAGAACCTACAAGCAAGTCACTTACAGGGTAAGTAGTTCTAGGGCCCACACCCACAGGAGCACCGTAGTGCTGGAGTTACCTCACCCAGGGAAGCCGGGTGCACAGGTGTCCTTTGGTGTCGGGTCGCGGCGTCGTTTTCAATGGCGAACAAAGAAGACTTGCTGCTTGCGGGAGCTGAAGAAGTGTCCGGTGGAATCCAAGCCTGGATTCTGAAGAAGGATGACCTGAAAGCAGAGGGGACAGTGTTCAAAGTCACTTGGCAGTGACCCGGGGCAAGGAAGATGGATGCCCACCGTCGTCGGTTGATTCAGGTCGGTTGCGGGTGCCTTGACTCTTCAGCCACGTGGTCCAGGAGGCGTCGACGACGACCAGGAGCTGGATTCGGTGTGTCCCTCGAAGTCTTCAGCTGACTGTGGTGTCGGCAACTCGATCGGAGCCAACAAGCCTTGGCAGCCGCAAGTCTCGGGGAGATGAAGAAAAGTCGATGGCGCAGACCAGCAAGGTCTGAGGGACTCACCCAGCGAGGGTAAGTCAGGGCAGGCCTGGAGCAACCAGGGGAGCCCTTTGGTTTCTTTAAGAAGTCTTCTGGGGACCCACAAGCCAGCGGGCAAGGGATCGCGAAGACACCTCGGGCGGAATCACTCAACAGGGGCCCACGGTCACTCGGGACGGTGTAGGCCTCTGATCTTCGGAGGGATTCCTGCTGGAGGTCGGGACCACACGTGGTCCAAAGCACAAGTTCGTAGAACGTTGTGAAGGGGTTGCACTCGACAATAGTGCACGGTACCCAGGGGTCGCGGTTCCTCGTTACTCGTGGGGTCCACTTGCCTCAGCTTTGCTGGGGACTCACGATGGCCTGGGAGAGGTCAGGAAATCCACTTCTTGGGCTGCAGGGACTTCGGACTCCGGCGGGAGCGGCGTAGTTTGCGACCGTCGTTGTCGTTTTTGGTGCCTGCCAAGCAGGGGAGTCACTCCTTGACTCCAAGGGAGATTCTTCTGTCTTCCAAAGGTAGTGGAACGTCGAAGGGCCAGGATTCTTCTGTAGAGCGTCGTCCAGGGGTTATCTGCTTTGCAATGGCAAGGTTCCCCTCTTATACTAAAAAGAGGGGATGGACTAGCTCTATGACCCCACCTATGGGAGGGTCAAGGGAGGGGTGGCTACACCCACTTCCCTTTGTCCAGTTTTGCGCCAGAGCAGGGGCAGGTAGCCCCTGAGCTGGTTTGAACTGGCATATGCACAGAGGAGCCTTCTGCTCCCCCAGTGCAGGACTTCAAAGCACTCTAAGAGTGCACCCACCCAGCCCCAATACACTAAACCCTGTCTGGAAGGTGGTTACACCTCCCTGTGACAGGATGCCTATTGTTGGGCTTCCTCCACTGCGAGTTTCGGTCATCAGCAGGAGGGCAGCCCAGTGTCTGTGACTGGTGGCATCCATTTTGTGATGCCAGGGCTCTTTAGGATTCTACCGCGTTTCCACAGCAGGTACATGTCTTATCCCTCTAGAAGGGTGGAATGCTACCCCCGCCGCCAAGATTGGCGGGGGGGTAGTATTCCAAGATGTTTGACACCAAACACGACATGTTTTGATGCAGCCATTCCAAAGTTAGCATTTACCGCGAGGATATAATGCACTTAAATAGTATATGGTTTAACCGCATCCACAAACAGCACCAGAGAATAGACTCTGAGAGCTGCAGAGGGGCCCTGCTCAGGCAGAGGCACCCCCTCACATAGAAGCCAAGCACCCTGCCCTCAGGATTGATAGGGCCTGCCTTAGGGGTGACTGATAGGTTTATATGTGTGTGCAGGAGAGATATAGGAAACCTATATCTCAGTGAGGGGTGCTAGCACCACCTCACCCAGGCTGCAGTAGCAGGCCTGTGGTGTCAGATTTAGACTGCTTCCCAGGGGTGGCATAACACATGCTGCAGCCCCTGGTAGGCCTGTGAAGTACCTATGCCCTTGGCACCTAAGGTACCATATACTAGGGACTCATAAGGCACCACAGTATCCAATCACTAGTGCACCTAGAGTGCACTCCATGTCGTTTAGAGAGAACAGAGAGGCTGGGGCCCTGATTGGCAGGGACCCAGCCAGACTATAGCCAGAAACCAGTGCTAACATCAGAAAAAAAGTGGGGGCAACATAAGAGGCAGATCCTACTCTCCTACACAACCCCCCAAACGTAGGGACACTAAACTAACCTTGACCAGTTGAGTCTTCGTGTTCAAAGTGGAAATACCTTGAGAGTCCATCTGCATTGGCATGTTGGGTCCCAGGCCTATGTTCCACTGTATAGTCCATCCCCTGTAGGGAAATGGACCACCTCAAAAGTTTTGGGTTTTCACCTTTCATCTGCTTTAGCCATAGGAGGGGCTTGTGGTCAGTCTGAACTATGAAGTGAGTACCAAACAAGTATGGCCTCAGCTTCTTCAGGGCCCAAACCACAGCAAAGGCCTCCCTCTCTATAGCTGACCAACGTTTCTCTCTAGGGGTCAGCCTTCTGCTAATAAAAGCCACTGGCTGGTCTTGACCTTCATCATTCAGTTGAGACAGTACAGCTCCCACACCCAGCTCAGAAGCATCTGTTTGGACAATGAACTTTTTGGTGTAGTCTGGACTCTGTAAGATGGGGGCAGTGCACATGGCCTGCTTTAGGTCTTCAAATGCCTTTTGACAGCTAGCTGTCCACTGAACCTTTTTGGCATTTTCTTAGAGGTAAGATCATTCAAGGGGGTCACTATAGATCCATATCCCTTGACAAACCTCCTATAGTACCCAGTCAGGCCTAAGAAGGCTCTCACCTGTGTCTGGGTGGTTGGAGCAACCCATTCCAGTATGGTTTGGATTTTGCTCTGCAAAGGCTGAACCTGGCCTCCACCCACAAGGTGGCCCAGGTACACAACCTGACTCTGCCCTATCTGGCACTTGGTGGCCTTGATAGTGAGGCCTGCTTTCTGCAGGGCCTCCAAAACATTTCTGAGGTGGACCAGGTGATCCTGCCAGGAGGAACTAAAGACAGCAATATCATCTAGATAAGCTGAGCAATAAGTTTCCATCCCTGCCAGAACTTTATTCACCAACCTCTGAAAAGTGGCAGGTGCATTTTTCAATCCAAAGGGCATCACCACAAAGTGGTAGTACCCACCAGGGGTCGAAAATGCTGTTTTGGCTTTTGCATCATCAGCTAATCTGATTTGCCAGTAGCCAGCTGTTAGGTCAAATGTGCTTAGATACTTGGCTGAGGCCAAAGTATCAATCAGCTCATCTGCCCTTGGTATGGGATAGGCATCAGTCCTAGTGACTGCATTGAGGCCTCTGTAGTCTACACAAAACCTCATTTCTTTCTTACCACCCTGGGTATGAGGTTTGGGTACCAGGACTACTGGGCTAGCCCAAGGGCTATCTGAAGGCTCAATCACGCCTAACTCCAACATTTTCTGGACTTCAGTCCTGATACAGTCCCTGACATGGTCAGGTTGCCTGTAGATTTTATTCTTGACAGGCAGACTGTCCCCAGTGTCCACCTCATGGGTGCACCAGGTAGTCTGACTAGGGGTCAGGCTAAACATATGTCTAAACTGTTGCAGAACTTGTCTGCACTCAGTTTGCTGATGGTCAGTGAGGCTGCTTGCCAAAGCAACACCATCTACTGACCCATCATCAGGGTTCTGAGAGAGCAGGTCAGGGAGAGGGTCACTCTCCTCCTCCTGGTCCTCATCAGTTGCCATGAGCAAGCCCATGTCAGCCCTGTCAACATATGGCTTTAATCTGTTGACATGAAGCACCCTTAGGGGGCTCCTGGGAATTCCAAGATTCACCAGATAGGTGACTTCTCCCTTCTGTTCAACTATTGTATGGGGGCCACTCCACTTGTCCTGGAGGGCTGCTGGGGCCACAGGCTCCAACACCCACACTTTCTGTCCTGGCTGGTATACAGTCAGCACAGCCTTTTGGTCATGCCAAGCTTTTTGCAATTCTTGGCTGGCCTCCAGGTTTTTGGTTGCCTTTTTCATGTACTCTGCCATCCGGGAGCGGAGACCAAGTACATAGTCCATCACATCTTGTTTGGGGGCTTGAGAGGTAACTTTCAGCCCTCTTTTACCAAACATAGTGGACCTCTCACAGGATGCCCAAACAGAAGCTCAAATGGGCTGTAGCCAACCCCCTTCTGTGGAACCTCTCTGTATGCAAACAAAAGGCAAGGAAGAAGAAGGTCCCATTTCCGCCTAAGCTTCTCTGGGAGTCCTTTAATCATTCCTTTCAAGGTTTTGTTGAAGCGTTCAACTAAACCATTGCATTGTGGGTGATAGGGGTGGTGAACTTATAAGTTACACCACACTCCTTCCACATTGCTTTCAGATATCCTGACATGAAGTTGGTACCTCTGTCAGAGATGACCTCCTTTGGAAAACCCACTCTGGAGAAAACTCCAATGAGGGCTCTTGCCACCACAGGTGCTGTGGTGGTCCTCAGAGGAATTGCCTCTGGGTACCTGGTGGCATGATCCACTACCACCAGGATAAATCTGTGCCCAGATGCAGTCTGAGGGTCAAGGGGACCAACAATGTCAATCCCTACCCTTTCAAAGGGTACCCCCACCACAGGTAGTGGTATCAGGGGGCCTTTGTTGTGCCACCTGCCTTACCACTGGCTTGGCAAGTGACACAGGAGCGACAAAACTCCTTTGTGTCCTCTGACATATGTGGCCAATGAAAATGTGGAACAAGCCTGTCCCAGGTCTTGTTTTGGCCCAAGTGTCCTGCTAAAGGGATGTCATGTGCTAAGGTCAAGAGGAACCCCTAAACTTCTGAGGTATTACCAACCTCCTGGTGGCTCCAGGGGCTGGGTCTCTACCCTCAGAATATAGGAGTCCCTCATCCCAATAAACTTTATGGGACCCACTAGCACTCCCAGCAGCCTCAGCAGCAGCCTGCTGTCTGAGGGGTTCAAGAGAGGGGCAGCACTGTTGCTCCTTGCTCAGATCTTCCCTGGAAGGGCCCCTGCCCCCAAGAACTCAACCTGGTCAGGTTCAAGTTCCTCTGGGGCAGTTCCTTCTTCAGGTTCTGCTTCACCTCCCTCTGGAAGTGAATCCTTGATCTGAGACAGAGGGGAAGGCACTGCCTTAACCCTACTGCTCCTCTTCTTGGGAAGCATCTGGTCCATTGTTCCAGGATCCAGAGCTGGTTCAGTGTCATGCATTCTTGCTTGTGACCTGGTCACAGCAAATACCTCTGCAGGGATGCCCAACATCTCAGCATGAGTCCATAACTCTACTTCAGACCAGGCTGAAGTCTCTAGATCATTGCCCAATAGACATTCTACAGGGAGGTCTGCACTGACTACAACCTTCTTGAGGCCAGTTACCCCTCCCCAGGAGAAATTCACAACTGCCAGACTATGGTTGGTCTGGACATTGCTTGCATTGGTCACCTGGTACATTTCACCCAGGATGATCTGTCCAGGGTCCACTAGGTCCTCTGCCACCATGGTGACACTAGCACCTGTGTCCCTAAATGCCAAAGCCTGTTTGCCATTTATCAAAGGCTGCTGTTTGTACTTGCCCAGATTACTGGGGCTTACTAGGAAGGACATATCAATGTTTCCCTCACAAATCAGCATTGCCTGAGTGGTCACTCTGACTAGGTCAGAATCCACTCCAGAACCCAGGGTCAACCCTACTACACCCTTATTCTGTGTACCACCTCCACCAGTAGCTGAGCTAGGGGGCACAGTTGCCTTAGGGGCAGGAGTGGTGGTGGTTTGGTCTTTGGACTTTGTACAATCAGAAGTCCAGTGCCCTTTCTGTTTACAGAATTTGCACCAGGGCTTCTTTTGGCCTTTTCCCTTGTTGGACTGTGACTCCCCACCAGATGCAGATTTTTGGGGCCCTTGTGAAGACTTCTGGTCTTTTGACTTATCCCCACCTTTCTCAGGGCCTTTAGGATCTTGCTTCTTAGTGTCACCCCTTGGTTCTGGGTTTTCTGCCTCACCCTGGTTCTGACCCATTTGTCTGCCTTCTTTCCCAATTCTTGGGGAGAGGTCAGATCAGAGTCCACCAGGTACTGATGCAACAACTGGTTCTGGCAATTATTTAGGATCTGTTCTCTCATCATCAGATTATACAATCCCTTGAAATCAGTAACCCTACTGCCAACCAGCCAACCCTCTAGAGCCTTGGTTGCACAATCAACAAAGTCAGTCCAGTCCTGAGTCTGTGCCTTCTGGGTATCTCTGAACTTTAACCTGTACTGCTCAGTGGTTAAGCCAAACCCATCTATCAGTGCACTCTTCAGGACCTCATAATCATCAGCATCCTCCTCTCTAACAGTGAGGAGCTTGTCTCTTCCTTTATCTGAAAAGGAGAGCCACAAGATTGCTGCCCACTGCTTTTGGGGGACCTGCTGTACTCTACAGGCCCTCTCCATAGCAGTTATCCATTTGTGGATATCATCCCCACTCTGGTAGGGAGGAACAACCTTGCTCAGGTTCCTATGGTCAGGGACATATTCTCTGCCTCTAGGGACACTGTTGCTGCCACCAGGGGGTTCTAAACCCTCCCTTCTGGAAGCTCTCTGGATCTCCAGGGCTTCTCTATCCAGTGCCAACTGCTTGGTTCTGAGGGCCACTTTGGCTTCCTCATACTGGAGCAGTTTGCACCTTCTCTCAGAGGAGGTCTCTCTTAAGTTAAAGTATGAGCTCCTCTCTTGGACAAATTCTCTGCCAGAGTGATAGGAGTGCTCAGATTCCCTGGAAGGGGATCTGTGCCTCTCATCCACTCTGCCAGTTCTCTTAGGGAGAACTCCTCTGTCCTGTTCAGGCTCCTTGGAGCCTGGCCCTTCAATCACAGAGTCTTGGTCATTCTGATTTTCATCATCTGACCCAGATACTATGACTGACCCACCCACTGATTCAAACCCTTTAGCTCCTAGAGCCAATCTAAGGTCATCTGCTGTCAGCAGATCTATCAGGTGCAGGGTTGAGGGACTCTGTCCTGTCCTCAGGTGTCTGTCAACACACATGGCTCTCAAGTCAGAGAAAGCCATGTCCTTATACTGAGGCTGAGTGGATCCACTGGGTCCACCCTTCAAGGACATTCTAGTGTTGTGCAGTGTTGTACTACCTACACTAGTTTGTGGCCTACTGATCCTAGCTTGAGCTGTGGAAAGGGTGTGCTATCCCTTGGAACACAGCTCTAAGTTCAGTAGAACTTATTGATACTAAGCTTGACTTTATATGTACCTTGAGTACCTATAATGGTTTTCAGTTAGTAATTCAAATAGAGATTTTCTGGTAAAACAATGGCAAGCTGGAATCCCACACGCTGCCCACCAATGTGAGAAGTTGGCCTGGTATATGCTGTTCACTAATTAAAGTGGACACCTTGCACCAGGGCAAATCGACTCTTATGGTAGATAGGTTTAAGACAACCTTTTAAAGAAAGCTATCCTAGTGGTAGCTGTGGAGAGCAGCCTTCAGGCTAAGTCTCGGAGGAATGTAAAGCAGCTTGTTTTACCATATAATCTCTTGAATCACCAAATGAAAAGACACCACACAGGTATATATATCAAATATATATGTATTTATTTCTAAATAACTCTCTACTAATCTCTTTATGAGATTAGAAGACAAACATATGCACAAATCAACGTTTCACAATAAGTTAAGCACAAAATATGGCTGGGGCCCTAGGGGCGTACCAGACCATATACTAAGTAAGAGACTTAGAAACAACGACTTGCAGGGAGACAAGGCCTAGGGCCTTCAGAAGTGCTGGGGCCTCACGAAACCACCCAAGGCAGGTAAGTAAAGGACCCACGGCGGACGCGTGCAGTGTGGATACACAGGCGCGAATCGCCGTTAACTTCAATGGGGCAAGTCGCGGTTGGAAATAAAGAGTTTTAGGATACTTCGGGAGAACCTACAAGCAAGTCACTTACAGGGTAAGTAGTTCTAGGGCCCACACCCACAGGAGCACCGTAGTGCTGGAGTTACCTCACCCAGGGAAGCCGGGTGCACAGGTGTCCTTTGGTGTCGGGTCGCGGCGTCGTTTTCAATGGCGAACAAAGAAGACTTGCTGCTTGCGGGAGCTGAAGAAGTGTCCGGTGGAATCCAAGCCTGGATTCTGAAGAAGGATGACCTGAAAGCAGAGGGGACAGTGTTCAAAGTCACTTGGCAGTGACCCGGGGCAAGGAAGATGGATGCCCACCGTCGTCGGTTGATTCAGGTCGGTTGCGGGTGCCTTGACTCTTCAGCCACGTGGTCCAGGAGGCGTCGACGACGACCAGGAGCTGGATTCGGTGTCTCCTCGACGTCTGCAGCTGACTGCGGTGTCGGCAACTCGATCGGAGCCAACAAGCCTTGGCAGCCGCAAGTCTCGGGGAGATGAAGAAAAGTCGATGGCGCAGACCAGCAAGGTCTGAGGACTCACCCAGCGAGGGTAAGTCAGGGCAGGCCTGGAGCAACCAGGGAGCCCTTTGGTTTCTTTAAGAAGTCTTCTGGGGACCCACAAGCCAGCGGGCAAGGGATCGCGAAGACACCTCGGGCGGAATCACTCAACAGGGGCCCACGGTCACTCGGGACGGTGTAGGCCTCTGATCTTCGGAGGGATTCCTGCTGGAGGTCGGGACCACACGTGGTCCAAAGCACAAGTTCGTAGAACGTTGTGAAGGGGTTGCACTCGACAATAGTGCACGGTACCCAGGGGTCGCGGTTCCTCGTTACTCGTGGGGTCCACTTGCCTCAGCTTCGCTGGGGACTCACGATGGCCTGGGAGAGGTCAGGAAATCCACTTCTTGGGCTGCAGGGACTTCGGACTCCGGCGGGAGCGGCGTAGTTTGCGACCGTCGTTGTCGTTTTTGGTGCCTGCCAAGCAGGGGAGTCACTCCTTGACTCCAAGGGAGATTCTTCTGTCTTCCAAAGGTAGTGGAACGTCGAAGGGCCAGGATTCTTCTGTAGAGCGTCGTCCAGGGGTTATCTGCTTTGCAATGGCAAGGTTCCCCTCTTATACTAAAAGAGGGGATGGACTAGCTCTATGACCCCACCTATGGGAGGGTCAAGGGAGGGGTGGCTACACCCACTTCCCTTTGTCCAGTTTCGTGCCAGAGCAGGGGCAGGTAGCCCCTGAGCTGGTTTGAACTGGCATATGCACAGAGGAGCCTTCTGCTCCCCCAGTGCAGGACTTCAAAGCACTCTAAGAGTGCACCCACCCAGCCCCAATACACTAAACCCTGTCTGGAAGGTGGTTACACCTCCCTGTGACAGGATGCCTATTGTTGGGCTTCCTCCACTGCGAGTTTCGGTCATCAGCAGGAGGGCAGCCCAGTGTCTGTGACTGGTGGCATCCATTTTGTGATGCCAGGGCTCTTTAGGATTCTACCGCGTTTCCACAGCAGGTACATGTCTTATCCCTCTAGAAGGGTGGAATGCTACCCCCGCCGCCAAGATTGGCGGGGGGGTAGTATTCCAAGATGTTTGACACCAAACACGACATGTTTTGATGCAGCCATTCCAAAGTTAGCATTTACCGCGAGGATATAATGCACTTAAATAGTATATGGTTTAACCGCATCCACAAACAGCACCAGAGAATAGACTCTGAGAGCTGCAGAGGGGCCCTGCTCAGGCAGAGGCACCCCCTCACATAGAAGCCAAGCACCCTGCCCTCAGGATTGATAGGGCCTGCCTTAGGGGTGACTGATAGGTTTATATGTGTGTGCAGGAGAGATATAGGAAACCTATATCTCAGTGAGGGGTGCTAGCACCACCTCACCCAGGCTGCAGTAGCAGGCCTGTGGTGTCAGATTTAGACTGCTTCCCAGGGGTGGCATAACACATGCTGCAGCCCCTGGTAGGCCTGTGAAGTACCTATGCCCTTGGCACCTAAGGTACCATATACTAGGGACTCATAAGGCACCACAGTATCCAATCACTAGTGCACCTAGAGTGCACTCCATGTCGTTTAGAGAGAACAGAGAGGCTGGGGCCCTGATTGGCAGGGACCCAGCCAGACTATAGCCAGAAACCAGTGCTAACATCAGAAAAAAAGTGGGGGCAACATAAGAGGCAGATCCTACTCTCCTACACAAGAGATGTGCAGAAAGAGAAAAGAGGGGTGCAGAAAGAGGCAAGAGATCTGCAGAAAAAAGCAACAGAGGTGCTGAAACAGGCAAGTGAGGTACATAAAGAGGCAAGAGATCTGCAGAAAAAAGCAACAGAGGTGCTGAAAGAGGCAAGTCAGCTGCAGAAAGAAGCAAGAGAGGTGCAGAAAGAGGCAATAGAAGTGCAGAAAGAAGCATCAGAGGTGCAGAAAAAGTCAAGAGGAGTGCAGAAAGAGGAGAGATAAGTGCAGAAAGAAGCAAAGGAGGTGCTCAAAAAGGCAAGAGGGATGCAGAAAGAGGCAAGAGCAGTGCAGAAAGAACCAAGAGAAGTGCATAAAGACGCAACAAGGGTGCAGAAGAAGGCACGAGGAGTGCAGAAAGAAGGAAGAGAAGTGCTGAAAGAAGCAACAGAGGTGCTGAAAGAGCCACGAAGGGTGCAGAAAGAGGCAAGAGAATTGCAGAAAGAAGCAACAGAGGTACAAAAAGAGGCAAGAGTGGTGCAGAAAGAGGGAAGAGAGGTGTAGAAAGAGGCAAGAGAGTTGCACAAAGAGGGAAGATAAGTGCAGAAAGAAGCAACAGAAGTGCAGAAAGAGGGAAGAGAGGTATAGAAAGAGGCAAGAGAGTTGCACAAAGAGGGAAGAGGGGTGCAGAAAGAGGCAGGAGGGGTGCAGAAAGAAGCAACAGAGGTGCCGAAAGAGGCAAGAGATGTGCAGAAAGAATCAAGTAAAGTGCAGAAAGAGGCAACAGAGGTTTAGAAAGACGCAAGAGAGGTGCAGAAACAAGCAAGAGAAGTGCAGAAAGAGGCAAGAGAATTGCTGAAAGAGGCAACAGAGGTTTAGAAAGAAGCAAGAGAAGTGCAGAAAGAGGCAAGTGAGGTGCAGAAAGAAGCAAGAGCAGTGCAGAAAGAACCAACAGAGGTGCAAAAAGAGGCCAGAGGGGTGCAGAAAGAGGTGGGAGAGGTGCACAAAGAGGCTAGAGAGGTACACAAAGAGGAAGGAAGGGTGCAGAAAGAAGGAAGAGAAGTGCAGAAAGAGGCTAGAGAATTGCTGAAAGAAGCAACAGAGGTGTAGAAAGAAGCAAGAGAAGTGCAGAAAGAGGCAAGTAAGGTACAGAAAGAGGCAAGTAAGGTGTAGAAAGAAGCAAGAGCAGTGCAGAAAGAACCAACAGAGGTGCAAAAAGAGGCAAGAGGGGTGCAGAAAAAGGTAGGAGGGGTGCACAAAGAGGTAAGAGAGGTACAGAAAGAGGCACGAGGGTGCAGAAAGAAGGAAGAGAAGTGCAGAAAGAAGTAACAGAGGTGCTGAAACAGGCGCGAAGGGTGCAGAAAGAGCAAGAGAAGTGCAGAAAGAGGCAACAGAGGTACAGAAAGAGGCAAGAGAGGTACAGAAACAGGCAGGAAGAGGCGCAGAAAGAGGGAACAGGGGTGCAGGTAGAGGCAAGAGATGTGCATAAAGAGAAAAGAGGTGCAGAAAGAGGCAAGAGATCTGCAGAAAAAAGCAACAGAGGTGCTGAAAGAGGCAAGTGAGGAGCAGAAAGAAGCAAGAGAGGTGCAGAAAGAGGCACTAGAAGTGCAGAAAGAAGCAACAGAGGTGCAGAAAGAGGCAAGAGGGATGCAGAAAGAGGCAAGAGAGGTGCAGAAAGAGGCAACAGAGGTACAGAAAGAGGCAAGAGAGGTACAGAAACAGGCAGGAAAGGTGCAGAAAGAGGGAACAGGGGTGCAGATAGAGGCAAGAGATGTGCAGAAAGAGAAAAGAGGGTGCAGAAAGAGGCAAGAGATCTGCAGAAAAAGCAACAGAGGTGCTGAAAGAGGCAAGTGAGGAGCAGAAAGAAGCAAGAGAGGTGCAGAAAGAGGCAATAGAAGTGCAGAAAGAAGCATCAGAGGTGCAGAAAGAGGCAAGAGGAGTGCAGAAAGAGGAGAGATAAGTGCAGAAAGAAGCAAAGGAGGTGCTCAAAAAGGCAAGAGGGATGCAGAAAGAGGCAAGAGTAGTGCAGAAAGAACCAAGAGAAGTGCATAAAGAAGCAACAAGGGTGCAGAAGAGAGGCACGAGGAGTGCAGAAAGAAGGAACAGAAGTGCTGAAAGAAGCAACAGAGGTGCTGAAAGAGGCACGAAGGGTGCAGAAAGAGGCAAGAGAAGTGCAGAAAGAAGCAACAGAGGTACAAAAAGAGGCAAGAGTGGTACAGAAAGAGGGAAGAGAGGTGTGGAAAGAGGCAAGAGAGTTGCACAAAGAGGGAAGACGGGTGCAGAAAGAGGCAAGAGGGGTGCAGAAACAGGCAAGAGAAGTGCAGAAAGAGGCAAGAGAGGAACAGAAAGAGGCAAGAGAGTTACAGAAAGAGGCAAGTGAAGTGCAGAAGAAGGCAAGAGAACTGCAGAAAGAGGCAATAGAGGTGCAGAAAGAGGAAAGTGAGGTGCAGAAAGTAGCAAGATAAGTGCAGAAAGAAGCAACAGAGGTGCAGAATGAGGCACGAGGGGTGCAGAAAGAAGGAAGAGAAGTGCAGAAAGAAGCAACAGAGGTGCTGAAAGAGGCACGAAGGGTGCAGAAAGAGGCAAGAGAAGTGCATAAAGAAGCAACAGAGGTACAGAAAGAGGCAAGAGTGGTGCAGAAAGAGGGAAGAAAGGTATAGAAAGTGGCAAGAGAGTTGCACAAAGAGGGAAGAGGGATGCAGAAAGAGGCAGGAGAGGTGCAGAAAGAAGCAACAGAGGTGCAGAAAGAGGCAACAGAGGTTTAGAAAGATGCAAGAAAGGTGCAGAAACAAGCAAGAGAAGTGCAGAAAGAGGCAAGAGAATTGCTGAAAGAGGCAACAGAGGTTTAGAAAGAAGCAAGAGAAGTGCAGAAAGAGGCAAGTGAAGTGCAGAAAGAAGCAAGAGCAGTGCAGAAAGAACCAACGGAGGTGCAAAAGAGGCCAGAGGGGTGCAGAAAGAGGTGGGAGAGGTGCACAAAGGGGCTAGAGAGGTACACAAAGAGGAAGGAAGGGTGCAGAAAGAAGGAAGAGAAGTGCAGAAAGAGGCAAGAGAATTGCTGAAAGAAGCAACAGAGGTGTAGAAAGAAGCAAGAGAAGTGCAGAAAGAGGCAAGTAAGGTACAGAAAGAGGCAAGTAAGGTGCAGAAAGAAGCAAGAGCAGTGCAGAAAGAACCAACAGAGGTGCAAAAAGAGGCAAGAGTGGTGCAGAAAAAGGTAGGAGGGGTGCACAAAGAGGCAACAGAGGTGCTGAAAGAGGCAAGTGAGGAGCAGAAAGAAGCAACAGAGGTGCAGAAAGAGGCAAAAGGGGTACAGAAAGAGGCAAAAAAAAGTGCAGAAAGAGGCAAGAGAGGTACAGAAAGAGGGAACAGGGGTGCAGATAGAGGCAAGAGATGTGCAGAAAGAGAAAAGAGGGGTGCAGAAAGAGGCAAGAGATCTGCAGAAAAAAGCAACAGAGGTGCTGAAACAGGCAAGTGAGGTACATAAAGAGGCAAGAGATCTGCAGAAAGAAGCAACAGAGGTGCTGAAAGAGGCAAGTCAGCTGCAGAAAGAAGCAAGAGAGGTGCAGAAAGAGGCAATAGAAGTGCAGAAAGAAGCATCAGAGGTGCAGAAAGAGGCAAGAGGAGTGCAGAAAGAGGAGAGATAAGTGCAGAAAGAAGCAAAGGAGGTGCTCAAAGAGGCAAGAGGGATGCAGAAAGAGGCAAGAGCAGTGCAGAAAGAACCAAGAGAAGTGCATAAAGACGCAACAAGGGTGCAGAAGAAGGCACGAGGAGTGCAGAAAGAAGGAAGAGAAGTGCTGAAAGAAGCAACAGAGGTGCTGAAAGAGGCACGAAGGGTGCAGAAAGAGGCAAGAGAATTGCAGAAAGAAGCAACAGAGGTACAAAAAGAGGCAAGAGTGGTGCAGAAAGAGGGAAGAGAGGTGTAGAAAGAGGCAAGAGAGTTGCACAAAGAGGGAAGATAAGTGCAGAAAGAAGCAACAGAAGTGCAGAAAGAGGGAAGGGGGTGGAGGGAGAGGCAAGAGGGGTACAGAAAGAAGCAAGACAGGTGCAGAAAGAAGCAAAAGAAGTGCAGAAAGAAGGAACAGAGGTGCAGAAAGAGGCAAAAAGGGTGCAGAAAGACATAAGAGGGGTACAGAAAAAGGCAAGAGAGGTGCAGAAAGAGGGAAGAAGGGTGCAGACAGAGGCAAGAGGGGTACAGAAAGAGACAACAGGGGTGCAGAAAGAAGCAAGACAGTTGCAGAAAGAAGCATAGAAAGTGCAGAATGAAGCAACAGGGGTGCAGAAGGAGGCAAGAGAACTGCAGAAAGAGGCAAGAGAGTTGCAGAAACAGGCAAAAGAGGTACATAAAGAGACAACAGGGGTGCAGAAAGAAGCAAGACAGGTGCAGAAAGAAGCATGAAAAGTGCAGAATGAAGCAACAGGGGTGCAGAAAGAGGCAAGAGATGTGCAGAAAGAAGCAACAGAGGTGCAGAAGGAGGCAAGTGAGGAGCAGAAAGAAGCAAGAGAGGTGCAGAAAGAGGCAATAGAAGTGCAGAAAGAAGCAACAGAGGTGCAGAAAGAGGCAAAAGGGGTGCAGAAAGAAGCAACAGAGGTGCAGAAGGAGGCAAGAGAACTGCAGAAAGAGGCAAGAGAGTTGCAGAAACAGGCAAAAGAGGTACATAAAGAGACAACAGGGGTGCAGAAAGAAGCAAGACAGGTGCAGAAACAAGCATGAAAAGTGCAGAATGAAGCAACAGGGGTGCAGAAAGAGGCAAGAGATGTGCAGAAAGAAGCAACAGAGGTGCAGAAGGAGGCAAGTGAGGAGCAGAAAGAAGCAAGAGAGGTGCAGAAAGAGGCAATAGAAGTGCAGAAAGAAGCAACAGAGGTGCAGAAAGAGGCAAAAGGGGTGCAGAAAGAGGCAAGAAAAGTGCAGAAAGAGGCAAGAGAGGTACAGAAAGAGAGACCAAGGGTGCAGAAAGAGGCAGGAGAGGTGCAGAAAGAGAAAAGAGGGGTGCAGAAAGAGGCAAGAGATCTGCAGAAAAAAGCAACAGAGGTGCTGAAACAGGCAAGTGAGGTACATAAAGAGGCAAGAGATCTGCAGAAAAAAGCAACAGAGGTGCTGAACGAGGCAAGTCAGCTGCAGAAAGAAGCAAGAGAGGTGCAGAAAAAGGCAATAGAAGTGCAGAAAGAAGTATCAGAGGTGCAGAAAGAGGCAATAGAAGTGCAGAAAGAAGCAAGAGAGGTGCAGAAAGAGGCAATAGAAGTGCAGAAAGAAGCAACAGAGGTGCAGAAGGAGGCAAGAGAACTGCAGAAAGAGGCAAGAGAGTTGCAGAAACAGGCAAAAGAGGTACATAAAGAGATAACAGGGGTGCAGAAAGAAGCAAGACAGGTGTAGAAAGAAGCATGGAAAGTGCAGAATGAAGCAACAGGGGTGCAGAAAGAGGCAAGATATGTGCAGAAAGAAGCAACAGAGGTGCAGAAGGAGGCAAGAGAACTGCAGAAAGAGGCAAGAGAGTTGCAGAAACAGGCAAAAGAGGTACATAAAGAGACAACAGGGGTGAAGAAAGAAGCAAGACAGGTGCAGAAAGATGCATGGAAAGTGCAGAATGAAGCAACAGGGGTGCAGAAAGAGGCAAGAGAAGTGCAGAAAGAAGCAAGTGAGGTGGAGAAAGAGGCAAGAGAGGTACAGAAACAGGCAAGAGAGGTGCAGAAACAGGCAAGAGAAGTGCAGAAAGAGGCAAGAGAATTGCTGAAAGAAGCAACAGAGGTGTAGAAAGAAGCAAGAAAAGTGCAGAAAGAGGAAAGTGAGATGCAGAAACACGCAAGAAAGGTACAGAAAGAGGGAGGACGAGTGCAGAAAGACAACAGGGGTGCAGAAAGAAGCAGGACAGGTGCAGAAAGACGCATGGAAAGTGCAGAATGAAGCAACAGGGGTGCAGAAAGAGGCAAGAGAAGTGCAGAAAGAAGCAACAGAGGTACAGAAGGAGGCAAGAGAACTGCAGAAAGAGGCAGGAGAGTTGCAGAAACAGGCAAAAGGGGTGCAGAAAGAGGGAACAGATGGGCAGACTGAGGCAAGAGAGGTACATAAAGAGGGAAGAGAGGTGCAGAAAAAGGCAAGAGGGAGGCAAGAGGTACAGGAAGAAGCCAGAGCAGTGCAGAAAGAACCAACAGAGGTGTAGAAAGAGGCAAGAGGGGTACAGAAAGAGGCAAGTGAAGTGCAGAACGAAGAAAAAGAGGTGCAGAAAGAACCAACAGAGGTGGAAAAAGAGGCAAGAGGGGTGCAGAAAGGGGTAGGAGAGGTGCACAAAGAGGCAAGAGGGGTACAGAAAGAGGCAGGAAGGGTGCAGAAAGAGGAAGAGAACTGCAGAAAGAAGCAACAGAGGTGCTGAAAGAGGCAAGTCAGCTGCAGAAAGAAGCAAGAGAGGTGCAGAAAGAGGCAATAGAAGTGCAGAAAGAAGCATCAGAGGTGCAGAAAGAGGCAAGAGGGGTGCAGAAAGAGGAGAGAGAAGTGCAGAAAGAAGCAAAAGAGGTGCTCAAAGAGGCAAGAGGGATGCAGAAAGAGGCAAGAGCAGTGCAGAAAGAACCAAGAGAAGTGCAGAAAGAAGCAACAGAGGTGCAGAAGGAGGCACAAGGAGTGCAGAAAGAAGGAAGAGAAGTGCAGAAAGAAGCAACAGAGGTGCTGAAAGAGGCACGAAGGGTGCAGAAAGAGTCTAGAGAAGTGCAGAAAGAAGCAACAGAGGTACAAAAAGAGGCAAGAGTGGTGCAGAAAGAGGGAGGAGAGGTGTAGAAAGTAGGGGTGGGCGTAATATGCGTAGTCGCGCTACGCAAAGGTCCGCGAAACGGTAAAAAATCTCTGCGAGCACGCAAAACTTCCGCGAACATGCGGAATTGCTTGTTCTGCCCGTTCGCAATGCTTTTTTCCTGTTCGCCAACGCTGTTTGCATGCTCGGGGAGAAATATCTCGCGAACACGCATTTTGAAAGCGCAAACAAGCAAAAAACTCTGCGAAGCCGCGGATCGCGGAATTTTTGGCAATTCCGCGTTCTCCGCGGAACGCGAAATTACCCAAATTCCGCAAGCGGAACGGAATTTACCGCCCAGGCCTAGAAGAAAGAGGCAAGAGAGTTGCACAAAGAGGGAAGACGGGTGCAGAAAGAGGCAAGAAGGGTGCAGAAACAGGCAAGAGAAGTGCAGAAAGAGGCAAGTGAGGTGCAGAAAGAAGCAACAGAAGTGCAGAAAGAGGGAAGAGGGGTGGAGAGAGAGGCAAGAGGGGTGAAGAAAGAAACAAGACAGGTGCAGAAAGAAGCAAAAGAAGTGCAGAAAGAAGGATTAGAGGTGCAGAAAGAGGCAAAAACGGTGCAGAAAGACATAAGAGGGGTACAGAAAAAGGCAAGAGAGGTGCAGAAAGAGGAAAGAAGGGTGCAGAAAGAGTCAAGAGGGGTACAGAAAGAGACAACAGGGGTGCAGAAAGAAGCAAGACAGATGCGGAAAGAAGCATTGAAAGTGCAGAATGAAGCAACAGGGGTGCAGAAAGAGGCAAGAGAAGTGCAGAAAGAGGCAAGAGAAGTGCAGAAAGAAGCAACAGAGGTGCAGAAGGAGGCAAGAGAACTGTAGAAAGAGGCAAGAGAGTTGCAGAAACAGGCAAAAGAGGTACATAAAGAGATAACAGGGGTGCAGAAAGAAGCATGGAAAGTGCAGAATGAAGTAACAGGGGTGCGGAAAGAGGCAAGAGAAGTGCAGAAAGAAGCAAGTGAGGTGCAGAAAGAGGCAAGAGAGGTGCAGAAAGAGGCAAGAGAGGTGCAGAAACAGGCAAGAGAAGTGCAGAAAGAGGCAAGAGAATTGCTGAAAGAAGCAACAGAGGTGTAGAAAGAAGCAAGAAAAGTGCAGAAAGAGGCAAGTGAGATGCAGAAACACGCAAGAAAGGTACAGAAAGAGGGAAGACGAGTGCAGAAAGTGACAACAGGGGTAGAGAAAGAAGCAAGACAGGTGCAGAAAGAAGCATGGAAAGTGCAGAATGAAGCAACAGGGGTGCAGAAAGAGGCAAGAGAAGTGCAGAAAAAAGCAACAGAGGTGCAGAAGGAGGCAAGAGAACTGCAGAAACAGGCAAGAGAGTTGCAGAAACAGGCAAAGGAGGTACAGAAAGAGGCAAGAGAGTTGCAGAAACAGGCAAAAGGGGTGCAGAAAGAAGGAACAGGTGGGCAGACTGAGGCAAGAGAGGTGCAAAAAGAGGGACGAGGGGTGCAGAAAAAGGCAAGAGGGATGCAGAAATTTGGAACAGAGGTGCAGGAAGAAGCTAGAGCAGTGCAGAAAGAACCAACAAGGGTGCAGAAAGAGGCAAGAGGGGTACAGAAAGAGGCAAGTGAAGTGCAGAACAAAGAAAAAGAGGTGTAGAAAGAACTAACAGAGGTGGAAAAAGAGGCAAGAGGGGTGCAGAAAGGGGTAGGAGAGGTGCACAAAGAGGCAATAGGGGTACAGAAAGAGGCAGGAGGGGTGCAGAAAGAGAAAGAGAACTGCAGAAAGAAGCAACAGAGGTGCTGAAAGAGACACAAAGGGTGCAGAAAAAGACAAAACAGGTGAAGAAAGAAGGAAGAGAGGTACAGAAAGAGGCAAGAGTGGTGCAGAAAGAGGGAAGAGAGGTGTAGAAAGAGGCAAGAGAGTTGCACAAAGAGGGAAGAGGGGTGCAGAAACAGGCAAAAGGGGTGCAGAAAGAAGCAAGTGGGGTGCAGAAAGAGGCAAGAGAGGTGCAGAAAGAGGCAAGAGACTTACAGAAAGAGGCAAGTGAAGTGCAGAAGGAGGCAAGAGAACTGCAGAAAGAGGCAATAGAGGTGCAGAAAGAGGCAAGTGAGGTGCAAAAAGAAGCAAGATAAGTGCAGAAAGAAGCAACAGAAGTGCAGAAAGATGGAAGAGGAGTGGAAAGAGGCAAGAGGGTGCAGAAAGAAGCAAAACAGGTGCAGAAAGAAGCAAAAGAAGAGCAGAAAGAAGGAACAGAGGTGCAGAAAGAGGCAAAAAGGGTGCAGAAAGACGTAGGAGGGGTACAGAAAAAGGCAAGAGAGGTGCAGAAAGAGGGAGGAAGGGTGCAGAAAGAGGCAAGAGGGGTACAGAAAGAAGCAAATGAGGTGCAGAAAGAGGCAACAGACGTGCAGAAAGAGGCAAGAGAGGTGCAGAAAGTAGAAGAGATTTGCAGAAAGAGGCAAGATAAGTGCAGAAAAAGAAAGAAATGTGCAGAAAGAAGCAACAGAAATGCAGAAAGAGGCAAGAGAGGCGCAGAAGGAAGCAAGAGTGGCTTGCACACCATTAGTACCAATTTAACACCCACATTTAGCAATAAGTAACAGGTGATCATTCTAGGTTTGCAAAGGCCCTTCCACCATGCTGTAACACTTGTCGCTGCATTTTTGGTAACGTTTGAGCCGTTTGAGCTAGAAACAAGGCTTTTTTTGTTCAAATCTGCAGATTAGGGAGCACATGATGAATTATGTGGCTAATGTGGAAAATGTATAATTGTGCGAAAGTCAGTGCAGCCAAACAGTCGAATAATTCCAGTGGCCCTGCTCATACCTCTGACTAGGTCCACAAGTGCTCCTCAGTGATTCCTTCTTTTTTTGTCTCACTGAGTTCATAGTTGAGCTTCTATGGAAACGAGGAAGACTAAACCTGAGGTTACCACTCCACAACACAGACCATACCACATAATTACTCTCCATAACACATAATCCCACTCTACATAATTCCTATACACTAAATACCACATACTTTCTATCCACATAATTTCACTGCACAACATACCACATAATTCCACTACACACAACGTACATCCACTCCAAAAAACATTAGTAAAAAACTTTTACATTTACAACGCCAATAGCTCTACCTCTCGCAAATGCGAAACCTATTACATTGCAAACACTTCTTTAACTAGAAGTCGCGTTTGCAGAGTGGTGGCAAAAGGGTGCTGGGCCTCCGACCAGCGCTCAGGAATTCCGCTGTGTAGGACTTACAGGAGGTACCAGGAGGGCTTCTTGGCCCCCAAAGTCCCTCAAGAGTAAATTGGACTTAATACCCCATCCCCAAGTCTGCCAGGAGGCACGTTTGCAGAGTGGTGGAGAAAGGGGGGCATGGCCTCCGAAGACATCTTAGCAATCCCACTGTGTGGGACTTACTGGAGGTAACAAGAGGGGTAGTTGGCCCCCAAGGACATCCTTGGGGGCCAACTACCCCTGCTATTACCTCCAGTGAGTCCCACACACCAGGATTGCTAAGTTCTCATAGCAGGCCATGCCCCCTTTGCCCACCACTCTGCAAACGCGCTCCCTGGCGCACTCTTGGATGGGGATTGAAGTCCCCTTCGCTACTGGGGGTCCTTTAGGGGCCAACTAGCCTATCTCTTACCTCCAGTAAGCCCCACACAGTGGGATTGCTGAGAGGTGACCACAGGTCACGCCCCCTTCCTCCACCACTCTGCAAACGCACCTCCTGGCGTGCTCTTGGTTGGGGGATGAAGTCCCCTTTCCTCCTGAGGGTCCCTGGGGGCCAACTAGCCCTCCTGTTACCTCCAGTAAGCCCCATACAGCTAGATTGCTGAGTGCTCAAAGGCCACGCCCCCTTTTTACACGACTCTACAAACATGACTCGTGGCGCACTGCTGCTCGGGGGATGAAGTACACTTGTGTCCTGAGGTCCTCAGGACAAAAGAGGACCTCATCGTCCCACCAGCAGTGCGCCAAGAGGCGCGTTTGCAGAGAGGTGTAAAAAGGGGTGTGGCCTCGGACCACCTCTCTGCAATCCAGCTGTATGGTGCTTACTGGAGGTACCTGGTGGGCTATTTGACCCCCAGGGACCCTCAGTATTCAAGGGGACTTAATTCCCCAACTTAGAACGCGCCGGGGGCGCGTTTGTAGAGTGGTGCAGGGAGGGGGCGGGACCTCCGGCGATATGCCTGCTTTTTTAAAATATATTTTTAGAAGGGGGGCTGTGTGGCCCCCCTTCTTTTAGTATTATTGGGGCCCTGGGTCTGGCCCTTTTTTAAAAACAAAAATAAAAACGGGAAGGGGGCCGCACGGCCCCCCTCCCGAGGTTGATTTCGGCCCCGGAGACCCCATCCCCCGGGGCATGGCCTCCTTTTTTTATATATATTTATAGAGAAGGGGGGCCACATGGCCCCCCTTCCCTGGGCCACTTTTAGCCCCACGGACCCCATCCCCCTGGGCATGGCCTCTTTTTAAAAAAAATATTTATAGGGAAGGGGAGCCGCGTGGCCTCCCTTCCCTGTGCCACTATTGTACCGGGGACCCCATCCCCCGGGGCTTGGCCATTTTATATATAAATTTAAGAAGGGGGGACGGGCGGCCCCCCCTCCCCAGGCAGATTTCGGCTCCGGGCACCCCATCCCCCGGGGCCCGGACATTTTTTTTTTTTTAAATAAAGGGAGGGGGCCGCGTGGCCCTCCTCCTGGGCCACTTCTGGTCCCGGGGACCCCATCCCCAGCGGCTGGCCCTCAGCATTGGGGACCTTGGGGGGAGCTCCAATGCCCCCATGGTCCCAGCCGGCTCCCTGCCTCCTGCGGGAGATGGCATTGCTTTTGGCAAAGGGAGCTGCTAACATGCAGCTCCCCTTGCCCAAAAGCAATTCAACGAAGCAAAGCAGTGTTTGCTATGGCAGAGCGGGAGCACGGCTCCTGCCCTGCCATAGCAAACAGCAATGTCCCAGGGGTGGGTACCCCGGGATATTGCAGGAGTTGGCCCTGAGGGGTGGCGGTCCCGAGGGCCATCAAGGCCTCCAGGAGGGGGGCCGCGCGCCCCCCTCCCATCATTTCAACAGCCCCGGGGAGGTGGCAGTTTCCGGGGCTTGGGGGGGTCCGTGAGGGCCCCCACTCACAAAATAAAGCCCTGGGGAGGTGGCTGTCCCCGTGGCTGCGGGGGGGCGCGTGCCCCCACGCATAATTAAATAAAGCCCCGGGGAGTTGGCGGTCCCGGGGCTTGGGGGGGGCTAAAATTAAACAAGCCCCGGGGAGGTGGTGGTCCCCGGGGCTGCGGGGGGCCGCGTGCCCCCCGCATATATTGCCCCCGGGACCTGGCCTACCCAGGGGCTCATTAAAACAAAGCGCGGGAGCCCGTGCTTCGTTTTTTAAAATTTTCTCAGCAGGATTCGCGCACCCAGCTCGAATTCTGCCGAATTTCTTTTTTTTTAAATGCTTTTTTTGGGCCTGGGGGTCCCTGTGGGACCCCGTGAGCAGGCCTAGGGGGTCAGGGTGTTTCTACCCTGCCCCCTTTTCTTCATTTTTCACTTTTTTTTCCCTTTTTCTTGTGACTCGGTTACCGAGTCACAAGATGGCTGCCAACACATTCTGCTTTGGAGTGTTGGCAGCCAATCAGAATGAATCTCGTGCTCGGGAGGGTTCACAAATCCTCCTCGGTGCTCAGATATATACATTTTTATTTTTAGAATTTCTCAGCAACTACTGAACGGATTTACACCATTTAAAAAAAAAGTCGCTTTCTGCACCAAGAGCTACCTTTTTTCCCAAATTTGGTGTAATTCCGTTCAGCAGTTCGGGCTGTAGCAGTGTCTAAAGTTCATATGGAAATTAACATGGAGGAAATGCGTTTTGGGACCCCACCTTTTTTCTCGACCCCCACTTGACGAATCACCCCGAAACTTTCAAGACAGGAGCTGACCAGAGTGAACCATTAGTTTTGAAACTTCCGCGAAGATTCATCAAACGGCGCCAAAGATATTGGCAAAAGAAAAAACGCTTTTTGAATAGAAACAAGGTCCTAACTATAACTACCTACTGGCGACCGCCAGTAAGTAATATGTGTATGTGTATATATATATATATATATATATGTTACCAAGTGGAGGTCACCACTGGGAAGTTATAGTTCACATCGTGTTTCCATGGGAAATGCATTTTTTGTGTTGCTAGTAACTCTGGCGCCATTTGACGAATTGCCAGAAAACTTTCTAAAAGAGTGCTCTTTTTCACCTAGTTTGCGTATGGAAAGTGTTGGGGTCATCTTTCAAGCCGGGCCAAGAAAAAAAGTATAATGCGTGCATCCATTTGGGGGATGATCGATTACGAACTATAGTTCCCATAATGCACAGTTCCATATGACCATCCCATTGGAGGGAGTGCAGTATTTAAATGGGAACGTCATATGCACGCATCCTTCCCGTGAAAGCCTCTGAAGAGAAAGCTGAGGAGCTTTCGAAACGCGTCAGGCAAACCTACACGGAGGCTGTTAATGGCTGTAAGCGGTATCCGTCCATACCATGGAAAGAGAGTTCTCTTGCTGCTGATGGCCGAGTGCGACTCAACTGATGGACACATCTTGGAGCTGAATGTATTCGCGGCCGTCCTGCCGCGGAGTCTGCACCACCCCGCGATAATAGGGGGCCACTCGACAAGGTATTTACCAAATCGATTATGTGGGACAACAGCAGAGAATTTAGGACTGGCCCGCTTGCGGGGTCCATGTGACCTATACAGAGTATAATGCGTGCACCCATTTGGGGGATGATCGATTACGAACTATAGTTCCCATAATGCACAGTTCCATATGACCATCCCATTGGAGGGAGTGCAGTATTTAAATGGGAACGTCATATGCACGCATCCTTCCCGTGAAAGCCTCTGAAGAGAAAGCTGAGGAGCTTTCGAAACGCGTCAGGTAAACCTACACGGAGGCTGTTAATGGCTGTAAGCGGTATCCGTCCATACCATGGAAAGAGAGTTCTCTTGCTGCTGATGGCCGAGTGCGACTCAAGTGATGGACACATCTTGGAGCTGAATATATATATATATATATATATATATATTCACTGAAAAAACCATAGGTTTCAGGGACGTTATAGTTACAAATTAGCATTTAAAAAACCTTTGAAATTCACTGAAAAAACCATAGGTTTTAGGGACAGTTATAGTTAGTTGGACATTGCACTCGTACAAAACCCGTGAAATTCCCCTGTTATAGTTAGTCCAGCTAACTATAACTCGCGCCCCGCAATGCACTGCTGATGACGTCACATATTACATCACTCATGACATGGTCAGTGACATCACTGATGACATCACTGATGACATCTCAAATGACATCACTGATGACATCACTGATGACATCATCCAGTGACTGTGTGTTTCTGTAAAGTTTAAATATTTTTAATATATATAGGAAAAGACGTATTGAAGAATGAGTGGGTGTGTAAGTGTCTGTATGGATGATTTAGTAGGTGCGTGACTGACTCTATAAGTGAGTGATTTAACGTATCTTACTGAATGCATGGGTTAGTGACTAAACTGGGTGAATGTCTGTATCCGTCTGTCTGTTGCTGTGTAAGTGGCTGCATGTGTTTGTGAATAGCTACATGAGTGTCTATATGAGTTATTGAATGCTTGTCTGAGTATCTGTATGGGTGCCTGAGTGTTTGTGTGGGAGGGGTGTGTGCAACTCTGTGCATAGATGTGTGAGTGGGTGATTCACTGGGTGGATGGTTTCAAGAGTGCAACTGTGATAGACTGTATGGGTGGGTAAGTATGTGTAAGAGTGTGTTAGTGAGTGAATGTATGTCCCAGTGGTACATGTGTGAGTAACTACATATGTGAAAGGCAGTATATATGTGTGTTGGAGTATATAAATAGCTATAAGTGAGAGTGAGTGATTGTGATAGTGGCTGTATGGATGAGTGTGTGCTTGTATCAGTGATTGTATAAGAGCGTAAGAATGTGCTACTATTTGTATGAGTAAGTGAGCTGGTGTGTGTATAACTGTATAGGTGAGTAAATGGTAGTGTGTTTAATTATTTGCATGACTGACTAGGTGTGTGAGTACCTCTATGGATGAGTGGCGGTGTTTGAGTGTCTATATAGGAGTATGAGTGCATATGATAGTCCTGTACTGAGTGACCGTAAGTATGAGTGACTGTACGGGTGAGTGAGTGGATGTGTGCGTAGACCTAAGAATCAGTGAGTGGGTATGTAGTTATTGGTGTTGGAGTGTCTATGGTTTTGCGAATGGCAGTCTGTAATTTAGAGTGGGTGTATCAAAGGTTATATTAGAGTGTGAGGAGGTGCATCAGATTATCACGTGGATGATGTCATCAGTGATGTCATTTGAGATGTCATCAGTGATGTCATCAGTGATGTCACTGACCATGTCATGAGTGATGTAATATGTGACGTCATCAGCAGTGCATTGCGGGGCGCGAGTTATAGTTAGCTGGACTAACTATAACGGGGGAATTTCACGGGTTTTGTACGAGTGCAATGTCCAACTAACTATAACTGTCCCTAAAACCTATGGTTTTTCAGTGAATTTCAAAGGTTTTTTAAATGCTAATTTGTAACTATAACGTCCCTGAAACCTATGGTTTTTTCAGTGAATTTCAAAGGTTCTTTAAATGCTAATTTGTAACTATAACATGTCTGAAACCTACAGTTTTTTCAGTGAATTTCAAAGGTTTTGTAAATGACAATTTTTAAATGTATTAATTGTTATATAAATTTTTTTCATACTGATTTCCAAATTTTTTAGAAACAATTTTTTTTTACATATTTTATTTTTTAAATTACATTGTAATTACATTATACATTACATTACAAAAATACTTTCTCAGAATGAATTACTTTAGTTTAATTACTTTGCACATAGGCAATAGACTTTTAAGTACAGTAGTTACAGTTGTTGCAATGGGCAACACATTTTCAAACACAATGCAACATTCAGCTCAATGTGAATTTCTAGTTAAATGCAATTAGTTACTTTATGGATTACTTTTCTAACCACATTACTGGATCCTAGATTCAGTCCTGGGACATCTCCTGTAAACAGTTGAGTAAAAGCGTTTTGGTTACAGTCGTGATTTTTAAGGAATATTATTGTACTTTAAAAGTTCACACTTAGAAACTTTTTCTCATAGAATCACCAATGTTATCCTATGGAAGGAAATTCACTTAGAAGTTAAAAACTGTTATCGTTACTTTTTCTTACTCAGTGTTGGATCCTGGATCCAGCACTGGTGCATCTCCTGTAAACAGTTGAAAGAATGCGTTTAAGTCATACAGGCGATTTTTAGGAATATTTGTAGTTTGTGAAAATCGACACTTTGAAACTTTTCTGCTGAAAACCAGACAATGGATTCCTATGGAAGGAAATTCAAGTTACTGGTAAGTACGGTTAAAATTACTTTTGAGGATCAGTACTGGGCTGAAAGATGCAGCACTGAGGTCTCTCCTGATAACAGGTGAGTAAATCGGAATTCGTATTTCGGCTGATTTTAGAGGACTATTTTAAAGTTCCAAAACTCCACACTTAGAAGAATTTCCAAGTGAAACCAGTCAATGTTAGCCTATGGAAGGAAATTCAAGTTACTGGTAAGTACGGTTAAAATTACTTTTCAGGACCAGTACTGGGCTGAAAGATGCAGCACTGAGGTCTCTCCTGATAACAGGTGAGTAAATCAGAATTCGGATTTCGGCTGATTTTAGAGGAATATTTGTATGTTTCAAAAATCAACACTTAGAAACTTTTTCAGCAAAAAGCAGGCAATGATATCCTATGGAAGGAAATTCAAGTTACTGGTAAGTACGGTTAAAATTACTTTTGAGGATCAGTACTGGGCTAAAAGATGCAGCACTGGGTTCTCTCCTGATAACAGGTGAGTAAATCGGAATTCGTATTTCGGCTGATTTTAGAGGAATATTTTAAAGTTCCAAAACTCCACACTTAGAAGAATTTCCAAGTGAAACCAGTCAATGTTAGCCTAAGAAGGAAATTCAAGTTACCGGTAAGTACGGTTAAAATTACTTTTGAGGATCAGTACTGGGCTGAAAGATGCAGCACTGAGGTCTCTCCTGATAACAGGTGAGTAAATCGGAATTCGTATTTCGGCTGATTTTAGAGGAATATTTTAAAGTTCCAAAACTCCACACTTAGAAGAATTTCCAAGTGAAACTAGTCAATGTTAGCCTATGAAGGAAATTCAAGTTACCGGTAAGTACGGTTAAAATTACTTTTGAGGATCAGTACTGGGCTGAAAGATGCAGCACTGAGGTCTCTCCTGATAACAGGTGAGTAAATCGGAATTCGGATTTCGGCTGATTTTAGAGGAATATTTGTATGTTTCAAAAATCAACACTTAGAAACTTTTTCAGAAAAAAGCAGGCATTGATATCCTATGGAAGGAAATTCAAGTTACTGGTAAGTACGGTTAAAATTACTTTTGAGGATCAGTACTGGGCTGAAAGATGCAGCACTGAGGTCTCTCCTGATAACAGGTGAGTAAATCGAAATTCGTATTTCGGCTGATTTTAGAGGAATATTTTAAAGTTCCAAAACTCCACACTTAGAAGAATTTCCAAGTGAAACCAGTCAATGTTAGCCTATGAAGGAAATTCAAGTTACCGGTAAGTACGGTTAAAATTACTTTCGAGGATCAGTACTGGGCTGAAAGATGCAGCACTGAGGTCTCTCCTGATAACAGGTGAGTAAATCGGAATTCGTATTTCGGCTGATTTTAGAGGAATATTTTAAAGTTCCAAAACTCCACACTTAGAAGAATTTCCAAGTGAAACCAGTCAATGTTAGCCTATGGAAGGAAATTCAAGTTACTGGTAAGTACGGTTAAAATTACTTTTCAGGACCAGTACTGGGCTGAAAGATGCAGCACTGAGGTCTCTCCTGATAACAGGTGAGTAAATCGGAATTCGTATTTCGGCTGATTTTAGAGGAATATTTTAAAGTTCCAAAACTCCACACTTAGAAGAATTTCCAAGTGAAACCAGTCAATGTTAGCCTATGAAGGAAATTCAAGTTACCGGTAAGTACGGTTAAAATTACTTTTGAGGATCAGTACTGGGCTGAAAGATGCAGCACTGAGGTCTCTCCTGATAACAGGTGAGTAAATCGGAATCGTATTTCGGCTGATTTTAGAGGAATATTTGCACAATGGTGAAGGGAGGGGCGGGGCCTGAGGTGACATCTGTGCAAACGCGCCCCGTGGCGCGTTTAAGTTGGGGGATTAAGTCCCCTTGAATCATGAGGGTCCCTACGGGCCAACTAGCCCACCAGGAACCTCCAGTATGCGCCAGGGGCTGCGTTGCAGAGACATGTACAGAGGCCACACCCCTTTACACCTCTCTGCAACGCAGCTCTGTGGCGCTTTCTGGATGTACCTGTTGGGCTAGTTGGCCTCCAGGGACCCTCAGGATTGAAGGGGATTTAATTCCCCATCTTAAAACGCGCCATGGGGCCTGTTTGCACACATGTCACCTGAAGCCCCGCCCTCCCTTCACCACTGTGCAAACACGCCCCGTGGCGCGTTTTAAGTTGGGGGATTAAGTCCCTTGAATCCTGAGGGTCCCCGGAGTCCAACTAGCCCACCATATACCTCAAAAGCGCCACAGAGCTGCGTTGCAGAGAGGTGTAAAAGGGGCGTGGCCTCTGTACACCTCTCTGCAAGGCAGCCCCTGGCGCATACTGGAGGTTCCTGGTGGGCTAGTTGGCCCTCAGGGACCCCCAGTATTCAAGGGAATTGTTCCCCTCTGCAAGCGCGCCAGGGCGCGTTTGCAGAGTGGTGAAGGAAGGGGCGGGGCCTGCGGGCCCGATCGCTTTTTCCTTTTTTCTTCCTTTGGGGAGGGGCTGCGTGGCCCCCTCCGTGGCCACTTATGGCCCCGGGACCCCATCCCCGGGGCCTGGCTCTCGTTGGGGACTGTGGAGGGGTCCCCAAACCCCCACAGTCCCGCCGGCTCCCCGTGTCCTACGGGAGCCGGCATTGCTTTTACACATGCGGAGCAGCTAACATGCTGCTCCCCATGTGGAAAAGCAATCGGCTTTGGATATTGGAAGAGAGAGCAGGTTTCCTGCTCTCTCTTCCAATATCCAAAGCAGCTTGCAATGACAGGACGGGAGCCGCGAGGCTCCCGTCCTGTCATTGCAAGCAGCAGTGTCCCGGGGGTAGGCACTCCGGGACACTGCAGGAGCCGGCCCTGGGGGTGGCGGTCCCCAGGGCCACCACAGGCTCCAGGAGGGGGCCGAGCGGCCCCCTCCTTACATTTTGAAAGCCCCGGGAGGTGGTGGTCCCCGGGGCTTGAGGTCCAAAACGGACCCCCATTTTCATTTTCTTAGTGCCCCGGGAGGTGGTGGTCCCGGGCGTGTGGGGGGCTGGAGCCCCCACACAGGTTTTTTTAAATAAAAAGAAGCCCCGGGGAGGTGGCGGTCCCGGGGCTGCGGGAGGGCTCAGAGCCCTCCCGCACCATTATACATAAAGCCCCGGGGGTGGTGGTCCCCGGGGCTTGAGGGCCTTAGAGGCCCCCCACACATACAATTAACCCCCCAGCATGCCCCCGGGACTTGGCCCACCCGGGGCCAATTAACTATCGAGCGCGGGAGACCGCGCTTCGATTTTTTTTTGGCAGGGTTCGCGCTCCCTGAGCGCATCCTGCCGATTTTTTTACATTTTTTTATTTTTTGCCCAGGGGTCCTTGTGGGACCCCTGAGCAGACCTAGGGGTCAGGGTGTTTCTACCCTGCCCCCTTTGTGCGCTTTGCGCACTTGTTTCTGTCCCTCGGTTCTACCGAGGGACAAAATGGCTGCCAACACTTCCTGATTTGGAGTGTTAACAGCCAATTAACATAAAGCTCGTGCTCGGGAGGATCCGCGGCCCTAGATATACCTATCTTTTTTCTTTTGATTTTCTCAGCAACTACTGAACGGATTTACACCATTTAACAAAAGGGTTCTTTCTGAACCAAGAACTACCTCTTTGCCAAATTTGGTGTAATTCCGTTCAGCAGTTCGGGCTGTAGCCGTGTCTAAAGTTTCCTATGGAAAATTGCATGGGGAAAACGCGTTTTGGGACCCCCTTTTTCTCGGCCCCCGCTTGACGAATCCCCCGAGACTTTCAGGGTAGGAGCGGACCGGAGCGGGCCACAAAGTTTGAAAATTTTGCGAAGATACGTCAACCGGCAAGAGAGTTATTTCAAATAGAATGTCGCGGATTTCCTATGGATAATAGGTTGTAACTATAACTATCTACTGGCGACCGCCAGTAGATAATATATATATATATATATATATATATATATATATATATATATATATATATATATATATATATATATTTATATGTTATCAAGTGGAGGTCACCACTGGGAAGTTATAGTTCACATCGTGTTTCCATGGGAAATGCATTTTTTGTGTTGCTAGTAACTCTGGCGCCATTTGACGAATTGCCAGAAAACTTTCTAAAAGAGTGCTCTTTTTCACCTGGTTTGCGCATGGAAAGTGTTGGGGTCATCTTTCAAGCCGGGATCAAGAAAAAAAGTGGGGGTCCCAAAACTCATCTTTCCCATAGGAAGTTTAGACACGGTTAAAGCCTAAACCGCTGAAGGGATTTACACCAAATTTGACAGAAAGCTAGATCTAGATCCAGAAAGAATGCTTTTCATGTTTTGGTGTAAATTCATTCAGTTGTTTTTGAGCAATTATTGCTCAAAAACATTGGATATCTAGGGGCACAGTAGCTCAGTTGATCCCGACAGATCTCAAACTGAGATCCGATTCACTGCCACAACCTCAATCAGGTCGACCAACCAACTCAATCAACTCGATCCTGAATCCTAAAAAAAGACACAAGGGAGCAGGGTATTAATACCCTGACCCCCTAGGCCTGGTGGTGGGCTCCCCTCCCAAGGCCGAAATCGGCCCGGGGAGGGAGACCATGTACCCCCCTCCCTTAAATATCACGCTGGGCCCCAGGGGATGGGGTCCCCAGGGTCAGGCTCTGCGCCCAACCACCCACAGTACACGCCCGAAGGCTGTGTGGGGTAGGCTGCTTTTGGGGGTGTTGGCCACAGGGCCTGACTGCAGACCAGGCATTATGGCCAACACCCCACTGCGCACAGCCACTCATGCCCTAAGGTAACAATAAATCGCGCCCTCTTCCACGCACTGCTTATTACCTAACATATTACATCACTCATAATACCTTCCAGCAAATCATCCAGCAAATCATTGAAAATATCACTGCAACATTTGCAGTGAAATTATTGCTGAGAAAACTGTGCATGGCGGTATTGCGAGCTATAGTTACCTTAGGGCGCAAGGTATAGTTATTTGAGATAACTATAACTGGTGAATTTCTGTGATTTTTTTTAGTTTAAAACGTCACATTGTTACTGAACATTTCACCTAACTCTAATGTTACTTTAACCTTTGGTTTTTTCAGTGAATGTGTATATACACGTCTATATATATATCTATTTGTCTATGAATTTATTTGATTACTTGAGCCTGACAGACAGCTAAACACTTCAGACCCTGCTAAGCGGGTTTAGCAAGGATTCTCACAGTGCAACTCTTCTATACCCAGTGTTTATCCAGGTATCAAAGGGGGTGACCAACACCAAAAACCTAAGCTGTGTGATTGCATATAACAAAATATTTTTTTACGGAATTTAATACTGGGTAACAACAATACCCCTCTTTTAGACTTATGAAACAAAGCCAAATCCAAGGTACTGGGCCTCACATTATGTGTCTTTTCACAGTGTTTTTTCAGAGTGATGTTGTGGGCTGTTCCGTGCCCATGTAGTGAGGCCACCCTGAAGGGCTTGGGGCTCCGGAAACGGGGAAACGCTTTTGCTTCTTGTGGATATTCATTGAGGAGCCTAGCCCACACGCGCCCCGACCCACGAGGGAGAGCTACTTTAGCAAAAAGGAACGGCGCGTGGAAGGGATTCAGAGGGGATAACCTCCCGCTTTGATCATGCCTGGAAGAAGCTGCCTTTCTCGAGTCACAATTCAACAATACTTGCAAGGTCGAAATAACTCACCTGACCCTAAGAAACGAGTCCTTGATAACAACAGTGACTGTGCAAAACAACTATTGCCATCGAGGCAAAAAACAGCTATGGACTGCCAACATGTATTCAACCAACATGCACAGTGCATTATGGGACCGGTAGTATTGGCGATGCAGTCACGTGATTTACTCTACAAATCATGACCGAGCGCACCTGGGCGCTTGCATTCCTGTCCGTGAGCAAGGCATCCAGCCGAAACGTTGGACCAAAGGAAACAGGCGCTCTTTTAGACTTTTGAAACAAAGCCAAATCCAAGGTACTGGGCCTCACATTGTGTGTCTTTTCACAGTGTTTTTTCAGAGTGATGTTGTGGGCTGTTCCGTGCCCATGTAGTGAGGCCACCCTGAAGGGCTTGGGGCTCCGGAAACGGGGAAACGCTTTTGCTTCTTGTGGATATTCATTGAGGAGCCTAGCCCACACGCGCCCCCGACCCACGAGGGAGAGCTACTTTAGCAAAAAGGAACGGCGCGTGGAAGGGATTCAGAGGGGATAACCTCCCGCTTTGATCATGCCTGGAAGAAGCTGCCTTTCTCGAGTCACAATTCAACAATACTTGCAAGGTCGAAATAACTCACCTGACCCTAAGAAACGAGTCCTTGATAACAACAGTGACTGTGCAAAACAACTATTGCCATCGAGGCAAAAAACAGCTATGGACTGCCAACATGTATTCAACCAACATGCACAGTGCATTATGGGACCGGTAGTATTGGCGATGCAGTCACGTGATTTACTCTACAAATCATGACCGAGCGCACCTGGGCGCTTGCATTCCTGTCCGTGAGCAAGGCATCCAGCCGAAACGTTGGACCAAAGGAAACAGGCGCTCTTTTAGACTTTTGAAACAAAGCCAAATCCAAGGTACTGGGCCTCACATTGTGTGTCTTTTCACAGTGTTTTTTCAGAGTGATGTTGTGGGCTGTTCCGTGCCCATGTAGTGAGGCCACCCTGAAGGGCTTGGGGCTCCGGAAACGGGGAAACGCTTTTGCTTCTTGTGGATATTCATTGAGGAGCCTAGCCCACACGCGCCCCCGACCCACGAGGGAGAGCTACTTTAGCAAAAAGGAACGGCGCGTGGAAGGGATTCAGAGGGGATAACCTCCCGCTTTGATCATGCCTGGAAGAAGCTGCCTTTCTCGAGTCACAATTCAACAATACTTGCAAGGTCGAAATAACTCACCTGACCCTAAGAAACGAGTCCTTGATAACAACAGTGACTGTGCAAAACAACTATTGCCATCGAGGCAAAAAACAGCTATGGACTGCCAACATGTATTCAACCAACATGCACAGTGCATTATGGGACCGGTAGTATTGGCGATGCAGTCACGTGATTTACTCTACAAATCATGACCGAGCGCACCTGGGCGCTTGCATTCCTGTCCGTGAGCAAGGCATCCAGCCGAAACGTTGGACCAAAGGAAACAGGCGCTCTTTTAGACTTTTGAAACAAAGCCAAATCCAAGGTACTGGGCCTCACATTGTGTGTCTTTTCACAGTGTTTTTTCAGAGTGATGTTGTGGGCTGTTCCGTGCCCATGTAGTGAGGCCACCCTGAAGGGCTTGGGGCTCCGGAAACGGGGAAACGCTTTTGCTTCTTGTGGATATTCATTGAGGAGCCTAGCCCACACGCGCCCCCGACCCACGAGGGAGAGCTACTTTAGCAAAAAGGAACGGCGCGTGGAAGGGATTCAGAGGGGATAACCTCCCGCTTTGATCATGCCTGGAAGAAGCTGCCTTTCTCGAGTCACAATTCAACAATACTTGCAAGGTCGAAATAACTCACCTGACCCTAAGAAACGAGTCCTTGATAACAACAGTGACTGTGCAAAACAACTATTGCCATCGAGGCAAAAAACAGCTATGGACTGCCAACATGTATTCAACCAACATGCACAGTGCATTATGGGACCGGTAGTATTGGCGATGCAGTCACGTGATTTACTCTACAAATCATGACCGAGCGCACCTGGGCGCTTGCATTCCTGTCCGTGAGCAAGGCATCCAGCCGAAACGTTGGACCAAAGGAAACAGGCGCTCTTTAGACTTTTGAAACAAAGCCAAATCCAAGGTACTGGGCCTCACATTGTGTGTCTTTTCACAGTGTTTTTTCAGAGTGATGTTGTGGGCTGTTCCGTGCCCATGTAGTGAGGCCACCCTGAAGGGCTTGGGGCTCCGGAAACGGGGAAACGCTTTTGCTTCTTGCAACATTTGCAGTGAAATTATTGCTGAGAAAACTGTGCATTGCGGTATTGCGAGCTATAGTTACCTTAGGGCGCAAGGTATAGTTATTTGAGATAACTATAACTGGTGAATTTCTGTGATTTTTTTTAGTTTAAAACGTCACATTGTTACTGAACATTTCACCTAACTCTAATGTTACTTTAACCTTTGGTTTTTTCAGTGAATGTGTATATACACGTCTATATATATATCTATTTGTCTATGAATTTATTTGATTACTTGAGCCTGACAGACAGCTAAACACTTCAGACCCTGCTAAGCGGGTTTAGCAAGGATTCTCACAGTGCAACTCTTCTATACCCAGTGTTTATCCAGGTATCAAAGGGGGTGACCAACACCAAAAACCTAAGCTGTGAGATTGCATATAACAAAATATTTTTTTACGGAATTTAATACTGGGTAACAACAATACCCCTTAATGGCCAGTTGGCTGGCGGTTGGAGTAGGAAACTGTAGTACGGAAGTGGATATGAAACAACCTGTGCTGGGGAGTGTAGTAAGACTACTACAGAAGTGTCATGGAAGCGAGAATGATAAAGGTGGCACAGTGATGATTATTCTGATTTCTGTGGACTGGCGATACATGATATTACGGCTGGCAATGAAGAAGGGAAAAGTGATGATGGGACAGGCCAATCTCCTTTTTTCCCCTTGATATCCCACAAGATACACTGACCAGAAAGAAGGCTGTAAAGGAAATAAATCACAGCTACCATGGTACAAGTGTATTTCCCGGTGAGAATGAGAGGAAACTTTGTTGGAAAGTAAATTGTATTTTCAATTGTGGACTTGACTAAGTGCTTTTTGCAAACTTGCCTATGGGTGAGGTTGGCTGATGATGAATGGTATGTATACCGGTTTTGGGATGCCGCTTCTGTTGGCTGATGTGATTGTCAAGCTGCTGTCCAGAGGACGTCGTTCAGGAGGGCAAAGGGCTCAGGACTTGTGCTCTGATTTGGTAAATTGTTTTTTTTTTCTGTGTCTATCCACTTTACCCTTTTGTCATATTAGTGCTCTTAAATAGCAGTGGCTACAATTAGTGCCCTAGAGATGGAGTTAGAATATTGGTATTGGTTGATTTTCAATGATTTTGTTACTGATGATGGTATCCTGCGGATATACACTATATAATACATACAAAGTAATAAAACAAAAACATTTAAACCTAAAGGCTAATTGTCTTTAGCATGTGGTTAAAATCAGAAGTCAGGCTTACTGTTTTTCTTATAACTGTTCTTAATGAACGGATCAAGGCTATGGCATCTGACATAACATTTGCCAATTAACCAATCAGGCATGCAGGCTTTGTTATTGGCTTGTCACCTTAATGAACTCTGGCCTGAAATATTGAACATAGGTGCTCTCACAGCATATCCATCAGCCATACAGTCACAAAATTCTAACCATGCACAAAATTACAACCAGCAAAGAATATACAGCTATTCTTATGGGGGCATACAAGGATTTTAATAGTGCAAATATTTCAAACATCAGTTTTGTCAGAGGGGGTAACAAACACCAAAATCCCTTGCCTACGACCATAATCTGTGAGATTAATTTTTACAAAATACCTGTTGACAGGTCTTAGGCAGTGTAATAACAAACTAACCTTGAAGACCTATTGGTATTAACAACCGTTTTTCACAATAAGTAAGTAAGACCTACAACATTTGTCGTATCTTTTCATAAAAATGTTTAAAAAAGCAGATCAGATCGATGGCTTTTGACATAGAATTTCCCAGTGAATAAATCATGCCTGTAGCATTTACTATTGTGTTTTTTTCCTTAATCATTGCAGGTCTACTGTATTGAAAATAAGTGTGATGTAGTGTCTCTTTTTGCTTGGTCACCCACGTTTTTTGTGGACTGATGCTGCTGTTTCTTTCACTCTGTGCACTAGGAAACTGCTAACCAGACCGCAGTGCATGTACTCTGAAACCTAAAACATGTTACAATTGGCTTACTCCTAATTGGCCTACTTAACTTTCCAATAAGACTAGAGTTTATGGTGTCTCAACATATATCTATGGTATGGAAATTAAGGGTTTGCGAAATTCATGTAATTTGCGCTATTACACAAAATTATGGCAAAATTACGCGGAATTGTGTGACATGCAAATCCATCACTTTGCGCTATATTTTGCATCTATTTTTGGTATCAGGGTGAATTTAAACAAGAGCACTGGAAATAATACCTGCTTGTGTTCTGTTCTTGTTCGGTCACAGCAATTGTTTAGTGCAAATTACAGTGAATTGTGCCACTTATGGTACATTTTTAAAGAGAACTTGCTTATTTAGGCAAAGTGGAATAATGTCTTAATTTTGGGAATTTCAGATAACAAGCGTAATACAAAATTCCTGAAACTAAGCAAATTATATTGGTGAAATTTTAATTTCTCCCACACCTGATGGAAACTTAAATGCCACCTATGGACCATAACACTACTGTGACATTCACTAGTGTGAGAAGACAAACATGACTCCAAGCCTACCACTGTTGCCTGGCTGCTGCAGTTATAAAACTGCAGCCCCACCTGTCAAATTGAACCTTTTTGGCAGAAGTAACCTCCATTTTAAATACTAAGAAGTCAGCCCTAGGGAGGCCTTGTAGCCCACAAGGTAGAGTGCATGGTATTTAAAAGTACAAACAATACCTCAGTATTCTTTTAAGTTGAGCCAGAATTTCGGTCCAGAAGGGCATGTAGAAAGTTAAAATGTCCTTACAGTGAGTAGCACTCAACATCTATATTCACTGTAAGAACACTGGCTGGCCCATACAGAAACACTAGGAAGAAATATTAAATATTAATTCTGCTAACTCAGGCTAGAAATTAGTTAGAAAAATGAGTAAACAACTATTTTTTATATTTATTAAAAGCCCAACTGAAGGGTAAAGTTGTATTTTTTCTCTCAAAGTTATCTTTATTAATTTATCATAGGCTCACAATGAAAACAAGCAGTCAGTACACCTCCTTCTAAAAGTCCAGTAGCTATTTTGAAGATACAGCGTTCATACTTATAGAAGCAGCTGAGTGCTCAGAAAGAACATATTGCCCATTGAAAGAAATTACAAACAAACAACATCCCCCTAAACAAGTTAATCTTGCAACCCACCCCCAACTAAATCCTGCAAAGAAACCTACGGTACATGGGAGCGTCTTGAAAACAAATAAAAGTGATCGTCCCTGTGAGAGAGTGCATTATATTTCTTGAGAAGTTAAGTCAACATGCATGCATTTCCACCTCCCCACAGGTACTGTGCATTAAAAATTGGAATAGATGTAGAGCCCTCATTCTAGTAGGGCACGCACACAAAGGCAGGCTCTCCGAGAGACAACTCACTAAGGGGCCCCAAATATATTCAAAGTTTTTATAGGAGTCCAGTAATATATCTGTCATGCGCTCCATCGTAACCGCTCTCCACAGCAGTGCTTGCCACTGTGTCAGGGTGTGGGCCTCCACTCGTTTCCATGCTGCCGCCACTGCCATTTTGGCTGCCCTCAGGCACAGCCACATAACAGACTTATCGCCATTTGTCTGATATCTAAGGGAATCACTCCTTAGCCCTAGGAGTACAAAGCCGGGATCATCTGGGATTGGATACCCCAGTAGTCTTTTAAGTTGAGCCAATATTTCGGTTCAGAAGGGACGGATATTTGGGCAGTCCCACCAGATGTATTTTAAATCACCTAATAGCTCACAACCTCTCCAGCAAAGATCCGAGGTGGTTTGGGGAATATCCACTTCAGTTTGGTGGGATAGAGATACCAATCAAATAACAGTTTATAGTGATCCTCCCTTAAACCCATCGAGTGATTAAACCGGGCTATATCACTCACCAGTCTGGACCACTGAACCTCCGTAATGGGACCCCCCAGTGTGTGTTCCATGTGTGGTGGCCTAAGGGTGCATAGGGTATCTATTATCAGGGTAAAAAGGGAAAAAATGGTTCCTTTCGTACCACTGCCTCTCTGAGCAAATTGCTCAATAGGTGTTAGGTCCCATGTGGAGGCCTTGCGCATCTCTGTTTGAAGTACCCAATGTTTAAGCTGATTGTAATGGAAATATTTAGTGGGAGGCAGCTGAAAGTCCCGTTGACAATTCTCAAAGGTTCAGATGTCCCAATTATGAAATAAGTCCTATAAAGTGAGGCAACCCCCCCCCCGCCCTCCATGCCTCAAAGGGTCCTAAATGTAGCTCTGGGGGAAATGCCGAATTAAAGTGAATTGGGGTGAAGGGGGGAGGGGAAGGCCATTCACTTCTCCAATCTAGTCACCTCATCCTATACTTTAAGAGTAGTTTGTGTAGGGGTGCTCAGGTAGGCGTTTGGGGGTCGGTCTCCTTTTGGTTTCCATAGTAGGTCCCAGATATATTTACCCACCACAGCCCTGTCCATGTTGAGCCAGTGTTTGTCTGACTCGCAGGCAGACCATTCGGGAATCACTCTCAGCTGTGGGGCCTTGTAATATAAGTTGAAGTCAGGTAGGGTAGGCCCCCGAGGACATAGAAAGTAGTAATAACTTAAAAGACCGGCGGACTCTACCCTTTTGCCATATAAAGCGAATCACCAAAGAGCGCAGGGCCGCAAAATAACTCCGGTCTACCTCTATTAGAGTCCCTGAAATAAATAGAGTAGTTTTGGCAGAGCTGTCATTTTAATGGCATGTATTCTCCCTAGCAGGAGAGGTACATTGGTGCCCATCTCTTGAAGTTGATTCTTAATTGCCGCAGTAATGAAAGGTAGTTAAGTCGAAATAAATCCTTAATGTTTGAAGTGAGTTTAATACCTAGATATGTGATGTCGTGTTTCGCCCCCTTGAAGGGCATCGCTTCACCTAGCCGCTCTACATCTGCTGTAGGGACTGTTAAGTGGATTAAGTGTGATTTGGTCAGATTAATGCAGAAGCCCGCTACCCCTTCGAAGGAGCGCAACTCGTCGAGGGTGGGCGCTAAGGAGATTTGGGGCGAAGCTAGGGACATCAGGATATCATCTGCAAATAGCGAGAGTTTATGCTCCTCCTAGGCAAATTTAATTCCTTGAATCTGAGGGTTCAGACTTATCATGGCTGCCAGCGGCTCGATGCCTAAGGCAAATAACGTGGGCGATAGGGGACACCCCTGACGTGTCCCCCTTCCGAGGGGAAATACCATGGCATGGAACTAACCCTATTTACCAGGACCCTAAATGTGGGTGTTGCGTAATTAGCTTTAATTATAGTCAGGAACCGCTACCTAAAGCCAAGCTTCCTCAGGGTATGGAATAAAAAGGCCCAGTCCACCCGGATGAAAGCTTTTTCCATGTCTAACGTTAGCAGGACCGCTGATACTGGCTTTTTGGTAATTTTCTCGATCAGGTTGATTCCCCTTCTGATATCATCATGTGCTTGCCTCCCCTTGATAAAACTGGATTGGTCTGGATGGATCAAGTCCAAAAGTAAGTCGTCCAGACGGGTCGCTAGAATTTTGGAGTATAATTTAGCATCGAGGTTTAGTAGTGCGATTGGGCGGTAGGAGCTGCTCTGCCTCAAATCGTTGCCTTGTTTGGGTGTAACAGATACCAATGCTTCACTCATGGATGCTGTAACTGCACCTGTGTCGGCCATGTAGTTGAACAGGGAAACTAGATGGGGGACAAGCTCCGTTGTTAATGTTTTATAGAATTGGGCCGTGAGGCCATCCGGCCCCGGTGATTGGCGATGTTTAAGGTTGGCTATCGCTGTGCATACTTGGTCATCTGTGATAGGTCCACCTAGTATGTCATTTTGGGCAGCTGAGGCTTTAGGAAGGGTTACGCTACGTAAGTACTCTAACTGTTCCCTCTCGTCTGTGGTATCAGCAGCATATAGGGAGTGGTAGAACTTCCCAAAGGCATGGGTTTTCTCTGTGTCTTGGATGATGACTTCACCCTGGTTATTGTGGATGCCCCCTATATATTCTTTCTTATTTTTTACCCTCAATTGTCTTGCCTGGTGAGAGCCCACCTTCTTACCCTGCTCATATGTTGTGCGTTGGAGGCAAGGAAGGGTGAGCTCCCCTAGTTTGTTACAGATCGCATTTAGCTTTCCCCTAAGTGCGGTGACCATTTTCTGATGGAGGAGAGTAGGATTATCTTTATGTGTTCGCTCTGCAGTCTGGAGTTCTGCTTCCAGTGCCTGCCTCTCCTTAGCCCTGGATTTCTTGAGGGAGGAATTTAACGCTATGCATTGCCCCCGTAGCACAGCTTTGAAGGCGTCCCAGTTATTTGATGGGGAGGTGTCATGTGGATTGTTATTCTGAAAATAGTTATTTATGGTCTTTCTGAAGCTATCTCGCATAAGTCTGTTGTGCACTATGTATCCTGGGAAAAACCATCTTCTGTATTTCGGGGGTGGGGCCCTCCCAATCCAAGCATAGGAAGACTGGTGCGTGGTCTGAGAGTGCTAATGGGTAGAATGTGGCCAAAGTACTGCTTACAAAAATATAGTCTAAGTGAGAATAACTTCTGTGTGAATGTGAAAAGAATGTGCAGTCCCGCTCGTCTGGGTGCAGTGCACGCCAGGCTTCTAATAGGCCCACCTCTCCAAATGCTTTTTTAAAGGACTTCGGGAAACTTCCTGTATGTGAGCGCTGTTGGTGTGTACTGTCTGTCCCAGAGTCCCAAGTGAGATTAAAATCCCTTATGACCATTATTACCCCTTCCGCGAAGGTCCCCAGTGTTGAGAAAAATTTGTGCAGAAACTAGGCTTGATTTATGTTGGGGGCATATAGCATGGCAAAAGTCCAATGGCGTTCCTGTATATGGCCGTTCACCATGACATATATATCTTCCTTATCACTCTTACAGCCCTCTGGCTTAAACTGTAATGAAGAGTGAAAGAATACAGCCACCCCGTTGCGTTTCGAGGTGGAGGATTTATACATCATTGGGTAGTGTTTATGTAGCAGGCGGTGCTCCTCAGATCTTTTAAGGTGGGTTTCTTGGAGTGCTACCACATCGTGCTTTGGTCTATGATATATTTCCACAATTTGTGTCTTTTGGCAGAGGAGTTAAGCCCTCGTACAATCCACGTTAAGGTTGTGCGAACCATCTTCTAGGGTGAGTCGGGTGTTTCTGGTATAACATACAATCTTTACATATCTCAATTGGACCTGCCTGCCCTGTGCTCCCCTTCAGTGAGTTTGCTAAAAATCTTCTCCTCATTATCTCTACATTCCAATCCTGTTCGCATGTAAATTCCCCCATGTGCCAAATGAAAAAGTAAAGCTTACCCTTTAAGAAAAGCAAAACTTTGAACATACCCTCCCAGATAAACCATAGTCAACATTACAATACCTCTCTGCAGGTATCATGGTCAGTACCCGCTAAGGCAATCTTAATAATCAGGTAAGTAAGGCTGAAAAGTTAGCATTTTGAAGAGAGACAAACAGAACAGACGAGTGATGAGAACAAAGAATGCAAGTGATGTGCTTCTGTTTCTGATGTATTCAACATAAAAGAAAACCCCCTAACAATGCGATTTCATCAGGCGTCTTGAACCCTCAGTTCGCTGAGCCTCCCCCCTTCATCTGGGGGGGATTCTCAAAAGGTCCAAGACCCTGATGCTGGATCTGCTGGTGAAGTCCGTCAGCGTTTCCTGTTCGACTTTTGCTGGGGTTGGGTCCACCATTGTCTATCATCTCCAGGTCCCCGAGGAGAGTTCACAAGCCCTCCCCCCTATCTCTCCACCAGCTCTGAAGTAGAAGAAAGGCCGAGAAGTTGCACCGCTTCTAGGATTTCAGTGACATGACGAGGCTTGTTGTGAAGTTTGAAGGCCAATCCAAATGGGTATGTCCATCTGTATTTGATGTTCTCCTGTCTGAGCCTGTTGGTGATTTGTCGGAATTGCATACGTCTTGTCAGCATGGCTAGGGCAATGTCCTAGAAAATGGAGCAGGCCATCCTTTGGAATGAGACCTCTTTAGCCCTACGCGTGGCTTGAAGGATTGCTTCCTTCACCTTGAAGGAGTGAAGCTTGACCAACACATCTCTAGGGTGACGTTTTTCACCTGACATGAGGGGACCCACTCTATGCACCCTTTCAATCTTCACCTCTTCACCTTCATGTGGGTCTCGCCTAGCAGCTCCGAGAAGAGACCCTGAATAAAGGCCTCCAAATCTGGAACAGCTGCGCCTTCCTGCAGATTCTGAATCCATACGTTGTCTCTCCTTGACCTATTTTTGAGGACTTCACTTTTCAGGTTTGATGTCTTAAGTTGGTCACGCAGAAGATCAACCTTGGTCTCCATCCGTTCTGCGCGGCCCTTCAGTTCCTGCACTTTGGATTCTAGATCCAGAGCTCTTGGGCAGACGGAGTTGACATCTTGTTGGAGAGTCACGAGATGGTTGTTAATATCCGTTCTAATTGTTTTAAGGGAGGTGTTCACTTGGCCAGTCTTGGTATCTTCTGATCGCGGGAGGGACAGATCTCTGTGAATGGCCTTGTTCTTTGCAGGTGTTGTGTAGTTCCTATAGTACCCCTGCACGACCTGCGCATTTGGATAACATATACTGTGGGCTTGGTGGCAGACTGACTCCATGCACTCCCACTGTATATGTTAGCCTGGTTTGCATTAGCTAGCTCGCAGTGCCAATAGTGTCTCCTCTTATCGGGGAGAGATTAGTTTCTGGCAACCTTAGAACATGACAACCCTGATTCCCTCAGAATCGTGGAAACAATGTACTACCTTTCGCTCAGTCACTCATGCTCACTTATTCGGTTTGTCTCAGAGAGTTACACAGAATAAACAGTCGGGCGTTTCAATAAGTATTTATTGAACAGTTGTTATTCTAGTGTAAAATATATGTGCTGCGGTAACCAGCAGACAATAGCAGAGATATATTATCAGCAGTACGATAAAAGCAAAGGGATAGAACAGTTCTACCATATTGCGATAATCATGAATACATACATGAATATAAAAGCATTATGCAAGTGTGCGTACTCCTACGATGCCTAACTAGATGTACCTGAGTGTACCTAGCATATGTGTGTGTAGATCTAAAGCCTAAGAGCCAAGAATCCCTCTAGGATTTAGTCGAACCCCCATACCTGAATAGAGAGACTGTGGGACCCCGTCCTGGTCTCGAGTTGGACACCCCGTCAGGGCTGTGTCAGACCACTGTCAGCTGGAGCGACTGCATGCAGGAGCCTCAGCGTCTCTGGTCAGTGTGTCAGCATGGAAGTCTCGGTTCCCTCTGTCTTACCGGGGCAAGATGTGGTGTATTTATACCCTAAAGAGTCTCGGTCCTCAGTATGGTTTGTATTGGACATGAGGAAGACGTCAGGGGTGAACTTTGTACATACATATTATGCCAGTGGTGCATTCCTAGAGAGCCATGCATAATTAATGAGTACAGTGTGGGCCTGTGTTTGGGAAAAACCCTGATGTATTCAAAACCACAGGATAGATAACGTTCAGCCCTCAGAGCTCGTTGTGTACTAGCTGGGACCAATGTAGGTGAAAGATCATGCCTATATAAGGAATCATGACTATAATAGGACATGTACAGTTATGACCATAATTGGGCATATGCGGCTATGACCATAATAGGGCAAGTACGAACATGACCATATTAGGGTAAATATGAATAGGTCCATTTTAGGGCATGTACGAACGGGTCTACATTAGGGCCTCTATGCGGGATATAACACAGGTTATGTGGCTTGCCCGTCCTGCGGCTTCAGGCTGTCGGCCTGCATCACCACGCAGAAGCACCCTCTCGCACTGCCCGACTCATTTCGACGCCACCTTGAGGTCAGGCAGGCGGGGGTCTCCTGCATGGTCTCAGCCCCCTCAGGGGTTACCAGCCATGGACTCCGGCCGGCACTCACCGGGCCCCAGGTGCGGCAGCTGACGCCACCCGATCATTGCAGCCTGAGGTCTTCCGGGTCCGGGAAGCCTCTGCTTGCCTGTCTAACGTCCCGGCGGGTAATCAGGTCCCCGGCAAGGTTCTCCACTCACCGTTGCCTCAAACTGCCGACTGCTGGGTCTCTTGCATAACTATGGGTCTTCACCTGCCACCACCAGATCAGGAGCCTCTCCGATGCAAGGATCAGGCCTCCCCACCGCAACCACCTCACTCAGCAGCCTGACTCGTCCTGCAGAGGCCGCCTGCAGCTCTGCCCAACATTCTGGTAGGCCTTGTCTTGCTCACACTTTATCTGCATCGAAGGGGTTGGGGTCCTTCTCTTCCTCTTACGTTTGGTTCCTCGCTGTCTGTGCTTGCATATCTCGATGGTTTCTACCGCAAATACTCGCATCTTCATTGATTTTCCAGCTTTTTCTCTGTGATTGCCGCTGTGCCCTCATGGATCACATCCACACGGCCATCTTGGTTGGCCACACCCCTGTGAACTTGTATTTTTAATAAACATTAATGAAAAGGGACATTTATAAAGTTACCTTTTCCCTGCCAAAAGCTCCTGGAGGCTAAATCACATTAGTTTCCAACTGTCATTCAGCTGGCATATAGCTCTGATCATGAGATGTGAAGTAAAAGCTTGTCCCAGAGCAGAGGCAATGGCAAAGGTGTGGGGAGATGTTTCTGTTCTTCTGGCAAGAAGACTAGTTGTGCTGCACACAGAAACTTATTTTCCCTCAAAGTGGCTTCCCCTGTCCTAAGCAGATGTCAGATGACTTCTGCAAAGGCCCCCTTCTTTTGATCTACAAGTCAGGCAGGCACCAAGCCTGGTGGGGGGGAAGCTGCCCCCAGGACTGGATTGGAATGATCCCAGCCAAGTGGCTGCTTTTACCCTGGCCACACCTCTGGGTGGGCACACAGGCTCTGCGCAAGGGGAGAAGGGTTTATCCAACTTGGATTTAGTGAGTGAGGGCACTGTGGGATTGTTTGCAGTAGGGCACACATGAACTGCTGTAAACGTAGGTAGGATTACCCCTGGTACCTTGGGAGGGACCAAGACACACCCCAACCGAAAGGTAGTGCCAGGCATAAATGTTGCACCCCAAGACACGTTCCTCAGAACATTTTGGATGTGTGAAACAACAGAAGAAGGACTGCAACTGCTGTTTGAGACCTGAAGGAGTGGACACCCTCCCACTTATAACCAGAACAAAGAAGGGGACTTTAACGGACAGCTGACTGGCCTCCTCTCCAGCTACAGGGACACAACACGCTGCATGAGACCTTTTTCTTGAAGTGCCCAGCCGGCCTGTATCAACTGGACTTAACTTGGACCTCACTGGTGGCCTCTGCTGGAGTGAGTCTTGATCCCCAAATGCTGTTCCTGAGGTCCTAGGACCATTGTCTAACTGGACTTCTATCATCTTTGAAGAGTTGGGACTTAGAAACTTTTTAAGCTCTAAGACCTCCAGAAGATCGGGACAAACCTGCCAGGTGTGACCTTACTGGGATGAAGAAAGAGATTTCCCCAATTCAGAACTAGTCCACATCAGCAAATCCAGATCAGTGGGACCTCGTGAGAAGGTGTCCGGCCTCATGGAGCCCTCATAGACACAGCTGTGCAATGCTGGAGGATTCAGAACTCTGAAAAAGAGACAAAGAGCAAAGGTAACAATCGTGGCTGAGCAAAAGTGCCAAAAGTATCTGGCTGGCAAGAGGACTTCACTGGCAAGAAATTCAAATTTACCTGCCCTGAGATTTTCCTAGCAATACCAACAGCTTCACCAGGACCTCGTCCAATGTCTATCCAATGTGTGGAGCCCTCCTCAGAAATAGCCTGCTACCTTGCCCTGTTTAAGGATTTTGACTTCCATTTCAGATACTAAGTCCCAAGGTAAAGCCTCCAACCGGGTCGACTCTAGTTGGTGTATCTGACCCGAGCTCCATAGCAGTCTGCCTAAATCACGTCTAGGTCCCAGTCTACCCTGATCAGTTGAACTGTGTTGGAAATGGTCCTTTTTGCAGGGTTATTCCCAAACATTTTGCTTCTTCCTCCTATTTTTCCTGACCTGTCTTTGTTGGCTTTAGCACTCTGGGCACTTTACCACTGCTAATCAGTGCTAAAGTGTGAACATAATTGGTTATCCATTTTTGGCATATTTGATTTACTAGGTAAATCCCTAGTACAGTGCACTATGTGTGCCAGGGCCTGTAAATCAAATGGTACTAGTGGGCCTCCAGTACTGGTCGTGCCACCACATGAGTAGCCCTGTAAATGTATCTCAGACCTACGCAGTTTTAAACTGCCATGTCGACCTGGCAAGAGCACCCACTTGCCAGGCCCTAACCTTCCCTTTTCTTACATGTAAGACACCTCTCAGGTAGGCCCAAGGTACCCCCATGAGCAGGGTGCAGCGTACGTAAAAAGTAGGACATGTTCTGGTGTGTGTGACATATCCTGATAGTGAAATACTGCCAATTTCATTTTTCACTATTGAAAGGCTATCTGTCCCATAGGATAACATGGGAGATACTGTGTAACATCTTACAAGTATAACTTCCCATTGGGACAAGATAGAGGAATAAAGTTTAGGCTCTCTGAACTCAGACTTTAATAAAACATCTTTTAGTAAAGATGGTTTTCAAATATTGGGTTTGAAAATGCCACTTTTAGAAAGTGCCCAACAAACAAACCGTCCAGATAGACTATTCGTACCAAATTGAATAGGACCTTAGACAAACAGTTCTAAAGTCTACGTGATTTATTTCACTTGACTTATAACTTTTTTACGACGCAGTTATGCTATTTTTTCATGTCATGAAATGGGCAACACATCATTTAGGTGCACATTGTCATATGTTGACCATTTGTACAAAAAATAAACATTAACACATCAAAAACAACACATTTGTGTAAAAACTCAATACCAACAATTACATCTAACATGAAAACATGAAGTAAACATGCATAAATACTGAAGCACATTACAACAAATTGTAAGCTCTTCTGCAACAATAAAAAGACCAGACACTCTTCGCACTATGCTCAATTTACAACCTATACAAGGGCATCACAAATGCAGTACTTGCTCAGTGTGCAATTCCACCATAGAAGGCACCCTCTTCACCGATGGGCAAAGACACTGGCGCCACAATGACTTTACAAATTGTAAAACAAGGAACGTAGTGTATGCCATCATATGTCCCTGCAAAAAAACATACATAGGGAAAACTAGTCAAGAAGTGCGTCAACGGATTGTCCAGCACCGTTCCAGGCTGAAGAACAAAATTCTCACCGCCCCGATGGTTGAACATTTTGTCACCTTGAAACATACACAAAACGACTTTAATTGGACAGGTTTATCTGTTATCAAAGCCAATTTGAGAGGCGGGGACCCGGAAGCTCTTTTAGCTCAAAAAGAAGCATTCCTCATCATGAAATTTGATACAGCCCTCCACGGATTAAATGAGTTGTCCGAAATCGCCAGATTGTAAATTCTACTAGAAGAATCATGGTTTAAGCTCTACCGTCGAATCATCTGCACTACGTGTACCACAATGCACTTTGCCTCAATACGCTTGGGAATCCAGCTCTGGTTTTACTTATACAACCACTCCATTTCCGCCCCCTCGCTGTGTGTCTCAGTTGAACCAGCGTGGGGACGCGAACTGAAGTGTTCAATCTTCTTCGAATAGAAGGCAAGTGACACACGTTGCTTTTCATCTAATAATTCAACCGTGGGGGCCCTCGAGCTGGGCGCTACGGATCGTCGGTCCTTGGTGGCTGGTTCGCGCTATGGAAACAGCAAGCGTGAAAAGGGGTTTCACTTAATTTTAAAATGTTTGCGTCTTGGTCTCCTTTGGCAGATTGCTGCACAGTAATATTGGAGAAAAGACAAACGAGCCCGTTTCACTCGCACTTCCGATCAGAATTCCAGCGCATTTTTGTGCCTTGAAGGTAGGAAGTAGCCTTCTTTCCCCTTTGTGATTCTGGTTAATCTTGTACAGAATTGTTATTCTAATAAATTCATTCTGTATTATTGTAGCCCCTTCGACTGTGTACTAGGAACATCATCCTTTTGAACATTTCATTCTTGACAGATCCAGCGTCAAAAAACAGGTACTTGTTTATACAAAAGGTCCTGTACTGTGGAGTGTAGCTTTGAAACAGGATAGTTTCATTTACACCACATTTTTGTCATTATTATTTCAGCTCTCAAGACCAAGTCCTAGTCCTGAGGAGAACCCCCTAACAAGTTGGGGTTCGAAACGCATTGGCTCCAGAGTATGGGTTAACCAACACAGGGCGTGCCTCAAGGGAATTAGTCAAAATTGTTGTTCCCCGCATAGACAACACCCGTTGATATTGTGTAACCCTATTACTCATGACACTGGCAGGACATTAGGCATATGCCTTGGTATAAAACGAGACAGTGTCCGCCTAGTGCATGTTTTGAAAAAAGGACTGGTCAAATTGTAATGTGCTTCAGTATTCATGCATGTTTACTTCATGTTTCCATGTTAGATGTAATTGTTGGTATTGAGTTTTTACACAAATGTGTTGTTTTTGATGTGTTAATGTTTATTTTTTGTACAAATGGTCAACATATGGCAATGTGCTCCTAAATGATGTGTTGCCCATTTCATGACATGAAAAAATAGCATAACTGTGTCGTAAAAAGTTAGGTCAAGTGAAATAAATCACATAGACTTTGGAACTGTTTGTCTAAGGTCCTATTCAATTTGGTACGAATAGTCTATCTGGACGGTTTGTTTGTTGGGTACTATTGTAGCGGTCCAGTCCAGATAGTTAAGGACCCAAGCCTTGCTTGTTTAAAAACTTTTAGAAAGTAGGCATTTTCTAGTTTAACCATTCTGTGTGCCTCTGCCTTTTGTGGATTGACTGTCTAGTATTGGAGTGACAGGGGCTGGGGATGTGCATTCACTGTAGACAGCCACTGGGGGGTGAGGTGCCTGGCCCTCCCTGGATGGCTCAGAGTTGAGCTGAATAGATCTTGGCTGCAGTGGGGGGAGTTGTTCTTGCACCTGAATAGGGCCTGTCTCCCTTGCACAATGCTGTCTTCACGCACTGTGGTCATACTGCACCAGTGAGGACAGAACTGGTTGGACTGGGCTCAGAGACCCTGGCACAAAGAAGAACAAAGACAAAATGGGGTATAAGTAGTGGACCTTAAACCCCAGAACTTGAGATCACGTCTGGACTCAAGAGGAACTTTTGCCAAGGTGATGAGCTAGAGAGCTCTGAGGAGGAGTACTGCCCCTTTGCTGTGTGCCATGTGTGGTTGGCCTGCAGTTGCTGCTTCTGCCAAGGAAAGGACAAAGACTGGAACTTTGTTGAGAAACCTGCTTGAAGAAGAATCTCCAAGGGCTTGTGTGTGCTGACCTCCTGGTCTGAAGTCTCAGGGACACAAAGACTTCACCCCCAGCTCATCTGAACTCTATTGCTGAGAGTTCTGACCTGCCAGGAGGTGCCTGTTCCAGTTTTGGGCCTCTGGAGGTTGTTCCTGCTGTTGGGAGCTGAAAGAAACCTAAGAGAAGCAAGAAAAACAATCTTAGACCTTGTCAGCAACGCCGCCGCAACCTGCACCGAGGCCAGGGGCACAGCGCGTGAAGTGCACGATGCACCGCCGGCCTGCACCGCAGGTCCAACGGCCTTCGATGCCTGCCGACGCCTGTAATTATCGGCATACCCGATGCCAGCGCTTGCACCGCCTGTGTCACTGCCAGTGCCTGCATCCTGTTATCTTGGCGCCGATAACCGCCGAGGGTGACTCCACAAACTCGCCGACTTAGCATCGCCTCACCAGAACCATTGCCTCACCACCGACACAACCGACTTCCCCTGTCCTGAATTCGACACTTTGCCTCCTCACGGACATGATGCCTCGCCTCCCCATGGAAGCCAGGATGCCAGCCTTGACCTCGGCACCGACGCCTCACCTCCACGACGCCGTGCATCGTCATAGACATTGTTTTCCAAGGTACTGGTTGTTTGGGGGTCCGTGTGACTCCGCGCCCGATGCCGTACACCTCGGGGTCGATGCCGTACTTTGTATTTATTGCTGTCAAGACGTCGTAATAGCCCCTGGTGGAGCTATTTGTTTTCTATAAGCTTTATTTTGGAAATAACTGTTTTTAAGTGTTATTTTACTACATGTATGTTGGATTTTTGTCGTTTTGGTCTTGTTGAGTTTAGATAAACATACTTTATTTTTCTAAACTGGTTTGGTGTCTATTTGTGGTGTTTTCACTATATTACTGTGTGTTTTTAGTACAAATACTTTACACATTGCCTTTGGGATAAGCCGGTCTGCTCGTGCCAAGCTATCAAGGGGGTGAGCAGGGGGTTATCTAGAGTGTCTAACTCCCTTACACTGACTAGAAGCAACGGTCCCTACTTGGACAAAGGTGAATACCTCTGCCAACTGGAGACCCCCATTTCTAACAAACTGCTCTTGCGAATAATGGAGTTTTTTTAGCACTATTTTTTCTTAAAATGTTAACAATTCATATCTCCTTTTCCCCCTTATTGGCCTTTTGTTGTTTTATGTCATTTTGTTTATTAAATAATTTTCTAGTTGTATAAATTGGAGTGGGATTTCAATTGTGTTTTAAACATTTCACCTATGGTGCTATTGCTAATGCTTTACACATTTTCTATAATTTAAGCCTGTCTCCTTGTGCCAGGGGTTGAGCTTCGGTTTAAATTACTGAAACCTTTACCTGGACATAGCAAGTTAGTGACCTTTTTACTTGTGGTGGACTACCTTCCACCCCAATTAATAATCCACTTTCTCACAATAAGCTTTCTCACAAGGCAATCATCAGGCATACAAATATAGAATGAAAAATATATACAAAATTACAAGTGGCAAAACAATATAAACCCCTCAAGGATTGGCCCATTGAAAATCTGCAAACCCCCGAGTTTGTCAGATGGGGTAACCAACTCCAAATCTCTTGCTTACAACAGTAATCTGTACGATTGATTGTATGTTACAAAAAACCTATCCACATACTTTAACACAGTGTAATAACAACCCACCCTTAAGGCCTAATTTACCCAATGAACCAATCAGAATTATAGTCTTCATCATTGGCTTGTCACGATGACCAGCTCAAGCCCACTACATTGACCATGCGCTTTTCTTTAAGGCAACCATCAAATCAGTCAGTTGAAAAATGTTATATATACAAAATTAAAGTTGGCGAATAGGGACTAACCAGAAATACCACAGTACAAATCTTAAAGCCCCAAGGTTCATCAGAGGGGTGAACAAAACAAAAAACTTTCCCTGTGACAATAATCTATGAGATTCCATGCTGCAAAATACCTGCTTATAGACTTTAACAGTGTAAAACCAATCCATCCTTAAATGGATTTTACATAGGCTTTCCAATAAAAAAAAAATCCTTGCCTACTACAACAATCTGTGAGTTCCATGAAAGAAAATACCCATCAAAGGGATATAACACTGTGTAACAACAATCCGCCATTAAATTGCTATTGGCTTTAACGTATGCTTTTCACAATAAATAAGTTAGGGTGGCCACCTTTGTCATAACTTTACATAACAAACATTATCATTAGTTTGTCACCATAACCAAATCAAGCTTGCAGTACTGAGCATAAGTTTTCTCATAAGGCAGAAAGTGCTATACAATCGCACCCTTTCAGTAGAAACACTTATCTTCTGTCCAAACAAATGTTGTACTTGTGGATATCAACATGTGGGCGGAGATAAGCCACGTTATTAGCAGTGCTTCTTAAATATCTGTTTTTATTTATAACATAAGGTCTGACCTCAGCTGTGCTGTCAAGCTTGACCTAACAATGTGTATAATGCACCACTTGGCCTCAATGCAGCTAAACGATACGCTGAAGAAATCCACACAATCCTTCTGGAGTGTGTTTCTAAGCTCACAAGATGCAATGCGGGCCTCGTTTTAAGTGTATAAAATTTCATAATTTTTTCTTCATGAAATTTCACAAGCATAGCTTGTGTGCAAACGTCAAGTGAGATATCACTAATAGGTATGAGCTGAAAATGACTCTGAGACATTCTGCATAAACAAGTTTCTTGTGAACTAATTTTACATGAAATTGCTTACTGTAAAATTTCAGAAAAATTGGCAAATTTCATGTAATGTGAAATTCAGGAATTCTGCAAATTGCTCATGTGTAATTTACATTTCACATAAACCTAGTGCCCCATCCAGCCCTGCATTTAACTGCTGATTCATGCAAAAACAGGATACAATGCCTTCTCTTAGCACTATGTCAGCAAACAGTTCTGGCATGTTTGATTTCTTCCTATAATTCAATTTCAGGTGTGACTGAGTTGGAGAAGAGAAATCATGTTCAGTGATGGTTCCTTTGATGAGGGCTGGTAAATACAAACACAATTGGGAGTCTCAACATTTAAGGCCACATGTCTCAATAGGTGCAGTATAAAGCATTTGTGAACAATCTTGTTAGGATGGCTGAAATCACCTCACTTTTAATTTATGTATTTATGTTCCAGCGTTTAGGATAGTTTTCAAAAGAATGTTCTGCAAATGGACCAGCACATCCCTTGAAAGGAAATAAACTCTACTCCAGTAGAATGACCAAAACAATTAAGCCCAGTTTTACTGCAAGAGCTGTAACAGCAATTAGCATTTGCTCTATGGAGACCCACTGCAACATATGCCTTGTTCTAGAAATTCTTCAGCTTGCTACAGATATTTTTAGGGTGGAAGCTCCCTTGCATTTGGTCAGAATTGCTCCCTTCCATTCATTTGATAATAATAGTTTCTTATTTATGACAGTTTGTTGTACTTCTTTTGGGGTCATTTCGGCTGTGTGAAAAGCGTTTTCTACCTACCCCTAAAAATATACTTTAAATGTGCATAAGTCGTATTTTTATCTCTTTGTATTGGCTTGCTTTCTTCACAAATGCTACATTGTCCGGCCGAGTAGGGAAAACTGCCTCTTAAATTCACTTCAATAACAGGGCCTTACAATATCTATCTCAAGACATATTCTCTTTGCCCTTTTTCTATGTCCATACAAACAGCTCCTTCCCATATTTTTTTACTTCTCCAATAATATAACTGCAGATTTCCATGCAACAGCCCCACAATCATTTCAAAGAGCAGTTAGCAAGTAATATCCTTGCAGGGTAAGGGATGCGATTGGAGAGTAGCCTAGCTAGACAGGTGGGTGTATTGCATGAACTCTCACATCACGCTGGTGTTTGAGCTCAAAATGTACTCTGAGAGTAGTGCTGAGGGATGCTGGCATTCATTACAGGGAAATACATTGTGCTCTAATTTATACTTATAGCTCAGAATTTGTCTATTGTTCTAACTCAAATGCATGACTTTCTGGTATTAAATTATGTGTCTTCTTGGAATGTGTTAAAGAAGTCGTCTGCCTATACTTTTCACTCCTTGGCTGCCATTTTCATTTGCATTTCTTTTCCAATAAAACTTTGAATAATGATTTCTATATATGTTTCATTCCAGGATATCTGATCACCAATGCCCCATTGTTTAACAATTTACTACTGTTATGAAGTCTCACCTCTGGCTTCCTATGCAAGGACAGTGACATTCTACTGTTATTTGTACTGGCCTGGCATTACTCATCTAATTAAGGCACATTTGCAATGAATATTGAGAAATAGCATTAACAACGCAGGCTAAACCACGCTTGACGTGATAAATCAAGCGGAACAGCGCTTGCATTAACCACTCATATGCCTTTACACGCATATCTCTTAACCACACATATGTGTGGTAAAGACAGTTAGTGGTCTAGCATTGCTTCGGGTGGGCAGGGGTGTTGGACACTTCCTGCAGAATACATTCTAAGTAACTGTGGCTTTGTGAGTAGTTTCTTTAATTTTATTTAGGTTTCAGGGCAGGTGGAAAAGGGCCGTTTTTGGGGCTAAGGCTCGGTTTTAGGGCTCAGGGTGGGGGGCTGGGGTCGGGGTACTTATTGGGGCTGGGTTTTAGGGCTCAGGGTGGGGGCTTGGGGTAGTTTGTAGGGTGGAGGGCAGGGAGGTTTGCAGGACTGGGGACATACCACGCATATGCCTTTACCAATCATGCATTTAGAACGAAATTCATTGTAATGGCATGCATGGTAAAGGCATGTGTGGTAAAGATGCGGTCGTGGTTGAGACCGCATTGTTTAGGCACGCGTTGTTGAGGCATGCATTGTTGAGGCATGCATTGTTCTGTCATACAACTGAGAATATTTAATGTTGGGCAGAATTAGATGTACTATTTCGTTGAAAACATTTAAATTGTGGAGCTCATTATTTACATACTGGAAAGAGATAGCCATTGATCCATATGCGTATCAAGTTCCACAGAATGGTTACACCTCTCAGGTATTTTAATCAGTGCTTAATTTGAGCTGGTGGTTTCCGGTGCTCAGCACTGGCACTTAATTGTCAACATGCTTCATCATAGGGCCCCACCCGGAAGGTCGAATACCTCCCAGGTGTGCTTCGACGCCAGAATTACTGCGGAGCTGGTAAAAGTTTGTTGTGACGTGATAGTGAAAAGTGAATGTTAAAAAATGCCTTGGTTGTAACCAATAACTTTATTCGCCGGCCAACCAGGCACGGGTAAAAACAAAGTAAGTGATGAAAAGCTGAAGTAGTATAATCAGCTAAATCTCACTACTAGTGAATGGTCAACATGTTTCTGCCACTGTCAAGCAAAATAGCTGGGCATTCGTCAGGACCAAGGTGCGTAGACCCCGGTGGTATGAGCGCGCTAAGGCTCACCCAACCGTGAGTCAGATGTGAAAACAAAGGAACAGGGTGTATGGTTACGACCTGCTGTCAAAGAGGGAATCCAACCTTGTTTCGGAGGATTCCACATGTATCTGCAAAGAGAGGGAGAAAGACACGAACAAATACATAATTCAGTAACTCGTATCATCTCGTTCCTACCATCTAAGGAACCCATATCTATTACTGAGGCATGGGGCCTTCCGAAAATAGTGGGTCATTTCCCCTGTACAAATTGCAGTATCTGCCATCTCACGACATCAACTAAGATACTAAGTTTAGAACCGGGCAAATCATGGACACAGCGCAGCCACACTAATTGGAATTCAACTAACGTGGTCTATTTGATCACTTGCCCGTGTGGGCTGCGTTACGTCGGCATGACGACGCGAAAAGTCAAACAACGTATCATTGAACACCGAAGTAACATCCGGTGCAAAAAGATTACGACCAAACTAAGTGAACATTACCTCTCATTCAACCATACCCCTAATGACATGAGGTGGACTGTGATTGAACAGGTGCACCATGGCAGAAACATACAACAATCCCTCTTTGAAAAAGAACAGAGATGGGTTTATCGCCTTGGCACGCATAAGGAGGGGCTTAATGATTCCATCCCTTGGGCTACTGTTTTAAGAGCATAAATTCCTTAATTATATGGATTCCTCCTTTTTGGGTTATTGTATGCAGATCATGACTTTCTGAATTATAGGTGATCTTCATTATTTCTCTTGTTTACCCATGATTATCTAGTCGTCTCTGCAATACAGAGGGGCCCTCCACCCTTTGCAGGTCACTAATGTCCTGCCATTCCTTATCACCAAATTGTGGTTTTTTATTCCTTATTTTTTCCAGCATTTTGGAATATTTAGCCTCTTTTTAAATAGCATTCATGATCCTTTTCTTCTGTTGAGTTTCCCGGTTGGGAGATTATTCGTTCTGATCATTATTGTTTGGTTTTCGTGCATAAATAGCACGCGTATGTTTTTTCTGTTACATTATTTGTGATCATAGTGATTCAATAAAGCTTTGTTGAATTAATTTGTCGGGACTGCAGCAAGCGTTCTAGTTGTAACGCTCTATTTCCGCAGTCACATGTGCTGCTGACGCCCTGATTGGACACCTGTGACACGCCGCACGTTGCGACGCAAAGGGGCAGGCCCAATCTAGGCTGCCGGGGTCAGGCTTTTAACCGGCAGAGTCACCGAACCGCCTATCGACGGGGTCCGGTGATCAGAGGGTTGTACAGGTACCAAGCGGGTGCTTGGCTTTGCTGGCGTGAGTGATCCTAAAGCAGTAGGCAGTAACCGATACAGATAAGTAGCTTTGTTCCTTATCTAAACAGATTTATTTTTTCGTTTCTTACAGGGTGTGCCTACTAGCCACCACCCCCCTCCCGAGACCCATGGTGTGATGAGCGTTCACCCAGTGTGTAAGAAATATGGTTCTTTGCGATTGAGTGTGTGGGACCGCATAATTGTGGGCTATCACGACACCTTTGTATTTAGTATTTTTAAATGTTCGACTGATTCACGGATACCGCTAGACGTCATAGAGGGCGTGCAGGTGAAATAGTGCGCTATACATCTTCCACAATCCATGGTACTATTACATTACCAGTGGATAGTATCACTTGAGTAATGTGAACAAAAGGAGTACATCTACATATACTTTTTGGTATCAGCACGGTAACTGGTGGGAGGAGTGTTATAGTGCACTACTAAGAGAGCATGATGGTTATATGAGGATTAGACACTACAAAACATGATATCGAGTTACTGAATTATGTGTTTGTTCGTGTCTTTCTCCCTCTCTTTGCAGATACATGTGGAATCCTCCGAAACAAGGTTGGATTCCCTCTTTGACAGCAGGTCGTAACCATACACCCTGTTCCTTTGTTTTCACATCTGACTCACGGTTGGGTGAGCCTTAGCGCGCTCATACCACCGGGGTCTACGCACCTTGGTCCTGACGAATGCCCAGCTATTTTGCTTGACAGTGGCAGAAACATGTTGACCATTCACTAGTAGTGAGATTTAGCTGATTATACTACTTCAGCTTTTCATCACTTACTTTGTTTTTACCCGTGCCTGGTTGGCCGGCGAATAAAGTTATTGGTTACAACCAAGGCATTTTTTAACATTCACTTTTCACTATCACATCACAACAAACTTTTACCAGCTCCGCAGTAATTCTGGCGTCGAAGCACACCTGGGAGGTATTCGACCTTCCGGGTGGGGCCCTATGATGAAGCATGTCACCAACCAGGTTGGTGAGTGAGGGCTTTTTAAAGAATCAAATTCTGATTCCCCTTTTTTCTGCTCTCTTGTTCAAGGGATACACTCTTTTGTTGTTTAGATTACTGACTTAGGGGGGCTAAGAGTGTTTTATACCCGCTCCTTTCCCTCTCTCTCTTGTTGTTCAAATGGCATTTTAGCAGCGTACAGCTGTGAGAGTTAATTTGTAGGTGTAGGATCTCGGAAGTCTGAGACCTGCTGCCAAACCTTAATACGTTTTTCTTTTATTTGTTTCAATCTACTTACACACAATGGATAATCCAGGTCTTTCTTATTCAGATGCGGAAGTGAATGCTATTCTGGCAGGCCCCTCTTTGTTTGCTGATGCGACTATTTCCCAAGCTATCACACATACTAGCGAATGGGATAAACTGTCCGAACAAAAGCGGGATAGAATAAGAACAATCTTGCATGGGACTATTCTTACTGAATACTTGCGCACTAATACAGCGCCAAGGGGACTTCTGGTCTCTAACGCCCCCCGTATCTTCCTGAAAGATGTTACTTTCAGAAAGGAGTGGGCAATGATCGCATGGCATTGCACACGCGATTGGCTTGTGCTAATTATAAAAACGGCGATGAGACTATCAGAAGCCCTCTTGGTCGAAATCCAACAGACAGAAAATCATTTTAAAACAACACTCACAGGGTTTAAGAAAAAACTTGATGAGATTAATAAAGATATTACAGAGTATAAAGACAATTTGACTCAATCTAAGATTACCAAATTTCAAAAGGATCTTAAAAGATTCACTTTCAATCAAATTTATCCCTATGCAGATCCTGCATTTACACCACCTCCTAGGAACAATGCAGGTTCAGATAATTCCGATGACAATACATCCAACTCGAGTGGTTCTAGTAATGGGAGTTCTAGACAGAAGATGAGGGGAGGGACTAGAAATACACCTAGACACAATTATTCCCAACCTATGTGGTCACATTTCCCCACAGGGCCGGGTATGCATCCCATGCACCCTATGCACTATCAGCAACCACCCTACCCGTTAATGGGTTGGAATCCAGCATTTATGCCAACTCACTCTCTTCCCCAAAATTCGTACCGTCCTTTTTTAGAGAGGGGCCACAGAGGAAGAGGCAGAAGAAGAGGACAGAACCAGGTCAGGTGGGAACAAGACGACCCAGTGGGCAACCATACTCGCAGCAAGTCACAGGACCAACAGCCAGGCCCGAGTACCAGGAGAGTCTAATTACGAATTTGTCCGAAACCATCTTGTCCCCTATTGAAAAGCAAGTTTTGGAGAAAGGACTGGGTTTTGTTCCAACTGCTCGCCTGGATAAGTTTAAACTCCACTGTGAATTAGCAGAGTTTTTTAGGAAACTGAAACTAAAAGCGTACTTCGAGGGGCAAGAGACCAACATACCAGAGGTGGCCCCAGTGACTACGGGACTGAGATTAAAATCTACCTTTACCCCACCTCCCTATGGAGTCCCAGCAGAAATTGTAGCTTTTGAGCAGGCGGTCTTTCAGGAAATCGAGTCTCATGAAGAGACTAATTCATTTAAGAATCTAAACGCCGGCGAGTATCAAGCCCTTCAGGGCCTCCAATCTAATACCATGATCACGATTAAACCAGCCGACAAGGGAGGTGGGATCGTGATTCAGAATACTGTAGATTATGAGAAAGAGTGTCTCCGCCTTCTTAGTGATGTTAGGAATTACACTCCCCTCACTATTGATCCAACTCCCGAATTGGAATTACACATCAGGGGTTTGGTAAAAGAGGCGGAAGAAAATTGTCATATTACCAGAAATGAGGCAGCCTTCTTATCTGAAGGTGGTAGCATTACTCCCTATTTTTATACATTGCCTAAAACACATAAAAATAGACTACCGCCACCTGGCCGTCCCATAGTTTCAGGGATTGGCTCTCTTCTTGAACCTCTGTCACATTTTTGTGACTTTTTCTTAAAACCTATCATACAACAAACCTCTACATATTTAAAAGACACAAAGAGCCTCCTCTATCTACTGAAGGACGTCTCAGTGGACACTACCACTGTACTAGTAACATTAGACATTGAGAGTCTATACACTAGCATCCCACAGGATGAGACCATCAGAGTTCTGGGTGAAGCTCTTGAGAGGACTCCGTGGGAGTTCCAGACCTCAAAAGATTTTGTGCTTAAGTGTGCCACTTTAGCCTTAAAACAGAACTTTTTTGAGTTCAAAGGTCAATTATATCTCCAATCCACCGGTACATCAATGGGCAGTACCTTTGCCCCTAGTGTGGCCGGCCTGTATGTTCATAACTTCGAGAGTAAGTTCATTCTCACTACCAGTAATCCCTATGCCTCTTCCATTACTTTTTGGAAGAGGTATATTGATGACATCCTGATGATCTGGGATGGTCCCGATAGTGTTCTCTCAGACTTTCTAGGCTGGATCAACACTCTCGATCAGAATCTCAAGTTCACCCACATTCAGGACAAACAAGAAGTGGTCTTCCTGGATGTGGTCATTCAGAAAGCAGACGGAGTCTTAACTACCAAAACTCACTATAAACCGACAGCTAAAAATAACTTGTTGGAATTCTCTAGCTTTCATCCAAGGCCTCTTCGAGAAAATCTTCCCTATGGCCAGTTCCTCCGTTTAAGAAGAAACTGTAGTGAACTTCAGGAATTTCGCAATCAATCAACTGACCTTACCCAGAAACTGAAAATTCGGGGGTACCCAGCGAAAATTCTCAGTAAGGGATACAAAAGAGCTCGTAATCAACCTAGAGAGGCCCTTCTGGAAGAAACTTTTAAAGTAATTAAGGATATTCCCTTAACCTGCGTCACCACCTTCAGCACAGCATCCACAGTGGTAAAGAAAGCTATAAACAAACATTGGCGTATCATCAACAGTAACAACAGGAAGTGGGCAAAACCTCTTTTTTCTTTTAAAAAGGGACGCAGTTTAAAAGACTCATTAGTCCATACTCGACCGAGGATCCTACCATCTAAGGAACCCATATCTATTACTGAGGCATGGGGCCTTCCGAAAATAGTGGGTCATTTCCCCTGTACAAATTGCAGTATCTGCCATCTCACGACATCAACTAAGATACTAAGTTTAGAACCGGGCAAATCATGGACACAGCGCAGCCACACTAATTGGAATTCAACTAACGTGGTCTATTTGATCACTTGCCCGTGTGGGCTGCGTTACGTCGGCATGACGACGCGAAAAGTCAAACAACGTATCATTGAACACCGAAGTAACATCCGGTGCAAAAAGATTACGACCAAACTAAGTGAACATTACCTCTCATTCAACCATACCCCTAATGACATGAGGTGGACTTTGATTGAACAGGTGCACCATGGCAGAAACATACAACAATCCCTCTTTGAAAAAGAACAGAGATGGGTTTATTGCCTTGGCACGCATAAGGAGGGGCTTAATGATTCCATCCCTTGGGCTACTGTTTTAAGAGCATAAATTCCCTAATTATATGGATTCCTCCTTTTTGGGTTATTGTATGCAGATCATGACTTTCTGAATTATAGGTGATCTTCATTATTTCTCTTGTTTACCCATGATTATCTAGTCGTCTCTGCAATACAGAGGGCCCTCCACCCTTTGCAGGTCACTAATGTCCTGCCATTCCTTATCATCAAATTGTGGTTTTTTATTCCTTATTTTTTCCAGCATTTTGGAATATTTAGCCTCTTTTTAAATAGCATTCATGATCCTTTTCTTCTGTTGAGTTTCCCGGTTGGGAGATTATTCGTTCTGATCATTATTGTTTGGTTTTCGTGCATAAATAGCACGCGTATGTTTTTTCTGTTACATTATTTGTGATCATAGTGATTCAATAAAGCTTTGTTGAATTAATTTGTCGGGACTGCAGCAAGCGTTCTAGTTGTAACGCTCTATTTCCGCAGTCACATGTGCTGCTGACGCCCTGATTGGACACCTGTGACACGCCGCACGTTGCAATGCAAAGGGGCAGGCCCAATCTAGGCTGCCGGGGTCAGGCTTTTAACCGGCAGAGTCACCGAACCGCCTATCGACGGGGTCCGGTGATCAGAGGGTTGTACAGGTACCAAGCGGGTGCTTGGCTTTGCTGGCGTGAGTGATCCTAAAGCAGTAGGCAGTAACCGATACAGATAAGTAGCTTTTGTTCCTTATCTAAACAGATTTATTTTTCGTTTCTTACAGGGTGTGCCTACTAGCCACCACCCCCCTCCCGAGACCCATGGTGTGATGAGCTTTCACCCAGTGTGTAAGAAATATGGTTCTTTGCGATTGAGTGTGTGGGACCGCATGATTGTGGGCTATCATGACACCTTTGTATTTAGTATTTTTAAATGTTCGACTGATTCACAGATACCGCTAGACGTCATAGAGGGCGTGCAGGTGAAATAGTGCGCTATACATCTTCCACAAACCATGGTACTATTACATTACCAGTGGATAGTATCACTTGAGTAATGTGAACAAAAGGAGTACATCTACATATACTTTTTGGTATCAGCACGGTAACTGGTGGGAGGAGTGTTATAGTGCACTACTAAGAGAGCATGATGGTTATATGGGATTAGACACTACAAAACATGATACGAGTTACTGAATTATGTGTTTGTTCGTGTCTTTCTCCCTCTCTTTGCAGATACATGTGGAATCCTCCGAAACAAGGTTGGATTCCTCTTTGACAGCAGGTCGTAACCATACACCCTGTTCCTTTGTTTTCACATCTGACTCACGGTTGGGTGAGCCTTAGCGCGCTCATACCACCGGGGTCTACGCACCTTGGTCCTGACGAATGCCCAGCTATTTTGCTTGACAGTGGCAGAAACATGTTGACCATTCACTAGTAGTGAGATTTAGCTGATTATACTACTTCAGCTTTTCATCACTTACTTTGTTTTTACCCGTGCCTGGTTGGCCGGCGAATAAAGTTATTGGTTACAACCAAGGCATTTTTAACATTCACTTTTCACTATCACGTCACAACAAACTTTTACCAGCTCCGCAGTAATTCTGGCGTCGAAGCACACCTGGGAGGTATTCGACCTTCCGGGTGGGGCCCTATGATGAAGCATTTCACCAACCAGGGTTGGTGAGTGAGGGCTTTTTAAAGAATCAAATTCTGATTCCCCTTTTTTTCAGCTCTCTTGTTCAAGGGATACACTCTTTTGTTGTTTAGATTACTGACTTAGGGGGGCTAAGAGTGTTTTATACTCGCTCCTTTCCCTCTCTCTCTTGTTGTTCAAATGACTTAATTGTCAACACCAGCACTTATTACAGTCTGCTGCATGTTGGTGCTCTTTGTCTCATTTAGAGACAAGCATAACTACAGTTGTTCATTAATTCAATGCACTTTAAAAATGACTAATACTTGCCGCCAAAGCCATTCTTATAGCTTTGGGGGTCTGGAATAGTCAGAATTGTCACACTTGTTGGTGTGTGATGGTTAGTAGTGTGTTGTTCTTGTTATTGGCAGCGTTAACAGCAGCAATGGGCGGCTCAAGCGGAAGTGGCTTCCTGAAGAGGGCCCTGGGACTTCTATTTTTACAAATTAAGCCCTTATTTTAATATATAACTTGTTCACAACTTGCACAAGACTAACACAGATGCAATGCATGCATTCCGAGGGCTGTTCAAAATTTACTATTTTGCTTACACATCTAAAAGGTGCGACAGGGCCCTAAATATTCTCTCGAAATTTCCAAATATTCAGGCTTTCAAACTATCAGTCCACAATCAGTGCTTTAAATGGGAAAATAAGAGTGCAGGTACTCATTTAAATGTGGCGAGTGGGTGGGGCTAGGGGCGGGGCTAAAGGCAAGGCATGCAAAGTTTATTGACTTATATGCTAGTTGCAGCACATACCAAAACACAAGAAATATGTTTCTATAAACAAAATAGGTTAATTCGTTATACAAAACGAAAGTCAAACACAGTGATATTTTAACAATTCCTTATTTTGTAATATTTCTCTCGCTTTTCTCTCACACAATAACACGCACACACAAGCAGGCAAACAGACAAACATAAGCAGACACTCACGCAAAAGAATCAGGAGGGATTAAAGCCCTTTTAACCTCCTTACCTACCATGGCTTTCCTCATTGTGCTGTCACTGGTCTGCCTCGATTCCTTGCAACACAGCATGAAGGCGAACACCCGAATATCATGCAAATGAGCCCACTCTGAATATTTCAGTGGGGGCTCAGCTCAGGGCGATAAAAGTACTTTGGCTGTCAAAGAGACAGGCTACCACCACTAGAGGCCAATGCGCCTACCCTTCATGAGTACTAGTACTCCAGTTCCACGTCAGTAGAGAAGTGCCGGTACTCAGAGTGATAAAAATAAGAAGTGCCCGTGCTCAGTACCTGTGAGTACAGGCCCATTTAAAGCACTGTCCACAATGCAATGGAGGTTTGTGGAATGATAGACGGGGTACTTAAGGGCAAAGGAAAGGTATCACACAAAATCAACGAAAACAAACTATGCAACGGAAATCCGGGTTAATTCCTTGAAATATTTGTACATTGGAATTTAAGATGTGTGAGGAAATAAACCACCTTTCTACCGATCTCGCCTCTCAGCCAGAACAAAATGGTGGCGCATAAATGCGATTTCATCTGAAGGGGTTTAAGTCCTGTGCATCAGACGATGACTTGTGAAAGCGAAATGCACGTCGGGATCACGGAAGACAACTTTTTACTTAATAATATTTTGCGAATCTTTAATTTGGCTGCGTAGTTGGGCTCTTTTAAACGCACACGATTCCTGACAGTGCCGTACAGTGCGCCACAGGGGGGCAGCACGGCCTGCCTGGATGGAAACGAAAGTGGCCAGACAGAGACTGCAGGACTACACCAATGCCTACCAGTCGTCGGTGGAAGACGCACAGCACTGTTAGTTACAAGAACGAGATAGAAGAGAACCCGTTATAGAACGTTGTTCAGAAAGTAGCAGACAAGGCAGCCCTTCAGTTCTAAAAATGAATGAATGAGTAAATGAATGAATGAACAAACAGAACAGTTCTTCGACAGTGCCAAATGCCGGGATTGCAAAATATCACGCCAGACCTATCTGGATTCCTCCGCATGGCTCTTTCTTCCATCGCACTTTGCTTCCTGTCCCTTATGTCTCACTCTTGTGAAGCTATTTAGGTATTCACTTTTTTTTCTATTCATATTTGGTTTTGTATATTCTATAATACCGCACACATTGCCTTGTGGCTACTTCATGGCGCTCAATTGTGTACTCTGACTGAACAAAAAGGAAGTTCAGTAATGGGACGCAGTACCGGGTCAGGCCAATAAGAGGGTGGTCCTATCTGTGATTTTTTAAACACTGCCCTGTGTAGGGCTTCGCCAGAGCCACACTTTTTTCATTTCTGCTATGCTCTGAGCTGGGGGACGTGCACACTCCCACAGGGTGACATCTGGGAGCGTCACTGTATCACATCACCTCAAGTGACCTTACACGAACATGTTCTACTCTGGGCCTCATACGCCCCTTAGCAAGCCTCCCGTCATTCCATATGCACGCGCCCTCCTATTATCTTTCGTCGTGTGTAATACTTGTATATTTTGCACGGTAAATGTCTCACTGGACTGTCAGCTTCTCGCCGATATCCCCCTATGCAGCTCGACAATGTAATTAGTCCCAGAACATGGAGCATCAAAATTCAGAATGTCTAAGTGGAAAGTGCTGTGAGGTCAGCGCCTCTTTAGCGACGAGCTATCAATGAAACGCAGGCAGCAGTTTAAATGAGAAACATAGTTCAGCCGCAAGACATAGCTGCTGTTTACAGACCGGCCGTGTAATGTATGCCATCATCTCTGGCGCGGGCGCGAGGTTGAGCCCTTGGCAGGGCTGCGCGTGCTGGAAGAGGAGCGGAATTAAAACAGCATCTTTATTCAATGCCTGCGTAGCAACACTCACAACAACATCCACCTCCCCTCCGAACACCCACCACCCATTAGTAAATTGAGGTTGTGAACGCCACAATCACGGGATCCCTGCTACCCAAACTTGCAGCCTTTACGGGCCTATGCAATTAACTACTTAAATACGTCGTAATGCCCGTTTCCCTGACAGGGATGTATCGATTTTGTAATATTTTCACGTCGTGTCCAGCACAAATAAATGTACTACAGTTGCCGTTAATGCACTGTGTACATGCATTAAATACCGTCACCATGGAATTTATTGCATTCTGATGCAAGGAATGGTGAGTCGGCCCTTTGGAGGGAATGAATACCCCATACAGTTCGCGCTTAATCCAAATATCCTTGTGCATGCGAAAATACGGACAAGGATAGGGGAAGGGCCAGGTGCACAGGTCACCCCATTCCTGAGAGGGTGAAGGGAATTATATGCAAGGCTTGCATAGGAAGGTTGGATGGAGAGGGTGGTCAGTTCTTTACCAACAAGAACACAATTTGGTTAATAAAGACTGCGCTGAATTTGAAGGGAGAAAGAAACAAACATAGGGGACCACAGTTTTTTTTTCTTATGAGTTCTCCACCATACCCCCTGCTTCTGTGCTCAGAGTAGCCAAACACAAAGGGTGCCTAGTTTTGATTCAACCTTATGTCTCTTTCATTTAGCATCCTACACTTCTTGTTGCTTAATCTTACTCTTGTTGGTTCATTTCAACCCTGCTTTCCTCCCTTGCCACTGATTTCTTGTCTCTTTCTCCTTCTTTCTTCTTATTGTGCTCTTCCAAAAATAAGAGTACCGACCTACCAAGACTCTGCTTTCGAGGGAAGTTGAATGATGTATGCACCAAAAGTTAGCTGAGCCCAGGAAAGAGCTCTTTAACAAAATCTTTGCCATTAGTCTGACTCATTGTCAGGATGAAATGTAATTTTCTAGAATAGGTCATAGCTCTTAAAAAACATAAACAGCATCTTTTGCAGACCTGACAACTTTGAAATTAATTCTAATGTGTGAGGAGAGACAGGGCCTTGAAGGTTGGGGTCTGGTGTTGGAGAAGATCTTTGAGCCAACCAACCCCTGGCCAAACATGGGCTGAGAAGGACCAAGGTGAGGGGCTTTAAGGCCAAGAGTGTCCATGGAGACCCCTTGCCTCTCCAAAGCACAAACTGCTAAGGCTTCCGAGGCTGCTACCGACACCCTGGAGAGGTGGTAAATCACGTGCTCCACATCAAGCGAGCAGAGCCTCCATACAGCTTGAGACCTATTCTCTGAAGGGTTTTCTAGCGGACTGTGTGGGCACCATGTGATATTGACTCTTCACTGTGTGATTGTGTGAAGACAGCAGATAATGTGTGATCCAGGATCGCACCATGTGAATTGGCCGGTCTGCTTTTGTTCGACATTTTCACTTATCACATTGATTTATTTTAATTTGCGTAAAGTCACGTGTTTTATTCTTGTAACATGAACTGTGTGATTGAAATTATTTTAATTTTTGCAATCATTTCACGTGGAAGACAGCATTAGGAATAATGTGTTTATACCACATTTAACAGCAAAGGCGTTTCCACCTCCAGTGTTGATCCTTTTTTTTGATGTTGAGTCACTTTGTGCTTAAGTCTTCAGAACCTTTTTTCCACAAAAGGTATCCAGGCCAAATTTGTGTCGTTTCTCCTCCCTACACAGGTGTTGGAGATTCCAAAGGTACCTAGTGTTTGTGGATTTCCCTGGAGGAAGCGAAAATTGCCAAAATATAGAAACATGGTCTTTTTTGGGAATATGGGAAAATACTACCATGCGAGTCAGAGAGCACTTCGCAAAACGAGTTCCTTCGTGCACATTGGTTTACATTCGGTAGCCAAAAATGGAAAGAAATTTTATTGATAATAATAAAAGCTATACTATTCTGTGTTCCGCTTTGCATTTTGTGGTGATAGGCCCACCCACACAAGTGCAGATTGAGAGTAATCCTACTGCGCCCATTCTGGGGTGGGGTCACGGCCAGTCCCTGGGATGGTCAACCCCACCCCTTCTTTTTTTTAAAATTATTTTCCCTGGTGTCGAGTGGATTCTCTGCCCTCCGGAGGCAGATTGAGGGAGGTGTACCCCAATCTGACCCCGTAGGGGCAAAAACCCTGTTGTATTTGTTCTAGGGTGGGCGCAGTGCCTGATGCCAGAATGGGTCCCCCCTCTCCTTTTTATAAATACATAATTGATCCCTGGTGTCCCATGGGCTTTCTAACACCCCCAATTGTCCTCAAGGGGGCAGAAAGACTTTTTCTGTTCTTATAATTTTGAGGTGAAGCACCACCCCATGCCAATGGCGGGGGTGTACCACCACCAAATGCCTTCCTTGGTGTCTAGTGTTCGATTCCTGTTTGGGGTTCACAGTCCTGGGGAAATCCCCAACCAGGGATCCACTTGGGAGAGGTACTGCTAGCATCTTTACCACACAGATCTCAAAGCTCAGGGGGCTGCCAAGTACGATCAAAGTGAAAGGAGACGGTGCCATATGGCACCATCTGCTTTCTCTTTTCTTTACTGGGGTATCACCAGTCTGGCCGACCTGTGAGCCTTAAGGAAGTCTTCCCCCAAAATGTCTGCCTTCTCCCCTCCTGTGTTGCTTAATTTGTTTTTGTTGGTCTTAGGACTTAAGCACTGGCTAGCATTGGCAATGTCCACAGGCTGTTTGTGCTCACTCTCTGAAAACATGGTAACATTGGTATAATAATTTACCTATAAGTCCCTAGTAAAGTGGTATACCATATACCCAGGGCTAGTATATTAAATGCTACTAGTGGACCTGCAGCACTTATTGTGCCACCCACTTATGTAATTCCTTAAAAACATCTCCAAGGCCTGCCATTGTAGCCTGTATGCAGTGCTAAACTGCCAATTCCACTTAGCAAAATTAACCCCTTGACAGGCCCAATACTCACTTTTAATTACATATAAGTCATCCCTAAGCAGCCCATAGGGCAGGGTGCATTGTGTTTAAAAAGCTTGACATGTACTTCTATGTTTTACATGTCCTGGCAGTGAAAAACTCCTAGATTCGTTTTCACTACTGTGAGGTCTACCTCTACCATAGGATAACATTGGGTTACCTTATTACATTTAATAAGTGATAACTTTTGTTTGAGAGCAGGTAGAAATGTTATGTTTGGTGTCTAAGGTATTTTAATTTAAAATCCTGTTTAACTGTAAGATCAGATTTAAAGTCACAATTTTGAAAATGCCACTTTTAGAAAGTTGGCATTTTCCTGTCCTAGCCATTTGATGCATGCAGTCTGTTTCCTGGGTCACATGACCAGGTGTAGTTGGCAGCTGGCCTTTGTATATTTCTCCCAGAGAGCCACACAGTAGAGTGACTGGGTTTTGACAGGATAAGCCATCCAAAGCAGGATGGGATACGGAGGTCTGCACAACCCTACTTGCACTTCCAAAGACCCTGCTCAGCTCACACACAAAGAACTTCTGACTAGCCTATTGTGCCTCCAGACATTAAGGAACCAGGGCATGGAGGCAGGACATTCTAGACATTTCTGTGGGAGGAAACTGCAGAAGTTTCTTCTACTTCAAATAGGACCCTCAAAACCACTTTTCAGTTCATTCTGGATCAGCGGAAGGACTCCGAGGACTGACCAGTTGGCTGTGGCCTGCTGTGTACTTCAGAGGACTGCCTTGCTGCCCTGTTGCCTGAAGCCCACCCTGTGCCCTCAGAGGACTACCCTTCTGTCTGAGACCTGCTTTCCTGCTCGAATCCAAGACTGCCAGAGTGACTCAAAGGGCTAGTCGGCTGACCTCCTGATCAGAGCCTCGGGGACAGAAGAGGCTCCATCCATCTTTAACTTGCATCTGGGACGAGCCTGAGGGATTCCCGACCCTCCAAGTTGTGCCGCTTCAGTCCTGGCCCCTGGGAATTAGGGCTAAAGGTGCCAGGATAGCCCAAATCCAAAACTTGGGACCTGAAAAATGTCATGCACAAAAGTGCTCTGAGAACTGAGAGGAAACCAGGACCTACCTACCAACCGAAGCACCCAAGGTTCATCGCTGGTTGGCCTGACTTCGTGGCATCTTCCACTATGTTCTTCTCTGCAGCAGCAAATCCTGTTCAGCGGCTCTTTGCGGAAAGGGTATCCGGCCTCTGGAGCCCTCGATGGTTACAGCCTGCAGCATCATCCCGCTGGAGATTTTTAACTTCCAAAAAAGAGCCTAAGTCCAAATGTAGAAATCTTCATTGTGACTTCCTCTAGCTGCTTCCGATGACGACATCCGCTCTACGGACACCGACGGCTGCCTTGCCCCACTGATCTTTACCTCCTCGAACATTTTTCTTCTAAAATGTTTCTAAGACCGAAGCTAAGCAGAGACCGGGCCCAATCCACTTTGTGTATCTGAACCATGCTCCATCGTGGTCAGCCATACCTTCCGACTTTTCTCCGGTCTCGCGCGACTAGATGTCCGTGGTAGGCGCTTCAATCTTTTAAGTGCTATTTTTCGCATAAACTTTAAAACTTCATATCACCGTTTTTTGTCATTTTGGTGCCAAATCATTTATTATAATTTACTCTATGTTTCTAAATTGGTGTGGGACTTTTGTTGTGTTTCACTTTAAAGCTGTTTAAGTACTGAAAAAAAACTTTACACATTACCTCTAAGTTAAGCCTGGTTGACTTTGTGCCAAGCTACCAGAGGGTTAAGCACAGATTAATTTAGTGACTTTTTGTGGTTCACTCTCACAAAAATTGTGGCTGTTTCTTGAGTAGTGTTTCACACCCCTCAACCAACAACCCAATTTCTCACACTGTTCACTTCAGCCATCACAAGGAGACTAAGGGTGTGCACAATAGGTTTTTTTTATTGTTAAATGTCATGAAATATCAGAAACATTTTACACAATTATACTATCCTATCAAAATATCTGTAGGCAACTCATTTGCTCAGTGAACCACTCTCCCACTGATATTTAGCTAGACACATGCACACTTGTCTAAAAAAAGTTACAAAAATAACACATATTTTGAGAAATAGTGCAAATATTTTGTAAGGTAGGATTTGTGAATTTCATAGGCATAATCAATATTATGCCCAAGCTAGAGTTCAAGCTTTCTGTTGCAGCACCAATGCATGGTAATGTTGTCGGTAGAGAATGTAATCGTTCTAATTTCCAATCATGCTAAGAGCTCCATATAGTTTCAAGGTTCTAGCAATTGGGCTGTATATTTAGTTTTCTAAAATAGCTGCTAGTCCTTTATGCTACTGAATCTCTATTATTTAATGAGAAACAATTCTCATTGAATATTAAAGCATCTCCTGGGATTCAGAAATTAGTGGTGTCTTTGTCTAATTTACATTTTGCAACAACATATCCTGCACACACCCTGCCACAGTTGGAATTAATTACAAATTACATTTTGGGTTGTGCAAAATTTTAACTTTTCCTGGAAAATCAGAGACAATCAGAAAATGTGCCCTTGCTGAAGTCATTCAAACTTTCATGACTTTGTATAAGGCAGAGTTAAACATTTCTGAACCCCCTAAAAGACAGGGTTTCCCATCATAGAATGTTCCATGGGCTGGATTTCCTGCAGCATGAGCTCCTTTGAATAGACTGGCAACAGCAACTCTCCATGCATCACCGTTAAGAGGTGTAAGGAGAGATGAGGTGAGGACGGGGGGGTACACGGAGCAGATAACAGTAAGTGCAGGAGGAGGCTTCAAAGACGACTACTCAGGGGGATGGTCAGTGCTCAAAACAGATAGTATGGTGTGGCTTAGTGGGCAGACAGGTTTATAAGGGGGCTGTACAAGGTGGGAGGTGGATGGGTGCTGCACAGAGATTGCTTCGGAGAGGCAACACTCACAAGGCAGGGAAAACTTAGCACAATAGGGGCTCTGGGCTGCGGGTGGGAGGTGACTTCTAGAAGTACCAGTTTACCCTCTGCCTCTTACTGTAGCTGGAATAGTTTTTATCTGGTGCAAAGGATTGCTAAAGCTACCGAACTTTTCTTTTGTGAATGACTCGCTCTATATTCCACAAATATATATACTACACAGTGATGGTAGCCACTGTGTAGTTATAACTAGGACTGAGATTCCACAGAAAGAGTGTATTTCTTGTCCTAATTGCTTTGGCACCATTTGACAAATATTCAAGAAACTTTCCCGCAAAAAGTATATACACCTCATCCCCTTCTTGGAAGGTTTCGTGGCGATCGGTCATGTGGGGGGCGGAGAAAAAGAAGGGTCCAAAACAGGTTTTCCCTATTCAATTTCCCTTAAGAACTTTAGACAAAGCTACAGCAAAAGCGGTTGAACAGAATTACATCACATTAAGCAGAAATGTAGATCATTACCCAGAAAGTGTGCTTTTTGTGATCTGGTGTAAATTTGTTCAGTCATTTTGGAGAAATTAAGGTTCAAAATTTACAAATATTTATTGCTGCCCGAGTCTCAAAGGAAAAACGACAAAAAAGAATCCTGATTGGCTGGCTCTGCAGGAGTCCCCCTGGACCTAAAACCTGATTGGCAGCTGCCTCAGTCCTGAAAATTAAAATAATAAATAAGAAAGGATATAAGGGGCAGGGTAGCGCTGTGCAAAGCTCTTTAAGTAGAGTTGACTCCTAATACAATATGAAGCCCCATTATTTGGACAAGCCCCTACTACGCACAATCTGAACTGAGCACACAGACTGTGTGTAGATCTCTCTTCCTCCAGAGACCTTAAGACCCATTTGGTGGGAAAGCCCCTAATATGCACAGTCTGCACTTAGTGCACAGACTGTGCGTAGAGCCCACTCCCTCCAGAGTCATAGGTTCCATCTGGTTGGCAAGCCCCTATTACGCAGTCTGTGCACAGCGTGCAGAATGTGCATAGAGGCCACTCCCTCCAGACACACAATTGCTAGTAAATGGACAAGCCCTACTATGCAGTGCCTGTTGTCAGTGCAGAGCCTGTGCATAGAACCCACTCCCTTCAGATATGCATGTGCTATTAAGTGGGCTAGGCAATACTATGCACAGTCAGCACAGAAAGCGTAGACTATGCGTAGAGTCCACTCCCTTCAGAAACCTATGCCCCATTAGGTGGGCAAGCCCCTACTACGCAGAGGCAGTGGTCAGTGCACAGACTGTGCATAGAGTCCACTCCCTGCAAACATATAAGTGCCATTAGGTGCTCAAGCCCCTACTTCACACTTTCAGCACAGAGTGCGTAGTCTATGCATAGAGCCCACTCCCTTCAGAGACCTAAGCCCCAGGTGGGAAGACCCTATCATGTAGAACAATGACCTCACATATTATATCACTCATGAAATGTTCAATGTTATCATTGATGACATCTCAAATTACATTAATGATGATATCACTGATGTCATCACCCACCATACTGCTGTTTAATTTAGTTTACAAACCAGAACAGCCTTTGAAATATTTAAAAAAGTACTAAATGGCACAGAATCATGAAAAGTATAACCTCCACAAACATATGTGTTTTTAAAAAAAAATAATTAGACTGTAGTCCACTCCCTTTAGACACACAAGCCCCATTAGGTTCCCAAGCTTCTACTACACACAACCTTCACCCCATGGAAAGCTCTTCACATAGATGTCACTCTCTCCAGGGACCCAAGCCCCATTAGGTTGTCAAACTCGTACTATGTACAGCTTTGCCATGAGCAGAGCTCTTCACGAAGAGCCCAAAACCTCTAAGTACACAAGTTCCATTAGATGGTTAAACCCCTACTACACATAGCATTTACCCTGTGGACAGCTCTTCAAGAAGAGCTCACTCTCTCCAGACAACTAAGCCCCATTATTTTGCCAAGCCCCTACTATGCACAGTCGTCACCATGTGCACAGTTTTTCATGGAGAGACTACAACCTACAGACTCTCAAACCCTGTTAGGTGATAAAGGCTCTACTATGCACAGCCTTTGCCCTGTGGACAACTCTTCATGGAGAACCAACACCCTCCACACACATAAGCCCCCTTACAAGCCACAGCATTGCACAAAAGGTTACACTTATTAGCAGTACAGAAGCTATTGCAAATTTGCTCTAGATGTAGCTCACTAAATACCTTTTAGTGTCAGAAGCAAATAGCAAACTGTCACACTCATTGGATGATGTCAGCAGTGATGTCACAAAAGATGTCATTGAACATGTGATGAGTTATGTAATATGTGAGGTCATGAGCAGTGCATGGTGGGATGCTAGCTATGGTTAGCTCAGTAAACTATAACAGGTGAATTTCAGTGGGTGTTTTAGCTTAAAATAGTATTTTTAACTGACATTTTCACCTTACTATAACATCAATTTAACATTGTTTTTTCTGTGAAATTCCACTTTTATTTTAATGTAAAGTAAAATATTACTGCCAGACATAACTATGATGTCACTTTAACCTTTGTGCTTTTTTGGTGAATATCTATCTATCTATCTATCTATCTATCTATCTATCTATCTATCTATCTATCTATCTATCTTTCTATCCATACATCTATATAAGAATATATAGATGTGTTTCTATAATCACAGAAAAAACAAAGGCTAAAGTGACATAGGAGTTTGAATGAGCCATAAGATAACGTTAAACCCGAAAACCACAGAAATAAACCAGTTACAGTTTAGTAAAACAAACTATAACTTCCACCCCATCATGCACTGGCCTTCGGCCAGGCCATGCTCCCATCCACAGGAAAACATCCAATCCATATTCTGTCCTCTTTAAAAAAAAAAAATTAACATGTCGTAAGTGTTGTACTATTTGAGGTCATAATTGATCAGGTTTGGGCAGAAGTTATAGCTTTTTGACTAAACTATAACTGGTGAATTTCCAAAGTTTGGGATTTTTTTTTAACATTAGCTAATGTCTCATTCCAGCAACTAACTACAACATCAATTTAACTTTAGTCTTTCAGTGAATTTGTTTTTATTTTTTTTGATGTAAATTGAGGTATTTGAAACTTATGTCACTTTAACCTTTGCTTTTTTCACTGAATTTCTGTGGTTCTTTGATCATATTCTAAATTGGACCAAGGGCCAACCCTTCACATTCAACAAACCACAAATGTGCGTGACCTTTGGCCATGAGCAGCACCCACTCCTCCTGCATGCACTCAGCCCCCATAGTGCACCTCCTTTGGCCGTGTGCACACATCATGCAATGTCTTCCCCCTTTTATAAAAAAAAACATTTCAGGTACTGCTGTACTCTTACGGCATCCATATTGCAAGCTTCTTCCTCATGGTACCACAGCACCATGCAAGCTTCCTCAGTGAAACTTGAGTGGCAACATAGTACCATGAGGTGGAAGCTTGCAAGATATCCAGAGTCCTGACATGGCCACCACAGCATTTTCATGAAAAGTTATGGCTGGCCAATCAGAACGTGAAGTACCGCAGTACCATACCAGGTTTTGCAGTACCCCATTGACTGGCTGGAAAAAATGCTCCCTCAGCAAGTATTTTTGAATTTTTAGTGTATAACGGTCAAGATATCACTAACTTTTCCGGAAGATTTACCCCTTCATGACCACACCAAGGACTTCTTTCAACAAAGATTTCTTGAAACTGCTAACCAGATTTACCATAAGTAATAGGATTCAATCTGAGTAAAATCCTAACTACTGCCAAGTTGTTTTTCTCAGTATCAGAGAACGAAGTTTCTAATGGGAATTAAAATGGAAAATCAATGTTTTTAGACTTCCCTTTTTCTTGGACTAGGTTTAACAGATCAGTGGGAAACTTTCTAAGAAAGAGCCAAAGCAAAAGAGCTTTTTCTGGAACACTTCGTGCAGATTAATCGAATGATACCAAAGATATTAAATAAAGAAAACATGCCTTTCCTATTGAAAGCCAGATCTAACTGTATATAAATACACAGGGCAAACACAATGACGATAAAGTCACAGAATTAAAAATAAACACTTTTACTGAGGGTAGCAGACCGAAATCCCCAATCATTCTCTTCTCTTGCGCACAAAATAAATCAGACTTGATAAGCATAAAGCATTAATTATGTTTTGTTTGAAATAATATCATTTCAGTTTCAGATCCAATAACAGATGCCAGCATTTGCCTCTGAACAGATGGTAATTCCATCTAATAGTGCATCCCTGTATTAGGAAGGTCTGTTGTGTATACAAACAGTAATAAACACTAGGTAAGAATCAAAATAAATTTTAATTGTTGACATTAAATTCTGGCAGCCTCTCATATGTGGATAGATTCCTTCTGCGTGTCTTTTTTTTCTTCCATATTTGCTAAATCAACTGCAAAGAGTTTGCACGTGCTGCTGCCAGAGTCCTTTTCCATTCTATTTTTTTGTTGAAGAACATTCTATTTTCTGTGTTATTTAGATTTAAGAGAGATCAGGATAAAATAATTGCTACTCTGGCCTTTGCAGATCATTTCAGAAATGCCGCCTCAACGCCTCGATAAAGGCCAGCAATTTGTACACCTTTTATTGTTATTGTTTTTGCACAGCATTCACAAACTAAACTCCAATCAAACAATGCAAGCAAACACGCATGTTCCATGAATCATACATTCGATTCGGTAGTGCCACGAACAACCCATTCAGAATGCAAACTATCGGAATACATGACACGTAAATTGTGGACATAAAACAAGCGACCAGAATAAACAGTTAGACAGAGTCGATAGCAAAACAAATGGTTCTGTTCACTCGTAATTAGATGCTAGATTCCGTTTAGTCTCTTTCATTTGGCACTACTTAGTTATGAACCACAGGGTACAAGAGAACCTGCAAGGCTCCCACGATTACTTATGGGAATCACTGAGTCCTTGTCCATCTTTCTTGTTCCAGTCTTTACATTGAGAGAGTTGCCTTGCCCAACAGCCAATGTGCCTATCCTACCCTTAAGAAAAATCTATTTAAATACTGATTGCATCTTGTCCCTATCTCTGGTTTGTCCTCTCACTGATGACTGCGTATAGGTTTCCATAGTCAAGACAAAGGGGGTCATTACGATGTCGGGCGGAATCACTTCCCTAATGGGGCGGCTCCATTAGGATGCGACCGAACACTGTTCGGTCGCATTCCTGCATTTTACTATGGCAGCATGCATAATCGCCCTAAACTGGCCAGGATGCATGCTCCCATAGTAAAATAGGAGGTGCAGTTAATCCCTGCACCCCATGGCAGGCATCTCGAGGTGCCTGCCACGGGGTGCAGGGATCAACAGGGGGGCACCATAGGTGACCCCTCGGCCTCCAACTGGAGGCCGTGGACCCAAGGAGGCCCTGCTGGGGGCCCCCAAATATGAGTTCCGACAGCCTTTCTGTGTCGGAAAGGCCAGCACAGAAAGGCTGCCGAAACCCAACATTGTAATCTCAAGGGCGGAAAGGCCCGCCCTTGAGATCACAGGCCGGATTCCGACTGGCCGACAGGCTCTCCAAGCCCGTTGGAAGCCAGCCGGAATGACCGGCAGGTTTACTTTACGATTGCCTCCATTGTAATGAGGCGGTCATAAAGTAAACCGACTGGCCCATTACGATGCAGCCGTAAAAGGCTCCGACCGAGGGTCGGAGCCTTTTATGGCCGCATCGTAATTCGCCCCCTAGTGTTCAAGGGTAGGGAGCCACCACATAGAGATCAACGCCTTTTTGCATCATTGCATTCGTTTTTTGTTCGATTTCAAGAAACTAACTCCTTTGCAGAGTGCGTGCACCAAACATAGCGCTTCCTTGTAAAAACTGCACGGCCTTCAATGGAGCTGCCACTGCAGAGATGCTCCACCAGGGGAGTAAAGGCCATAGCTGCCTGGTGGACTGCTTACCATACTCTAAATTAGGCCCATAGTCAGTAATGGGTGCTTTCACCCCATCAACTGCCAGTCACTGATATTTCACTTCATCTCAGAATAATAGCAAAGAAGAAGATTGTGATTATGAGAAGCCTGCAGCAATTATGAGAAGTGTTTTGCGATCTGGGGTTACTGGTGAAATATTGTGTGTTCAGGTGGCTTAAATCGTTCCCTGTTAACTCCTTGACCGCGATCGAATTCCGCTCGTGTGCTGGACATTCCGATCGCGGGTGCGGTCGTGACGAGCTCAGCTCGTCATGCGCACAGCGCTACCGCGCAGCATGACGAGCTGAGCTCTTCACGCGCATCGAAGGGGTTAATCAGGGCCATTGTGCGACCGCAGCGACTTTTGCATAGTTATAGATTTGCTGCATTTGCCACATATTCCATCATCTGCCGCATAATCTGCAGATTCTAAAAAAAATAATTGTTTCTAGCTCAAACGGTTCAAAAGTTACTAAAAATGCAACAATGTGTTACTGCACAGTGGTAGGCCCTTTGCAAAGCTGGACTGATCAGCTTTCTGTTGCTCTCTATTGCTATATTTGGATGTTAAACTGGTATTAATAAGGTGCAACCAATGCCCACAGAGTGTTATTAAGTTTAAAAATGATGAAATAATGAAGTGTTACTATTACAGAAAGTGCCGCATTATGCCGCATAATTTGCCTTTTCTTGCCACATAATTTACTCAACCCTGTTGCATAATATGTCCCTCTCCTGCCTCATAATTCCAGTGGCCCTGATTATAATTTAACAAATGCAGCAGATAGACGCAGAGACCTACCGATCCTTGTACTATGAGGGAATAAGGTGGAGGATACATCAAAAACATTATTATGTAGACTGACTCTTGGGACTCCTATGAATTTCATGTGGAGTTCTTGGTCCAATAAACTATCCATCACATTTAGATGACAAAAATTTCCTGTAAAGGAGTATTGGAATTTCACATAGATCAATAACGATCTGCAATTGAGCAAGGGTCCACCGTTTGATTGACAAATAGGATTATGGGGTGTGGAGAAAGGGGTATCAAACACCCCTGCTGCCCACTATCAACTCCTCAAGTTCTGATGCTCTGCACCCATAGCAGTTGATGGAGCAGGATAAATGAAAAATTTTAACCTCCTAATAATTTACGTAAAATAATTAATAAACATGTTCGTTTAAGTAAATAACCAACAATGTATGTTACATGTGAAGGGTTAAAGGTAACACGCTATTTTGTGTGCAAATTAATCTACTTATAATTGTTGATGTGACTAACAAAACGTAATATTTGCGTAATGAAATGCATGATTTGTGCTTTAAAAATAAAACGTGTAGTGGCAAAATAAAGCGATGGTAAGTAAGGGACGGCTTTATATGTTGCTTTTTGCTAGGTAATACCTAATTGGGGTACGTAGAATGATGGGAGGGAAACGAAAGGATTTATATTCCTTATTTTAACAATATTTTGTTTATCTTTATAAATAGTGCGCTTAGGTCTGTTGAGCAGCGATATAAAATGGCCACCATGAGCTAGAATACGCATGCGCGAGAGGAGATGTAGAAAAGGAGAAAGGCCGTGAACAAGAATGACCACGTGATCATTCCAAGAGCCTAGGATGAAAGCATGGTCAAGGCTATTGTGACCTTACTGAGTAAATGTGTGCCAAGATGGGTCAGCAAGAAGCGTGAGAAGTCGAAATGAATAAATGGACAAAAGAACTGTTGAACCTAGAATGTATCGGAAAGTGATACAAGTTGGACTGATCGAAGCGGATGCGTAATGTCACGAACTGTGGGAAACGATGCAAGTATGGACATTCCACAAAGAACTGGTTAGAACAAGGAAGTTTGATAAAAAGATGTATTTGGACTCAAACGGACCAATTAGAGAGAATCACGCCATAAAGATGCAACATTTTTATTTAGTAAGCTAGAATTAGGGTATAAGAAGACCTACTCTTGGTGGGGAGGGGGAATGATGCTGCTGGTTGCTGAAGAGATGCTTTTTGCTGTTTTTGGCTGCTGTTAGCTGCGTAAGGAGTTGCTGCTGCTGACGAGCTGATGCTGCTGCTGCTATTTTATATTTTTATTGAGTATAAGATGCTGCTTTTGGAGAACTTTTACTCCGGATAGATTTTCCATTTAGAACTATTAGACTTTTATTCTTAAAATACTGAAGAGGAAATGAACGAGAAGGCCTGTTTTTCCAGAACAGATAGATAGAGATTTTGGGAGTTCTTGCTGTGACGAACTTTACTTTTTCCATCTAATAGGTATGCATTGCAATTTCAATTTATTCTTATAATGATGATAAATGTAATAATCTGAATAATAAACCTAAACTTATTTCTTGCTTCAAAACTTTATATAAACTTTATTACTCTTTAAACAAATGACTCAGTGGTTCTTTAGCTCAATGATTAATGTAAAATGTTAAAAGGTTATTGTGATTGAGCTGGTCTTAATCACCATCAACTGATTCCTACTAGTTGGTCCATCGACCAATGAGCGGAATACCTTAAAAGCAATGAGAAATATTATGTCGTGTTAAAAAGAGGTATCCCGTCTCCTTCCAACGAATCGTTCTACTGTTTTTCTCTCCTAGGTTGATGACGGAGGAAATCCAGGGAATAAATGAGTGAGTGAATGCATATGCGGTGTTATGGGCCCCACCGTCATATGGATATAATCTGTGTATTGGAGGGATAGTTGTACCTGGATGACCGAGTCATATAGGAGAAGAATTTTTATTGTTAGCGCTGGATCAGATTTCTTGGTAGCAGAGTTATGGTTACTATAGATTAGTTTGGTGATTATTGATTATTGATTATTGATAAATTCATGTCTAACACTTTATGTTGAGTCGCGTTATGTTATATGTAAGTTTTCACGCTTCTGGGAAGTAGGAAGTGGAACACGTGTGGCAAGAGAAGTCACATGGAATAGTGCATTGTCTGAGTTCATATTGGTGATAACACAGGTTGTGTTATGATAGGGACATTTTCCGCATAAAAGGTGTGTAAGTGAAATAGTGACCGGTTTTCTTGTGAAACTCTGGCCTTAATTCTCAGGAGCAGTATAGTCTCCACATGTGTTTTATCCCCAGAGAAACAGGTTTACCGCTTGCTTGAAAGAAGGGTAAGGTAGAGGGAAGTGCTACTTTATCAGCGAAACAGGAAAATTCTGTGGTAGGGTAGAGGTAAGCGCTGCCTACTGGAAAATACAGAATTCTTGTGTAAATGGACAAAGCTATCTCTTTGGTTTAGCGAATCAGACAATGGAAATGTGTTTTAAATGTTGTAACTAACGAAGAATTGTTGAAAAAGAAATTGCCGATAAATTTTGTAAAGGAGGGGTCAAGAGCAGAACTGACGTAGACAAAAGCCGCGCTGGGATTGGACAGTGCGCTAGTCATACAGAGACAGGAGCAGAGCTGACGTAGACAAAAGCCGCGCTGGGATTGGACAGTGTGCTGTAGACAGAAACTGCTGTGATTGGAGTGTTGGTGTGAGTCGCGCTAGTATTGGTTGGAATAACGCATAGAGAACAGTGTTGAATTGCGGATCGTTTGAGGAGAGAAAGCAATTGTGAATTATGTCTTATTATGAGTATGGTAGAGAGAAAACGTCGTGGATGTCGAAAGTTAAGAACTTTTTTAAGAAAGACAAAAAGGTAGTGACTAGAGAGGGACAAGTAATTCCTCCGCCGAAATCACCAGCTTCGCACATGATGCTGAAATATGGATATCATACATGCATATGGTTAGAAAATTGGACAAAATATACCAAGAATGATGGAGCATTGGCTTTCCCTGAGAATGGTTCATTTAGTGTAGCTGTACTTCGGAATTTGAGAGAGAAGATGGCAATGTTAGAACCTAGACCTAGACCGACACAGTTTGAAGCTTTAAGTGAATGGGAAGATGAGATGTATGAACGAGAGAGATTCAGAGGATTAAAGAATCATGAGTTTGTGCCTGGAAGGTTATGGGGAGTAAATCATGAGGACAGAATAAAGCGTTGGAGATGTGCTAATATGACAGGAGGTTTGTTTCCAGCTTTTACAGTTGAGGAAGAAGCAAAGAAAAAGTGTACAGAGAAAAAGAAACATGTGGTTATGGAAAAGTATGGGTATGGTGGTAGTGAAACGGAAGATGAATTGCTGGAAGATATTTTAAACAGAAACCCACCTCCATACCAACAGACTTCTGCGGTGGTGACACCTAATGCACCGCCAATGGAAACTGGGAGGAATAAAATTCCCGAACGAAGAGATGAGATAAATAGGTCACAAGATCAATTAAAAACTTCACAAAATGAAGAGATAGAAAGTGACAATGCAACTGAATTAGCAAAAACCACAAGAGAATTGACTGAGAAAATAAGAGAATTGACAAAGAATATGGAAGCTGTAACTGTACCAGTAACGATAGGTCCAGTAATGCCAGTTTTTGAGAATCAGAAAATTGATGAACGTTCTTTAGTGATTCCTATGAATTCACATTTGCAAAGAAAAAGAGAAGGGATGGAACTGGACAATGAAGGTGCACACCATTTGGTTAGTACCTATAGACCAAGCCCACCTACTAATTTGACGATAAATGAGAATGAGTTCAGGAGAATACCTATGGTAACGGAGTCTGCATCAGGGACACCAGAAAGAAGTAACAATTGGATAGAATTAAATAGTACGCCTGTAGGTCCGACTCCAGATGAGTTAAATGAATGGATGAAAACGCTAAAAACGAAAGAGACAGAAGTAAAACCATTAGATGTAATTAGGTTAAAAATAGACATGGAAGAATTGATTTTAGGAACGATTGGTACAGAAAAATTGAAAAATTATCAGGATGATGAGATTATGTTTTTGTGCAAGAGTATTACATGGAGAGCTAGAAATTTACATGACAAATTAGAAGAGACAGCGAATGAACTAGGAGTAGAATTTGTAAAAGTGAGAACGTTGCAGAAACCATATAGAGTAGATTTTTGTGAGAAAGATATAGAGAATCTGAACACATCAGGACGATTGACCCAAATAAAAGAATTAATTGTTTTGCTGAGAAAATGGGGTGATGTGGATAGATGGAGAAGTAGATGGATGAAAAAGAATGAGAAAGTAACAGATAAAGCATCTTTGGCTTTTGCAGTGACAGATAAGGAACCAATTGTAAGGGAGTACCCGATGAGAGAAACTCCAGGAGGTAGTTATGTGCATGTTCCATGGTCTAGACAGGATATACTGTCATTTACAAATGATTTCCCAAAGTTGAGAGAGAAGCCAGTAGAATGGTACAGACAAGTGGAGAGATTTGTTAAAGTTTCAAAGGTGTTGTGGATAGACTTGGATGGATTGTTTGATATAGTAGTGCCAGCTGATTTGTGGACAGAATGTAAGATTACTATTGATTGGCCAACTGTAGAATATCCAAGGGATGCTAAAACAGGAGCGCCAGGACCAGAAGTGATGAGAAAGTACGATCAAGTAATTACCTTTTTGAAGAATAAGATTCCACCTAAAGAAACGGATTGGGTAAAAATAGACAGAACCACGCAGGAAAGTAAAGAATCAGTGCATGCTTACTATGAGAGACTGTTGTTAGTTTTCAAACAATATAGTGGTTATGAGACACTAAATGAGAAGGATATGAGTCATTTTGTATATAGATTTGTATATGGGTTGAAACCAGAGATAAGTGAGATGATTAAACAGCATATGATTTGTTGGCAGAATAGCACAGTCGATGAGGTTTTGAGATATGCTAAGTATTGCAGTGATGATATTGAGAGTAGACAGCGTAAATTGAAAGAGAAAGCCATGTGGGCACAGGTGAAAGTTGCAGAGAAGCAAGAAGCTCAATTGAGTAATACAGGTAATGAAGCAGGACAGGCTAGATTTCGACCAAATATAGGCAAAGGAAAAGGACAAATGAGCATAGATGAGGCAAAGAAAAAGTGGCCATGCCACAACTGCGGAAAGCTAGGGCATTGGAGAAACGAGTGTAAATTTCCTCCTAAACTTAATGCGGAAAATCAATCATTAAATTCACAGGTGCAGAGTGAGGTAGTTACTCCACAGAGTCAGGTGCCACAACCACCACTTCCCAAGAGTGTTAACCAACAGAAATTCAGTGCAGAAACAGGATTCTACGGAGGAGAGCAGGTAACACAGTTGCCGCGTGCAGCTGCCATTTCTCAATATTGGTTACGACAGGATGATGATGGGACGGATGAAAGCTTCTGACGGTGCCTAGGAGAGGGGAAGAGTGCGTGCTTGGCGCAACTCTAGAGGTAGATCAAGCAGGTCCATTTGTGGATGGAGAAGTGAATGGTGCAAATGTAACATTCCTTGTGGACACTGGAGCTACCCGTTCTACTGTTAGGTCAGTGGAAATTCCAAACCTTCCTCTCTCAGGTGAACATATCCAAGTAGTTGGAGTATCGAATCAGCAAATTAAGACGCCTCTTACTAAATTAGTGGAGATAATGATTGGTCCATTTAGTGAAATGCACCGATTTGTGGTGTGTGATTGTAGTCCTGTGAACCTATTAGGACACGATCTATTGTGCAAAATGAATTGCACTATCTATTGTACTCCAGATGGAATTGCATTTCAGACCCCAGATGAAGATGTATTGTATAAAATGACACTGGTAAATTTAGAACCAGAAGTAAATGATTTGTTTCCTGTATTTGATGCAGATAAAATCCCAATTGAACTGAAAGAGACAGTGAAAGAGGAAGTGTGGGACTTTACAGGAGAAGATATAGGATTAATGAAAGAAGTAGATCCCGTTAAAATCTCTGTAAAAGAGGGAACGAGTTACCCAAATACGCCCCAGTATAAATTGACACCAGAAATAATTGAAGGAATAACGCCAGTAATAAATAAAATGGTTGAACAAGGGATTCTAAAAGAAATCATGAGCAGTCCATGTAATTCGCCAATAATGGGACTGAAAAAGCCAAACGGAACATATAGAATTGTACAGGATTTGAGGAAGGTAAACAAAATTGTAGTGCCTTGTTGCCCAATAGTACCGAACCCTGCTGTGATTCTATACCAGATTCCACGTGAAGCAGAATGGTACACAGTAATTGATTTATGTCATGCATTTTTCTCTATTCCATTGCATCCAGATAGCCAGCCATTATTTGCGTTCAGGTTCGGAGAGCGTATTTTGGCATGGTGCCAAATTCCTCAAGGGTACACAGAAAGCCCCTCGATCTTTAATCAGATTCTAAAGAAATCCTTGGAAGATTTAAAAATGCCAGAAAAGTCAGTGGTGGTTCAGTATATTGATGACCTACTGGTGGCATCAAAAACGAAGGAAGCATGTGTCAATGATACAATTGCTTTGCTGAATCATTTAGCCAAAAGAGGACATAAAGTGTCCCCATCAAAATTGCAGTTTTGTCAACAAGAAGTCCAATATTTAGGGCATAAAATTGAGAAAGGAGTGCGAAAGGTAACGACTGAGAGAATAAAGATGATTCAAGGAATGAGAGCTCCAATGACGCAAAGAGAGGTAAGAATGTTTCTGGGAATGGTTGGATATTGTCGACAATGGATAAGCGGTTTTTCGTTGATCGCCAAACCGTTGCAAAAACTTACAAAGAAGGATGTTAAAGATCCTTTTGAAATGAATGATGAGGAAATGAAAGCATTCAGAGAGCTGAAAAAGAAATTGTGTGAAAGCATTCAGAGAGCTGAAAAAGAAATTGTGTGAAATTGCCTGACTATGAGAAAGACTTTGAGTTGTATTGCAGTGAAAGAGATGGATGTGCATTTTCAGTCTTGGTACAGAGACATGGAACCATGAAAAGACCCATTGCATATTTTTCAGCTGTTTTAGACCCTGTAGCGAAAGCGTTGCCTGGATGTTTGAAAGCAGTTGCTGCTACTTGTGTGAGTCTGGAACAGAGTGAAGGCATAGTGATGGGATATCCACTGAGAGTATATGTTCCCCATTCTGTGGAAATTCTCTTGACAAGAACGAAAACCCAATACATGACACATAGTCGGCTGACTAGGTATGAAAAAGTAATTTTAAGTGCAGATAATGTGACCATTGACAGATGTATGAATGTGAATCCTTCGACATCATTGCCAGATGAAGAGAGTGTGATTGAAATGGATGAAGTAGATCACGATTGTCTGAATGTGCTTGAATATTGTACAAAACCGAGACCAGATATACGAGATGAGCCCTTAAAGGAATCAGATTATATTCTGTTCGTGGATGGCTCATGTTTGAGAACAAATGATGGAGTTCTAAGTGCAGCGTATGCAGTTTGCACAGTAGCAACTGTAATGGAAGCATCTTGTCTGAAAGGGATACGGTCTGCCCAAGTCGCAGAACTAATAGCTCTGATTCAAGCCTGCAAGTTGGGAAGAAATGTACGGGTTACAATTGTGACAGATAGCCAATACGGTTTTGGAGTTGTGCACGACTTTGGTCAGATTTGGTCACAAAGAGGTTTCTTGACGTCTGCAGGAACGCCAATTAGAAATGGAGATTTTGTGAAAAAGTTGCTTGAGGCGATACAGCTGCCTAAACAGATTGCTGTTGTGAAGTGCAATGCACATAAAAATGGGGAAGACTACATAACTGTCGGCAATAAGTATGCTGATGAGATTGCACAGTACTGTGCAAAGAATGTGGTCTCTTTGAACCGGAACCGAGAAAGAGAGCATATTTCTTGTCCTTTGCTTTTTACTAACCCTGTTGAGACATGGGATGAGGTGAGACAGTTACAGGAAGCAGCAGATGATGAGGAAAAAGATACATGGATAAAAGCAGGATGTAGAAAACATGAGGAAAATGATGTTTGGGTTTACAGAGATGAAAGACCAGTTATGCCTGATAGCATGATTTCTGACATGGCACGGATGTACCATGGACAAGCCCATATTGGGAGAGATTCAATGATCAGACTTTTTAGACAAACATGGTATAATCCAAAATTCAGAGCCATAGCTGAGAGTCTTTGTCAAAGATGTCTTATTTGTCAACAGTTAAATCCAGGAAGGAAGACAGTAGTGAGTCTAGGAACAATAGGACGAGAAGGAGGTCCGTTCACTAGAATGCAAATGGATTTCATAGAAATGCCCCCGAGCAACAGACTAAGGTATGTCCTCGTAGTCGTCTGTTTGTTTTCCCGTTGGGTGGAAGCATACCCGACCAGAAGGAATGATGGAATCATGGTAGCAAAACTTATGCTGCGAGAATTCATTCCGAGGTATGGTTTTCCAGTCACGATTGAAACAGATAGAGGAACACATTTCCAAAACGAATTAATTCAACTGATTTGTGAAGCACTTAGTATTAAACAGAAACTGCATTGTGCATACAGACCAGAGGCTTCTGGAATAGTAGAGCAAGTGAATGGAACAATTAAGAACAGGTTAGGAAAAATGTGTCAAGCCACAGGACTCAAATGGCCAGATGCCTTGCCATTAGTTTTAATGACAATCAGAAGTATTCCGGAAAGGAAAACTGGACTCAGTCCCCATGAGATAATTATGGGACGAGCAATGAGACAAGCACATGTACCTGTCAACAAACTACTGACTATAACTGATGATCTGGTGCTGGATTATTGCAAAGGATTGGCTTATGTGGTGCGTTCTGTGTTTCATCAGGTTGGACCAGATGCTACTACTCTTGAAAGAAAACCAGCTCACGACTTGAATCCAGGAGATTGGGTCCGCATAAAAGTCCACAGAAGAAGAAACTGTTTGGTTCCTCGCTGGGACGAACCAGGACAGGTGATATTGGTGACAACCACTGCAGTCAAATGTGCAGGAGTAAAGCACTGGGTGCACGCCAGTCACACCATCAGAGTTCCAGAACCTGAAGATCGACATGTGAGTCGACATCTGGAAGTGTTGGATAACAGTTCAGCATCAGAAGCGGAAGAAGAGACGAACAGGGTGCCAGAATCTGAAGATCGACCTGTAAGTCGACATCTGGAAGACCCAACTACAAGTGCAACGACAGAAGAAGTGGAGGAAATAGCTGAAGTTCCAGAACTTGAAGATCGACATGTGAGTCGACATCTGGAAATATCAGATACCAGTTCAGAATCTGATACAGATCATTCGGATTGTGAGGAAAATCTGAAAAGAAATTGGAAATTTGAAAGCATAAGAGAAGAAACTGAGCACGAAGATAGTAACAGTGAGCAACCAAGTACAAGTTGTGGTAAAAATCCTTCGGAGATAATATTAATAGATGAAGAAGGGAGAGTTTCAAACAGAAAGTTAGAAAAATCGGAAGATCCCCGAGGAGCAATAGGGACAGATAGCCAAACAAAAGAACAGGGAAATTTAGAAGCAGATAGAGAGATTGACACAAATTCGGAAGAACCTCGAGGAGGGACAGAAATAGGAGAACGAAGGAAGATAAGAAAAGAACCACAAGTAGAGGAAGAAAATGAAATTATAAGATTCAAAATAAGAGACAATAAAGAGAAAACTGAAACAGAGTCTGAAGAAAGTGGAGAAGAAAGAAACCAAAAACTAGAGTCAAGAAAAAGAACTTGGAAAACAGAAAGAGAGGAAAAAGGAAGTGAGGCAAAAAGGCCAAGAAAAGGAGACAATTGGCCCAACGAAGTAAGAAAATTAAGATACAGGATCATAAGGTTAGATGGAAAAAGTGCTGAACAAGTGAATGAAATAACAAGTCAGAAAGAGCAAGAAAAACAAGGTGGAAAACACTTGCAGAAAACGAAAAGAGTAAAGAAGGTAAATCCGAAGTATAGATCGCCTGAATGGTTGTACCTTGCTTTAACTGATATCAAAGAAGAAAAGAACACTCACGAGAACCCAGAACAAAGAAACCTAATGGGTGAAGGTGAAGTGCAACAAACTTGAAGAAATTTAAACGAATTTCTACCGTACTTGACAAAATACTGGATTTGACGAATTTCTACCGGAGTTGACAAAATACTGGATTTGACAAAGAAAGAATTCTGAAAAGAATTAAAAGAAAGTACCGAACGAAGACAAAAACATTGGAGTGCAGAGTGGCTAAGAAGTCATTTCTGAGGTGTAGTGACACAATTTTCTTGTAAATAAATAAATAGGTTATAAAACAAAATGGAGGATACTAGAGATAGAAAATGTAGATGTGAGTTTTTAAGTAGATGGTGTAAGATGTACTTCTTTTGTACAGGATTATTAATGACAGTATGGGTGGTTTTAGCAATCACTATTCCAATTAGTTTAGCTGTAGAAGAAACGTCTAATCACACAGAGAAAGAAAAAGGAGCTAACACTCAAGAAACAGTTATATTAAAAAGTAGTGCAGAATTACATAAAGACAAATCAATAACAGATTTTTCAAAGAATGTTTTTACTAAATTATTATATGAGTATGTAGAAACAATGGATGTAAGAGATTGCTATGTTTGTATGCAATTGCCTGCGTCTGTAGCAGAGGGTGTGACTTATCATCACCTTCCTTTGACGTATGGAATAACATGTAGTGTTTTAGCAAGTTTATTTTATAAGACAGGCAGATTAGAATATTATTACACTGACATAGATAAGATTTTTGCGAAAATTTCTGTAGTTCCCGAACTAAACAAAGTAAAAGAGGGAAACACGTTTGGTGAATTTTTCATAGAAGAAAAGATTTTAACATTAGATGATATAGTTAAAAACAACCTTACCTGTGAGTTAAAGAAAGAAGAAAAGGTATTTTTAGAGATGGTTGAGGAAAGAAGAGCGAAATTTCAAAGAAAAGTGATAGAAGAGACAAAAACACCTCTTTGGGCGTTTGAGGAAGACAATCATGACAAGAAAAAGACAAATGCAGCTATGACTCTGGTATGACAATTATTTTGTGGGTTCCAGTAATTGCCATGACAATTATCAAATTTTAGGCGGATGGGAATTCAAAGGGGGAAAAGATCCAATATTTCCAGGGATCTATTATGTTTGCGGTAAGAGGGCTTATTACAGGTTGCCGGACCATTGGTATGGGTCATGTTATTTAGGCCTGGTCTTTCCAAAGATTTTTCATATGGATAGAAAAGAAAAAGGAACACACAAAATGATAAATACCTTTACACGTAGAAAAAGGGAAAGTTTTTCAGAAATAGTAGGTGATATTTTTGGTGCATTGATACCAGCAGTGGGAATATCTTTGAATGCATTTAAAATTCGGAAATTATCCACAGTGGTAGATCGTTTATCTACAGATACTGCTGGAGGGTTCTTGATGGTAAATACCGAGATGGTTGCCATGAGAGCTATGGTAATGCAAAATCGACTTGCCCTTGACATTCTTTTGGCAAAAGAGGGTGGAGTCTGTGGAATGCTGAAAGTCCAACATTGTTGCACTTACATTCCAGATAAAAGTGAAAATATACAAAAGTATATAAAGAATATTACAAGTTTGCACAAAGAACTTGTTCCACTGGAGGTTGAAAGTGCTTTTGGAAAACTTGGTAAAGGGTTTTCTTCAGTAATAAATTGGTTTACTAGAATGAGTGGATTAATAATAGGGAAAGTTATAATAATAGCAACCATGATAATCATAATAATTTTAGTGCTGAAGCTTGTAATTACATGTATAAAGAAAAGAAGAAGACAGAATAAAATAGAAAAAGAAAACATGATAAACAAGGAGAGAGAGAGAGAAATGGGTGAAATAGAGCTAGAAGAGATAAAAGAGAACATGTACAAGAAGACCAAGAGACAAGTTGAAAGGGATACAGTTGTGTAAACTAACAAAAGCAAACGGATAAAAGAAATATGCTGTCTGAGAGAATTGTATAACTTGGGTTTTGTGGTGATATTAAAAATCACCAAAGGGGGAGTTGATGGAGCAGGATAAATGAAAAATTTTAACCTCCTAATAATTTACGTAAAATAATTAATAAACATGTTCGTTTAAGTAAATAACCAACAATGTATGTTACATGTGAAGGATTAAAGGTAACACGCTATTTTGTGTGCAAATTAATCTACTTATAATTGTTGATGTGACTAACATAAACGTAATATTTGCTATATAGAATAATGAAATGCATGAATTGTGCTTTAAAAATAAAACGTGTAGTGGCAAAATAAAGCGATGGTAAGTAAGGGACGGCTTATATGTTGCTTTTTGCTAGGTAATATCTAATTGGGGTACGTAGAATGATGGGAGGGAAACGAAAGGGTTTATATTCCTTATTTTAACAATATTTTGTTTATCTTTATAAATAGTGCGCTTAGGTCTGTTGAGCAGCGATATAAAATGGCCGCCATGAGCTAGAATACGCATGCGCGAGAGGAGATGTAGAAAAGGAGAAAGGCCGTGAACAAGAATGACCACGTGATCATTCCAAGAGCCTAGGATGAAAGCATGGTCAAGGCTATTGTGACCTTACTGAGTAAATGTGTGCCAAGATGGGTCAGCAAGAAGCGTGAGAAGTCGAAATGAATAAATGGACAAATGAACTGTTGAACCTAGAATGTATTGGAAAGTGATACAAGTTGGACTGATCGAAGCGGATGCGTAATGTCACGAACTGTGGGAAACGATGCAAGTATGGACATTCAACAAAGAACTGGTTAGAACAAGGAAGTTTGATAAAAAGATGTATATGGACTCAAACGGACCAATTAGAGAGAATCACGCCATAAAGATGCAACATTTTTATTTAGTAAGCTAGAATTAGGGTATAAGAAGACCTACTCTTGGTGGGGAGGGGGAATGATGCTGCTGGTTGCTGAAGAGATGCTTTTTGCTGTTTTTGGCTGCTGTTAGCTGCGTAAGGAGTTGCTGCTGCTGATGCTGACGAGCTGATGCTGCTACTGCTATTTTATATTTTTATTGAGTATAAGATGCTGCTTTTGGAGAACTTTTACTCCGGATAGATTTTCCATTTAGAACTATTAGACTTTTATTCTTAAAATACTGAAGAGGAAATGAACGAGAAGGCCTGTTTTTCCAGAACAGATAGATAGAGATTTTGGGAGTTCTTGCTGTGACGAACTTTACTTTTTCCATCTAATAGGTATGCATTGCAATTTCAATTTATTCTTATAATGATGATAAATGTAATAATCTGAATAATAAACCTAAACTTATTTCTTGCTTCAAAACTTTATATAAACTTTATTACTCTTTAAACAAATGACTCAGTGGTTCTTTAGCTCAATGATTAATGTAAAATGTTAAAAGGTTATTGTGATTGAGCTGGTCTTAATCACCATCAACTGATTCCTACTAGTTGGTCCATTGACCAATGAGCGGAATACCTTAAAAGCAATGAGAAATATTATGTCGTGTTAAAAAGAGGTATCCCGTCTCCTTCCAGCGAATCGTTCTACTGTTTTCTCTCCTAGGTTGATGACGGAGGAAATCCAGGGAATAAATGAGTGAGTGAATGCATATGCAGTGTTATGGGCCCCACCGTCATATGGATATAATCTGTGTATTGGAGGGATAGTTGTACCTGGATGACCGAGTCATATAGGAGAAGAATTTTTATTGTTAGCGCTGGATCACTGTCAACTGTCCCATTTCTGCCGGGACAATCCCAGCAAGTTGGAGACTGTCCCAGGTAATTTACTATCCTGGGACAGTCCCAGCAATTGCAATTCTGCATGCAGGAAGCGCAAGTGTGCTCCATGCGCAGTTGGAAGGAAGGGAAGGCACAACGTGCTGACGTGGTGGCCACAGGGTTCCCTCTACATCGGTTGCGTTGGGCGCAGGAGAGTCACTTTTTAGCCGTGCCCAAAAGGAAGCTTCGGAGGAGCTGGTGAAGTTTTTTGTGACAGAGTGGAGAGTGTCCTGCTTTGCCGTTGGCATGTTGGTTTTACCAGCTAAGTGTAAAAAGCTTTTGTAATCCTTAAACAGAATTTTTTTTGAATACTGGCAACTTGCAATCCTATGGCGATAGAGATACAGCCGTATTTTTACTTTCAAATTCCTGCCGCAGGCAGCCCAGGCCACCAGGAATTGCTGTTGCCAGAACTAAATGAAAGCACAAGGAGTGTCATCCGGGACCTCCTCAACAAGTGCTGCCTGGCCCTGATCTTGGAGTGGGTTGCCAGGGGCTCGGCTGTGTCAAGTATGTAAAGGCACAGGGTATGGCACTGAAGACAGCATGACCCACGCAATACCATCTTCACCCTGACTGCAGTCTACAGCTCAGCTGAAGATTATGCGACACAGTAGTGACTCCACAGACTGCAGCAGAGCTACAGCGACTTGCCTTGACAGCCTTGTCAGTGACTCTGTTGGTAAGTCAAAGAGAACGTGTTATTTAATGTTCTTGCTGGAGAGAGATCGGAGTTTTGACTAGTGCAAGTTTTGACTCTCCAGTAGCGCAGAGGGTTAATTGTGCCTGCTGTAAAGAATGTGTATCATGCATATCACAGAGCCTAATGTAAGTAGGCAGAGTTAGATTATGGGTTGTGTGGAGCGGGCGGAGCTTTGGGGCAATGGGTGTGGTAAATTTTCAAGTAAGTAATTGATAGCTGTGCTGCAAAGTGCCCCTGGAAATTCTTTAAAAAATGTTGGCAACTATGGTCCACCTCCTCCGCAAGGTTCCTGAGTTGGGAGATGGCTCCATTCCTCCTTCTCTGCATCGAAAGCCCAGCAAAGTACCAAAGACCAGAAAGGCTGGTCAGGCAAAAAGCATATTTTAGGGGAGTATGGTGTAAACACCCCAGAACTCTGAGTAGGCCGGAGCCAAGAGGAGGCAAGGATGAGGGCCACAGTTAAGATTTGTGTGGTCACATTTCTTTCAAATACTCAATACAAGCTCGAGTTCAGATATTTTTGCCAATGCTACCTCTCGACCTTTGGGGGTGTAAATAAAACATGCATTGTTACATCAAAGAGCAAGGTTCCCTATACAAAATCCTCTTTAGGCACTAACATATCAAGTGCCTATCTCTGTTGAACAACATGGAGGGGAAACAAAGGTGAAGCTGAATCTGCCGAGGTGATGGCGTTTTTTATTAGAAATAGACCTTGTATACTTCGTTGAGATTTTTCCCAAAGCCCCAGGTTTTCCAACTCATTTGAGTAGCAGTATTAACCTGAAGAAAAGTCATTGGGATCGGGCCCTTAGACTTCAACCTATTTGTTTTAGTTGCAGGGGAGTTGTACCACTTGGTTTCCAGATCTACAAGCAGTGTCCAGTACCAACTGGCAAGCTGGAATTCTTTCCGACACAGAGTAGATTCCCTTGCCTCTGAAATATCTATGGTCTCCAGTCTCAGGAGGGAAGTTTGACAAAGCGAAGCATGCTATACCGGCCAATTCCACAACTCCTTTAGCTCGGAGTCAGCAGAAGACTGGTGTAATCAATCTTAGAGCAAATTTCTGGAAGCAGGGGTAACATCAGAGTTATAGACAATTCTCTACAACAGTCTCTGGCAGGAAGAAATGGTAGCAGGCACAGATTTCTCAGCACAGCAAATAGGGAAGTCTTCCACTCTCTTAAGCTCCTCTTGAAGTGGTTTAGGTAGAACCTTTCAAAGAGGAAATCATGCAGCTACTGGTGGAGCGATCTAGTCAGACCAAATAAAATGTCCAGCCCTCCTACTCCCAGCAGCAAAAAAGATGTACTTGGGGTTTTAGGTGCATGCCTTGTGACATTAAAACTAACCCAGTTGAGTAACATGCACTAAAAGTCCACTAAGTTTCTCTGAACTTCTCCTTCCCTCAGCCAGCACTTGTCATCTGCTTGTAGCCCCTGGCTCCACTGAGTCTCCTAGACCTTCTTTCTGAAGGAGGAAAGGTAATACAGATTATTTTCAGGTACAGGTTATTCACTGCAGGCAACCAGGAACACCCCCATTCATGCTGGACCGTGTGTGGCCAGACCGCTGAAGAGGCAGCCGGAGAGAAGGGCCATCACAAGGTGGGAAGTGAGGATGGCTTCAGACAGAAACATGAATGTCCCTAAAATACACGGCAGTTGATCTCTAGAAGTATATATTTCAGATCTGATAACTGAAACAAAGATATTTGGTAAAATGAATCTATCTTTACCACTCGTATTTTCAGCTCAAATTACTTATGTACCTTGAATTTCTAACAATAGCATTTTCCAATCAAGAGTTAGAAATTAAATGTCACATTTAAATTTATATAGCAGGAGAAATATTCCGAAACACAGACTTCCACATACAATTTAGAATAATTTGTTATGCTTTAGAGGAAGAGTTGGGACAAATACACTGCTCACCCCTATTTTCTATATTTTTACTCTCAGAGTTTGAAATAGGTATAGAGAAGTGCAGGTTGCTTTCAATGGATAAGTGCCATTTGTCTCCCATTATATGTATTTGCACCACTGTTGAGAAGTGCAGGTATTGTCCCTTTACAATTAAAGAAGTGCAAGTACCCGAAACCTGAGAGTACCTGCCCATCGAAAGCACTATAAACTTTCAGCAGCTTTCAGAGGACATGCACACAGACAGCAGGGTTACCAGTGGAACAGATGTGTCAATTTAGAAAGAAAAGCACATTTGTTTTTAAACAGAGCAAATGAGCATAGGCCTGTTTAGTAAGCTTCAGCCTCTGTAGAAGTCAAAATATCTGGTGTACAGAGCATAGAAATTTGGGAAACTGCAGAAGGATGGACTTCCTTACAGTTCTATAACTTGATCATAAGCCATATTAGTCCTATAGAAACACTCCAAATGAAAGAGCAAAATATAAGTGCTTTAGATCAAAGGATTTGGTACATGTACGTTTACCATAGCTGGGGAATTTGGTTCCTAGAAATGGTTCCGTGGATTTTCCTCCTCATGGAGTTGTTCAACTTTAAAGTCCATGAAAAGTTAAAATGTAATTTATTCAAGCTTGGGGCACGATGAAAACATTCGTATAAGCTAGAGATGGGTCTGTTACATTGACTAACTATTACATGAGTTGTTAGTGTGGGAAGGGTAGATATTGGTATATAAAACTGTGGAACCAGTTCATTTACTAGTGTTCATGGCTTAGAGTAGGATAAACAATATAATGATCATGAACCATCCACTTTACTTGTTCCACTAAACATCATGCCCAGATGAAATCTGCAATTGTTATCTCTGTGTTCGATGATCTCACATTGCAGTTGCACGGCTCTTTGCACAGTTGTGATATCAACAGTGTCCTGAATGTCACGGAGTTCACTTGCACCTTCCTGGCTGGTGGAAGTGTCTTCGAATGCTGGGGGGTAATGAACTTTCAGGGGTCGGCCGACATGAGTTTTCTTTTACCTGCATATTGTGTTGCACTGGTGAAATGCTCCTTCCTAAATTGAACAGCGATTGGCCTGCTTCGGCATGTGTTCTGAGAATATATTTCATGATGCCTTATTCATGGTATGGAAAACTTTGATTTTGGTCCTGGCACCCAGTGAAGTGTTATTAAAGTTTCTTGGCTTGGTGCCTTTTCATCCTGTTGAAGGCCACTCTTGCTGCCAGATTTTGAATAGATCAATGAACATTTCATGCAGGGTTTTGTAGAACACTTCAGAGTAGCCTAGTCAGGCCATGAGCAGCAATCTAGTTAGCTGTACCGTGTGTTGAGTTTGAAGAAGAGAGTGGTAGGACCTTACAAAGAGATGACAGTTGCACGGTGGTTCATTTTACCACAGCATTGTCTGGAGGATAATTGGTAGATCTACATTAAAGACTAGTCATTGGTTCCCCAAGTTTTGGCAGTGAAAGGGGTAGCTCTCAGGACTGGAGGATATGCAAGTTGGATTATTCCCTCTTTTTTGTTTTTATTTGTAGTGGAATTTCCGTGAGTTTGTAATTAAGATATCTCAATCTGTAATTGGTGGTGATGTTGCTCAATTAGGTTTGCCAGTCAGAACATATAAATGTTGAGCAGTGGTTGACTTCATACCCACGTACCTACTAGTGGATTCAAATGAAGATTCTGATTAGTTGACTCCAATTGTGCAGGACTGGTAGTATCCAATCCAAGGCTACATCTGCAATGCCATGGCCTCCTATGGACAATTCTAAGAGCATCAATGGTGCCTGGTGATCATCTTCCAGGGTTCCTGGAAGGACCTCACTGATGTCAGCTTCCGCAATTTGTGTTCCTCACATGGGTCGGCTTAGAGATCACAGATTATCTAATATTGTTCAAAGCGTCCTGCAACTGTCCGGTGGCTTTCCTTTCAATATTTTTGCTAAAGTAGGGGACGTTTGAAATGAGTCCTAAAAATTAACAAGGACATCTGTATCAGTCTTTGATTCCTTTAGGAGTGGCATGAGGATCTCCTGCTTCAGGCAGTCAGCCACCACCCCGCTGACTGGGTAAAGCTGCTCAAAGTATCGCTAAGATGGAGAAAGTCTCCCACGGTGGGCTTCTTTAGTGGCTGCTGGGGATTTGGATCATGCTTTGTTAACAAGATATGTTTTATAAAGAGTGAAAAGAAGGACTGCGTTCCTAATTTGCAAGTTATTTTGAAATTGTGCCATTCCTTTTGCAATTAATTAAGGGTAGGACAGATGTGTATTTATTATATTTATTATATGGCTTAACAAAATATATTTTGGGCCGTGTGTTCTATTGTGTCATACTTTACTCACACAATTTTGATTATTTCTATGTCCCCGGAGAAACATGTGGTTCAGTTGACACCATTCTCAGTTACGTGTTCTTACTATGAAGTTATTTGCTGAGGTGGACAAGCGTACAAAATAGGTTGTTTTAACAGAGCGATAAAGGTATACTGTATGGGCTCGAATAAAAGAAGGGAAAAAAACGTAAATAGTGTTCTCACTCATTATATCCATCAGGAACATACAGTGATAATATTGTCTTTTTGAAACCACACTATCAAAAAAATGAAAAAAAAAATATTTCTTCTGCCATATGGGACAAGCAAGGACTTGCCAAGCGATTTCAGATGCAGCATATTGAGGTGACCATATGTTACCATGCTGTTGAATGGCTGAGTGATTCATGCCCGTCACATTCCTGTATATCAATTAAAGCTCCTTGAAGTCTCCATGATTTGTGCCGCTGTTATTAAACCCTGCTAATTCATCCCACTTACACTTGCCTTATAAATCTCCGGGAGTGCGGCGTGATTCATAGCAATCTGCGAGCATGCTGCAGCAAATTCCTCTCCTTGTAATTAACAGTAAATTGTTTTACTGCCATGCAATGAATTTCTCAGTTATATTGCAAATGAACTCCTAAATGTGTGCTGCTTTTTGCTAGGAACTAGCTTATATCATTAGGCAATTAAACAGCATCGCTTTGAACCAAAAGCTTTTAATCAAGAGAAGTACAACTTAACCAGGACTTAAAGACCATGCAAATTCTAACTCGCCATTAGAGGAATAATTTCAGCCACTTTGGAAAGTGTAATAAAAAGCAAAAACACAATGAAGAGTATTTGCTGGACAGAAAAAGAACGGCACTAGATCACCTAGGCTCTCCCTTGTGCAGGTGAAATCTGCAAACAACATTTGCAAGAATTCTTCCCACTTCTGCATTAGTAAAAATGCTATTCCCCCACTGACCGTTCAGCGCAAATGCGTGCAAATTGCACTGAACCAGTGAAATCCCACCTATGCTCTGATTATGGCTGGGGTAACAGGTACGTCATTTACCTCACCCAGTAAATACCGATTCTCCATTGTGTGATATTTATCAAATACTATAAAAACCTCATGCCCGGAGTTTTCACTCAGAAGACTAAATTATATACGGCAATGGCCTTCACCATGCTGAATTCCGCATCTATCAGTGTTATGCTGCCCATTTTAACCCTGATAAGTTTCAATAGCTTTGAACTGCTGCAATTTGTCACAAGAAAGGTGCAAGGCCGAAATTTCTACCGGAAAACTCAGACTTTTGAATTCATCACAAACTCCTGTTTGTGCGAGGATCCACATCTACCCCTCATTTGTAATTTAGGCCTTCTGAATATGTCAGTTCAAAATTGCACTTATGCAGTACTAGTAATCCATCCCCCAGTGACTCTGCTAGTTTATCTGCCTTATGCAGACAAATACCGATGGTAACAAGTATTTGCAAATCGAATAGATGTGACTAATGTGTGAAATAATGCAAACAGCATTTGTGCATGCCTCTGCTGGTATATTAAAGTGAGTCATAATGTGTTTACCAATGCTGGTTTGTCAGTGTATAAGTGATTCCTGTCTTAAACATTTAAAGGATATTTGCTATAGCGAAAAACAAAAAAAGTATTGTTTTCTGTGTACATTACTTGCATGGTATAAAGAATTTAAAATGTCTAATGGTGATAGGTATGTTTGAGATGCAGAATAGTCCCTCATGGATTGCAACGCAGGCACTAGATAGGAGAAACAAAGAAACACTAAGGGGCATATTTACAAGGGCTTTATCTCCGCTTTTTTGGCTTAAAAAGCGGAGATAAAACTATCGCCCTGTTTACAAGAGGGTGCTAACATGCATAATCGCATATTAGCACCCTTTTTCCCAACGCCTCCCTTTGCATCTCTAATGAGATGCAAAGTGGGCGTACCCCCGATGGACTACCTTGCAAATATCGCTGATGTTCACATCGCAATATTTACAAGGCTGCCCCAGCATTTTAGCACAGGTTAGTTTTTGGAGAAAACCGCTGTTTTCTCCAAAAACTAACGTCTGCTAAAATGCAGACTTACCTATCCCTAACATTGGAGTGGATTATGCTGATACGACCCTGTGGGTCGTATCAGCAAGGTTGTTGCCGTTTTGCAGGGAACATCGCTGGAAAACCAGCGATGTTCCCTGCAAAACGGCGATAACCTCGCTATCTCTGGAATTTTTATCGCCCTGGAGAAACGCGTTGTTAATAACGCGCTACCAGGGCAATAAATTCCAGAGATAGCCTGCGATAACAAAATTATCGCTAAGCACGGCCAGCGATAATTATCGCTGGCCGTTGATAATATGCCCCCAAATATCTAATAGCATGTCGCAAGAAACAGTCCTCACCCAAACCCACTCTGTATACATTTTTAAGAGCTGATGGCAATAGACCTTGCAAACAGCTGCACTGTTAAGCCAGATATAATAACAGAACTACTCGGCCCAGCATGCAGTGTACTATCAGCTATGAAGTCAGACTCATGATAGCCCTTTTGGCACAGGCCCTGCTGGCAGCAAGAGCTGCCTGGCTGAGAACAACTTGGCAAAACAAATATTTTAGGAGATACTGTTTATCTCAAAAGTGACTGAAGTCATCTGTCATTACCACATTTTTCAGATGGCTTTACACTCCTCTAATTGTAAAAGGCTGCCTTTATTCTTGAAATAAATAATTGGATAATTAGCCCAGCTAAATCATCAGAGGATTCCACTGCAGCTCGAGTGTTCTTGTCAGAGGTGAAGCAAATTCATTTCAGCTTGCCTCTGCAGCTTTCTGTAGGGGCTTTGATTTTTATCCCCAGAATTCTTGGCAGCAGCCTTTAAATTCATGAGTCCATATATCAAGTCAGTAGTTTAACAACAAATGAAGTTAAATTCAAAGAAGGGAAACTAATTGAAGGACAGCAACAAAAGTGTCTGGCAATGTGCTGTTTTAATATGCCATGCAACATTCGAATGATATTTTTTTTTGTTCCCTGGCAGCACAGCACAGAAAGTGACTGGCTTAATGAGGGATTATGCTAGACAGGAATGAACAAAACACATTCATAAACTGAGAACAAAGATATTATAAAATCATAACCCATCGCCTGGTCAGAAGGAGGCTGTGCAATTAGTTTATGTATGATGAGTAGAACAGTTACTCATAGATTTTTTTTCTTATTTTAGGGTTTGTTTTGTTTTTATTTTATTTTAGGATACACTGAAATCTTCAGGGGTATGTTTAATAAAAGCGGCAACTTTACAATTGATGGATGGGTGTTGTATCAAGTTGTGAGATGTTCCGACAGTTACCATGTGGACTGTGAGCACAGAATTGTCCTTTCGAGTTCCAGAATAAATTAAAAATGAGGTGAAAAATCTTGTCTGAAACAGATACCATGCACTATTAAACAAAGGCATATTTGGAAGCAGAAGTTGCAGAAGGAGGTCTGCGTGACACGTTCTTGTCACCACTGTACAGGTGTGGATAAAACAAATAACTGGAAAATTATTCTACACGATCTCAAGAGTTAATAATAAGAAAGACCCCAGACTATCCAACAAGAACATTACTTGAACGAAGCCAGAGGCTATTCGAAGGACATCAACGGCTGGAGAAGCCTGCCAGTTAAACAGATGTAGCCGCCGCTGGTGAAACATCTTCATCTAATTAGCATCTGTGATCTGTGACCATGATTGTCATCCACAAGCAGCAAGAGCAGTTTTTTCCGTGCCTTGCAAGTGACAGCCTCAGCAGCCATATAATAGCTGTCCTTTGTTTAAAAATTAACTGCATTGCATTTGTTGAAGCGATACAGTAGCCTTTCCAACTCAGCGGTATATATATATATATATATATATATATATATATATATATATATATATATATATATATATATATATATATATATTCACTGAAAAACCATAGGTTTCAGACACGTTATAGGTACAAATTAGCATTTAAAAACCTTTGAAATTCACTGAAAAACCATAGGTTTCAGGCACGTTATAGTTAGAAATTAGCATTTAAAAAACCTTTGAAATTCACTGAAAAAACCATAGGTTTCAGGCACGTTATAGTTAGAAATTAGCATTTAAAAACCTTAGAAATTCACTGAAAAAACCATAAGGTTTTAGGGACAGTTATAGTTAGTTGGACATTGCACTCGTACAAAACCCGTGAAATTCCCCCGTTATAGTTAGTTCAGGTAACTATAACTCGCGCCCCACAATGCACTGCTGATGACGTCACATATTACATCACTCATGACATGTGTGGTTTTTTCAGTGAATTTCAAAGGTTTTTAAATGCTAATTCCTAACTATAACATGTCTGTAACCTACGGTTTTTTAAGTGAATTTCAAAGGTTTTGTAAATGACAATTTTTAAATGTATTAATTGTTATATTTATTTTTTTCATACTGATTTACTACATTTTTAGAAAATTTTTTTTTTACATATTTTATTTTTAAATTACATTGTAATTACATTATACATTACAAAAATACTTTCTCAGAATGAATTACTTTAGTTTAAATACTTTGCACATAGGCAATAGACTTTTAAGTACAGTAGTTACAGTTGTTGCAATGGGCAACACATTTTCAAACACAATGCAACATTCAGCTCAATGTGAATTTCTAGTTAAATGCAATTAGTTACTTTATGGATTACTTTTCTAACCACAGGACTGGATCCTAGATTCAGTCCTGGGACATCTCCTCTAAACAGTTGAGTAAAAGCGTTTTGGTTACAGTAGTGATTTTTAAGGAATATTATTGTATTTTAAAAGTTGACACTTAGAAACTTTTTCTCATAGAATCACCAATGTTATCCTATGGAAGGAAATTCACTTAGCAGGTAAAAACTGTTATCGTTACTTTTTCTTACTCAGTGTTGGATCCTGGATCCAGCACTGGTGCATCTCCTGTAAACAGTTGAAAGAATGCGTTTAAGTCATACAGGCGATTTTTAAGGAATATTTGTAGTTTGTGAAAATCGACACTTTGAAACCTTTCTGCTGAAAACCAGACAATGGATTCCTATGGAAGAAAATATAAGTTACTGGTAAGTACGGTTAAAATTACTTTTCAGGGTCAGTGCTGGGCTAAAAGATGCAGCACTGAGGTCTCTCCTGATAACAGGTGAGTAAATCGGAATTCGTATTTCGGCTGATTTTAGAGGAATATTTTAAAGTTCCAAAACTCCACACTTAGAAGAATTTCCAAGTGAAACCAGTCAATGTTAGCCTATGGAAGGAAATTCAAGTTACTGGTAAGTACGGTTAAAATTACTTTTCAGGACCAGTACTGGGCTGAAAGATACAGCACTGAGGTCTCTCCTGATAACAGGTGAGTAAATCGGAATTCGTATTTCGGCTGATTTTAGAGGAATATTTGTATGTTTCAAAAATCAACACTTAGAAACTTTTTCAGCAAAAAGCAGGCAATGATATCCTATGGAAGGAAATTCAAGTTACTGGTAAGTACGGTTAAAATTACTTTTCAGGATTAGTACTGGGCTGAAAGATGCAGCACTGAGGTCTCTCCTGATAACAGGTGAGTAAATCAGAATTCGTAGTTCGGCAGATTTTAGAGGAATATTTGCACAATGGTGAAGGGAGGGGCGGGGCCTGAGGTGACATCTGTGCAAACGCGCCCGTGGCACGTTTTAAGTTGGGGGATTAAGTCCCCTTGAATCATGAGGGTCCCTAGGGGCCAACTAGCCCACCAGGAACCTCCAGTATGCGCCAGGGGCTGCGTTGCAGAGACGTGTAGAGAGGCCACACCCCTTTACACCTCTCTGCAACGCAGCTCTGTGGCGCTTTCTGGAATGTACCTGTTGGGCTAGTTGGCCCCCAGGGACCCTCAGGATTGAAGGGGATTTAATTCCCATCTTAAAACGCGCCATGGGGCCTGTTTGCACACATGTCACTCAGGCTCCGCCCCTCCCTCACCACTGTGCAAACGCGCCCCGTGGCGCGTTTTAAGTCGGGGATTAACTCCCTTGAATCCTGAGGGTCCCTGGGGTGCAACTAGCCCACCAGCTACCTCCATTAAGCGCCACAGAGCTGCGTTGCAGAGAGGTGTAAAGGGGCGTGGCCTCTGTACACCTCTCTGCAAGGCAGCCCTGGCACATACTGGAGGATCCTGGTGGGCTAGTTGGCCCCAGGGACCCCAGTATTCAAGGGAATTACTTCCCCTTCTTAAAAGCGCGCCAGGGGGCGCGTTTGCAGAGTACTGCAGGGAGGGGGCGGGGCCTCCGGCACGATGCCGTTTTTATTTTTTTATGGGAGGGGGCTGCGTGACCCTCTTCCCTCGGCCACTTTGGCCCCGGGGACCCCATCCCCCGGGGCCTGGGCATTTTTTTTTGTTTTATTTAAAAAAAAACGGGAAGGGGGCCGCGTGGCCCCCTTCCCTGGGCCTCTATTGGCCCCGGGACCCCATCTCCCGGGAATGCCCTCTTTTTAAATAAAAAATATGGAGGGGGCTGCGTGGCCCCCCTCCTCAGGCCATTTAAGGCCCCGGGGACCCCATCCCCGGGGCCGGCCTTGCCCTTATTTTTTTTATTTTTTTATTTGGGGAGGGGGCTGCGTGGCCTCCCTCCCAGGCCACTGATGGCCCCGGGGACCCCATCCCCCGGGGCCTGGCCTCTGGTTGGGGACTGTGGGGGTCCCCAAACCCCCACAGTCCCGCCGGCTCCCGTGTCCTACGGGAGCCGGCATTCCCTTTCCACATGGGGAGCAGCTAACATGCTGCTCCCCGTGTGGAAAAGCAATTGGTTTGCATTTTGAAAGAGAGAGCAGGTTTCCTGCTCTCTCTTTCAAAATGCAAACTAAGTTTGCTATGACAGGACGGGAGCCGCGAGGCTCCCGTCCTGTCATAGCAAACTACAGTGTCCCGAGGGTAGGCACCCCGGGACACTGCAGGAGCCGGCCCTGGGGGTGGCGGTCCCCAGGGCCATCAAGGGCTCCAGGAGGGGGCCGCGCGGCCCCCTCCCTACATTTTGAAAGCCCCGGGAGGTGGTGGTCCCCGGGGCTTGGGGTCCAAAACGGACCCCCATTTTCAATTTTCTTAGTGCCTCGGGCGTGTGGGAGGCTGGAGCCCCCACACAGGTTTAAAAAATAAAAAATAAAAAGCCCCGGGGAGGTGGCGGTCCCGGGCCTCGTGGGAGGGCTCAGAGCCCTCCCGCACCATTAATGATAAAGCCCCGGGGGTGGCGGTCCCCGGGCTTGAGGGCCCTTAGAGGCCCCCATACATAAAATAAACCCCCCAGCATGCCCCCGGGACTTGGCCCACCCGGGGCAAATTAGCATCAGCGCGGAGACCGCGCTCGATTTTTTCGGCAGGATCCGCGCTCCCTGAGCGCATCCTGACGATTTTCTTAAAAAAAAAATGCTTTTTTGCCCAGGGGGTCCTTGTGGGACCCCTGAGCAGGCCTAGGGGTTAGGGTGTTTCTACCCTGCCCCCTTTGTGCGTTTTGCGCACTTGTTTCTTTTTTTCTCGGCGGATCCGCGCACCCTAAGCGCATCCCGCCGATTTAAAAAAAAAAAAATGCTTTTTCTGCCCAGGGGTCCTTGTGGGACCCCTGAGCAGACCTAGGGGTCAGGGTGTTTCTACCCTGCCCCCTTTGCGCTTTGCGCACTTGTTTCTGTCCCTCGGTTCTACCGAGGATAAAAATGGCTGCCAACACTTCCTGATTTGGAGTGTTGACAGCCAATTAGCATGCAGCTCGTGATCGGGAGGGTACGCGGATCCGACGCGCCCATAGATATATCTGTGATTTTAATTGTGAATTTCTCAGGAACTACTGAACGGATTTACACCATTTTAGCAAAAGGCACCAGTCTGAACCAAGGGCTACCTCTTTGCCAAATTTGGGGTAATTCCGTTCAGCAGTTCGGGCTGTAGCTGCGACTAAAGGTTCCTATGGAAAAATGAATGGGGAAAACGTGTTTTGGGACCCCCTTTTTTCTCGGCCCCCGCTTGACGTATCACCCCGAGACTTTCAGGGTAGGAGCGGACCGGAGAGCCCCAACAAGTTGGAAGCTTTCGCGAAGATTCATCAACCGGCGCCAACGTTATTGCAAATAGAATGTCGCGGATTTCCTATGGATAATAGGTCCTAACTATAACTATCTACTGGCGACCGCCAGTAGATAATATATATATATATATATATATATAGACACACACACAGTCGCAGATTAGTGGAGTACCTAAGAACAAGAGTTGCTTTGACATTTGGTGATAATTAAGCGCATGACATTTACAGGGAAACAATGCAATGCATGTATACACACAGAAAAAGGAGGGAGAGAGGTAAAACGAGTTTGCTAAAATTTCTTCCCTAAAATACAAGCTTGTTATGAGTGTATGTTCAAATCACAACCTATGGTTGTTTGAAGAAAAAAACACAGCTCTCACCCACAATTAGTGGAAGTGTTGTCACATGTGCTCAGTGTCTCGGAAAAGGTCAAATATGAAAAATATTTGGAGGAGCATAACTCTGGCCCGTTGGGCTGATTTCTTAGGTCTTGGGCTAGTTTCGCTCCTGTTGGCAAGCTCTAATCACCAGGAGCATATTCAGCAAGCCCACTGGCCCCTAAAGTGGTGTGCTTTGCAGGGAGCTGGTTTCACTAGCTCCCTGCACCAGCCTTCTCCTCTGTTTTGCCCTCCACAGGCATCATAGCCTCCTGGCCACCTTTCAGGGTGCCTGGGGACAGTGGAGTCTAAGTCTTTCCCAAACTGGTTATCAGGGGGCATAAGGTGGGGTCAACACCACTGGCCCTGGAGAGACCCATGTAGGCCTTGGGGTCAGCTGTAGGCAGTATACTTATTCCATCAGGGGCATATGGTGGTTTCTCCTTCCAGCTGTCCAGGATTCTGGTGTCTTTGCCATCCTTGTCCAGGGTCTTGCTTTCTGCTCTGTCTCACTCTTGTACAGGGGTTTATAAGTGTGAGTGGAACGTTTTACATGACAGTCACTGCTGGCCAATACTAGGATTCCACATCATCCCTCCACCCCGGTCCCAACCCTTCTGAACAGCATTCTGGGGCAATCCTGTATGACAGAACCCTTCCTGCCCTGGTGAGAGCTCTTGTGCCCACCCAGAGGAGCAGCTATAATAATGGGCAAACCCTCTGTTGTGCTCACTCCAAACTTGTTCTGGGGCAGCTTACCTGCCTGTTGGTTCTGGAGTCAAGTTGGCTAGAGCAACAGCGGGCAGGCCTGGTGTCAAGTTCATCTGCTTGTGACAGGGTCGGTCCCTTTTTATGTGTTACCAGTCCTTGGGCACAGCCCCCAAGCCATTATTTCAAGGAAAGACCATCACCTCCCCACCCCCAAGTCCTTTGTCCTCTGCCTGGGAGCAATTCACATCTCACCACAGGGGAGCTACCAGCAGTCAGGTGATCGTTGATTATTTACACATTTACGCAGAGAATGAAGATGTTTTAAAAAAAAAAAAATTTTTTAAACATTTTATTAATAACCAAAGGCAGATACAGCAGACATGACTTAATCAGCGGTGAATGGGCAGACAATTCGGCTGTAGGCGTTACCATTATCATTCCATCAGAGAGTACATTACATAGCTTTATACCCAATACAATAACATTCGTGACGGTGCTTGCATTTTACAGAGGTTTGAAACCATGGGAAACAGTTGCATGCCCTATTATACATTCTAATTCTTAACGGAGGCCACTCAGGGACTGGGACCCCTCTACCCCATCCTGCAGCGCCATCAACGTCCTCATGTCTTTTCTCAATTCCACCGTGGGGGAAAGACAAATGTCCCCCCGATATTTATTCCATTTGCCCCATTTGCTGTCCCACTTTTTGGGACATCCTCGCCCTTTGTACACTGACTTTTCAGCTATCATGGCATGGTCCATGTCAATCTCCCATTCTCTCACCCGTGGCAGCGTCTTGTTGTATTCTCCTTAGGGTGTCCATAACAGGCTTTCCAAATATCATGTCCTTATATAGGCACAATTCGCCCTGCCCTTTTATAGGCATAGAATCCCAGGCCTTATTTAGGCATTAAACCGTGCACTCCAAATACAGGCATGGTCTCTGACATCCGTCCACCCTAACGTCACAACGAGTTCATGAAGAACAGACCCTTAGGCTGCGGGAGTTTCCCTAGTCCAGGACTATTGATTTCTTCAAGGACTCATATATTATGCATGACCCATTATTCCTTAGGGGTTCATTCATGACGTCTTTCGTTGTCCAATTCACGTCAATGCTAACATTTCTAAGGTACTCTCAGGTATAAATATACCTTCCCTAGCCCCTGTAAAACAGAGGAGACCTCGACTTCAGAGGAGCCCGTATCCCGGCCTGACGCACTGAGAAGACGCTGCCATTCCCTGCACGCAGAGAGCCCAGCTTCCAGTGATCTGACTTCCCTTGCGGGGTGTTGGAGTTCGAGTCTGGAAAAGAGATTCCAACCTCTCTCATTCTTCAGGTATGGAGCTGATAAGAACCTAGAGGGACTCTTGGCATACTAGGCATACTAGACTTAACATACTCTTAGTATACCATAGTAAGGAATACTTCACGTACTTCATACCTTGTCCTACACCTAGGTTAGGTTAGGTACACTGGGGTAGAACTAGCTTAGCACCGCATCGTATGAGTACTCGCATTTTTAGTCTGTGTTATTTATGTAACAGCATTTGTACTATAAAATAATGCTATCGCAGTATTATTTATTTCTACTGCTCACCCTGTACATTATTTATCTCGCATACTGTCTTGTGATCGTAACAGCACATTATACTTACACCAGAAACAAGACTGTTCAATAAATCTTTTATTGAAAACGCCCGTCTATTATTTCTGTATAACTCTGAGGAAAACTAAGCATGCACGACTGAGCTGAGTGAAATAGTTATCTAGTGTTTCCACGACTCTGGGACACGTTCTGATTCTAACAGGAAAACATATTGGTCATGTTTTGCGGCTGCCAGAAACTACTCCTTCTTGTTGTCAAGGAGTTTCTAGTGGCCTCTGAGCTAGCTGGCACAAGTAATTAAGTTTAATATACTCGATAGGGACATACCGACCTTAGTCCTATGTCAAACCTATAGGATATATTATTCCAATGCGCAGAGCCTATTAGGAAAATAGGAGCTACACTACATGGCGCCCAACGGTTTGGTTAGGCAGTAATTCAACTTTAGATACTGAGTAACTCAGCCGTGCTATTTTCTCTCAAAGACCCCTACCCATATACTCCAAAAGACGTCTGGAGTGGGCAGGGTTAAGTATCCACCAAGGCTACATAGGGAAGCACCCTATATATATTAGCTGTTTGGTTTGCTCAACGTTGAAGGATACAGTGTTCCAAAATATTGTGCACCTAATCTTTGTTTCCTTGAAACTTGTTCTACATTTTTCAAACAACAAAAATGCCTGACGGTGACAATGAAGCCGGAAACGGTGGAGCTGCGGCTGATGCAGCCCAAGCAGCACTTTTAACCTTACAGGTTTAAATGAAACCGAGGAGGGTGTGGTACACATCCCTCAAAACTTAAGAAGAGCCATAACTCTAAAACTTATAAAACATGGCCTATCGCCAAGAGGAGGTAGAGCAGTTTTCGTGATAGAGGCACATGAATCATTTCAGACAGAGGTATTCTATTCATGGGTACTACTTCCGGAATGCAATCCAACATCACAAACATTTCACTTCTACAAAGAAGATGATCTACCAGAGGAATACATTCCTTTCGAGGATATTGAAATTCCATTAACATACCAAGAGCATCAGCTCTGGTTTAAAGGCGCCCTAAAACATCACAAAAACATTACCAGGCTCGGTCCACTAGGTAGACCAGGAGCAACATGGCCGATTTTAGCCGGCTACACACCTCATCCTGACATCGATATAATGTCAGACGAGGAATTACATACTCAAATAAAAGAGTTAATAAAAATATACAGACAATTGGTCCAATATGTCATGCGGACTTTTACAGTCCGACCACCATTGACATATCCAAATCCAACTCCCCAACAGGGGAATACACTAAAAATTATACCACAGACTCTCAATTCAGTCATGGGTAAAATGCCCACAAAACGTGAGCAAATTCCGTTTTGGATAGCTCAAAAAATTACTCAAATCGAAGCAGTATTTCCAAATACTAGCCCACATGAGAAACACAGAATCCTAACAATCAGTTTACCGATGGGGATCACACCACAACTGGAAGACTGCACCACTTGGGGCTCAGTCTTTGCTGCCATCTATACTAAAACACATGGTATTCCGTCTATTGCGGTAATACCTGATGTCCTAAAACAAATTCAAAATGAATATGGGGCAGAGCCTGCTCTAAATTTAGGTATGAAGTTACTAAAAAATTTCGAGCAGGTATCAACAATAATATTATCTAATATTAAAGGGGAGGCAGCAGCAGTGGCGATCCGCCAAAAATTGAGGGAATTCGATGTTACAGAACATCAAACTGAGCTACCCAGAATTATAGAACAATCTTATGCAGAATTAGGCAGAGATAGTTTGGGTGGAAGACCACTGAAGCCGAAACTATCTGAAAGTCCTGAGAAGGACTCAATAAAACAAACTCCTACATCTTCTAAAAAGAAGTGGGAGTCTACTAAACAAAAATCAAACGAAAAACGTTCTCAATCCCGAGGTAGGTCTCCTCAAAAGGAGCCCTCTGAAAGGAGGTATAACCTCAGGAATAGGGATAATTTGAGAAAACCTGATAGGTATCATGATACTGATACACGTTCCTCTCGTCCCTTTCAGATCTCACCACAGACTTCGGAAAGAAGAGGACGGACGGAACACAGAAAAGAACGCGTGACATCGAAAGACGACAAACACGCTCCAAAAACTAAAGTAAAACCTCAATTCTCCAAAAGAAAGTAGCAGGTCTAAAAATAAGACATGCCGAGAATACTGAGATCACAACTGAAGAACGGAGAATGGGCTCAGACCATGCTGGACAGTGCAGCAGAAGTCACAATAGTTCGCCAGAACCTGAGGGAACTTCTGGAGATAGTGGACTTGAATGAGTACATCACAGTAGAGACTGTAGACACCAGGGTTAGTACTCCACAAAGGTTATTTGAAATAACACTCCGGATGGAGGGAGACAAACCTAGACAGGTGAAAGCACTTTTTGGGAAAGACTATCAAAGGGCTATGACATACTTCTAGCAGAAAAGGACTGGCCACCACAATTTGTCAGGGAGTGCCCACACGGCGAGGACATAATTATGCCTGCCTTCTCCAACCATATTCCAATTCACCTAAAATATACATATGCCAGGAAATGAGCAGTGGCCCAGGCCCCAGCATTATATAAAAATCATGTAGGATGGGATGAGGATTCACCTCACCATAAAATACATCTGAAACATGAACCAACTGCACAACAGCAGTATCCTATTAAGCAAGAAGCTAAAAACAGGTCAGGAGATCTTAGATCAACTTGAATACCAAGGGGTGATTGAAACATGCACCTCCTCAATGAACAATCCTTTGTTTCCTGTCTCCAAACCAGACAAAACATATCGTCTAGTTTTGGACTACAGACACCTAAACACTTGTTCTAAAACTTTTGCAGTGCAAAATGCACATAGCACAGCATTAATGAATAACATTGTGCGTAAAAAATATAAAACAACATTAGACATCTCAAATGGTTTCTTTTGTCAAAACATAGCACCTGAAAGCAGGTACTTAACAGCATTCTCCATAATGGGGACCCAGCGTCACTTTTGTCGACTCCACAAGGGTTCAAAAATAGCCCAGGTTTATTCTCAGCGAGGGTAATGGAGTTACTACAAATTTATGACAATGAGGCATTGTCCTATGTCGATGACATATATCTGACAGACGATGACATAGTAAAACACTTGAACAGGGTGAGCACCATTATACTGGGATTCGCCTCTGAGGGTTACAAATTCAACTTTAAAAAGTCCAGAATTGCCCATCTCAATGTCCTATTTCTAGGATATGAGCTTTCAAGTGAAGGCAAGAGCTTGGCAGCTAACTTTTTAGAAAAGTGTGCGCTGCTCCAACCTCCAAAAACGCTAAAAAACTTACAATCCATCCTGGGTTTCTTAAATTTTGGAAGAACATATATTATAAACTATGCAGAAAGGGTTAAACCTCTATACACATTAATCAAACCTGATTTTTCAATCAAAAACTGGACACAGGAACACACAGAAATTTTGCGTTCACTCCAGGCTAACATGTTAGCAACGAATCACTTACAAACACGCGTAAGTGAACGAAATTTGGTGATCCGAATAATTTCGGGTCAATACGTATTCACCTACTTAACTTTCAATGAGGGTGAAAAAATACCAATAGCATATAAATCACACTTGTACACACAAGCGGAAATGCGCTTCAGTTCTACTGAAAAAATTCTAACAGCAGTTCAAACCGCTGTAGCAAAAGAAAGAGCCTTAGCCCAAGGGAAACGCATTATTATCGTAACCCCACTACCTGCTTTAGAAGCGGTTACAAAAGCAAGCGTTCCAAATGCTAAGGCATTGCATCCAAGATGGATACAATGGGTTAATTCTCTTGCTGCAACAGATGTTGAATATGTTTTTGATCCAGATTTAAAAACACAAGCCTTCCTGCAGTACGAACATGAATGTCCCCTGCCTACTGAAATTCTGCCTCTCGATCAGTACGAATTCATAATTTACACTGACGGATCCGCACAACCCGCAATAGGGGGTAAGCAAGCTTACTGTGCAGCGTGTGCTATCGTTAAAGGTCGCATGCGAAATGGCATCTTCAGACCTATGGTCACTAAAACGCAGTCTCTAGGAGATTGTACAGCTCAGCGAGCTGAACTACAAGCATTCAAACTGGCACTTGAAAGTACAGATCGAGAATTCCCCACACTAATCGTGTGCGATTACTTTTACTGTGTTTTATATACAAAACTGGCTTGAAAATGGTTTCAAAGATGCGAAAGGTGGCACAATAAAGCACAAATTGCTTTGGGAACAAGTAGTTCAGTTGAAAAACGAACTACCAAAGGCTCACGTGATCCACACACTGAGTCATCAACGTGATGGCGTTCACGTTGCAGGGAATTCATTGGCTGATGAAGCCGCAAAGGGGGCTGTGCAAACGGCTTCTGTAGCTGCGATCACTCGTTCAAAAACAAAAATAGACGGTGAGACAATGTTGGCTGTCAATGCATCAAGCAAAGGCAGCAGTGTAGCGTTACCAAAAAAGTTTCCACTCAAGTACCCTTATGTAATTGATGCGAACAACGTTCCTTTTGCTCGAATCCCTGGAGTGGGGGATAGGGTAATACCAAACAAGGAACGTAGAGCAGCCTTGATTTATGAAACACATTTGGGGGAGGGTCTGTCACATCAGGGGATCTCTAAATCTATCTTGACTTTAAAAGAGATGTACTGGTGGCCTGGGATGAATACAGAAATTCACATATTCATCAACAACTGCTTAGACTGTAAATTACAGCAAGAGAGCCACCAGAAACCATGCTGCGAATGCGGCAGCCCAGTACAGACACCACTGTTAGACAGCATTCGACTGTCTACGCGCCTGCGTCCTACTGGACAAAGGCATTCCCGCAAATACTGAATCTAGGTTCCTATGGTTATGGCCTCAGCGCTCAGCTGACGCTCGAACTGTTATAAAAGATTTGCGAGTCTTTATCGGCATATACGCAATAGGCACGCTGCATTCTGACCAGGGTCCTGCGTTTAGCTCTCGGGCTTACAAAGACGCCATGGCCAGTCTGGGCGTTGCATTGCGGTACTCCTCTCCATTCCATCCTGAGGGAAATTCGGTTGTGGAAAGGAAAAACCGGGACATAAAGCAGTCTATAACAGCTAGAGTATTAGGCTCGGGTGACGGGTGGGTCAAACACCTTAGTGGAGTTCAACGTGCACTTAATAACCTGCCAAGAAGTTCTCTAGGGGGTCACTCCATATGAGGTCCTATTTGGGACAAGAATGTGGGTACCGGACTTAGAAAACGTAGGCACAGTGGTGGAAAATAAACCCTTTGATATCAAAGATCGTTTGGCTGTTTTACAGGACTTAAACAAATTAAGAACGAAACAAAGCAACGTTTTCCTACAGTCAACCACCACCGGGAATCAACCGGCTGTCCCAGCAAGGCCTGTCTGGATTCCTAAAGTTGGGGATCTAGTCAGAAAAAAAATTGCGGACAAGAAGGAATTTGGACCTTCTTACAGACAACCAGTACCTGTCCTAGTGTTGTAATTTGGCAGCACTTAAATTAAGCATTAGCTGAAGACAGCCTGTATTCAGAGGCTAAATTGTCCGCTTTGTGGAATCCATTTTGTATTTCTGGCAGCCATTTTGGTTGCCATGTGCTGCCATGTGCTCGCCATGTGCTCTGTCCTACCTTCCTGTTAACTGCTCTTGAAATCTGCCTAGAGACAAGTTATATTTAGTTCTTTTTGCTTTGCACATGCTCAGTTGAGCTTGCAGCTGTTCCGAGTTTATAAATGTCAGGATGTGTCTACTAGAAGTAGAAACTGTTAGCTCCACCCACTTGTCGACTGTGCATTTTCTGTATGACCTTATATGTACCTAAAACCAGCATTTGTGTTTGTACCGCCTTCATTTGAGCCCCTGTGTGGGTATAAAAGGACCAAGGTCCTTCCATTCAGTGTGCTACTTCATGCATTACTGAAGGGTGATGTGTGAATGTAACTCCACCTCATGAGGTTTAATAAACTCTGTTTTTCCTATTCCAGTTTCTGTGCCAACTTCTTCCTAAGTGTCTGAGGACTCTGTGCAGAGAAGGGAGAACCCCTAAGCACTGGTAGGCCTTGCTGAGGCTCACTACTACAAATTGGCGCTTCCAACGCGGGGCTCATCGGCGACTCGGATGCCCGAAGGATTGGTCGAGACGAAGGATTGGAATCTCGCTTCTGGACGCGATCGCTGCCTGAGGAGACCCGAGTCTTGGCACCCACGGCGTTTTTCCTTTCTTTCTGATCTGACCATCCCGGCGGCGCCGGTCCTCGACTGAGATCTCTTCTGTTGATTCGCCGTGCAGTGACCATTTGGTCGATTTGAGAACTTGGCAGTTGGAACCTGGACACCATTTGATTGGTAAGAGCTGTTTTGCGGCACTTGCTGTTGGTTTGATGCCTTTGATTGGTAAGGTAGTTTAGTAACACTTACTGCGGCTTTATTTGTATGATTGGCCAATTTTGGAATCTGTTTTGTAATTATATATGTATTGCAATACATATAGGCAGGTAATGAGGAGAATTTTCTCTATTTAAAATTGTTTGAACAGCGCAACGTACGAAGAGTACCTTAAGCGCTACTTTGATTATAATATTGCATATTCTGCACTATTTTTTGGCATGCCTGTTTTCAGCACACTTCGTAGGATGTGTTGCTTTTGTAGTGGTACCAATTTGAGACTTGACGAAGCACAACCAGCCTCCCGGAGGGGACGCCTAATAGGGATATGTATATTAAGTATGGTATTTCTTCTATAATGTACTGCACGTTATGGAACAAATATACTAGTAAAGATCCTGAGTTGCGTTGGCCGATGTATGGGTCATTTGATTTGCGAAAGATTCAGTATGTGGAACAATGTATGTTTAAACGAAAGACTAGGCAAGATATGTTTGATTGTGTGCGAATGTGGGAGAAAGAAGTGTGTGAGCGAAAGAAGCGTGAGCAAGCCGTGATTGACAAAGAACAGCGAAAGACCATTTATGCGAAAGCATTAGAGTTAAAAAACAAGGAGATGAAAGAAATTAAAGAGAGGGAAGATAGGGAACGCCATTTACAGGTAACTGGCCAATACGCTGTTAGGCAGCCCCTTTATCCTATCCTTAATAAACCGCAAGATGATTTTTTGTTATTAGATCGTTCTCCACCTCCGTATATTTTTCTTCCGCTCCTCATGAGTCAGATGAGGACTCTTTTTCAGACCAGGACAAAACTCGAGAAACTCGCTCAATGTTATCTGCTGGGCGTGCATCTGACATTAGATCTGCTGCGCGTAAAGCCGTTTGTAGTACTACCACTGCTTCAGAACTTTTAGATAGTATAAAAGGATGGCAGGAAAGGGAGCAAATATATTTTACAGATACATTTGCTGCAGAGGTTATTGAACGATTTAGGAAGCATTCGGTAGAAGTGGAGCCCGATGATGTAGCAGCTGATTGTAAACAATTACGTGACGGTCTTTTTGTCTTCTCCCAGGTGGCTGACACAATCAGACGCTTGGTTAAACTGCGTGTTGAAGCAGCCCGTTTGCGAGAGAGAAAAAGGCAGCAGAAGCAGCTGCACTAGCATCTCAGATCAGCATGGCACGAACTTCTACTCCTGAAACAGATAAGAATGTTGTAATTCATGTGAAACCCATGCGGGAAGCCGCGCCTTTATATGTTCCTCCTAAAGGAACGGGTACAGAGGATGATAAGACTTCTACTAATGCGAAAGGGTACTTTATTTATAATTGGGTTTACACTCCTTGGAATAGGGCAGATGTTATGGCCCTTAAAAATGCATTGCCTGACCCGCGAAAGAATCCAGCAGCCTTTTATGAGGAAGTTGAGGGTGCAATTAGCTCTTGTACTATGACTTTGTCTGATATTGATTTGTTTTTGGATTAATATTACCGCCAGATATGTGGAGAACTGTGCGTAAAATTGATGATAATGCGACATTTGGAGCATTGTGGAAAGATTTAGAGCGGTTAGATGAAGATAGAGAACCTGCACAGAAACCGTGTCAGTTAATTTTAAATCTTCCGGCAGCTATATTAGTTAAGTTAAAGACGATCATTCCCCCTAAAAAGATAGATTGGACAGTGTTAGCGTCTTGCAAGCAAAAGGTAGATGAATCAGTTTCTGACTTTTTCACACGCTTTGAAGAGGCAGTCCACGATTTTAGTGGCCAGTCATTGATAGATGACACGGGTAGGCATCTGTTTGTTGATAAATATGTCGCAAACCTTTTGCCAGGGATAGCTAGTCGCTTAAAGGCCAGTGAGAGTTCATGGACTACCTCTTCTCCGGTTTCTCTTTTAACTATGGCTCAGTATTATGAGCGACAAGAATTAGAAACTAAAGGTAATGAGGACAAAAAGTCTAAAGAGTTGAAAACAAAGGTTATGTTGGCTCAAGCTTATGGTCCGCCTTCTAGAGGTCATGATAGAGGTGGACGTGGATCTTATGGTTCGTCCTTTCCTTCCTATACTCGTTCAAATTTGTCTGTTGATCAGTGTGCGTACTGCAAAAATTTGGACATTGGCTTTCTGATTGTCCAGTACTGCGGGCTCAGCAGAATCTACGTGGTCGGGGACAAATGAGAAATCGTTCAGGATATCCAGGGCCTAGAGGAAGCGCGAATGATCGTGCTCGGTTTGATGCTAATACACGTGGGCAGGATGGGTTTAACACTTTTGATAGAAGGAACCAATATCAAATGTCTGACTATGTGCCCTCTGATTTTCAAGATTCTGCTTATGCATAGGATTGCCTAGGATGGGGTAAGGAATCAGTTGAAGTTCCAGTAGATCAGAGGAGTCCCTATGTTACAGCACATGTTTTGGGCTCTACTGATCAGTTTCTGGTTGATACAGGAGCTACTCGTAGCGCCTTGTCTAAACAGTTGGTTCCAAGGGCTCCCCTGTCTGGCTTAACCATTACATCGATAGGTTTCGATGGAACACCTTCCCTTAGCCCATTGTCACAACCACTTGCATTCGATGTTGATAAGTTTACTGCTCCATGTCCGTTTTTGCTTTCTCCAAACACACCAGACAATATTGTGGGTCTTGATATACTTAAATATTTCAGGGCTACGATACGGTGTTCTCCGGAAGGAGTACGGGTTATTTTGAATGACAACTACCCTGTGATTGAGAGATCTTGTATTATTAAAGAGGACATTGCACTAGCCTCACTCCCTAGTACTTTGTGGGCTACTTCGGACACTGATGTAGGACAAATGGTTATTCCACCAGTACATATTAGTGTCAAGGAGGGCGCTTTATTGCCAAGACTGCCTCAGTATAAAATTTCTCGAAGGAGAAGAAGCACTCACACGTATTGTACATGATTTAATTAAGGTGGGGGTTGTGGAAGAAGTTCCTTACAATGTTTGCAATAGTCCGATTCTTCCCATTTTAAAAAAGATACTGACACTAGGATCTATAGATTTATCATCGATTTGAGAGAAGTTAACAAGATTGTAGTACCACAGTACCCTGTAGTATCTGACATAACGACATTGCTTACCCTGGTCCCTCCAACAGCAACTACATTTTCTGTAATTGATCTGAAGAATGCTTTCTTCTCGATTCCTATTCATCCTGATAGCCGATATTTGTTCGGTTTCACTTTGAATAATAGATCATACAGATTTTGTAGAGTTCCTCAAGGCTATACTGAGAGTCCTAGTATTTACAGTCAAGCATTAAAAAGACAGCTTGATTCCTTTGCCTTGTCTAAAGGAGTGGCTCTCATACAATATGTCAATGACATCTTGTTGGCAGCTGATACACGTGAGCAGTGTGAGAAATGCACTTTGTCTTTGCTTTCTTTTCTTGCTACACACCACCATAAAGTATCACGGAAGAAATTGCAATATTGTAGACCGAAGGTGACCTATTTAGGACACCTTCTGTCTAAGGAGGGCCGTGCACTGACACCAGATCGCATTCAAGCAATTTTAGACACCCCAGTACCTTCCACGCAGAAAGATGTCCGTGCATTCATTGGTCTGACTTCGTTTTGCAGGCAATGGATATTGGGTTTTTCACACATTGTTAAACCCTTGCTAGCACTTTTAACTAAAAACACTCCGATCCCCCTTCCATGGACAGATGAATGTCAAAATGCTTTTTGTCAGTTGAGACAAGCTCTTTGCTCTGCACCAGTGTTAGGCACACCAGATTACACGAAGGCTTTTACACTCTATGTACATGAGAAAGAAGGATGTGCATTGTCAGTTTTAGTACAGACACACGGGGACAAACAGCGTCCTTGTGCATACCTTTCTGCAGTTCTTGATCCTGTTGCTCGTGCATTACCTGGGTGCTTCCGTTCAGTTGCAGCGGCGGCTGTGTCCATACGTCAGAGTGAAGGGATAGTTTTGTCACACAAACTGTTGGTGCTAGTACCCCATGCAGTAGATGCCCTTTTGAATCAGACTAAGACTCAGCACTTAACTAGTGCTCGTTTGACAGGATACGAATTGACACTGCTAGCACCTCATATTACCTTGAAGAGATGTGCGACACTGAACCCAGCCACTTTGTTGCCATATCCTGCGACTCAGTCTCAGTCAAAGGAGCCTCACGATTGCATATTCCTTACTGAGGAGCAGACAAAGGGTCGCATCGATTTGCAAGATACGCCCCTTCCAGATGTAGATGGGGAACTGTGGGTTGATGGGTCCTGTCTGAAGTTACCAGATGGCACGACTTCAGCTGCTTATGCAATTACCACGCTTGAGACAGTAGTGGAAACAGCTCGCATACCTCAGAAGTCGGCTCAAGCTGCTGAACTAATAGCTTTGACACGAGCATGTGAGCTTAGCACTGACTTGTGTGTGAACATTTACACGGATAGCCGCTATGCTTTTGGAGTGGTTCATGATTTTGGCCTACTCTGGAAGGAAAGAGGCTTTCTTACATCCCATGGGATGCAGATAATGCACGGAGAGTTAGTGCATAATCTCTTGACTGCACTTACATACCCAAAGAGAGTTGCTATTATGAAGTGTAGCGCACACAAGAAAGTGACTGACAAAATAGGACAAGGCAATGCCTTTGTAGACCGCGTAGCCCGTGAAACTGCGATGCAGTGAAGCACTACATCCATGTACGTAGTGAAATCACAAGCTGAGCGTTGGCATGATGCTAGAGAGGAAGTATTGGATATACAGAGATCTGCTTCTGTGGAAGAGTTTGAGCAATGGTCTAAAGAAGGAATGTTAGATGATGAGGGTTGTTGGCGTAACAAAGAAATGAATAAGTGGAAATTGACTGCAGCCTATTTACAACCTATGGTTCAAATGGCACATGGGCTGGCACATGTTGGAGCTCTAGCAATAACTAAATTGCTTACACAAGTTTGGGAGCATCCTGAAATTGCTAGCACAGCCAAAAGGGTAGTACAGTCCTGTTTGATCTGTTGGCAGTATAATCCTGGAAAAGGGACACGAACTCCTACAGGAGGGTTTGCTACACCAACCGCACCTTTTGAAGTTTTGCAGATGGATTACATCCAACTCGAACGCTGCAATAATCTGAAATATGTCCTAGTGGTGGTATGTGCCTTCAGTAAGTGGATAGAGGCATACCCTACAAAGGATAATACTGCTCTCACCACAGCAAAGGTGCTTCTAAAGGAGTTTTTCCCTAGATACGGTGTTTGCAAACTTTTGTGGAGTGACAATGGACCTCATTTTATTGGGCAAGTTGTTGAGCATGTCCTGAAAGGATTAGGGATCAAACAGAAATTCCATACAGTTTTCCACCCGCAATCAGCAGGATTGGTGGAAAGGTATAACGCTACTTTAAAATCAAAATTGGCGAAAATACTGGCTTCCACGTCTCTAAAGTGGCCAGATGCACTACCATTGGCATTGTTGTCCATAAGATCGGTGCCACATTCACGATCAGGTCTCACCCCTATGAGGTGGTGTTTGGGAGACCGATGAACATTTGGGGAATTCCTAAGCCACGCCCCATACATGATGTTCCTTGTGTTCTGATGAATGATTATTTGGCACAGTTAACCGACAGTTTGGTTTCTATTCATCAACAGGTTCGAGAAGCTCTTCCTGACAGATCTACAGGTGAGGCCCACGAACTCCGTCCTGGTGATCACGTAATGGTCAAGGTCTTCGACAGATCAAACAGCTTGGAGCCGAGGTGGCGAGGACCAGAGCAGGTGCTCCTTGCGACAAGGACAGCAGTTCGAGTGACAAACAGAAAGAATTGGATCCACAGCACACACTGCAAACGCGTGTCGCCTGCCTTGGTGGAACCTGCTGTGTTGACCGACCATCGAGAGATTCTGGAGACGGAGAAAGGCCAAGCTATCTCACCTGACGAATCTGCGGAAGTCTTCCCGGACCACACGATCACTGGAGTATCCAGATATCAATTGAGACCGAGGAAAGGATCTGCAGTTTTGAAAAAGACTGGTTGAGCTACCGCCCTGGGTTAGTGAAACGGAGAGCCAATGTGGCAAGGGGAGGGGGATCAGCCCTGTATTAGTGTAGTGACACCCGCTTTGGCCCATGGTGAAGAAATCAACGGCTGCCCAGGGAGAAGAGCTCCAACGATTGTTTTCAACAAGTTTTCAGAAAGATCAATCATTACTGCTGCTAAAATGACCAACAAAAGAATCATTTGTGCTGTAGGGTTTGTTGTTGCTATGGTGGCTATGGCAGCAATTACGTGGTACATCGAGAAGGTGGCTCCTGTTCGACAGCTTTTTGTTGCCACTACGCCAGTACCAGTGGAACACTACTACTTCACTCTTCCCTACCATGAGCAGAAGCATCGACAATCCTATCTAAACAATACCTTTATTCAGATGTTGCACCATACTCACAATGCTACAAATACTACCAACTGTTGGGTGTGTGGGATGATACCTGCACATCAAAAGAAAGGAGGAACACCTTTTATTCCTCTTCCATTTTCTCACAATGGTTCTTGTCAAGCTTGGTATGCGCTCTTGTTTGCATATGGAAAGCCTTCAGTAGGTGGGATTATTTTTCAACTTAATAAAGTGTGTTATCAAAATAAAGAAGGTTATCCACAAGCCAAAGGGACTAAATGGGAATGGGAAGAGTATCAACCGGACAATATTTCAACACCATATGTTTTCACAAATGTGAGAATAATAAAGAACATTGGACCTTTTGTGATTTCTGTGACAAAAACTAAAGCAGATTTGTGTATCTGTAGTGTTGGAAGAATTCCAGTGGGGAGGAGCGAGTGTACTGTAATCCTGACCATTGAAGGTGCCAATAAGAGCACTTTCACAGCCTCGCATAATACGTATTTTGTGTGTGGAAATAACGGATATTATCAATTACCTGTTGGGTGGTCAGGAATCTGTTATGTATCTTTTCTGTTGCCCCCTGTGTTTCTGGCACCTGCATTGTATCACCGTGATTTTAAACTGTACAATGATATTTCCAAAAACAGAAATAAGAGGACAATAAGTATGGATGAAGTTGACCAAACCGACACTACCCTACAACAATATGTTGATTTCAACTTGGGCTTATTTTTCTTTGTGGGTGCTGCATTAAATAGCAGGAAGATCAGGCGACTAACTCGTGTTGTGGAAGCTGTTACCAATCAGACAGCTATGGCACTTGGGAACATTACAGAGGAACTACAGATTGCAAGGATTGTAGCACTCCAGAATAGGATGGTGCTAGACGTGATTTTGGCTGATCGAGGTGGTGCATGTCGCATCATCGGTAGCAGCTGTTGCGTATTCATACCAGATCACTCACCTTCAGTATATGACGCAATATCAAAACTACATAAGATTGCTGCAGAAATTCATCCAGAGACTGGTACTTGGACTTTTGCTGGATGGTTTTGGACTCTTGTTTCTGCTTGGGGCTGGAAGCTACTGACTATCCTGTGTGTAATGATTACAATACTTTTTACATGCTGTGTATGTATCCAATGTGGTCCAATGCTTTGCTCCATTTGCATCTCTGCTTGTATACCTACCAAAGGGAACGTTGCTGAAACGAAGGCCCAACAAATGTTGAATAAAGAGGTGGCCGAAATAATGTTAATAGATGTACGGGATGAATATCTAGATTACCCCAGATAAACGAATGTCTTCAGCCAATGCTGAAAGGGTCGTCTGTTGTAATTTGGCAGTACTTAAATTAAGCATTAGCTGAAGACAGCCTGTATTCAGAGGCTAAATTGTCCGCTTTGTGGAATCCATTTTGTATTTCTGGCAGCCATTTTGGTTGCCATGTGCTGCCATGTGCTCGCCATGTGCTCTGTCCTACCTTCCTGTTAACTGCTCTTGAAATCTGCCTAGAGACAAGTTATATTTAGTTCTTTTTGCTTTGCACATGCTCAGTTGAGCTTGCAGCTGTTCCGAGTTTATAAATGTCAGGATGTGTCTACTAGAAGTAGAAACTGTTAGCTCCACCCACTTGTCGACTGTGCATTTTCTGTATGACCTTATATGTACCTAAAACCAGCATTTGTGTTTGTACCGCCTTCATTTGAGCCCCTGTGTGGGTATAAAAGGACCAAGGTCCTTCCATTCAGTGTGCTACTTCATGCATTACTGAAGGGTGATGTGTGAATGTAACTCCACCTCATGAGGTTTAATAAACTCTATTTTTTCTATTCCAGTTTCTGTGCCAACTTCTTCCTAAGTGTCTGAGGACTCTGTGCAGAGAAGGGAGAACCCCTAAGCACTGGTAGGCCTTGCTGAGGCTCACTACTAACTAGCAGTTCAAGGAACAAGAACAGTACTACTGGCGCCCCTTGCTGGAAGAAAGGAGAAAAGATTTGTGTCCATCGACCTGATCAAACCACAGTATGTGGCCAATAGTAAATAGTAGGCCTTGTGGACTCCGACCTAGTAGCAAACGCACTCCTCTCGCTACTATCCAAGAGGTTTATACTGAAAGACTGATAACAATCGAGAATTCAGCTGAAACAAATGAAGGACTATGCAACAACGCTATGGAACTCATCCCTCTTGAAGAACAAGTAACAGTTCGTCCAAATACACCTGTCTACACCAACGTAACAAGTGATGAACTGGTTCCAGTGATTTCAACAAATCCTGATGCAATTCCAACAATTGTCAGAACTGCTTCTGGCTACTTCATTAACTTTGATACGTTCTCAGAAGATCCGAGTGAACCTGAAACGACGCCAGTGTCATTGAAATTCAAGCAGCAAATACAAGACTTTCTTCACTTTCTGAAAAAGACTTATTTGGTTTCTCCATGGATTGAACTCTGGATTACATATGGACTTTTTGTTTTCCTGCTCTGGCTAGCTTTGGTAACAACTGTAAGCGTGCTTATAAGTGGCAGATACATCCATGTGAACACTGAAGGAAAAGACGTAAACGTACTTTTGAAACCTCATAAATCTTCCCATCGTGAAGCAAGAGACTTGTCATCAGTGAACATCACAGCTGTTCCTATACACAATGGTATAGTGTGGGACAAAACAGATTTTGATATATTCGGTCCAACGGAAGAATTGAACATTCCACATTTGTTTAAAATTTCACTAAGTGATCTAATCACGTCCAGTACCTATTCTGATGATTGGGACTTTGAGACTGTGACTGATATTATGTTTGACCTAGAAAAAGCTGCTGCATTTTCTAAAAATGAATATTTAGAGGGTTCATCAGACTATGAAGAACTGTATTGTTATAATCACTATGGTCATCATTTTTTGCATAAAACTGCATATCCAAGAAATGTGTTTATGTTTAACCAATGGGAACATTGTCCTACACCACCTAAAGGTAGTTCACAAACATTTGCCAGTAAATTTCCATATTTTTCAGGTTACAATACATCTGATCCAGAAATGTTTTACTATAAAAATGTAAACAAAACAGGACTGAAAATTATGTTAACAAATACAAAACAGATTTATTCTGCATTATTCAATGCCCAACTGTCTAGACAGGGTTTCGACTTTTGGAAAGACACAATAGACACAAAAACGTTGTGGGGTACTAAAGAATGGCAAGTACAGGGGATAGAAGCTTTATTCAGAGCCTGCATCATCCCTGATCAAATAATGTTTTTGAATGAAACTATCCAACAAACATCTTGTCTTGGATTAGCCAAGATCAAAGAGATGAACACACCTTCTGTACCAACTCCTGCAAAAAATAATGTAACACAAGCAGTGGTGACAGTCGACAATATACTACAACTCAACAGATCTAATCCTGATTGGAAAAAATGGTTGATCTGGCCCATAGACACGAATAACTGTCAGGAAAGAATCCTGAATCAAACTCAGGGCTTTACTATTCATAGGCCAGACCCAAGATACGTCCAAAGACAACATCCGGGGGTAGTAACAACATACAGTGTAGGGAAATTATGCCTCGATTGGCTGCATACATCTACACTACAGGATGTGAAACAACACTTATCCTTACTTGCAAAAGACGCAGATCTTAGGGATTTCTTGCTTGGACCAAGAAAACCGCATCAAAAACGTTTCGTATATGCCGGCATTTATGCTGCTTATAATGAAGCTTGGAAGGTGTCACAGATAGAGGCCGCAGAACGAATACGTGAACTTGAACGTATTAATTTAGAGAAAACACTCTCTGTGGTCGACAATGGGTTAACAACTTTGTCCTCTAGAATATATTAATTGGGCGGCATTGTATCCTCTGCTATCGACATTCTAGAACAAGATTTGGCAATGTTACAACAAGGCCAATCTCAAATACGTTCTATTATGTTATTAAGCTGGACGCTGCAATCATTGCGAGCGGGCTATGTGCCTTGGCGTTTCATCAACACAACGGCTCTGTTTGCAGAATACAATCTAACTGATAAACAGATCGAAATGGCACAGAGAGGAGCAAAGTATACAGTGCTGAGCATTGAAAAACTGGAAAAGTTACCATTCACAGTGGCAGAAAAACCAGCTACAGAATGGCTTATTCATGGCCTCAGACAAATGCAAGCAGGCAAATATGAAAGGTTGGGTAAGGAATACATTAAGACATCTTGGGCTTTACCGTATACATATAGATGTTGGAGCGGGGATCGTGAAGTGTTTTTAAGCGGTAAAAACTGTAAACGTGCACTAAGCGGTTCACTAGTATGTCAGGACATTTCCTTGCACGGGGCTTGTAATGGTTCTGTGGCAAATTTGTCTTGCCATCAGCAGGGTACACCAGCTGCTGTGATTAATCCAACGTTCGGACAACTTTCTAATGGGAGTTACCTCATGTTGAATGATCAGAGTTGCTGTGGCATGCTGCCAGGCATCCCATATCTAGTAACGGTCAACTCCAGGGTCACTTGCTGTATGCAAGTATTGTTTGCCCCAATAGACACAGTCAGGGAGTCGCCTTTATGGCCTTCGCTGAACGTCTCTTTTATAAGATTTGATACTTTAAGCAGAATGAAAGCCATGCTTTTACAAAAAACAGTGCCTCTGACCTCGGCCATAGAAACCTATGATCTGCAAATTGCAAGGACTTCGGCTGAGATACAGACTTTAATACGTACAAACTGCCCTATACATTTCATGATTTTTAACATGTCTGATACAACAGGAATTGTACATGTATTTAAGAGCATCTGCTCCGGTCTGTTAGCACCGTTCCAGGCAATACTCGGAATCATCCCGAACTTTGCACATTCGGTGTTTGGTGGCATACCATTAATTCTAGCACTCGTTGCCGGAATTCTATTTCTCTTCCTGCTATTTCGCTATGGCCAGCCAATTCGCCGACATCACTCCGAGCGACATGGAGAAAGCTCTCCTTGAACGAAAGTGCTGTGAGCAAATAGTACAGATTTTGGGCATAAATCGTCTCACGGGACCTTAATACCACATGGTTCCTGTCCTTTAGACCAATCTGGCAAGATTGCATCTTACCTGTTCTATGATGCCTGCTATGCGGTGTAGAATGCGTGTTGGACACCTGTCTAACATTTCCATCGGATGCGCCAACGGACGTCGATACTCTGCTGGACCAGATAACGGCCCACGCTATGTGTTGTCCCCAGCGGCTTCCTATCCTGATGACAGCATTCATTGAGATCTCACAGACGCTTCCGGCTGCTGCTGAGGTACGAGAAAGAACTACAGGCACACAGGTAACAACGGACGCGAACGTTGCAACAATTGAAAGCAATGCTTCACATCTCTGTGCAATTAACCTGCTTCACGAGGTGTTCCAACTCAACTACAGTGGATGATGTTTTGTCTATAGAAATAGATGATCTAATGTTTACACCAGACCCGTAAACTGACTCTGATTCAGCATACAGTGTTCCAGAAATACAGCAACAATTTGGCCTTCATTTTTCAAAAACTTGGAACTCTACCAAAATTGAACTTTTTCCCATTTTTTCGAACGAAAATGGTACTTCAATCTGCTTAAAGTAGAACTAGCCTTATAGTACAGACTTGGCGGTCCTTCTAAAGACATTTAGTCATCTTATGTGTCTAAAAACAGTTCATTTAATTTTCATGACATGAAATGACTTTGATTTATGAACAACTTATCGATCATTTTCTGGCACATGTAAATATTACTGCTTACTTCATTCCAATTGCATTTATTTTCGAATTTTATGCCTGAAATGATAAGCAATGCTTCTAATGTACAGTACCTTTTTGCATTCTGATATGTTTTTTTTTTTAAATGCCTTTTTTAAATGGTTTTATGAAATATTTTAGAAATATGCGGTACTCCATTTTTATGTTTAGCATTTTAAATGTTTAGCATTTATGTATTATCGTATAGACGAAAGAGGAGTGGGTGTTGTATTCTCCTTAGGGTGTCCATAACAGGCTTTCCAAATATCATGTCCTTATATAGGCACAATTCGCCCTGCCCTTATATAGGCAAAGAATCCCAGGCCTTATTTAGGCATTAAACCGTGCACTCCAAATACAGGCATGGTCTCTGACATCCGTCCACCCTAACGTCACAACGAGTTCATGAAGAACAGACCCTTAGGCTGCGGGAGTTTCCCTAGTCCAGGACTATTGATTTCTTCAAGGACTCATATATTATGCATGACCCATTATTCCTTAGGGGTTCATTCATGACGTCTTTCGTTGTCCAATTCACGTCAATGCTAACATTCCTAAGGTACTCTCAGGTATAAATATACCTTCCCTAGCCCCTGTAAAACAGAGGAGACCTCGACTTCAGAGGAGCCCGTATCCCGGCCTGACGCACTGAGAAGACGCTGCCATTCCCTGCACGCAGAGAGCCCAGCTTCCAGCTTCCAGTGATCTGACTTCCCTTGCGGGGTGTTGGAGTTCGAGTCTGGCAAAGAGATTCCAACCTCTCTCATTCTTCAGGTATGGAGCTGATAAGAACCTAGAGGGACTCTTGGCATACTAGACTTAACATACTCTTAGTATACCATAGTAAGGAATACTTCACCTACTTCATACCTTGTCCTACACCTAGGTTAAATACACTGGGGTAGAACTAGCTTAGCACCGCATCGTATGAGTACTCGCATTTTTAGTCTGTGTTATTTATGTAACAGCATTTGTACTATAAAAATAATGCTATCGCAGTATTATTTATTTCTACTGCTCACCCTGTACATTATTTATCTCGCATACTGTCTTGTGATCGTAACAGCACATTATATTTACACCAGAAACAAGACTGTTCAATAAATCTTTTATTGAAAACGCCCGTCTATTCTTTCTGTATAACTCTGAGGAAAACTAAGCATGCACGACTGAGCTGAGTGAAATAGTTATCTAGTGTTTCCACGACTCTGGGACACGTTCTGATTCTAACAGGAAAATATATTGGTCATGTTTTGCGGCTGCCAGAAACTACTCCCTTCTTGTTGTCAAGGAGTTTCTAGTGGCCTCTGAGCTAGCTGGCACAAGTAATTAAGTTTAATATACTCGATAGGGACATACCGACCTTAGTCCTATGTCAAACCTATAGGATATATTATTCCAATGCGCAGAGCCTATTAGGGAAATAGGAGCTACACTACAGTCTCTGTACCCCACCTCTGGGCTATGTTGCGTTTTGCGAGTATCCACCCCATAGTCACCCATGTTTGTTCCGTCTGGGTTAGGTCTGTGGCATCCCAAATATTAAGGAGGCAAGCCTTGGGGGAAGACTGAATGGGCTTACCGCAGGTCCTGGTGAGCTGCCGATTAATATCTGCCCAGTATGATTGAATAAGGGGGCAGTCCCAGATCATGTGGAAGAAAGTACCAGTCTGGTTACAGCGTCGTAAACAGAGTGAGTCCGGTTTTCTACCTATCCGGAACAACAGCGTTGCGTCGAAGTAGACCCTGTGGAGCACTTTAAGCAGGACCAGTCGGAGTCGCATTGGTATCGCCACCTCCCGAGGGGAAACGAGCGCATCTCGCCAGTCCTCGTCCTCTATCTCCCCCAAGTCCCTCTCCCAGCTCTCCTTCAATTTCAGCATTGGGTCCGCCCGGTTGTTGACTAGTTTTTTATATGTGAGGGAGATAGCTTTACTGTCCATGGGATCTAACAACAAGCGATCCTCCAAGGGGGAGGAATCCGGAAGGGGAGCATCCCCGGGGAGGGCTGAGTCAATTGCATGGCTAATTTGTAAATATCTAAAGGTCTCCGAGGGAGCAAGGTGGTATATCTTTTGAAGGTCTGGAAACGTGGCCTTTTTTCCCTTGACCCAGAGGTCCCCCACCCTGGATATCCCGATCAGTTCCCACTTGTCGAACCCCGGGCATGTACTAAGGTGACCTAAAATATCTGGCTCCCACAATGGTGTAGCCTTAGTGAGGCGGTTATGCCATCCCATTTTGCGCTGAACCTTGTGCCATACTTCCACCGTGCGAGCCGTGGGGCCGGTGAGACTCAATTTACGGTGGTTCGTATAGAGCGCCCTGTTGTACCCCCCCTTCCCCAGTAACCAGCGGTCGGTCCGGAAATTAGGGTCATCGTGGGAGCCGAACTTCCATCTGTTGATGGCTACCAGTTGCGACGCCTGATAATACAATCGTAGGTCCGGCAGACCTATACCCCCATCATACCATCCCATAGTGAGTTTGGTGGCGGCGATCCTCGGGGGCCTGCCGTCCCAGAGCAGCTCTCGCACCAACCCTTCAATTTGCGCAAAGTAAGAGTCCGGGATCGGGTAAGGGGCATTCTCCAGGGCATAGAGAAAGCGCGGGAGTGCAAGCATATTAAATAAGGAAGCGCGCCCCAAAAGAGTCAGGGGCAGTAACCTCCAATGCGTGACGTCCGACCTCAGCCGTTGCAGGGGTTTCTTGAGATTTTGCTCATAGAAAAGCTGCGCGTCGGGAGTAAGAAAAATGCCAAGGTAAGTAAAGCCCCGATCAACCACTGGAATGGCATACCCTCTAGGACTAGAGGGGGGGGTCGCCCCACAGGTCATACATTTGAGACTTAGACCAATTGATCTGGTAGCCCGAGTGCGCCCCGAATATATGAAAGATATGGAGAGCCCGACGCAACGATCGTTTCGGGGAGGCCAGATACAGGAGGATATCGTCCGCATAGAGCGAAATCCTATCCTCGTGATCATGAGTCCACTTAAGGCCTCTTATTGCGGGATCTCCTCTCACCCAGACTGCCAGGTGTTCCAACACCATAGCGAAGAGGAGTGGGGATAGTGGGCAGCCTTGTCTTGTACCCCGACATAGGGGAAAGGGGGCCGAACAGTGGTTATTGACCCGGACATGAGCCATAGGTTGCCCGTATAACAACCTGATCCACCCAATCAGCTTGGGACCAAGACCCATCCGGGCCAGTACCGCAAAAAGGTAGTCCCAATCCACCGTATCGAACGCCATAGTGGCGTCCAGCGACAACAGGACAGCGTCCTCCCCGATTGTGTCGATCCTTCCCAGCACTCCGTGGGTACGACGAAGATTTCTGGCTGTGTTCCTGCCAGGCATGAAGCCCGACTGGTCCGGGTGGATCAAGTCGGGCAAGTACGGGAGCAGTCGATTGGCCACAAGTTTAGCGAGAATTTTCACTTCGACCGACAACAGCGAGATAGGGCGATAGGATTTACACTCTTCCGCCGGTTTACCAGGCTTATGAATCACCACTATGGCAGCATTACGGATGTCCATCGGCAGTAAGACTGAGTCATAACATTCATTATATAAATTTAAAAGGTGAGGCGCCACCCTCCCCGCCATAGGCTTAAGAAGTTCGATGGGCATACCGTTGTGGCCCATCGCTTTACCCGACCTGACCGCTGCAATTGCGTTTTGAACTTCTTCCACCGAGATATCCGCGTCTAGGACCTCCCGAGTTTGTGGTGAGATGCACGCCACTTTGATGGTGTCTAAAAGCTCCGCCGCATCCGCGGACTGCGAGTCCTGTGGGACCTGATAGACTTCCTCAAAGTATGCGGCAAAAGCCTCGGCAATCTCCTGGGGGTCCGTGGTAAACTCTCCGTTCGGGCGCGTTATCGCCTTTACCCATCTCGCTGCCTGATCCCTCCGTTCAAGCCACGCCAGGAGCTTACCCCTGCGTTCGCCCTGTTCGTAGATACGGTGTCTCGTAGCTAGGGAACGCAAGGTCACGTCCTCCATCAGAAGTTGTTTATAGTCATGCCTCAGTACACCTATACGGTGTTGTGCATCTGGATTCGGGTCATGGGCTAGGGCTCCCTCCAGTTGGAGAATGTCGGATTCCAATTCAACCACTCTTTTGTTGCGTTCAGTTTTATGGCCCACCATCATTGACAATGCCCTCCCTTTGATCACCGCGCCGTATGCGCCCCAGAGTGTGACCGCCGACCCAACCGACCCCACGTTTTCCTCAAAATAGAAGTCTGTGTCTCGCCTGAGCCCTTCCCTGATATGTGGTATCTTCAATGCCCAGGGCTGTATTCTGATCGGGCCAGGGCACCGGATACGCCGCGCCGCAAAAACCGCCACCACGGGGGAATGATCAGATATATCACGAGCCAGTGTCGCCGGTTCCGTGAATTCTCGCACGTCTTGGGCGTGTGTGAACAAATAATCCAGCCGAGACTGGCTACCATGTACTCCCGACTGGTGTGTGTAGTGCGTGTGTTGAGGGTGTGACCAACGCCATACATCCACCACCCCCAGAGCCTCGGCAAACCCCTGGAGATGGGAACCCTGCGGTGGGTCAGGTCTGGGCGGGAGCCTATCAAGGAGGCCGTCCAACGTGAGGTTAAAGTCCCCCCCCAATATCAGGGAGCCCATCGGCAGGGCCAACACCAGCTTTCCTATCTCCTTCAAAGTCGAGCGCTGCAGTCCGGGGGGGGCATATACCGACACCACATTAACCACCCGTCCTTCCCAGAGCCCTGTGGCCGCTGCATATCTGCCCTGCACGTCCGTCCAAGTATTTTGTAGTATGTATGGGGAACCCTTGCGCAGGAGTATACCCGCTCCCCTAGACCCCGTTGTAAACCCTGAATGAACAATCATACGATACCCCTTCCTGTTTAGTGCCAAACACGTATTGCCGATCAAATGGGTCTCTTGCAGCAGCACTATGTCCAGGGCCAGGCGATGTATATACTGCAGCACTCTACCTCGTTTAATTTTATCGCCCAGGCCATTCACATTCCATGTAGATACTCTAATTCCCTGTCCAGGAGCCATCGGGACACATAAAGCGGATCATAACCCAGCCGTGTCGGACCACAGCACACACGACATCGCATCCACCGTCAATGGTCCATCCAAAGCTAGCCTCTGGACTGTTCCCATCTCCTGCTATATCACCTTTGACCGTCACATCACTGCCGCTCAGAACACCTGCGATCTTGGAAATTACACTGCCAGAAAAACCCCCCCAACAAAAATAACCCAAACATTCCCCATCCCAAAAGAACAGTCCCCCCTCCCTGCATCCCTGCTGGACAGGACTAGAACCGCCCGCCACCCCCAACATGCAGAGTGCCTGTCGCCCACCCATATACGACTCTTGGGAACGTGAGCTACCCCCCTCCCCACCCTTCAACTATCAGACCGAAGGAATAATGTTCCCCTGCCCGACCTCCCCCCCAAACATAATGCGTAATACAGATTCGCCATTTGGGCCCGTCACTGATAGTGCGTTGCGACCCCGGTCCGGAGCACAGCCCTCCTACAACCCAGTAAGGAAACAACAAGCAACTGATGGCTGACACATGGCGGGCGGACCCGATTGTCCAAGTCAAAGGCGGGCCCATCGATCGCCAGGAATAGTCCCCCGGACAATGGTCGTTTATCGCACCTCTAGACCAGGGATCCCCTCGTCCCCCGCCCAAGCAGCTGCACCGCCATCCCACATCCAGAGATCATGTGTTCGAGGCCCCTTGCGGGAAGGACCCAAGCACCCCATGGGGCCAGGACCAACCCCCTACAGTCTTACCACACCACAGCTCAACTCCCACCGGTGTGTCCCTGGGAGTCGGTGTCCGAGTGTGGGGGAGAGCGCCGCTGTTGCCGCCAGTCTGGTACCTCGTCAGCCGCCAAGCTCCCCGTCCTTCTCTTCCTCTCGACCGTGCGCCAGCCCTCCAGCCAGTCCCAAGCATCCTCCGGGTGGGTGAAGAACCACGTTTTCCCTTTGGCTTCCACTCTCAATTTAGCCGGAAACATCATGGCGTATTTGACTTCCTGCTCTCGGAGTGCCCGCTTCACATCCAGGAAGCTGCGGCGTTGTTTTTGGACGCGCAGAGTAAAGTCCGGGAATAACATGACTTTACTATTCTCGAGGGTAAGCGGTGGGGCCGCTCTCGCCATCTGTTGTATTACATCCCGGTCCCGGAAGTTGAATACCTGAGCCAGGAGGGGACGGGGGGGGCGCACCTGGCTTGGGGCGGCCTCCCGGGACCCGGTGAGCCCTTTCGATGGTGAAGCATTTGGAGAGGCCCCGTGGCTGTAGATGTTTAAGGACTAGATCCTCAACAAATAGGTCCGGCGCCTGTCCTTCCGTGCGTTCCGGGACCCCAATTATGCGGACATTATTACGCCGCATTCTCCCTTCGTAATCGTCCAACTGTAAGGCCATCGCCTCATGGCAGGCGCGCAGTTCGGTGACTTGGGTCTTGAGCAATGCGGTTTCACTGACCAGTTCCTTTGTCGTGTGCTCAACTGCGGCCACCCTCCCTACCACCTTCTTCATGTCCTCCCGGATCAACGCCACATCGGTGGCGACTGTGTCAATTCTCACCTCAAGGGAGGTCCGTATCGCCGTGATGGCCTCGAGGAGATCCTTATTCGAGGGCTCCGCCGCTTCCGCCGGGGCCGCCGTCTCCGTCCGGTCTTCAGCTTGTACATTCTGCCAGGCGAACTTCTCCAACTTGGATTGGGTCGCCGCCCGTAGCGAGCGTCCAGAGGCCATGTTTCCTCTCCCCGCTGCACCGCTCGGAGTCAAGGCGCCACCGCTACTCCCCGCCGCCTGCGGTGAGAGGATTCACCCGGCCTGTCGGCTTTCGCCGCGAACACCCCTCCCCCGGGGTAGATGACCGGGCTCAGCTAGGGAGGGACCACACTCACGGCTCCTGGCTAAGGGCGTCCAACTTCGGAACAGGCCATCACGAGCAGGGCCACCAGTTCACTTGCCCGCCCCTTGCGACCAATCCAGCCACCGTGGTCTCACGACGGCCCGGGGCAGCCGTACTTCCTCTCGGCGGGACAGCAGCCGCTACACTCGTGGATGCTATCTCTGCATCCCCCTGGCAGTGTCCCACAGGAGTTGCCATGTCGCGGGATCCCCGGGGTCCCAAAGTCTCTCCGCAAGGTAGGGTACTCCAGCTGAGCCGCACCGCCTGGCGGCCCCCCCCAAGGCCTCCACCGCTAATCTCCGGGGCGGGCGTCTCACCTCCCAGTAGTAATCGTTAGGCCCGAGACCCGCAGGCCCCTCCCCTGGTACACCAGGCCGCAGACAGGACGTAAAATAGAGGTGGCCCTCAGTCGTTAGAGTCTCTTTCGGGGCTTCCCTCAGCTTGGTCCCTCGCTCAGCAAGGGGGCCACTGCAGTGTCGGGCTCCTCTCCCCATGCAGCCGTATGTTCTGGAGGACCCACGGCCTGTTGGTACTCACTCTGCTTCACGCTCTCCCACACCTGGTACAGCGCTGGCCTCCATGTATTCCGGAGGGGCCACGGCCTGCTGATGCGCACTCCGCCTCACGCTCACCCACTCCCGATGCTGCGCGGTGTGCCGGCCCCCGTCGCCCCCGGGGCCGCTGTCGATTGCGCAGTTGCGGTCCCTGCAAGTCGGGTGGATCGCCACCCCGCTGGGTCAGATGCGACGCAGTCTGCGGTCTGCGTTGGTGTAGGCCGGAGCAGCGGTCTCTCGCGGCGCAGCCCCGCCGCTCTGGAGCACCCTCCGCGGGGAAGCGCTCCGCTAAGGCTCGGTCGTCGGAGCTCTCTCAGGGCAATACAGCCGATCCGCTCGAAACTTGACCAGGATGTCACCGGGCCCCTCAGCGATCCCTCGGTATCACCAGGGCGGGTGCCAGGGCAGTGGGAGTGGGAGTCGGTGATTACAGGATGGTTCGGGAGTTGCGCTCCGGAGCTAAGCTACCGAGCAGCCATTCCCGTTGGCGGTTAGCCACGCCCCCAAAGATGTTTTAAACATGTCTTTTGTTCAACAGGTAGTCAACATTTTTTTTGGCATTAAACTGGATTTTGGATAACTATACAAATGATCCCTTGAATTATTCCTCTAGCTGCTACCAATCAAAATGTACCATTTATTAAATGTTACAATGTAGCTCTGTGTTTCCCTATGGAAGCAGCAATCCTTGGTACTTTGAAAATAGCTTTTGGATATATTTCACTGTAAGGAAATGTTCAACATTAGTTCCTACATGCCCTGCTTTTAAATAGGCCTGGGCGGAGTTCGCGGAGTGCAAAAAAAACTCTGACGCGCTACACAGAGCTCTGCAAGCGGCAGAGTGCGTTAGATTTTCGTTCGCGGTGATTTTCAGTGCTAGATGCTTGTCCGCACTGTGCAATCATCACAAATGGCACCATGCACAGTGCAAGCGGGTGCTGCTTTCCTTTCTGCCGCTCGAGTTGATTTTTACTCGAGCGGCAGCTTTCTCAACGCGAACATACAGTTTCTCAATGCGAGCGGTCGCGAGCATACGCGACCGCTCGCAATGAGAAATCTGACCCCTGCGTTGAGGAATCTCGCCGGGAGTTTGATTTTCCACGCTCGCGCTCGGCAACTTGATGTTGACGATCGCGAACGAGGAAAAATCTCGCAGGGAGGTGCATTTTCCTCGCTCACGCTCGCCAACTTGACGTTGACGAACGCGAGCGAGGAAAAAAACTGCGCTACGCAGAGCAGAGTTTTTTGGAACTCTGCGAGCTCCGCGGAGTGCGTAAAACTCCGCAAACTCCGCTAGCGGAGCGGAGTTCACCGCCCAGGCTTACTTTTAAATATCATCTATCATGCCATTATGGGCAAAAAGGCCTACTTAGGGGTGACTTAATAATATTTAAATGGAAGGTTTAGACCTCTGAAAAGAGGTTATGTTGACAGATAGAATTTGCAGTTAAAAACTGCCACAGGCATGTTACCTGTGTTCAGCTACCAGGCTGCAACTAATGGTAGTCTTTCACATGCAGCCTCCACATGTCCGCACACTCCTGTGCGCACATGTTCACGTGTAACCAGCCCAGTGCCCCATACCCTAGCTGAGCTTTAGTAGCCTTATTATAAAAGCTGGACACCGGTGGTAAACATGCTCAGTCCAATTACGATGTCATTACAGTGTTTGAGACTTGTTAGGGAGACTTACCCGTAGTAAACATCCAAAAATCGGGTGATCAAAAGCACAAAATACTGGTGGACTAAATGGGTGGAACTCATTTGCAAAACTAGATTTCTCCAAACTCAAATTATTTGATGTTAGAATGAGCCAATGTTTGTTAATGATTTTCTGTATTTGGCCAGATGATGAATGTGAGACCTGTCAGCCTTATAGTGGTCTTCCCCTAAACCTTTTGTCTCTTTCCCTCTATTTTTGTTTTGCTGAAATTCCTTTTTGTAGGCATTAGGACCCTGTGCACCTTTACACTGCTAACCGGAGCTAAAGTGCTTGCACTCACTCCCCTAAACATGGTAAAATTGGCTTACACCTGATTGGCATATATAGGTAATATGCCACTTGTTGGGTGGTATACCATATACCCAGGGACTGCAAATTAAATGCTACTAGTGAACCTGCAGTATTTATTGTACCACCCACCTAAGTAGCCCACTAAAACATGTCCCAGTCCTGCCATTGCAGACTGAATGTAATTTTAAATTGCATATTTTGACTTCGCAATATAACTCCCTTGCCAAGCCTAAAACTATCCTTGCATTGCCTTTAAGTCACCCCTAAGGTAGGCCCTATGTAGCCCATAGGGCAGGGTGCATTGTAATTAGGGCTCCCGGTTTTATGGTATTTTTTTTTTGACATTTCCGTCTGTATTTATCCATATTTATTTTTTGTCAACTTTATCTGTATTTATCCATAACTATTATGGGTTTTGTGAAAAAATAAAGCTGAAACTGGTATATTTCCACATTTATTTAACCAATAAATATACAGTCATGCTTGAATGCCTGCCAGGTTTCAGTGATATGAACACCCGCAGAAGATAAATCAATGCACTTATATGAAAATATGCACATTTCAGTATCAGCCTTGTGCATATCTACTGCTGTTTAAGCCTCTTTACTAAAATTCCTTTTTTGTAACCCCCTTACCTATCAGTCCACACAGTTATTGGCCTGGCAATCATGGCAAAGTGTATTTAGAATCACTCAAAAATTACCCAATTTCCATTTTTATCCACATTTAAAAATAAATACAGACAAGAAATAAATGGTTTTCTGTCTGTATTTATCTGTAAAAATCAGTAAAAATGGAAAACAGGGAGCGTTAATTGTAATTAAAAGGTTGAACATGTACTTTTAAGTTTTACATGTCCTGGTAGTCAACAACTGCTGAATTAGTTTTTCTTACTGTGAGACCTACCTGTCCCGTAGGATAACATTTGGATGACGTATTACATTTAATGAGTGCTAACTTCTGATTGGGGATAGATAAGCATTTCATGTTTGGTTTCTATGAAATAGCAATTAAAAATCCTCTTTAATAGTAAAGTCGGTTTTTAGAAGACAATTTTGAAAATGCCACATTTAGAAAGTTGGGATTTTTAATTTCCATAGCCATTTGCTGCCTGCAGGCTGTCCTAGGTCACATTACTGGGTGTAGTTGGCAGTTAGACTTTGTGAGTTCCTCCCAGACAGTCAAACAATAGAGGGATTAGGTGTGCCTGAATGGTCCATCTGCTGGCAGGATTGGGGGTGGCGGAGCTGGGCACAGCCCCACTTGCAACTGAATAGGCTGTGCTCTGCCTTCACACAAAGGATTTTTCACCCCTGCATTGTTCCTGCAGCCAGATTGCAGCCAGGCAGGAGAGTCAGGAAATTCCAAGCACTTCAAAGAGAAACCATTAGAAACTTCTTCTAATTTCAAAGAAGGCACCAGGTATAAAATAGGGCCCTCAGACCCACTCTTCAGTTCACCTTCTGGACCGACAGAAGGAATTTCAGAGGGCTGCCTGTTTCTGTGGCCTGCTGTGTACTCCATAAGACTGTTTTGCTACATCTGGAAGGACTGCTTTGCTGCCTGGAGCCTGTCTTGAACCCTCAGAGGCCTGTCCTGCTGTTTGAGTCCTACTTCTTCACCTGAACCCAGGACTACACGAGTGATTCAAAGGGCTAGGTTTCTGAATTCCTGTTCAGAGCCACAGGGACATAACAGGCTCCCACCATCTTGAACCTGCACCGGGTTCCAGCCTGAGTGAGTCCTGAACCCCCAAGAGGTGCCCCTCCAGTCTTTGACGCTTTGTTGTGGTGTTGAAGGTGGCCAGATAGCCAAAATTCAAAACTTGGAACTTAAAACATTTTTGGCTAAAAACTTCTCTGAGAACCGAGAGAAGACCGGGATCAACTTATTCGTCTGTCTGCCCAAGGTGCATCACCGATCGGCCTGACTTTGCGGCAACTTCGGCTACATTCTTTTCCACAGCAGCAAATCCTGTTCAGTGGTCCTTCAACAATGGGGTATCCAGCCTCCTAGAACTGTCACAGACTACAGCCTCCTGCCTCGTCCCGCTGGAGATTTTTGACTTCCCAAAAAGTTCTACTGATTGGCTTTTTTTATTTTGGTGTCAAACAAACAAAGCAGTAGGCTTTACTTAGAGGCAATGTGTCAAGTATTTATGCTGCAATTCAAACAGCAAATAGAGTGAAAACACAATGCAAGAAAAATCCCACATCACTTTAGAAAACATAAATTAAAATGCAATCATTACTTGAGACCAAATTGACAAAAATCCGATTAGTAGAACCAGAGATATGCAATTTCAAAGTTTTAAGTAAAAATACTGTCTGGACGCACAAAGCACTAACTGAGGTTGAGTGGTCACCCGTACTGGGATCAATCAATCAATCAATCATATCACTTGTAAAGCGCACTACTTACCCGTGAGGGTCTCAAGGCGCTGGGGGTTGGGGGGTGCTGCTATTGCTCGAAGAGCCAGGTCTTGAGTCACATGTTCAGCATGACCATGTACAGGGACCAAGTTAGGCCTGCTTGAACAAAGTACCTTACATTCTGGTTGGGAGCATTGAGAGATCCAGTGAGAAGGATGTGTGATGCAGCGGCGGTTCCAAGGATGTTGTGGGGCTGCGATGCCGATTCCTGTATCATCAATGAGGATGCTGTCGACAAGGTGCTGTGTAAAAGATGCATAGAGCAGTGGTGGTTCAGAGGAGGCTGCGAGGAGTTGCATCACACTGCATTGGTTCTGACCGCAAGACAACAGCTGGGCTGGTAGAGCACATTCAGGCCTATTTCCAAGGGTCCTACACTTGGGGGGAAAGACTCACAGCAGACGGAGTTACAGGTGCTGGATTCAAGAAGTTTGGAGACTTTTCTGTTCCTGAGGCTCTGATAAGGAGGCCAGCCAACAAGCTCTTGCAGTCACTTGGTTGGTCCTGGGATCAAGATGCAGGTCCAGTCCTTTCACTCAGGCAGTGAGGCAGCAGAGTGTCAGTGCTACTTGCAGAGCAGCACAGCAGTCCTTCTGAGTCTCCACATGCTCTGAGGTGTATTGAAGAGTTGGGTCTAAGGGACCAATATTTATACCTGGGGCCCACTTTGAAGTAGGAGAAGGTTCTCATGGGTTTCCATTCCCAGATCTGATTGGAATGTCCTGTCTTCATGTATTGGCTCCAGCTTGTCTGGGGTCAAAATAGACAGCCCCTTTGTGATTTTGCTCAGGCAGAGCCTTTGTGATGTGCAAGTGTGGTAGGTAACAGTTTTTCCCCCTCTTCGAGTCACAGATGGCCCATCCTGACAACACCTGTGGTCCTTTGTCTCACTGTCTCAGAGAAATACACAAAGACAACCAGCTACACATTCACATAACCAGGAAACAGGCTGTAGGCACCAAATGGTCAGGACAAGAAAATGCCAACTTTCTAAAAGGTCACATACAGAGACATAATGAGGACAAACATAAATACACAATTGTTTTACAACAAACTCTTGTTATGGTACCCACTCAACATTCATACACACTCACTGTACATAACAACATATGCATATGTTTGACCATCAATATTTTGAAGCATATTATACAAAATCACAGCCTTAACAGTTCTGCTTTTTCATGCTCAACAAGGAAACCAATGTAATGTATTCTTTCCACATTTGTACACATTCCTTCATAAATGGGCTACACAACCATGTAAAACTAATGATCCTAGTGGACAGGTAATCTATTCCATCAGTTTTTATTTTTATCCCACCCAACATGTCCTATTTTCATGCTTGCATGGTTGCGTTGTGATAGTCGACGCGTTTCGAACCCATTTTGTTTTGAGTTCTCCTCAGGACTCAGAACTAATATGTACTCTAAATAAAAACGAAAAACGAAAAAAATCACTTTAACCATTTTATACCAACTGCGCTATTTTTTAATCTGTTTCACAATTATATTCATGATTCAGTTACCTCAAATCCATCGGTTATATGCCTGAAACTGCGACCTTCACTTGCCATTTTGTTCCAATCTATAAACACATAATCATACCATCTGATCATTCTCTGACTGCAGCACCTAAACTCCACTACTTATCCCAATCTTATCACAACCGGGCTTACCTCTACTCAATCGTTACACATCCAGTTTTTCTATTTTGCACTCTAAAAACAAACACAAAGAACGACCTGTAGTTAGTTATACTACGCGTGCGCGAACCATACATCGGTCCAGTAAAACGCACTCTGTAGTTCTAGAACCACTATAATTAAACCTGTTTTCACAAGGATACTGTCCATTGTTCCGCTGTTCCGAGAATGTAAACTCACCGATGATGCGAGCTCTGTTACTTTCCGCAGTTTCAACCTCCGCTCCTTTGCACGTCTCCTCGCCCGTTTGAATTAAGGCACTGTCTGCTTCCATGAGGGTGGCACATTCACTATGTTCATTTCGTTCTGCGTCATAAACGGTCCCGTAACTGAGAATTCTGGGGCATGTAGTTTATCTGAAAATTTGATCTTTCAGCGGTATAACTGTACTGGAAATAGATTCTGTCCTTCAGACATTTCGTTTAGTCTCTGGGATGTTGTTTTGAAAAATAATATTAAAAAGGCTTCCTTTTGATTGCGTAATGCGTCACTGTCTCCTCCCCGGGGAGACGATTTAATGGCCATCAAAACAGTCCAACTCAGATCGGTCTTCAAATGTCCTTTTTCCACCCAATGTTGGACTAATGGCGCAGTCATCACCTTTTTCCTTATTCTTGATTTATGCTGGGTTATTCATTGACGAATTTCCTGATGAGTTTTTCCGATATATGCCAGCTCACACGGTCATTTGACCACATAGACCACATTTTTCATTTTACAATTTGTAAATGTCTTGTGTGACCATTTTTTACTTTTGTATGTGAATTCAGTCCCTTCCATTGTCTGGCTACAACATGTACATGTTCCGCATTTGAAATGTCCTTCTACCGGATTCATATTCCATATTTGACGCAAACCTGTTTTTTTCTTTTTTGTTGGCAGCTCTGCTCCGACAATTTAACTCCCAATGTGATGATTTTACTTTAGAGCAAATAGCAAAAATGCAAATGATTTGTCAAAATTTTCAATTAGATGCCAGTTTTCTCTTATGATTTTTTTGAATTGGGTTGTCTTTGGACAAAAGGTTGAAACACACACCATTTGGTCATTTTTCCGTTTTTCTGTAGCAATGTCTCACGTGGGGTCCACCATGCTCGTTTCAATGCTCTTTTTAGCAATTTTTTGGGGTATCCTCGGTCTGTCAATTTCTTTTTTAATTCTTCAGCATGTGCAAAATATTGCATTTTTTCTGAACAGTTACGCCTTATTCTAAGAAATTGGCCATACGGCAAATTGTCCCGAAGGGATCACGGGTGAATGCTGGTATAATGCAATGCATTATTTCTGTCAGTTGGCTTAGAGAATAAGGTAGTTGATAGCTGCCCATTGGAGTCCACCACCACCACATCTAAAAATGAAATCTTTGTTTTGTTGTTCGTCATCGTGAATTTAATATCTGGTGACCTATTATTCAACCATTTGCTGAAATTATTTAAACTTGAATCATTGCCGTCCCAAATGCAAACAATATCATCAATAAATTTGAGCGACTTGACAATGTGGTGGACAAATGGTTATTCTGGTAGATGTATTTTTCTTCAGATTTGGCCATAAACAGTATGGCCAGCTCTGGAGCTAAGGGACAACCCATAGCTGTCCCTTTGATTTGCATGAAATACTTGTGCTGAGATTTGAAGAAATTGTTTCGTAATGCAAATTCTGCCAGCAAAAAAATGAAACTTGTCGGGACCTGGTGGGGTCTTGGTTGTTCCTCCAAAAATGATTCAATTGCACCCAGGCCATTTTCCTGCGGAATTTGTGTATATAGGGACGTGACGTCAAATGTCACCAATATGTAGTTGAAGAGTCAAACTGAAGCTGTTCGATTTTATTGATGAAATCTGATGTGTCCCTCAAATATGATGGTACTTGTTTGACCAAAGGTTTTAAGAAAACATACTTTGCGATGGGTTCCAAAATTGAGTCCACACCCGACACTATTGGGCACCCTGGTGGAGTGATAGGGTCTTTATGCAATTTAGGTAGTAAATACAGCATTGGTATTCGGGGATACTTTTTTTTTTAAGAACTCGCATTCATGTGGTCCTATGTATCCTTCTTCTAATGCTCGATTGGCAATTCCTGCTATCTTTATTTGTAGTTCACTGGTTGGATTATTCAGGATCTTTCTGTAGCACTCAGTATTATATACCTGCTTTTCACCTTCTTTTCAATAATCATCAATACCCCAAACAAAAAGATTGGAACAAAACAGTAAGTGAAGGTCGCAGTTTCAGGAATATAACCGATGGATTTGAGGTACTGTATCATGAATATATTCATGAAACAGATTAAAAAATAGCGCAGTTTGTATACAATGGTTAAAGTGATTTTTTTGTTTTTTATTTAGAGTACATATCAATTCTGAGTCCTGAGGAGAACCCAAAAAAGCGGGTTCGAATTGCGTCGACGATCACAACGCAACCATGCAAGCATGAAAATAGGACGTGTTTGGCGGGATAAAAATAATAAACTGATGGAATAGATTACCTGTCCACTAGGACCATTGCATGGTTGTGTAGCCCATTTATAAAGGAATTTGTACAAATGGTGAAAGAATACATTATATTGGTGTTGGAAATGGCCCTTTTTCCAGGGTTATCCCCAAACATTTTGCTTCTTCCTCCTATTTTTTACTACCCTGTGTTTGTTGGCTATAGGACTCTGGGCCCTTTACCACTGCTGGTCAGTGCTAAAGTGCATATTCTCTCTGTGTAAATTGTTATTGTGATTGGTTATCCATGATTGGCATATTTGATTTACCAGTAGGTCCCTAGTAAAGTGCACTGAGTGTGCCAGAGCTGGTAAATCAAATGCTACTAGTGGGCTTGCAGCACTGATTGTGCCACCCACATGAGTAGCCCTGAAAAGATGTCTCAGGCCTGCCACTGAGGTGCCTGGGCGCAGTTTGTTAACTGCCATGTCGACTTGGCAAGTGCACCCACATGCCAGGCCCTACCCTTCCCTTCTCTTACACATTGGACACCCCTATGGTAGGCCCAGGGTACCCCCCTGGGCAGGGTGCAGTGTATGTGAAAGGCAGGACATGTACTGGTGTGTGTAACATGTCCTGATAGTGAAATACTGCCAATTTAGTTTTTTACTATTGAAAGTCTATCTTGCACAAAGAGAACAAAGACATTTTGGGGTATAAGTATCAGGCCCAAAACCCCAAACTTTTAGATCATTCCTGGAATTCAAGAGGAACCTTTGCCAAGGAGAAGAGCTGGAGAGACTGAGGAGAGGTACTGCCCTTGCTGTGTGTCTGGGGTTGGCCTGCAGTTGCTGTTTCTGCCAAGGAAAGGAGAAGGACTTTGCTGTGTGCTGTGTCCCCTGCTTAAAGGAGATCTCCAAGGGCCTGAAGTGAGCTGGCCTCCTGTTCTGAAGTCTCAGGGACACAAAGACTTCACCCCCAGCTCCCCTGAACTCTGTGAGTTCTGACCTGCCAAGAGGTGCCTGTGTCAGTTTTGGGCCTCTGGAGGTTGTTGCTGCTGTTTGGGAGTTGGAAGAAAGAAGAGACTCAAGGAACTACAGAAATCGACGCATCGCTCTTTTTGCGGCTGTTTTCCCGACGCATCTCCACGGTGCAAGAAGATTTTCCATGCATCGCCACGCCGATGCGGAATCCACAGCAGCGCCTGTCACCGCTGCAAGAATCGAGGGATCGCGGCTGAAGAGGACCAACGCAGTGCCGCTCGCTGCTGCCGCATCGATGCCGACGCATCCCGGATTTCCATGCATCGTACCTGTGCAAAAAGTTCTTCCGATGGATCACCCGCGGACTGGAACCATCACGAAGAATCGACGCATCACTCCCCATACAGACAGGATTCGACGCAACTTGTCCTCTGCGTGTCGCAGAACTGTAGCATCGCCTCCCCAAGGACTCAGGAGTGTCGCATCTCTTTGTTTTCCGACTCTGCGGCTGTTTGGCTTTTGGAACTTTGACGCATCTACAGGTACTTTGGTGAAAAGTCACGCATCCATAGTTTTCTATGGTACAAGTTCTTGAAATCTTTTGAAAGTCATAGTTTTAACTGTGTATGTTGGACTTTTGTCGTTTTGGCCTTGTTTAGATTAGATAAAGATACTTTATTTTTCTAAACTGGTGTGGTGTCCATTTGTGGTATTTTCACTGTGTTACTGTGAGTGTTGGTACAAATACTTTACACATTGCCTTTGGGATAAGCCTGTCTGCTTGTGCCAAGCTACAGAGGGGGTGAGCAGGTGTTATCTAAAGTGTGTATCCCCTTACCCTGACTAGAAGCAAGGGCCCCTATTTGGACAAAGGTACCTACCTCTGCCAACTAGAGACCCCCATTTCTATCATTGGGGGTCAGCGGTGAGGATTTGAACCTGTATTTGTACTTGACCCACAGTCATTGGTGTACATCACTAGTTTAGTGCAGACCACTACTCAACCACATACTGTGTTTTGTTTCTGGTTCTATTTTTGAGTGACCCTTAAAGTATCCACGCATCATGTCTCAGAAGGGTAAACCAGCAAGTGAGATGGTAGAACTGGAGTTTGATATTGAAATGTTAAGTAGTTACAAAGTAGGTCAACTCAAGCAGTTCTGCAGGAACTTTGGATGTCCCATGAAGAGCAGCTCCAGGAAGGAGGAGCTACAGTAGGCCTTAAGGGCCTGGTGGGAGGCCAGAGAGGCTGTGGAGGCAGAGAATGCAGAGGTGGATGAGGATGCACAAGGGGATGGTTTCAGATCACAGGTTCTGCCTGTGGGAAGAGCAGCCTCTAGGGCTGGCAGCAATCATTCCTCTAGCAGTTTGGTTTCCTTGTTGGGCATGAAAAGGCAGAACTATTAAGGCTGTGATTTTGTATAAAATGCTTCAAAACATTGATTGTCAAACATATGTATATGTTGTTATGCACAGTGTTGAGTGGGTACCATAACAAGAGTTTGTTGTAAAAAAAATTGTGTATTTATGTTTGTCCTCATTATGTCTCTGTATGTGACTGATTTTCAAACGATATCTGAAAAAAGAAAAAAATGATAATTACTGATCACTGATATTAAGTGGGTGCTCAGAAAAATAAGTGTGCAAAAGAATTTTTACAGTACTGGCAAATTGTGTTGGGAATATATTTAAGGTGGCCTAGCCTTACTGAAGTTATTAGGGCCCATCCCCTGGGTAGTGAGAACTTTCTAAAAGGGGCACTCTCAGAATTGTGAATTCATACCCGACTTCACCATTAAAAAGTGTTCTAAATTACATTTCTTCTGATACCAAACTCAATATTCTTACCTACTCCCAATTGAAATGTGTCAGTTATTAAAGGTAATACGGTAACCCAATGTTATCCTAGAGGAGAGGCAGGCCTTACAGTAGTGAAAAAAGAATTTAATAGTTTTTCACTACCAGTGCATGTAAAACTTAAAAGTACATGTCTAACCCTTTAAATATACTGCACCCTCGAACCTACCCAATGTGTGAATTGTATGTATTAAAATGGAAGGTTTATGCCTGGAAAAAGGTTTTATTATGCCAGGTCAAAATGGCAGTTTTAACCGCACACACGTTTGAAGGGCTACTTAAGTGGGTGGCACAATCAGTGCTGCAGGCGCACTAGTAGCATCTAATTTACAGGCTCTGGGAACATGTAGTACCACTTTACTAGGGGCTTACAGTAAATTTAAATGTGCCAATTCAGTGTAAGCCACGTTTATCATGGTTGAAGGAGAGAGAACAGCACTTTAGCACTTGATAGCATGGTAAAGGGCGCAGAGTCCTAAAAGCCAACAACGAGTTAAAAAAACAGGAGGGTAAAGGCAAAACGTTTGAGTATGACACTACAGAAAGGGCCAAGTCCAACACTGCCTGTTCAAATGCTAAGTCATCTGGTGTTATGTGCTCAGTGGTGGACTAAAGAGCGACTTGTTGGTAAGGCCTGTACTGTTTGGTTGCGAGTCTTCAATGTCAATGTTGCAAAAAACACTGTTGGACCTGGCCCTTTTGCAGGTTTATCACCCAACTTTTTTGTCTTTTGCCTCCTATTTTTCTGACCTGTTTTTTTGGGGCTTTAGGACTCTGGGCACTTAACCACTGCTGATCAGTGTAAAAGTCCATATGCTCTCTGTGTAAATTGTAAATTCTGATTGGTTATCCATGATTGACATATTTGATTTACTGGTAAGTCCCTAGTAAAGTGCACTATGTGTGCCCAGGGCATGTAAATTAAATGCAAATAGTGGACCTGCAGCACTGGGTGTGTCACCCACATGAGTAGCCCTGTAAACATGCCTCAGGCTGCCATTGCAGTGTCTGCAAGTGCAGTTTTAAACAGCCATGTTGACCTGGCAAGTGCAACCACTTGCCAGGACCAAATCTTCCCTTTTATAACACCCCTAAGGTAGGCCCAAGGCACTGCCATGAGCAGGGTGCAGTGGATGTAAAAGGTAGGACATGTACTGGTGTGTTATAAATGTCCTGATAGTGAAACACTGCCAATTTCGTTTTTCTCTATTGCAAGGACTAGCTCTCCCAGAGGTTATCATTGGAGCTGCCTTTTAACATTTAACAATTGTAACTTACAATTGGGAACAACTAGAGATTTGGAGTTTGGGCTCTCTGAGCTCAGAATTTACAAACATATCTTTTAGTAAAGATGACTTTTAAATTGTGTGTTTGAAAATGGCACTTTTAGAAAGTGGCCATTTTCTTTTTTAAGCATCCTGTGCCTCTGCCTGCCTGTTGACAGTGGTGGGTGGTGACTCAACACTGGAGAGTCGTAGAGGGGACCGAGAGACAAACTCAGTGGGGGCAAAAATGATAATTAAAAAAATAAAAATGTACTTACCATTGTTTCGCTCTTCTCCGTGGTTTATTCTTTCTTCTGGTGTCAGCGTGACAGCACCTCATGGAGCCTCAGGCAACCCCCTTCTGCAATTCCTGACGTTGCTCTCATGCTGCAGATGAGCAGCATGAGAGCATCACCAGGATTGGCTGGAGCAGGCTGCCGAAATGCTCCAGCAGGCACAGGGGGCCTGTGCTTGTTCTCCACCCAGCTGTCTAAGACAGCTGGGTGGAGAGGTTTACACTCCGCATGTCAGAAGTGACCTGTGCAGTGTAAACTGGTGGAGTGACCACCACTCCCCTGCTGCCAGTCAGCAGCAATGACCGCCCTCAAACACTGCTCGGGCTGGAAGCAGTGAAAAATAAAACATTAATTCATTTTATTACCGTTTTATTTTTCACTTTTGCTGCACTGGCAGTAGGGGGGGTTGACGCGCCGCCTCCGTAATGGGGGGCCGCCGCTGCCTGTGGAATCAACATCTGGTTTACCTGATGGGGACTTGTTTGTGCATGCATTATAGACAGTCACACAAAGGGAGTTGAGGTGTGCCCAGCATATCCTGATGGTCCATCACCAGGCTGATGGGCCTTCCTGAGCTAGAGTGGTGGGAGGAGCTGTCACCTGCACCTGAATAGGGCTGTGCTTGGCCTCTCACAATGCTGTCTCCACCCCCCTGGAGTGTGTCTGGAGCCAAGACCAGGCAGGACAAGAACTTGTGCTCTACATAGACAACCTTTTGAAGAATGCCTACTTGAAAGGCCAAAAGGGGTACAAGTATTGGACCTGAAAACCCCAGAGTTTTAGACACTTCTGGATCAAGAGGAAATTCTGATAGGAGAAGAGTTGAAGAGCTGTGAGGAGGAGTCTTGTTTGGTTCAGATAAAGATACTTTATTTTTCTGAACAGATGTGATGTCCATTTGTAGTGTTTTCACTGTGTTACTGTGTCTTATGTACAAATACTTTACACACTGAGTTTGACAATCTTTGGGGCTCATTACGATGACTGGCGCCATCCAGACGTGCCCGCCACCGCGGCGGAGACAACCAATCCAGAGCCACCGGCGTGCGGAATGACGTCCCTCCCTCCGTACAAATTATGATGCGCGAAACAGTCAGGCCCACCGCCGCGGAGAAACCGGCCATCCTGAGCATACGGAAGCACCACAGCGGAGCGCCCAATTGATACCCGGAGCCGACCGCCATGGACCCGGCACTACACGTCTTCCCGGCGCTGTACATGATACACCTCCAGCAAGCCATGGACCGTGGCGGACGCCGCCGCAGGTACGCGATTACACAACTCTGCACACAAACACAACCCACAACTCCATGGCTGATGGAAGGTTCCTGTCCCCACCAGACACCCTGGTGGGGACAGGAACACAACCACAGGTGTAGCCACACATGTCCCACCTGCCACAAGGCCACCCCTCCACACCCAGGCCACCATGTCCGCGACCCGGAAATAATGCCCAGGACACGTGACCGCAGCGGAGAATCCGCGAGAAACAATGCACACAATGCAGCAGGCTGGGCCAGCGCTAGGCAGGGGCAGTGCCCAAAGTACACAGGGCAACACCTCAACACTCCACACACTAGGCCCACCCACACCATGAAGGGACATGGCATGTGATCTCCCTTTGCCCCACATGCCCAAAAAGCAGCCAGGTGAACACACACACTGCACCACACAACAAACAACTAGGGAGACAGACTCATCAGGTGTGGCTGCAGAGTAACACACAGCGCACAAGCACTGGGCCAGAGGAACACACACACCACAACAACACCACACTCATGGCAAGTAAACTGAGTACAAGCACAATTTAAACACACACAGACAATGAACAAACACACCAATGGACACACAGCCTGCCAAGTCACACAGACATACCCCACACTGACACACAGCAACAAACACAGACCACATGCCAACAGCAATGGAGGACAACAAATAGGTAACTCAAAGTGAGGTGCACACTAATGGAATGGCAAGGAGCTGAACACCACAAATGTGTACATCACATGCAAGGGAAGGAACACATCACATCCACCCCAGCCCAAAAAACCACACATGGCAGTCACAGTCAGTGAAGTCAAACCACAGTCAACTCACTGCAACAACTCAGGGAGACATCAAGGCGACCCATGAATAGGCACAGGGATGAATGGAAGGGTATGAAGTCCAACTCTGATCAGCCACACATCTGAATTCAAATACATCACAGGAGTATGTCAGCAGCACAACACACAGGGGCCATTGCAACACTCCATGACAGTCAAAAACAAGTATGAACCTCCACACAACCCCCACACCCATCACACCAGCAGCACACAACACCACTGACAAACACACAGAAGCTTGCCAATAATATCCAGTCAAGACACTGACAATCAAACACACCCCCTGGGTGGTATCCACAAACATCTCACACACACAGGTATGGCAGTACCACTGTACGCACAAAAACAACAGTCAAACACAGAACACAATCAAAACACACACACAGAACTACTACAACAGACAAGACCTGTGCAGCTAAACAGTGCCAAACCAATGAGAGCACAGACACAACAGGAGTACACAACCACATCAGTCACGAAAAACGCACAGACAACATACCACAACACATATAAGAAGTGCATCCACAAAAAACAATAATGGAGACCAAAAGGCAGAAATGGGCCTACAATGACACAGAGACAGACATACCACAACACACATCCACACAAAATGGTGTCACAGTGTACCACACGTCTGCACATGCACAACCATGACCAGAGACACATCAAATGTGAGAGGAGAAAACACCAAGGATGCACATGAAACAAGCACTGCAACCACAATAGACCTCAGTCCATGTGACAGACACACAAGTAAGGCACACCACAATGGCAACACACCTGAATCAAACACAACCACAACACACACACACACTGACAGGAAAATAGAACACCACACACAGAGCAACAGTCAACTGCATGACACAACACAAACACTGCACACATCCACATCAGTCACAACACATGCACAGGCAAAGATATCAACATGCTACAAAAGCCAAACATCAGGGGGTGCACAACACATGCACAGGCAAAGATAGGCATGACAATATATCTTTGTACCCCCTCTTCTACCCGAGTGCAGTGCTGGCACACTGTTCCAGTTTGACACCACCATTGCATGTCGTATTGTGAAGTGCAATAATCTATATGTTGATTTTATATCAATGATGTGTATGTTTGTTGTTTCTTGCATAGGATAAATTCTGAGACCTGATACTAAGCAAGTATCTTTGCATGCTTCTGTTTGTTTTGTCAGTATATGTGTTGAATATGCACAAAGACCCCAGGAATATGAGCCATATAGGGATCATAAAGTCCTGATGAAAGCCTCTTGAGCTTAGTGGCAAATAAAAAGTCTGAAGCATGTCGACTAAGAATTAAGATGTGGGTCATTAATTTCCATTTCCAATCCTTATATTTTTAATTGTGTCTGGAAAAAAAAACAAAAGCAATACAGTATTGTTTTGTTTTCAGGACCATTTTATTTCTTCTTTTAAATCTTTATTTATACATTTTCAATATCAGCATCTAGAAAGGCCAAGAATACTGCTTAATCATTGGCATGAGTGGTACAATAGGTCATTAAAGAAGAGAATGCCAATACAACAAAAGGGGAAAGAAAAATTGAAATGCAACACACATTGGACTCAGAATCCCACATAAACATGCAATGACTCGGTAACATTTCAGGGGGTACATTTCCGTAATACCATACATAAAAAGGAGTATCTCCATTAAATAACAGTAGAGTTTAGCTCACTTAATCCTCATTGGAGTCACCTGCAATAGATAATAAATAGTTCATTTGTGGTTGCCAAATATCCCTGGGTCTAAAAGTAATTGGTTGCAGAGAGGCATTTTAGTTCACAAGTTGTTTCACAGTAGGATACATCTTTTATCCATGCCGTCTCTGTAGGGGAAGCAGAAGCTCCCCAATGTAGTAAGATTTGTCTCTTGGCAAGTAGAAATGCAATAGCAGTGAAGCATCGTATTCTCAATGGTAGCAGCTTAATTTACCCCAATAAGGCCATTAGCGGGTCAGGTGCAAAGGTCTGACCAATCATTAAGGATAAGTTGGAATAGACGTCACTCCAGAAAGTTGCTACCACCCCACATGTCCATGTCAGGTGGAAAAAATCAGCATGATCCACTCTCCACTTAGGATTTTTCACGAATTGGAAAACTCAAGTCTCGCACCGCTGCGACTCTTGATTTCTCCACCTCGGTGGGCCTTAGTTGCAAAGATGCATGATATATTTTAGAGACTAGGTGACCATTATCAGGAGCGGCAATCACAAGTGAAAGTGGAGGAAAATCACCCAGCTCAGATGGGTATGAGGGCAACACATCGCGAAGCGTGCTGTGCAAAAGGTGAAATACGAAGGTCTCCATGGTCGTAGATCTTTCCCCTCGAGTTAGCGCTGCGATGGATTTAAGTGTACTGTCTTCAAACAAGTCACCCATTGTTCCCAAGCTGTGTGCGATTAGCATGCGCTCTACCAACTGTTCCAAAGTGAGTGGGAGCCAGGGATTGCCCGACAGAGAAAGATGTGGGGAATAAAGAATATAGCTTCCCAAATATTGGAGCAGTTTGCTTCAGGCCCAACTAGCAGTGGAGAGCGTGTGTATGGCATTGGGGTCGCATGACACACAATGAGGTAAAATAGTGGACAGTAGCTGCTGCGACAGTTGGGCACCCTCAGGTTTTAGAAATGGCAAGCGTGAGTTGGGGTGATACCAGTAAAAAGTATAGTGGGCATGAGCAACATAAAAATAAAGCTGAAAATCAGGGATACCAAGGCCACCACGTTCATATGGGAGCATGACGACCTCCCAGCGGATACGGGGTTTTGAGATCTGGCCCAAATTACAGAATGAGGAGACTATGTGGTAAAGAAACTATTTGTCAGTGGAATTGTGATGTTTAAAAATAAATATAAAAAATGAGGTAATATAACCATCTTGATAATGCCATTCTAGCCGCCATTAGGCCTGTGTGGTGAACTCCGCTTTGTTCGCAGAGTTTGCTGAGTTTTTCTCATTCTGTGCTCCGCGGAGCTCGCGGAGTTCCAAAAATAGATTTTCCCCCACTTGCACGGAGGAAAATCCAATGCTAGACTGCTACCCAGCGATATTTCTCGATGAGGGCGGTCGCAGATGGTCACTACCGCTCGCATTGAGAAACCTTCTGTTCGCGTTGAGGAAGCTGCCGCTTGAGTAGAACTTCTACTCGAGCAGCAGAAAGAAGCTGCGCCCTCTTGCACTGCGTTTGATGCCATTCACGCTAATTTTACAGCACGGTACAAACACCAGGCGCTAAAAATCAGCGCAAACGGCACGAGGTAACACACTCCGTAGCTCGCGGAACTCCGTGTATACCATGGTGGAGTTTTTTTGTCATAGTGGAACTCTGTGAACTCCAACCAGGCCTTCCCACCATGCCTACAGGAGTCATATCCACCTTTCTACCCGAGACTCAAATTTTCCCAGAGCTGGGCCATAGTTGCACCATATCACCTCTGCATGATTTCGATGGATTTGGATGCCTAAATATTTAACAGAGTCTAGGCGTCATTGTAAAGCGAAGTCCAGGCCACTAGTTACTGTGGCATCTGTAAGCAGAAATATTTCAGACTTACTCCAAATAATTTGGAGGCCCGAAAAATCGCCAAAACGCTGCACCTCGCGAATGAGTGGAGATAAATTGACATCGGGGTCACGCACAAAAAGCATATCATCGGCATAAAGTGAGCCCAATAGTGGCACTCGTGAGAACCTGAGGCCCCTGTGTAGATGCCTCTCCTGCAGGTTGCGAACCAGGGGATCCATGGCGATTATAAACAAAAGAGGGGACAGAGAGCATTCCTGCCGAGTGCCACATGAAAGAGGGAGTGGTTCTGTAAGTGTACCATTAAGTCGTTATTGGGCCACAGATTTGTGATAAAGTAAACAAATCAAGGAGTGAAAACCATTGGGGATGCCCAGCTTAGGAAGGGTGGCATGGAGAAAAGGCCACTCGAGAGAGAGTCAAATGCCTTTTTGGCATCTAATAGTACTACCGCCGATGGGACAGAGGGGGAGATTTGATTGAGTGTAGCAAAATGGGTACGCAAACTGATGGAAGTAGAGCGATGCGGGATAAAATCCAATTGCATCAGAGAAATAATGCACTCCATCAATAAAGAACGATGAGTAGCCAATATCTTAGCCAAAATTTTGTTATTGTGATTAATAAGGGAGAGGGGCCTATAAGATGAACGAAGAGTTGGGCGTTTGTTTGGCTTGAGCAAGAGAGTGATTACGGCTTCTCGCATTGTGGGTGGGAGGGCACCGCGTTTGAGCGATTCAGCGTATACTTCCAAAAGATGGGGAGCTAGAAGGTGTTTATATGTTTTATAGAAGTTCCCATGAACCCATCCAGCACAGGAGCCTTAGTGCTTCCCAAAGTATTGATAGCCTGCAAGATTTCCTCACATGTAATCGGGGAGGCTAAAAATTGCTGGTGGCTCAACTCAAGCCAGACCATGGTGATGTCAGATAAGTAATCAACCAGCAAACCCTCATCTTCCCCGGGACAGGCTGTAAAAAGTGTTTTGTAATAGTGGATGAAACCCGCCAATATGGCACCACCATCTGTGATTTCAGTACCTTCAGTGTGCCCCAACTTGGTCACATAGGTAGCCTGGTGGGGGGGTCGGAGCAAGCGAGCCAATGTCTTGCCGGGACATTCACCCTCACCGTAGCTGTGAGCTTTAGCATATTTCCCAAGGTAGTTAATCTCCTGTGTCACGATTACATGGAACTCATGCAGAAGATTTGACCTGTCTCGGAGACGGCCGGGGAGCACTGCAACAGTTTCGGCAGTCTAAAGAGCGAAGTGCATTCTCTACTTTTGTGAGGTCCTGTTGTATGCTACAGAGAATTCCTGCATGTTTTGAAATACAAATTCCCCTAATGTAGGCTCTAAAGGCCTCCAATAGGATGGAGTGTTTCTCAACAGTTCCAGCATTAATGGAGAAATATTTGACAACGGCCTCACGCGCTTCCGAACGGAAAGCCATATCCATCAATGCATCAGTAGGGAAACTTCAATGGTGGACCAATGGAGTATATGTAAGAATCGCTAGCGTGATAAGCACTGGGGTATGATCCGACAGTCTGTGGGGAAAAGGGGCAATCATGTGCATCCACAAGAGAGCAGTGAGAGACAAGTACCAGAGGTCTATGTGAGGCAACACATTGTGCGAGGCCAAATAAAAGGTGTAATCTTGCTGACCGGGATACTTATGGCACCAGGCATCATTCAAATGAAACAAGTCAAGCATGTCCAGTAATGTCTGATGTGACCTTTGTTTAGCAATGAGCGGAGAGCCAGTGGAGTCCAGGGCAGGCTGGCGAGTGAGGTTAAAATCCTCACCCATAATAATATAAACAGCCAGGTAAAGACTTAACTTTGTGGATAACTTTAGGAAGAAATCTGGGAAGTTAGTGTTTGGGCCATACACACTAATGAGAAGCACGGGTTGGCCCAGAAGCTCTCCAAACACAATAAGATGTGGCCAGCGGGATCAATGGTGAGTTTGAGCAGGTGAAAGGGGACCGATCTGTGCACCAATATACATACTCCACTAGAGTAGGAGCTATAGAAGAAGAAGTATTGGTGGAGGCCCCAAGTGGCAGCGTAATTGCAGTCTGACCTACGGACCAGGTGTGTTTCCTGGAGGAAGGCAATATGAATCGCATGGCGGCGCAAATAGGGCAGCACCTGCCTACCCATCCTAGGGTTATTTATGCCCCTATTGTTCCATGTCACACATGAAAGTTGCAGTGTTGGATCCCTAATACTTGAAAAAAGTGTGATGTATTGAAAAAGGAGTCAACACTGTTACCTCGTCGATAAAATTCCAGCTGTTCCATGAAAGTAAAATAGTAGTACTGATCAAACAAACAAATAAACAGTTAACATTTCCCTCCACCCATAAGGACAACTGCAGAACCCACGTAACGCTAGCACAAAACAAGAAACCAAACATGCTGGTATACACCAAGGGGGTGGGGGGTTTACAACGCCATGGGGAGCAAGCCTGGGCACTCATACAGCAAATGAACTAGTAAAATAGATCATGCAAAATGTATAGAGCCATCATCCACCTGTAGGGATAGCAAACTAAGCAGAGCTGCCAGTGTAGCGCAATACCTATAAGACGGAAGACCCTTACGAGAGAACTGCAAATAAACTGTATATGTAGGTGATCAAAACGTATACAATACAAAGCACAACATGATATCTCAGGACACCTGTCCACTGGGGGAGGCAGAAGGGGAATTCTTAGGGGCAGCAGCACCAGAGCTGGCAGCAGAATGGGTCTTTCCAGAGGTGTAGGTCTTGCAGAAGCACACAGCGTCCTTATGAGTGTTGAAAATGTGATGCCGACCATTTGATTCCATGCGGAGGCATGCCGGATAAAGCATTCCATATTTCAGGCTGAGTTTCTGGAGAGATCGCTTGAAATCTATGAACTTGCGCTGGGCCTCTTGAACCATCGGTGTGTAATCCGGGTAGAGTGTAAATATTGTATAGCCATGATATTGCAACTTGACCCTATCTCAGAACAGTCGCAATGCTGTGTCGCGATCTCTAAAATTGAGAAGTCAAGTGATAATCTGCCACGGGGGTGCACTTTGTTTCGGGCGGGCTCCCAAAGTGTGTTGTGCTCGGTCAACTACAAAGGTGTCTGTCTCTAAAGGACTGTTTATCAAAAAGCTCAGTCTGGAGATGTTCCACGAAAATGTCCATACGGCCTGTGCTTGTGGACTCTGGAATGCCAGCTATACATAAGTTAATATGGTGGAACCTAGCTTCCAAATCCTCAATCTTAGCAGCTGTGTTTTTCAAAATGCATACAACGCGCTTGAGACGCTTTGTTGTTGCATCATACTCGTCTCCCACCTCTGAAATCCGGCGTTTCGTGCCCTCTATTCTGGTGCTATAGCGCTCTAGGCGCTCAGTCATTGCATCTAAACAATATGTCAGGGCGGCAAAGCTGGAATCGATAGCTCTGAAACCAGTGCGGACCTCGGACATGATTGCGACGGTGCCTTCCAGGAGCGGATCAGTTGTAGCCTGCTCGGTGGCTGGTAGGTGACCATTGGTGCTGCGGGGTCCTAGCCAGCTCACAATTGAGCTGCTTTTGTTTAGTGTCACCACGTCCCATTTTCAGCAAGGGGGGGGCGACACCACTGCCCAGCCCAACCTGCGGGAAGTAGGGAAGAGACAATCGGGGCAGAGACAGTTATCCCAAACAGAAAGCAGTTGTGTGAACCCACTGCGGCTAGCATAGTTCAGAAAGGTCGCAGAATAACAGGGCTAAGCAGCTGGAAGGAGCACACCAGTCTGCTGCCAATTGTGGTCCAAAACGCAGCATGAATTGCCCCAGAAATGGATGCCGCAACCAGTCATGTAACACAACACCAGGGTCGATCCAACAACCAGTAAACAAGCTTCGCAGAAGGTAGAGGGGGTATAAGATTGGCCCAGTCACCTCCGCACCAGTCAATAAGTTAGCTGCTGTAGTAATAGATTAAAGCTGGGGAGGTGCAGCAGTGTGAGGGGGAGTCTGTGGCAGCGTCGTAATGAGGAGAGGCCTCAAGGGCCTACATTCAGCCCAGGATGGCCCACATCCAGATCATTAATGCCAGTTGACCAGGGGGGCTCCGACACCAGCCACTTGTTAATGGCGGCACTAGGCTGCAAGAATCAGCTGTCTGCTGCAGGTCCAAGCACCCACCAAGTGGCCATGCACTCACCTCACAGCTGACGGGAGCAGACGTTCACAGTGCCACAGCTCCTGAATCGCCCGGTTCTGCGCATAGATCCACTCCGGCCCCTTCAATATTCTCTCAGAGCGAGGGGTACCTCAGGTCGGTCTGCTGAATCGCTGCTCACGACGCAGCCCCGCCCTCAGGCTCACCCGCTGGCCCTGTCCCAGTGGGGCCTCCGAGGACGGCGTCAGGTTGCGACGGGCAGCGTGTCCCGGCAGGGGTATAAAGGAGCTCATCCGAGTCCAGAAGGTGGCAGATCTCGGTCCGGGCTCCCTCGCAGGAGGACTGCAAAGTGTCGGCACCATGCCATTTCTGTTATCGGCACATGATGAAAATTATTCAGGCATCTCTCTCCGAGAGCTTCAAAGCCGCACAGCCATCTTGGTCGGCGGCTTGGCCACGCCCCAAGATAATTTTATTTCTAGTAACATTGTTACCTCAGATACCTTTCACACAATATTAAGTGCTCCCATTTGAGTGGCTGAGTTCATGTCAAGATGTAGAGCCCAATGTGGATGCATGCAACTAACTGTGGTGAGGGCTATATTTTTCAAACACCCATGGGCTGTGATTTGAACATACACTCATAACAAGTCTTATCTTGGTGCTTCGGATGCTTAGCTGTGCCGTTGTATGATGAAACAATGTATAGATACATGGCTATTGAGTGCTCATGGACAACTGTCAGGTAATTCATCATGATCTTGATATTTCCTAGTGAAATTCAAATTGCGTTCACATTGGATGGCGAAGCTTTGCTAAGTTCCAGATTATCACCTTTCTCAAGGTGCAGTACCTCAATTTACTTTTGCCGTTACTCATGCAAACATTTGCAGCAAAGCATGAGATACATTTCATTGCATAGTGAGATAATTGACAGACTGTAATCCTGTCAAGGTGAAAAATGCATAGTTATTTACGCTTCAGGTTTACCTTTCGCAAGCCTATTTTATGCATAATGGCATGTTTACCCTGTGTCAAGCTTATCTATGCACTGTGCAGGAGAACACAACAGGGTCATTTATACTTCAACTAGCATTCTGCCAGACTGCGGTGTTTAGATATTACTGGCTTGGCAAACATGAATGCTGCATGGTGTGCTGGGTGACTTGATATGCTTTTTATTGTGCAGTAAGAAATTTCAAGAAGGGGTTTCTTTCTCTGGAACGACACAGACATGTATCTCCCTGTATGTCAGGTACATTTTATTTATTTTCCACCCAAGTTCACCTGTTGAGTAAACAAAGGCTTTAGCTTAGTTCTACAAGGTTTGAGCCTCTCACTCACAGATGCCTGAACTTGGTTCAGAGCACTAACACTAGAGCGTGAAAGTGCAGGTGGATGTAGACTCACACAACTCCACTCAACAGCCTTGATGATGTGGTGTCCATGCTTTATGGGTTACTAACAGTCCCTTAAAATGGGGTCTGAGACGCAGTGGTAATTCAAACCCAGTTTTGTTCTAAAACTGTAACACACACAAGTACTGCACTAAGAAAAAGCCACTTTATATTTGAAAGTGTTTTATTTCAACATTCTCATCCTGTTGCTTAGCACATAAATATTATCCTTGCAGAATTTGATCGGAACGGCCCTAAAGCATGTCACTGACAACAAGAATAATATGGAAATGTCTAACATAGTTGGAATGTCATTGGCAACCTAACTCCCTAAGCCTACTTCTATGTGCTATACTATGACAGCATGGAGTAGCTTAACTTGCATCTAGAGTTTCTTGAGATTCAGTGCAATGCATGCCTGTTTACAGCAAGAAGCCGTGGTTATCAGACTCCGAAAAACAAATGAGAGAGCAACCCTTCAAACAAAAGGGACAGGGTTAGAAAACCTAACTACAAGAAAAAGGTCCCTCTTGTGACACCTATATGTATTGTTACCTTCAATCTTTTCCTATATACACCATCTTCATCAATGCTCTTTCGTACTCCCAATCATACTATGAGACCTGTTAATTGCAAAGATATCTATCCTTTTATTAAAAATACATTTTTTCTCCAATAAAATCTCATAAAAACAATATCAACAATTCATTACATAAAAATATCAAAAAGGGGTTTGTAAACCAGCATTACATATAAACGGATCACTAATATTGTCTTACTGTATTCCTTCAATATTGTCTTTTGTCACTGTTTCACTGCATTGTCTAGGTAGAACGACATTATTTTCATACACATACTCAAAGATATTCTCCTAACAAAGCAACACATATATGCCTCCCACTCAAGACTTACATAAACACAATTTTCAATTCTCAAAAAAATCTCTAAAAAAACAATTAATGAAGTTATCTTGTTGTCAATGCGGCGTTTCGGTGGATCACAGTTGGTCAACTCCACCTTCTTCCGAACAAAACTTTAAAAACAATGATGTTCTTTCTAATATCTTTTCCGGATTGTAAGGCGTCAGTAAGGATAATTTTAGGTAGATCACCCTCGCGGTGTTATTAGTACTTCCTCTCATGAAGATTCAAGAACAACTTCATGATATTAAACATAATATCTGGAACACTCGATCAGGAAGACAAGCTCCCTATATACAGAATAAAAGGGCAGAAGGTAGATACCGATGCCCTAGAGAAATATATAAATTGAAAAACAAGGGTCAAGTTAAAACGGTCCCTGATTTCTGACGTATTACAGCCACGATATAAAGACGGGGTGTGTTTACGTCAAACCCGCGAGGACTGAATCATGCTCATGAAGTTGTTCTTGAATCTTCATGAGAGGAAGTACTAATAACACCACGAGGGCGATCTACCTAAAATTATCCTTACAGATGCCTTACAATCCGGAAAAGATATTAGAAAGAACATAATTGTTTTTAAAGTTTTGTCCTGAAGAAGGTGGAGTTGACCAACTGTGATCCACCGAAACGCCGCGTCGACAACTTCATTGTTTTTTTAGAGATTTTTTGATAATTTAAGATTGTGTTTATGTAAGTCTTGAGTGGGAGGCCTATATGAGTTGCTTTGTTAGGAGAATATCTTTATGAGTATATGTATGAAAATAATGACGTTCTACCTAGACAATGCAGTGAAACAGTGACAAAGGACAATATTGAAGGAATACAGTAAGAAAATATTAGTGATCTGTTTAAATGTAATGCTGGTTTACAAACCCCTTTTTGATGATATTTTTATGTAATGAATTGTTGATATTGTTTTTATGAGATTTTATTGGAGAAAAAAATGTATTTTTAATAAAAGGATAGATATCTTTGCAATTAACAGGTCTCATAGTATGACTGGGAGTACGAAAGAGCATTGATGAAGATGGTGTATATGGGAAAAGATTGAAGGTAACAATTCATATAGGTGACACAAGAGGGACCTTTTGCTTGTTGTTAGTTATCAGACTTCGGCCAGGAGTGTTCACATCAGCAAGGCTCAGTTTCTTTCCTCTGGGAATTAGCTAGATATCAGCTTTCAGCACAAAAATGGATGGTGTGGTAGAACGACTGTCTGGCAGCATTTGTCAGGATGACTGGCAGGAGCTCATTTGATAATCTGTGGCGAAGACCTCTTTGCCTCAGTGGCCACTTCATGGGGTTTTTATAGCAGTAGTGGTGGTGGACATGATGAGTAGAGCTTTATTCTACTTCTAAATTCCAGGATGCAGTTGGGGATGGTGTGAGGATAACTTGAAGGATTCAAGTTGGAAAAGTTAGAAAGCTGATACCTGTTGACTTGTGGTATTAATAGATTTCCTTCTGTGATTAGTTCAACATAAAAAAGAGTGGTGATCTAACCTATGGTTTATCTCCATAAAGTGGTCAGAAGTTTTAGCTTTGAGGATTAGAGTAAGTAAGGATAATACAATTTGAGCATATATGTGTCAAAATAATACAAGCGTCAGGATTGGATCTTCAAGGGAAGTGTGTTGAAAGCAAGCAGGTGAGGTCCCATGAGTGAACCTTTGGCTACACTGAGTAGTACTGTGGTCAGTAATGAGGTTATGAACTCTAGGTGATGGAGTAAGATAAAAAAAACAGTCTAGACCCTTGTCTATAGTTGTTAAATGAAGAAGAAATTGAGACTGCATGAGAGGCAGCCGTGGTGGGCAGAGTGGCAATTTTTTGTGATGTGAGTTGACATATATATACAATAATTTGACCTACACCACACATGGAGACAGATAGGTGACTATTAGCACTTCAGGTTAGAAGGCAGAGGTTCAGAGTTTTAGTCTGTTTGATGAGACTAGTGGGTATGTGTATTTGCCAACAGGTGCCTTCCATCCCTTAAAATAAGAACCTAGCTTGAGATACTGTGGTATTAGCATGCATTCTGTTTCAGCCCTAAAAAAGGACATGACCTGCACCGTTGTGGAAGAGGAAAGTATTCCCCGCCCCAAAGCAGAAACCTTGGCTTCAGATACATTGAGAGTGGCAATCTATCTCAACCAGAGCCTCTGAGGAAAGCCACATTGCCATAGCCCCAGAAGCAAATACGGTGCCTGAGGTACCGTGGGAGTCACAATCTTTTTTAACCTTAAATGGTAGAACTTCCCCTGAGTCACCATGGAAGTGGTATTCTCTCTCAAGATTCATTTGCCAGGAGAGCCATGACTTATAGGGCTAGAGATCTGCAAAACTTAAACTGCAAAGTTTTAACAAAAACATATGTACAAAAAAACTAACAATTTCAATAAACACTTACCCTGTATGTTTCTTTACAGGATGTGCTAAAAGAATGGTTGAGATGGGGTGAGAGTTCTATGTGGAAACTTGGATGAGACCTTTAAACCTTGCAAAGCAAGAGATGTGGGAGAGAAGGATAAAGACTAGGTCCAGGCGTAATTTTAATTATGCTGGCATAATCTGAGTAATTTTGCGTAATTCTCTATTACTCTTTGACACGGAATTACCAAAAATGTGATAACACCTGCTCACATAATTAAGAGTAATTTGGGGGAAAACAATCCTTCCACTAGAGCACATTTAGTGAGTGCGAGCAGCTGCTAGCACTCGCTATTTGTGTTCTGCTGCATTTAGCGCTATTTCTTAATGCAAATTGCATCCTCGCATCTATTTTCGAGGTGAGGATGCATTTTGTTATAAGAAAATAGCAAAAGATTCCAGGAGTAAGTTGAGGGATAATTCTACCCCCACCACACGTTTAGTGCTATTTCTTTTCAAATTGCCCTCTTGTGCCTATTTTGGACATGTGGGAGGCATTTTGTGATCAGAAAATAATGCTAAATGCCGGGGGGAAGTTGGGTGAAAGTCCTACCCAAGAGCACATTTAGCGAGTTGCTGCTCATGATTTCTATTTGTGTTCTGTTGCATTTAGCACTATTTCTTAGAGCAAATGCATTCTCGCATCCCATTTTGGATGCAAGGGGGCATTTTTGAGTTAAGAAGTAGCACTAAACACAGAATTACGCTTCTCTCTTAACTATGCATAATCTTGCAGAATTTTTAGGTATTCCACGTGATTACACTACAGTGAATTATGCCAGTTACACCCTCTCCTAATAAAGACTGTGAAATGTAATGCCTTGCACGGTTATTGATGATGTGTTGTTGTCAGGATGATCAATATGGAATTGCTTAGGTTGTTTTTGATTAATGACTCAAAACATATGAATGAAATTTCTTACAATAGTATGTGGCAATAAGGAATTATTGCAGAAAAGAAACATTGACCATTGGGAGACCAGTGCAAAATACCTACATCCATCTAACCTAAATTATGCTAGCCATGACTCCAGCTAGAAACAAAGGTAGTCCAGCTCCACAAAATTCAACACCATAAGTAACTAGCTGCAAGATCTGTCGGAAGCCTTGGATCCCTTTAAGACCCGAATCTGCTGGCCCTGCCAGCTGGGTAGAGAAAAGCAGTGTATATATTGTTAATGAATAACAGAGAGGAGTCCATATTATTAGGCAACATGACAAACATCATCAGTTGTTGGGAGGCACCTTTCACACTATCTGGAACTGTATATCTACTTTTCTTCATTTTCACTGATACACCTGTCAGGACTTGCAGAGCCCTCGCGGGATGCAACTTTGAGAAAGCGTTCACTTGGCCTAACCCCAAAGCCCTACCTAACCGGATGCCGACTCTGCATCCACAGAGACTCTTACTCGTGCTCCGGAGTTTGACAAAGAATCCCTATACTTGCCTTTCACTGACATAGCTTATCCTAATTTTCCTATTGATTAATTGCCTTCATTTTTGTCATAGTTAACTCATACATTTTCATTCGTCAAAAATCGTTTTTTAAGATTTGAATCTGGAAACTAGGTAATGGCTAGGAAAATGTCATATCATACACCTTGACATATCTCTAGTGGATACAAGAAAGCAAAATCAATCTCTTTGAGTTGGTTATTGTACATGGTTGCACATTTGATTCTTATCATTTTTGGACAACCTGTCATCTGATAATAACCCGGAACTTTACCAATGGTTAATGGGTTACTTCAAAGCTCCACCGTAGAACTCACTCCTGAGGTATTTGGAAAAACTCTTTGGACTTATATTGCACTGCTAATGTACCTGATTCCTCATTCAGTGTCCACGTTATTTCACTTGTCATTAAGGGTCATGTAACCTTCTATCACCCTCAGGTATTGCCAGGGGTTTCATGACTCAAGGAACCATTGTCTAAAAGAAACACTCAACTTGCAAATAAAGTGCAACTATGGTTTATAAAACTGCACAAATGAATGTACGAATTCAAGAATTAAGTGAACCTTCTCAGATGAATTTAAGATTTATTAGATATATATTCATGTTTCAGAAGTACTATGTAGGTGTGCGTACAATACAGAGTGTTTTTAACGAGCAAAACTAGTAATCTCACATAGCTGAAGAAAAATCATTCTAATGAATAATATGCATTAGGAAATATTAGTTAGATGCAATGCTACATAGATATTTATAGCCCTGAAGATATCCAGGCACTTTCCAGTGGGCATTCGGGGACTAGCCTGGAATTAATCGAAGAGCCAGGTCTGCAGCTTGCTGTGGAATTTGAGGAGTGACACAGAGTACCTTATGTGGTGGGAGAAGTCATTCCAAGCTCTGGGGGTGATGTGTGAGAAGGCACAGACTGCTGCTTTGGCTTTGTGTATCCGGGGGATGTGGGCGAGTGAGAGACCGTAAGAGCAGCAGTGCCAGGAGGGTTGGTGGATGTGGATGCGTGCGTTGAGGTAAGATAAGTGTGAGCATCCAAGAGAAAACTCAGACCAAAAGACTCAGACTCTACATAATCTTTTTATGAAGATACATAGCTACAACGTTATTTAGAACCTATGGATTTAAATGCTCATGTACAACTCCTGTATTAGAGAACAATGTGGTGATCTGTATAAACAATTAGCACTATGAATCGAGAAAGGAACAAAAGTTTGTGTTGAGATGTGTGAAGCAAAACAATAATATTTCTAGTTTGCAGAGTTGGTCAACTTTACATAAGATAGCCAAAAGATGGAACAAAGATGGAAGAATAAGAAGGTTTATGTTCCATGTCTTTGTAGATTAGATAAATCAAAATATCTCTTAAAGAAAGTCCATTGTAGGAGTTCCTTGTGAATCGATAACAGACCTATGCCACGATTCTGAACTGTGTAGAGTAGGGGTCGTATTTAACGAACCCAATAAACAATGATACCACAGGATGTTTTTCCATGGTAATGAGGACTGTTATCGAAAATATGCATTTATCAAACAAAATTCTCCCTATTTTTTCTGCTTTTTTTTCATCCTTCCGACAAATTTCTGAGGGCAAAATCTGTCTGGGGAAAAATGCAGGGTTGCAATAATTATCGAGCCCTCTGGAAACATCTGTTTGCATAGATACTGGAATTTTTTCAACTTGTCAGAATCAGCGTCCTTGTCACATGAAGACTGAGAGGTGCCCATCTTCTCACTTGTGGGTCTGTTATCTGTTGTTGGAGATCAGCATATTTTGCTTGTGGGAGTGAGTCATTGTGAAACCCTCCAACCAAAATATGCTTTCTGTAAAATTCAGTTTCCAACCTTACATGTCGTATTTTGGTATAAGGCAAAACCTATATCTGGTTTCTGGCCTATACAGAGTGGATGGAGTGGGAGTGGGTACTAGTGGTCACTTAGCTTGACTGGGATCATAAACATTTTTGTGCAAAAGCACTCAAACCGCAACTCACAAAAGTATCATTTATGCACTTGACCTCATTTGCAACAAAATTTACATTGGCCTAAGTACACAAAAATTAAATCATGCACCTTCTAACACTAATGTCAAATCAGATGTGGGACGCCTAACGCACCTCAAATCGAACAGTGCAGCGATGCTCTCTCGTCATGAAATATGTTGGCAAGTAATAAAGTAAGTGCCAACAAACACAGAGGTTGTAATCCGTCCACTACACTCAGGAAAAGGGAGCACAAGTGAATAGATGGCCTTAAATCAGTTCAACATCGTCTGAATGAATACCAGGAATGGTGCTAACTAGTCTACATCGTCAAGTAAGTCCCTTTCCTCCAAGACCAGTTTGGCCTATCCCTGGTGAATGGCTTGTTCTTGTTTTAGTCATACCTACAGCCTTCCAAACTAAGAAGATAAAGGTAGCTTTTGATTTAACATATTTGGATGGAACCACAGCAACATGGTCCTTGACATTAGTAGAAGCGAATCAACTTATTTTGAAGGATTCTGATAGAAATTAAGGGGATTTTATTAGAGGTGTTTGTAAGTTTTGTGCCTTGACCAATCATTATGATTTTTATGAGTGAGTTAATGGACCTAAGTAGGGGACAAATATGTAACTTCTTTTTTTTATCCTGGTCTACACAGTGACATGACCCGTGAATGTTTATATTTTGGTCAAATTATCTGTACTGTATAACATAGTGCTGTCAAATTCCAAACTCAATAAGAATTATCTGAAAAAATAAAATATGTAACTTCTTATCTTACTACTGGTTAGTGTTATATGAAGTCTATATAAAGGAGAAAATACTTTGGTGGTTTTTAGAGGACAGATTTTATATATATAATGGAATAGGGAGTGATGCCTTCCTTCTGTCACATATGCGTAGTTGATCTCATTCTATAGTGAAAACATTAATGGGCAGAACGTAGAGGAGAAAAGGAAGATAGGTTTATAAATTTCTATTCTTCATCTAATACATCTAAAAGTTGAAAATAACACATCCAAATAGCTGCCAAAATTCATGCAGGAAGATGCAGTCAAAGCTCTGTTATGATTGAACAAAAAGGGAAAAAAACCTCAAGTGTAATTTGCCTGTATTTGTGTAAAATAGGACACTAAAAGCTTGATCACGATGTCAGTCGGAGTTGCCTCCGACGGACACCGTTGCAGTCTCGGGATCGACCGACCTCCAGTCGGCGGTCCCGACACCGCAATTACAATGTGACCGCACATGGTGCGGTCGCATACTCCCATTTCTCTATGGCAGCTTGTGCTACGCGCATAAACCGGTCGTAGCACAAGCTCCCATAGAGAAATGGGAGATTTTGTTGAAGTGCCTTCCACGCGGTGCAGGGATTAACAGGGGGCACCATAGGTGCCCCCTCGGCCCCCAACTGGAGGCCGTGGAGGATTGGGGGTCCTGCTATGGCCCACAGAGTCACTTTCTGACAGGCTTTCCATGCCAGAAAGCCCGGCATGGAAAATCTGTCAGAAACTGAGCATCTAAAATCCCAATGACAGAAGCGCCGTCCATTGGGATTACTTGCCGGTCACCAACTGGCCAACGGGCTCCTTGAGCCCGTCGGAATCCAGCCGGAATGACCGGCCGGTTTCAATTTCGACCGCCTACATCAAAATGAGGTGTCGAAACTGAAACTGGCGATGAGGCCCGGAAAGCCTCCGACCTGTGGTCAGAGGCTTTCCATGTCTCATCGTAATGAGGCCCTAAGTGTAGAACCAAACCATTGCCACCTGCGGCCCAACAGCAGAAAGAGTCCATCCGTGCAATAGTCTTGATCGTGTGACTTCAGATTCACAGACTGTCGGTAACACACTAAAACAAACAATGCTACCCATGACTTTAACAGTAACTGACAGCATGGGGAGGAAAATCTACATTTAAGAAAACACATGATGGTTGACATTTGGCTCGTACACTTTCGACTGAGAGTATTGATAAGAGGTTGCTTGGAAAAGTTAGAACAGTGGTTGAGTCAAGTTTAACCCATCAAGCAATTATCTCTTAATTTGCCCAGATAAACACTTTCAATTTCCATGACTCACCAGAATTCGTAATAATTGTAAGATTACTTTTGTTCACATATCATAACCCAATGATTGAGTGGGAGACAAGAAAAAATACACTTCTTTTAGGTCTCTGGCATGAGTATTCTTATTGCAGTTATGGTTATCACAAAAACAAAACATCAGGCAGTGCATGAGCACTGCCCACACGGAATCACAATTTGAGAATAACTATGAGGAAAGCATGCCACCTCAGTACCTCACATTTATAGATGCATTCTATAAGGAGCAACAATCGACATTGCTAACTCACTGGCTTTCCCATAAGCACACACACAGCAATCCCAGAGGCATTGTGATTTGTATTTATGCACTTACTGAAACAAAAAGTAAATATTTGAGGAATATGTAGATTACAATTTAGCTAGAAGTTTTTTCCAACATGACATGTTTTTAGAAGTCTTACCCTGCATAGATTATCGAGCCCTGAATATTGTTAACATGAACAGTAGACAACCCAATACTATTGGAGGGTTCGTTTTATCAGTTAAGTCAACAATTTATAGCAAAGTATTTTGTGCAGCCCATCAATTGATAGAAGGATTGAAAGAAGTTGATTGGAAGGCGGTCTGCAGAACCTCATTCGACCAGAGAGCACCACGTGAAACCTTTCAGTATACAAAATACTCCACTTTCCATTTTTTTTACATAAATTAGTTTTTATGACGAGACCAGTGTACAACTGCAAAATTACAAACATCCTAATCTCTCACAGAGGAAGATCACGTAGATGTTTTGTAAAGATTTGAAAAACAGAGTGTGTGCTTTACTTGCGAAAGGTCTCCTGATATAGTTTCACCGTTTCAGGTTTTCTTTTGAGGGAGTCTACATAAATGCTCAGACGGTGTAAACAATTACTGAGATATATACACCAAGTATTGTCTGACAAATATATATCTTTCTTGTATTTGAAAATGTCTGCAGAAGCTCTATTCAGTATTTCTCAAATTAACTCCACCACACCTTTAATAAGTGTGGGCATTAACTATTAGAAATCAGACACACAATTATCTTGTATCGATATTAAATAAATCTCCAGTTCCTTATTGATTCTATAATGCCTGTGTTTGTGGTATGACCAAATTCGTACCAGGTTAGGCAATTGGCAAAGCAGTCTCTATGTTGAGGATCCAGTCTTGGGCATCCTGCTCTACCAGAGAATCCAGTAATTATAATTGGTGGAAACCTAAGCAAGAGAAATTGATATTTTCTGTATAAATAGTGAGCTGAATGTTACATTGTGACTGGAGACATGCTCCTGGTCAGTTGATCATATATTTCCATGGAATCTGTTTTTACTGCCACATCAGTGCCTCTATCTATGCTTGAACCTCTTTTCTCAGCAGTGCGGTAGCAATCAGGGGGCGGGAGAGCCCATCTGCTGCAAGACAAAACAGCGGCATTTGCCATTGTCAGGTGGAAAGGGTCAGCATTATGTGCAAATGTGTCAGTCTCTAATCAGCCGAGGAGCTGTATGGACTTACCTTCAGAATTCCCATGCTTTTAACATATCTTCACTGAGAGAGAGTAGCTAGATTAAATGACACAGTAGATCAATTGGTTGGAAAAGTGGCAATCCTGAATGGTGGAATGGCCAATGCGACCATTATAAAATTGTTTTAGGTAAAAAGAGCAATACATCTTGCAAGAGTAGCACCCACGAGTAGGCTTGCACATATTTGTTCATTAAATACTCAAATAGGTTGCTCGAAAACCCATTGCATTCGTAAACAATGTGGCAATGTTGTTGGCACAGGTGGTCAGCACAGGTCAGCATAGGTGGTATGACAGAACACAGCAGTTGAGTGGCACACCATTAACCTAGCAAAAGCAGATCAGTGTAACTCTTGTTACATAAATATACTTGTTGCAGGGATAGCAATTCTAGATGTTAAACACGAGGCATACATTATCACATATTGTTGCATGGCATAAAGGAGATGATGTAAAGAGGAAGAGTCTACAGGGTAGGTCTCTATGGACCAAATAATAAGCTCCTGTACCTGTTGCTTTTTTGGCGTGTCTATGCCTCATGCAAATAAAGGCATACAAAATGCGTGGGAATTATCACATCTTTATCAGATGAGAAGGAGATGTGCTTTTTTAATAATCATACCATACTAAGTTATGAAAAAGCTCTCCAAGCACAAACTTTGGCACCCACTTTCCTCATTTTGCCTATTTGAAACAGAAAGACAAATGGCCCAGGCGGCGCACTTGGAGGAGAGAAACTCTGTGCACCAGCCATCACTGCATATGAAATCTGGTTCAAAATTGTTGCTTATAAAGTGGACCACGGATTCAAAGAAGTGAGGCTCGAGGTTGAAGGATTAAAAATCATGTCAACAAATTTTGTATCCCTTATAATGAGAGAGAGAGAGAGAAAATTATTGATCAGTACTTGTTTTACTCGACGTGCAAAAAAAGGCAGGTGGACAGGTTCTTGCCAGACTGTTTTAGAACATTTGAGTCTGCCCCATTCAGCCTTTGCTCCCTCCACAATCGCCTAAATTCATCCACTCACATAATCCAACTCATCCTCTCCCTGACGGACAAGACAACCACCACCTGGACCAACTTTATCAACTACATGACCATGGCAGCGGACTGGATGTGAAACAAATGCCTGCAGCTCAATTCTTACAAGATGGAAGCACTGGTCTTTGGCAACAAGACCTTCCTATGGGACTCCACCTGGTGGCAGTTAGAGCTCGGACCAACACTCACACCCACAGACCACGCAAGAAATCTAGGGCTCATCCTAGATGACAAGCTCAACATGATGCCTCAAGTCAATGCAGTATGTACCTCCTTCTTCCACATCCTACGCATGCAACAAAAGATCTTCAAATGGTTGACCCAGAACACCAGACAGACCATCATCCGAGCACTCATCACCAGCAGGCTGGACTACGGCAACACTCTCCAAGCCAGCATCTCTAAACAACTCCTACACAGACTCCAGACCATCCGAAACACTGCTGCAAGACTCATACTCGACCTACAATGCCACACAGATATCATACCACACTCAAGCAGCTTCACTGGCTCCCAATTCATTTGCACAACCAATTTAAACTTCTCATGCAACATACAACATACAAAGCCCTACACAATACAGGACCAGAATACTTGAACAGCCGCTCATACTTTCACCAACCCACCAGACACCAATGCTCTGCCTCACTCTCACTCACACACATGGCGGTGGCTCATTCTCCTACAGCGCACTCAAGACATAGAACAACCTCCCTCAACACATCAGAGCCTCCTTGTCACTTGTTGAGTTCCGCACGAAGCTGAAGTCCTGGCTCTTCGTATAAGCACCTTGGGAACCACACACCTACAAATCTGCCCAACTGCCTGGATACCCCCTCGGGTGATTAGTGCGCTATGCAATTCATTATAACATAACATAACCCCTGCATTTAGTGACTCACCCATCTAAACAACTCCAAACAAACATGCCCAAAACTTGCCGATCAACTTTTAAGCACGTCCATGAATAAAAAGCCAGACCTATTGGCTTTCCAGTTGTGGTTTAAAATTGTGGCAAAAAAAATTACTGTGAGACATGCAAAATATATTACTGCAAACTCGATAATTGATAGAAGAAATTGGAGCTGTAACATTTCAACAAAAATGCACGCCCATCTCATTTGCAGGATAATTTGTCAGCAACTTGGTCTGCAGGAATTCTGTAATGCTGAAAGAGTGTGTGGGCAAAGTGGGAGAAAAGCTTTGCTTGGGCGCAATTAAAGAAAAACGTGAATCTTCACATGTTTCATAATTTCCAGAAATCTGAAACTTAACAAGACTCTTAAGCTGGAAAGACCTTCCACGTATTCCTTACTCTCAATGCTAGACGGTCCATACTAGGCTGCAGATACAATTTCAATTAACAGAAATTAGCATTACAACATGCCTAGTGCTGGCTGTAGCTGATCTTTACGTTCAGTGCAGTCGCAGTCCTCCACTGCATGCAACAAACACTCTGCCTATATTCACCCATCATAATAAATCATTCTGCTTATTTACCCATGTCATTTTGTTGTTCTGCTTACTTAACCACATCCCACATCTGGAGTAACAAGGGAACTGAAACCAAAATCGTTTTACCCTCCTTCGAGTGGCTATTGCTTACAAGTCAAGCGGGGCTTTTTGTGATTAAACTGAAGGGCTCAAGGTGACACATTTTCGGTAACAGAGTAAGTGACCAAATACACTTTTTATTTTGATACACCAAAGTTTTGGATATGCATTCTTAGCACTCACAAATAATGCATGACCTTCAATGTGGTTTTAGTCACTGGTAAATATTTTATAAAAGGACAACACATTTTATTTTTTAAATAAATATATTAAGACTTGTTTTCTTTACCTCCTGCTAATGTTCTCCCCGTGCCTGGATCACTGGTTACACAGCCAACTCGATTGCAAAGAGTTATGGTGAAGTTGTAAATTCTATATGGCTTTAATCCTGACACTATATGAAATCGCTCGTAGGCTTCAGCGATGTGCAAAACCTGCAAAAGTAAACACAGCATTTGATTGACATTACATTATTAACACGTCTTCCATTAAACTGCCTCTGTACTCCGGGCTTTTCAACACTAAAAATAAAACTTCTCTACAGCCTAGACTTCTGCACAGAATAACGTTTGCAAACGTCTTTTATTAACCCCACACCACAAGAAATGTAGTAAAGGTGACTGCAGTGCAAGCACCACTATTACAATAAAAATGCTTTACCTGTGAGCGAGTTTCCCCGTCATGTATGGGCTTTGGTTGTTCAGAAACAACACTGATGCCGTACCCGAGCACTGCTCCTCTTGTTGTGTTATCCACAGGCCTTTCCCAGGACACATTAAGAGAGTCTGATGAAAGAGACTGGACCAATGGAGGAGGCATGAATACAGGGGCTGAAAGAAAATCAAGGGAGGTTTGTTAAATGGTCAACAAACAGATCCGTTTTCATGGGTAGTTTCTATGGAACGAGTGCTGTGCAGCATTTTTTAAGTAATTGACATAACAAGTCTTTCAATAGCCCATCATAAATGTATTTTTTTAAACTTTACTACATAACAGGGTACATACTTGACCCTAGTTTAGTTAAGTTGGACAAGGCGACTAACTGAAAAAGACGACTAACTGATGGTTTTGGATGGCAGAGGGAGCATAAACAAATGGGGCGTCAAAAAAGTAACATTTCCCTTTTTAATTTCCATATAAATCTTTACTCTGCAATATAGAAAACAAGCATTGGCAAAGCCAATAGGTCTTGCTTATACAAAAGCTATTGGCTTTGGCAATGTGTTTTTTGGGTGCTGTACACCAGTGTGGATGCTGTTCAGCATGGCTAAAAGTTAGTGGTTTGGAGTGTCCTAGAGTGGAGTTGGGGGAGTAGAGTGTCATAGACTGGATTTGCTGGAGTAAAGTGTCCTAGAGTGTAGTAGGGGGAGCAGAGTGTCATAGAGTTGAGTAGAGGGTAGTAGAGTTCAGTGGCAGAGAGTGTCGTAGAGTGCAGTGTCATAGAGTGGAGTGCCATAGAGTGGAGTGCTGTAGAATGGAGTGGGGTGAAATAGGTTGGAGTGTATTGAGGAAATGGGGTCGATTGGATTGGAATAGATTGGGGTGGATTGGAATGGGGTAGAGTGGGTTGGATTGAGTGGAGTGGGGTGGATTGGAGTGGGTGAACTGTATGGGGTGGATTGGAGTGGGGTGGATTGAAATGAGGTGAGGAGGATTGGATTGGGTTGGATTGGATAGGGGTGGACTAAATTGGTTTGGGATGGGGTGAATTGGATTAGAGTAGTGTGGTTGGGAGTGGGATGAATTAGAGTGGATTGGAGGGGGTGGATTGGACTGGCCTGGAGGGGGTAGATTGGACTGGACTGAAGGGGGTGGATTGGATTAGAGTGGTGTGGAATGGAGTAGAGTGGATCAGTTTGGAGTGGGGTGGGGTGGGGTGGACTGGAGTATGGTGGGCTGGATGGATTGGATTCAGTGGAGTGGACTGTACTGGGGTGGGGTGGATTGGACAGGGGTTGAGTGGGGTGGATTGGAGTAGAGTGGGATGGATTGGAGTAGAGTGGGGTGGGGTGGATTGGACTGCAGTGTAGTGGGGTGGATTGGATTGGGCTGAATAGGGTGGATTAGATTGGAGTGGGGTGGATTGAAATGGAGTGGGGTGAATTGGATTGGGGTGGAATGGAATGGGGTGGATTGGAGTGGGATGGGATGGGGAAGAGTGAAGTGGAGTAGATTGGATTGCAGTAGGGTGGATTGGAGTGAAGTGATTGTATTGAGTGGGGTGGATTGGATTGGATTGGGGTGAGGTGGATTGGGGTGGGGTGGATTGGAGTGGGGTGGGTTGCGGTGGGGTGCATTGGATTGGGGTGTGTGGGGTGAGGTAGACTGGATTTGGGTGGATTGCATTGGGGTTGGGTGGATTGGTTTGAAGTGGGGTGGATTGGAGTGGGGCGGATTGGAGTGGGGAATTGTTTTGGATTGGAGTGGGGCAGACTGTATTGGATTTGAGTGGGGCAGACTGTATTGGATTGGAGTCGGGAAGATTGAGTGGGGCATATTGAAGTGGGACAGATTGTTTTAGATTGGAGTGGGGCAGATTGTTTTGGATTGGAGTGGGGCAGATTGTTTTGGATTGAAGTGGGGCATATTGGAGTGCTGAAGATTGGAGTGGGGCAGATTGTTTTGGATTTGCGTGGGGCACATTGTTTTGGATTGAAGTGGGGCAGCTGGGAGTGGGGCAGACTGGTTTGGATTGGAGTGGGGTAGATTGAATGGGGCAGATTGTTTTGGATTGGAGTGGGGCAGATTGTTTTGGATTGGAGTGGGGCAGATTGTTTTAGATTGGAGTGGGGCAGATTGTTTTGGATTGAAGTGGGGCAGCTTGGAGTGGGGCAAACTGGTTTGGATTGGAGTGGGGTAGATTGAGTGGGGCAGATTGAAGTGGGGCAGGTGGTTTTAGATTGGAGTGGGGCAGATTGTTTTGGACTAGAGTGGGGCAGATTGTTTTGAATTGGAGTGGGGCATATTGGAGTGCTGAAGATTGGAGTGGGCAGATTGTTTTGGATTGGAGTGGGCGAATTGGAGTGGGGCAGATTGGAGTCTGGTGGGTTGGGAGGACTGGAGTGTGGTGTATTGGAGTGGATTGGAGTGAGTTGTTTGGATTGGAGTGGGGTGGATTAGATTGGTATGGGTGGATTTGATTGAGTGGGGCGGATTGGTGTGGAGTGAGGTGGGGTGGATGGGCGTGGAGTGGGGCGGATTGGAGTGGGATGGATTGGGGTGTACTGCACAATTATGTGTTAAAGCATCATTTCAGAAATTACACATAAGAAAGAAACAATGTTGCTATGCAAAAAATAAAAGAAAGCATGAGTGCAAAGTGAGAAAAGAAGACTTGGCAAAATAAAAGAAACGTAACTATAGATAATAAAACTTTGCAATTTTGTTTGTCCTGCTTGGCACGTTGTTGCCAGTCACATGACTCCTGTTTGCAGGGCACTAAAAGTTAAACAGAACAAAATAGTACCTCAATTATGTCGGGAGTAGCGGAGGGACACTGATTAAGTTTAATCAATCAGTGCTTGATCCCTGCTCCACAGAAAGGAAGGGAAATTATGCCAGTCCTGGCTTGACGAATTATGAGGCTGTAAAGAGGAGTACCATGCAAGTAAACAAATGGTAAGCAATGGGCGGGCTCCGAGGCCTTTTATGTATACAACAGTGTCTTGCAAGTGAGACACATGCGCTAGCGCATGCTCTCGCAGGCTCAACCCTAAAAAGGGCTGAAGAGAATTCCACCAATCTTTGCACAAAAGCTGAATGTTACTCACGGACATTCCTTTACTTAGTTTTTTGTAAATCTGTTCAGTAATTTTGGGGATATTAGTGTTTAAAAACTGTTTTGGCTTGTGCTTGAAAAGGATAAAAAGATAGAGCTCTCTGGATTGTTAGTCGACAGATGGTCCTTGAAGTCAGATTCAAGGACCTACCACAGACTAAATTAAAAATACAAACAAATCCTGTTGGATGACAGAGCTGTTTCTCCTGTCATTCATTTCAGGTCTGTGGACTCAAAATAGAGAGACCTACGATTGACTCGCCTTAAAAGAAGATTTTCTCTTGCAGCTGCCTTTAAAGGGCATGGTCCCTGTGTCCTTAAAAAAAATATGAAAAGCGACATAAGTGGCAGGTAAACTCATCCCATATTCAAAGACTTAATGGGATGACTCGAAAAGAAAGGACCGCTACAAAATGCGTTTAAAAATAAAAATAAAATAAAAGATTTTGATATGGGGTGCACAGGACCTGGTCAGGATTTGGTGACCCCAACAGACATAGTCACCCCTGAATTTATAAACCATAATCTGTGTCCTCAATACAGAGACCACATATTATAGGAATAACCATAACATAGGTGCATGATGTTTAGAGACTGCAGTCTTGGTACTGATGATGCAGACCCTATGCATTGGACATGGTACCCATAGCTTGCAGCCACAAAAACAATACCATGGACTATGAAACCCATGGACCTTCTATTGGACCCCCACCAATAGTCCACCATCTTGTTATCAAGGCTGTGGACAATCAAGGCTGTTTTGGGTGTGTTGAGTCAGCAGTCTTGACAAGTAATCTACAGAGTACAAAGAAGTTTAGGGGTCCCTTTAAATTTAATATATCAATGAGTATGTTCAGAAAATGTTCAGTTTGGTATGGACTGCTATTAAATTATATTTTGGGGGTTAGGGCGTTATCATGAACTCAACGTTTTACAATGTACCCATACCAATCTGAAGTCTTTATTACAAGACCATGGATTCATCACAACTGGAAATGAGGGCAGGACTTCCTGAATAGTCAGTGGACCTTTGTTGAAGTTAGTAAACTATTTACATATTAGAGAACATTCTGAGCGTCTCATTGGCTGAGATGTAAGGTATCCTTCCACCACATGCAAATGTCCTTTCATTTGGCAATAGGAGGCATAGATATCATTTTCTGAGAGGCAGGAGACTAAAAGAGGTGCTACTGTTACTCCCTGCTACATTGGAGAAATCTATGGCAGAGCGAGCTGAAGAAGAGATTTCTGGGCTACTGTCTACTGCTTCAGATAAAGAGGAAGTACAATGTCTTCTAGAGAGGTGAAAGATTGACAATTAGTCTGACATATGGGAGAAGTTCAAGTTTTTGCACCCCACAGGTGCATTGATCTGGTTACCTTAGATGGCGGCACGGAGGAAACTGCAAAGGAGGACAGAGAAAGTCTTGGTGTCAAAATATTCCAGCATTGAGAGAAGAACCTAGCGGGAGCTGCTGCAAAGTCAGACTCACCGGCAATCCACCCCTGGTTGATTGCTGGCTGGTAGGTCTTGGTCAATCGATGGTTCTCCAGGCAAAATGTTAGCAAAAAGTTTCTAAGTCTTACGTTTTAGGGTTAAGCAAGAGGAGAACACTCTGACACCAGTCAGAGATTCCAAGGTCTGTGGACAGTACTTGGGGGGGGGGGGTCAGGACTCACTTCAGTAGAAGCCACACGCAGGATCCTGGGCAGGTCCAGTTGAAACTGGTCAGCCAGCCTCTTCCAGGAAAATGGGCTTCTTAAAGCTTTTGCTTCCCTGTAGCATAACCGGAGGTTCGCCAACTGACCACTGGAGTCCCATTTTTTGTCATTGGTACAAGTGAGAGCAGCTCCAGCTCTTGGGGGTTCTCCTCAGAGGTCTCAACAGCAGGTGCAGTCCTTTTGTCTTCCACAGGGCCAGTAGTGTGATAAAGAGAGTCCCCAGGTGCACCTGCACTAGCCTGTGGGTGGGGGCGACTTCATAGCCCCTCCTTAACCAATAAGGAAAAAGTTCACAGGAGTAACCATACCCACTTTTGCAGTTGTTTCTGTGTGCCCTGCTGCAAACAATCCCACAGTGCCCCTCTCTACCTAAATCCAACTTGGCAGAACCTTCACTCCCCTTTGCAGTGCTCCTACACATAACCTACGGCTGTAGCCAGGGTAATGAGCAACACCTCCTCTGTGGTCACTCAAAACTGGTTCTGGGCACAGCTGCTTTCCTACTGGGATTGGTGCCTGGCTGACTCAAGGCACAAAGAAAGGTGCAGGCAGAGGTGTTAGCTACTTCTGCCTGTGACAGAGTTGGCTTCTAAAGTTAAACAAGTTCGAGGACACTGCCCAGGTGATCATCCTGTCAGAGGAACAGGACACCTCCCCACACCCAAGGTCTTTGTCTCAGCTCTGGAAGCACGTTACACCTCATCAAGGGGTTATATAGCTCTTGCCTAACAGATTCAAGTTCATGTAAATTGGCTTCTAGTGCCTTTAAGCAGGTAAAAGGTGACTTTTTAAATCTATTGTAAAATATTTATTACAAATCTGAATTTATCAGTGAATTGGGCTTGTAATAAATACTTTAAAAAGTCAAAAAATGAACTTTGTAGAAGTTTCCTAAGCAGGGATAACATTTCAATTTAATATTTTATTCCAATGTTATGAACAGCTAATTCTGCTATAGTGAAAATAGCAATTGGGTTCTTCTCACTGTAAGGACATGGTTTATATTAAACGTTTATATGTCCTAATGTTTTTTAAATACCATGCACCCTGCTTTATTGGGCATTAAGGCCTACTTAGAGGTGACTTACTAATATTTAAAAGGAGAGTTTAAGCCTACCAAAAGGGGTTACATTGACAGGCTGAAACTGCAGTTATCAAACGGCACAGACAGGCTACAGTGGTAGGCCTGCAATCATGCTTTGTAGTGTCACTCTAGTGGTGGCACAACATGTGCTAGTCGATTAGTGACATTTAACTTACAGGCACTGGGTACACTTTGCACCATATACCAGGGACTTGTAGGATAAGTTAAACATGCCAATTAGGACCATAGTCTATTTTGACATTAAATAATTAGGTTATTAGTTGAAAGACGTTGAAGCCCCACTCAAATAATAAACACAATCATTGTCAAGGTGAATGACAAACATTACTTTGCTTAATCGTCTAGTAACCAGGCTTGGAGACAATGTGTAAAGTTGTTATGCACTACACAAACAGTAATAAAGTGAGAACACAAATCAAGAAAAACCCCAATCCCATTTAGAGAAATAGAGTAGAATTTTATAAATAAAATGACACCAAAAACAACAACAATAATCCAATCAGTAGATCCGGAGTTCTGAATTAAAACTTTTTTGGGTGAAAATAGCGCTAAAAAGTACAAAGTGCCACTCGTGGGTATCTGGTTGCACTGGACCAGGTCAAAGTCACAAGTTCAAGCCAACTGCAATGGAGAATGGGTCGAACACAGGGACCAGGTTTGCCCAGTTGAGTTTACTTTCTCAAAGCCCAAGTCCACTAGAGAAACCTCGGCTGGAGCTTTACATTGGCAATGGACACGGGTAGTCACTGTTTGGTGCGAAGAGCATGTCGTCGCTGGAGCTTCACGATGGCAGGCATAACGGACAGTCATTTCTTGGCACAAAGAGTCTGCCTGCTGTTGCAAGGAGCCCAAAACCTCTGGATAATCATCTGGAGTTCTGTTTTGAGGCAGAAGGAGTACACTGGAATGCCAATAAAAGGTCCAGGGCCTGGGGGAGCACATTGTGGGGATCAGGACTCACTCAAGCAGAGGCACACAGCAGGGCTCAGGCAGGTCCAGTTGCTGCTGTTCAGCTGGGCAGTTGTAGGGAAGGCCTTTGGAAGGTTGTGTCCCTGTAGCTCAAACAGTCCACTGACCCTTGTAGTCACTTCTGGAGATCATGGGTTCAAGGCAAGGAAATCCAGTCTTGCTTCTTCAGACAGCTGGGCAGTCCTTCTGAATCTTTCACAGGTCCAGGAGTGTTTTGATAAGAGGTTCTGAAGGTGCCACATTTACATTAAGTGCCAGCATCTGTGTGGGGGAATCCTAGGCCTACTCCCCAAAAATGGTTCTGGTCAGTTCTACCCCTGAGTGTGGCTCCAAACTGTCTAGGGTGATAAAGGCAAGAGCAGCCCCAGTGTCAGTTTCCTTTGTATGTGCTGCAGGCAGGGTCCTTTGAAGTTGAATCAGGGCAGAGCTCAACTCCTCTTCAGCCGTCCTTTCAGGAAGGCCCATCCCCTCTAAACGCTGGCCCTTTTTGCCCCATGCCTGGAGGGAATACACAATAAACCCCAGGAGAGTCATTCAAGTCATGTGACTCTGGAATCTTGCAGAAAGGCACATTTGGTTTAGGCACAAAACTGCCAGCTTTCTAAAAGTGGCATTTTTAGAATAGTAACTTAAAACCCAATTTCACCATTGAAGAGGATTTTAAATTACAATTCAAATGAGTGGAAGGAGAATTTCTCCATCTGTTGCGAAACTAAAATGAAGGTTTAGGCTTCAAAAAAGGTTTATTTTGGCAAGTTGAAATAGCAGTTTAAAACTGCACTACAGGTAGCAGTGGTAGGCCTGAGAATTGTGTTACAGTGCTGGTTTATTAGGTGGCACAAGGTGTGCTGCAGCTCACTTGTAGCATTTAATTTACAGGGCCTTTGTACATGTAGTACCATTTACTTGGGACTTATAAGTAACTTAAATGTCCCAATTAGGTGTATGCCAATTTTATCATATTTAAAGGAAAGAGCACATGTATGTCACTACTGGTTAGCAGGGGTACGCAGTCCTAAAGGGAACAAAAACAAATTTACCAAAACTAGGGCAATGAAGGCAAAAAGTCTGGGGAATACCACATCAAGGATGTCAGATCTAACTGACATGTTCTATGGGGCAGACCACATGCACTGAGGCTGCACAGAGTCAAAGAAAACAGCAATAAAATTTAGCAAAAACTGGGGATTACCACACAAAAAGGGGCAAGCATGGGCCTTTTTCCTACATAAAGGATATTGGGAGACTTCAGGATTTAGACAAGGAAAATAATGCTTTTCAAGATTTTTCTAAGGAGCAGGCCATTACTATTAATAATGCCAACAAAGGGGATCCATTGTTATCTTATCCACTGAAGAGTATAGAAATTAGTACTTAAAGTTACTTTCAGACTCTGATATGAAATCATTTTGAAGACCCTACATCCACACTTGGCAATACCATTAAATCTATGTGTTTTGAGGTAGAATATGTCAGATGGATGACTAAACCTGAGGCAGAATTTCTGGTTAAAACAAATCCGTAACTATGTTTATATTCTCCATACAATTTATAAACCAAGGAGAACACCTCCTGGCTAACTAATTGTGCCTGGAATTGATATGCTGCTCAAGCCCCTCCCCACTTCCTGTGACTACTGTTTAAGACCACTGGTGGCAAAAATGCCATCTTCCATAAAAGACACAGGATGTTGCCATCATCCTGAAAGATTAAGTCTTTGAGAGTACAACAGACTTATTGATCTCTTTTGATGTGGAGGCATTATATACTAGCAAGATTAATGAGCTAGTAGATTAATGAACAAGATCAGTTTTTACAGTTTATTTCTACTTGCTCCAATAAAAGAACTTTCTTTTTCTAGACCTGAAATTCATAACTAGGGATGTCCAACAGATAACTGAAACTTTTCAAACACCTACAGATCATAACAGTTTATTTCAATACAAAAGCTTCCATCCTAAGTCACTGTGAGCCAATCTACCATAGATACAGTTTCTGTGACTCCACAGAAACTGCAGTGAGGGTCTCTCACTCAAATCAGAATAGAGAAAAGTCCAAGCCAAAGTCATCAAGAAAGCAAAAAAGTGCCAGACAATTGTAGAGAAACTTTACTCCTTTTTAGTTCTTTAAAAAAAAAATAGATGCCACTTGCTTAGAGCACCATAGCCTGGTGATTTATCTGTGGATGAGCAAGTAAAGTTGTTAGACTTTGCATCCTTGGTGTGCTTTCCCCTGACTTTTTGCCTCTACCTCCTGTATTTATGATGGTATGCTGGATTTAGTTTTTGCTGGCTTAGATGCTTTGGACACTTTGCCACTGTTGATCAAGGTCAAAGTGCAAGTGCTCCCTAGGGAAATTGCTATTCTGATTGGTTTTCCATGATTGGCATATTTGATCTACAGGTAAGTCCCTAGTAAAGTGCGCTGAGTATGCCAGGGCCTGCCAATCAAATGCTACTAGTGGTCTTGCAGCACTGATTGTGCCACCCACATGAATAGCCCTGTGAATGTATCTCAGACCTGCCAATGCAATGTCTGCGTGCACAGTTAGTAAAAGTAAGTCCGTTTTTATATAGCGCAGCTACTCACCCTTACGGGTCTCAAGGCGCTGGGGGCCGTAGTGGAAATTAAGTGAGCTATTGCCCAGAGTCACATGGTGCTGAGCTGAGCTGCCGCCGGAGCCGGGGATCGAACCGTGAACGCTGTGCTCCGAAGTCAGCTGCCCTGGCCGCTGCACCACACCTCTCCACTTTTTGAACTGCAATGTCGACCTGGAAAGTGCACCCACTTGCCAGACCCCAACCTTCCCTTTTATTACATGTAAGGCACCCCTAAGGTAGGCCAAGGTACCCCCATGGGCAGGGTACAGTGTATGTAATAGGTAGACATGTACTGGTGTGTTTTACATGTCCTAAAAGTGAACTATTACCAATTTTGTTTTTCACTATTGAAAGGCTATTTGTCCCATAGGCTAACATGGGAGTTACTTTGTAACATCTTAGAAGTATAACTTTCCATTGGGGCACGATGGAGAAATTGAGTTTAGGCTCTCTGAACTCAATAAATTGAATTGAATAACACATCTTTTTAGGGAGATGGTTTTTAAATTGTGTGTTTGAAAATGCCACTTTTAGAAAGTAGGCATTTTCTTGTTTAACCATTCAGTGTGCCTAAGTGGTTTTTTGTATTGGTTGTCTGGTTTTGGAGTGACAGGAGCTGGGGATGTGCATTCACTGTAGACAGCCACAAGGGAGGTTGAGGTGTGTCCCACCTTTCCTGGGTGACTCATAGCTAGACTGAATAGACCTTGGCTGCATTTAGAGTGGTGGGAGGAGTTTCACTTGCACCCGAATAGGCTGTGTCTCCTTTACACAATGTTGTCTCCACCTCATGTGGTCATGCTACACCAGAGAGGATAGAACTGGTCTGGACTGGGCTCAGAGACCCTTGCCACAAACAGAACAAAGAGAAAATGGGGTAGAAGTATTGGACCTTAAACCCCAGAGAATTAGATCACTTCTGGACTCCTCGGCCAAGGAGAAGAGCTGGAGAGCTGTAAGGAGGAGTACTGCCCCTTTGCTGTGTGTGCTTTGCTGGATTGGCCTGCAGTTGCTGCTTCTGTCAAGGAGAGGACAAATACTGGAACTTTGCTGTGAACCTGCCTGAAGAAGAATCTTCAAGGCCCTATGTGTGCTGGCCCCGTGTTCTGAAGGTTCAGGGCCACAAAGACTTCACCTTCAATCCACTGACCAGCACCTGGACTCCTTCTTCACACGTGTAACAGCAGTATCTTCGTTCAATGGCCAAGAAACCCCCTCCCCCAACACCCCTTGATTGGCGACTGGTCACACTTGTTCTGTTAGTGTTCAACATTGTACAGCTACAAGAGACACATTTTTAATTTGTCTGTCATGAATCTTTGTGCCTAGTTCTCCAAATATTAAAACAGGTCTGGTGGGGACAGTTGTGATGAATATTATAATGTTTTGACAAGTGGAAAAGGTGATTTTTATAATAATAAATATAATTAACTATATTAAATTGGAAGTTGGCTTCTCTATGCTTTCCTCCAAATGGATAGTTTAAGCACAATGCCTGCCTCTTCATGAATATTGTTATAATCTATGAAATAACATGATAAATACATGGGGAAATGTAACATTTTACACAGTCTTAATCTGGTTGCCCAGAATTACTGTACACCACTCACTTCTTTCTGTCGGTGGGGCACGGTGGACTTGGTAAAACAGTACAATGTTGTGCTATTTATTTTCTTGAGTGTATAGTTTCAAAATAGTGTTATACTGCATTTTTAAAGATGTGTTATTTATTTTAGTTCTATCATAGAATTTGTAAGTGAGCTAACTGAACACAGTCTTTTTGCACATCTGCCTAAAAAAATTAAAATTAAAGGAGAGTCATCTTGATTGGGATATGACATGCCTTACAGAGGCAGCATACATCAATAGAACCTTGCACGATGCATGGTGATGCTTCATACCATCCTTGTCTTTCAAAACATCGGATGGAGAGCTTTTATCTCTTAAAAGGAGCCTCTGTAATGTTTGCGTTCTGAACTGGTTGAATATTGATGAGCCATAAGCTTACATTCCCTTACATTCCATTTGTTTCAGACAAGCCGTGTATCGGTTCAGATGAAGACAATAAATTGTGGAGCATAAATAAAAACCTAACTACTTTTTAAGAACTCGAGATGAAATACATATTTTTACAGACCGTGCAACTGAATTTGAGAGTTTAGGAGTGCAAATGTGATATACTTTGTGTTTCCAGTGACATGAAAAGAGAATATTAGAGTCTGGGTTTGCTATTCTGTGATTGTAAGTAAAGGTAATTACATAAATGTTTTAAGACCAGGGTCAACAAAATACCCCAAATTCACAATGATACTGCTCAATATTACATGCAGGGAAGGACCCATGTTCTATTTCAGGTTGTCTTTGGTGTGACATAAGGAGATTTCTTGAGATGCATGTTTCTCCAGTGAGATTACATAACGCTAGTGAAGCAAGAAATAGGGTGGTTTGTCGGTTTGGTACCCCAGACAGTGTACTACCCCATAGACATGCTATAAGAAATGTGATTTATGTGGGAAGATGGAATGAATCACATGCTGCACACATTGCATTGGTTTAAGTAAGCGCTTATGGGGGGCAATTGTATGTATTGTTTATTTTCTTGTTTAAAGGTGTACTATTCAAGCATGTAATGCTTAACATTGTGGCACCCATAGTGATGAATGACCACACACCTCCATCATTAGAAGAGGAAGGGAAGTATTTTTGCATAAACAGAATACTCCTGATGAGTTCATTGACCCAATAGGGTAGGATAATGCTGAAACATGATGACTTATGAATGATGAATGAGGGTTTTTTCTTTTGTTTTTTAACCCGGTGCACTGTTGGCACTACTAAATAACATTTTTGGAGCTTAACTTCACACCATTTTAAGCTGCCAACAGGTAAACCCACACACACATAAAGGAGATTAGTTTACAAAGCAAGCACTACCAGCATCCCCATTCATCTTTCAGACAAGGTCATCAACTCTGGTGGTTCTGAGCACACCTGCAGCCAGGACACCATCAGACTGCAGACTAAGGAGTGTAAAAAAGAAAAAACCAAGACAGCAAGCATTTTCAATGTATGCACCTAGGATCTGGAACAAAATCCCATATCCACCAGGACTGTCCTAATGGCTCTCCAATTCAGGAAAGAGTTGAAGACTCACATGTTTAAAGAACCTTGCATCACAATAAATTAACCGTCCATACCCAGCTTCCTCTGCTTTGTTTTTTTTTATCATGTACTGCACTCCGCTGGTTAGGTTTGCACTTTGCCAGGGAGAAATGTTGTTTACGTTGGAGTAATGAGAGTAATTTCAGTAATTAACATTACTCTTGTAATTCGAAATTATGCAATTACACCAGCTTGAGTAATTATGAGTAATTTGAAGCACACATCCTACTGCAGGAGGACAGGAACAAGGAACTAAGAGAGCGAGCCGATGCTGGCTACTGCTGTTTATGTCCTGTAGCATTTAGTGCAAAAAAAAGCAAAAATATTACAGTTCTATGGAAATAAATTGACAGTTATTACCCTGGAATTCAAGGAAATCGATACAACTTCACTGTTATTAACAAAGGTAAGTATGGAGAAATTTTAATTTACAGTGAAACATTATTATTGTGGAATTCAAATTCTTTCAAAATTTCATTGAATCACTTTCCTTATTGCTTACATTTTTTCCAATTCGTAAACATTCTTCATTTTGGTTAACCACATTTCATAATTTTGTGGTATGCCCACAACCCTAAAGTTACATATCTGAGCACCACCTTAGAAACGAACCATCACATAGATTCAGGTGTGTTGAAGTTTAAATGGACCTGATGCTGCCTAGTAATGATAGTAGAGGTTCTGGAGAGTTTAATTTCCCAAGATTTACGAATTTACGAATCTGACAAATTTACTTTGAGTATTCGCTATGCACTCTGTATTCCCAGATCATGTCAAACCAGCTATCTGTACTTTTCCTAGACTGATCAGGAACATTTGGATTGAACTTATACAGGTATGCCAGGGTATGATAAACCAACCAAGCCACATAATGCTACATTTTAAAGAAACTTGCCTCCCTGAGCATAGTTGAAATGTATATACTTTATACTTTCTCCAAAATTCATAGCCGATAATGATTTTGGTTTCAAATTTGCATTTATCTATTTTAGAGTCAACCGACTCTTTGTGATTGGTTCAATTTAGTGTGATAAACACCGTCCATTGACCAGTGTCCCTGACCCTTTAAGTGCTGAAGCTTTTTCCCCTAGTGCTGAGCCCTCTTTTGTTATTAAATGCAATATGGAAGCCTTCATACCTAAAATATTTCTTTGCTAATTTGGATCCCTTTTCCCATATGTTAAGGATTGTAAAGGTGACCAGGGTTTGTAGTCTTCCCCGGTGGGGAGCAGAAAAGTAGCCCAAACATTCATTTTATTATTCAAAATTGGGTAAAAATGCTGAGAAAGAAAGTATTCTTTTTTTGCAATTAGGAATGGCATCAATAAAAGGTTTGCTTTGCTAAAATCATCATCTTCCATAATTTAAGAAAAAAGCAGAATTATTACAACAAAAAAAACCCCTTTTATTCCAATACAGTTTTTGCAATTCTCTACGTAGTGGTGAATATCAATGTTTGTGGTTTCTACCAACGTACAGCTTTTTGGGAGAAAGAGCTGTGCAACCCATGGATGACTCTGAAAACTAAAAAGCAGCAAAGATTCTGAATTCAGCAATGGGTCATTTTTGTTGATTGCTCATGGTTTTCACAAATAAATGAATAAAATAAAAAAATGGCAAAAGTAGGAAAAACTATTAATTGGTGACAATGTTTTCATCTGTGATTGACAATGTTTCCATCTGTGATTTTTTCTGTGAAAGCCAATCTATTGACGTGATATATAATTACATCCATAAGACTGTTCAGTTTACAAAGATGTATATTGCATTCTTATACGCACACTACCTTGCATTTAGAAGCCAAAAATGTCAAGAAGCTCCCAAACCTAAGGGAGTATTACCACGCAAATTTTGCACACAATAACCACAGATTTTATATCCAGCTTAACTCTCCAGACACGGACAATTTTTTTTATGGAAAAAATATTGAATGAATTCAAAATCACAGATCCGATGAGGGTAGCCAAGAACCTGAAGAAAGTGCGATATAAGGTTCTCCGGTGGCTTTTAAAACAAAAAACCCAATTGTTAAAGTTTTATGGTATCCCACGGATAAATGGCTCTACAAGATTGGCCGACCTATACACTTGGGAGGTCAGGCTGTTGCAAACCGCCGTACTAAAGAAATGGGAGGAGAATGGGTACAGGCAAGTGGGAGACTTTCTTAACTCAGATTCCTGGAAAAAGTAGCCAGAGATAGAGAATGGGCTGCTTTATTCCAGGGATATGCTTAAGTGGTTGTTTATCCAAATCAAACATTTTTTAGAAAATACCGACTCTAGAGCGCTGAGAGTAAGATCAAAACTAAGCGAAGCGCTACAAGAAACAATGGATAAGCGGTCAGTAAGCAGCTGGGTAAAAATCTTGAATGAAAATAAATCGTCCGCTGTCTATGAAAAAGCCCGAGATAAATGGCAGAAGAAAGAAGGCCTCCGGATCCCTAGAGCGGTCTGGAATAGAATGAACAAACTTAATGCAACAACAATTAGAGGCGCCAATTTTAGAAGAATGCAATTCTACACAAAATGGTTAATAGACAGGACCCCATCGTTTCTCCATAATATATACCCCCAGATTGAGGACAGGTGTTTTCGCTGCTTCAAAGAGGGTGGAGGTACTTGGTCTCATATTGTCTGGGATTGCCCAAAGATCAAGCAATTATGGGAAGAAATTGAGAAATATCTCAAAACGACTATAGGTCAAACATTAACTATTAACAAGTATATTGCAGTTCTGGGATGCTCTCCAAGCATAACGATAGACAAAATGCAAAGGGAATGCTTATTTATATCAGCCCTGGTGGCAAGATAATTAATTCTACAAAATTGGCGAAGTAATACTACACCCACTTTCCAAGCCTGGAGGGCTAAACTTCACAAAGTCAAAGAGCTGGAGAGACCCTACGCTTTAAGATTAGGGTCTCTTACAAAATTTGAGAAACGCTGGAAGTCCATAGGAAACTAATCTGTGATTTGGTCAAAATGAATTGTTAAAGGGAAATTGTACAATATATAGCTTTCTTTTTCTATTTCTGATTTTACGTACATTTAATTGATGCTTTTTGATATTAATGCGATTTGAGAATGGACTATGTTTGTGGGAATATGTCAACCAAAATTGAAATTGAGCACCGTAAGCACTTTATTTTGTAAATGTTGAATTGTGAATCGAACTCTCAAATAAAAAAAAAAATTTAAAAAAAGAAGCTCGAGATAATAACAAATGTCCTATGGTTCACTTGTTCCCACACGTCTCCTTATAAAAATAGAATGGCACATATGTGAGTGGAACTATTGCATGGGAAAAGAAATGCCCCAAAATACAAACTGCAAAACTCAACATGTTATATTTGCATTACATCAGTTCCTGGGATGGGAGTAACTGTGGTATTTGAGTTAGTAGTATGCCTGTACCCAATGTAATCTACTAATGCCAGGCATTTTTGTATACCTGTTCGGGGGGTGGGTCCATATTTATATGGCTGGTATGGATCCCTCTTCTTTTTCTAACCCAGAAAGTCCTGAAAATGTCAAACTTAGATAAAAACACTGAATTTCCTCTAATTTATGTTAGGGAAAGTGCCACAATTTGTAGAGAATTTGTAAAATCCTGCCACAGAGCACTGACACACTTCTCTCAATAAAATCAGTATCAAACTTGTGTGGGTGGGCCTATCAATGAACAATGGAAATGCACCAGAATTCAGTGTGGAAACATCAATATTTTTCCTTTAAATTTCAATCATTCTGGAAATGTGGGCAGTAGCAATATTTGGGCCAGGGCTAGATGGCAGCCAAGTAAATCTGCCAACATCAAACATTTCAGAAAACTAAATACCCAGAGGAACCGAGGGTGGTGTGGCTCACATTAATCCTACTACATTTTCTTAACCTGAAGGCCTTGCAAACATCACAGCTATGTCTAAAGCACCCAAATTCTCCTTTCTGTCCAAAAGAATTTGCTGCAGTATTCAGCCCCAGATGCACTTGGGACCCATAGAGCTGTACTTACCATGGCTCTTCTGAAAACTAGAAATCTGGAAATCCAGTGGTGGTGTTTCTAACATGGATTCCAGTGCCTTTTCTTACCTGCAATGCTCTATAAATGTGAATGTATGGATAAAAAGACCTCAATGATCACATATTTTTGTTGCAAATTGTTAAACTTGTAAGCAACATCAAAAGCACTACTGTATTTTTACTATATCTTTAAGGAAGCCCGTATGTGTGTGCATCTTTAAATTGTGAACAAAAACGCTGAACCTAAAACAAAACAACTGAACATGCAACAGCAATTATGGAAATGTACTCTGTTTTTATAACAGGTTTAAACATCCAAATAGTGAGCGCTTCCCAAGCAAAAAAGCACAAGTTACTAACTTGTGTAACGATATATCTGTAAGAGACAGTAGTTAGTGACAGATTCCTTACCTTAGAATATCCCCAGGCGTCAGGCTGGATCCGGAAAGTTTTCTGCGTAGCAGTACCCTTGCGCGTCGGTAGGAGGCGTCGTGCGGCTCCGCGTCCGTCGTCGGCGTCGTGATCGCCGGGATGACGTCGCGGGCAGTACTTAGACGCCGCCCCTGCGCGCTGACGTCAGTTCTGTACATGACTTTCCGCGCCAGGAACGCAGAGCCATGCAAGAAGCTGACCTAGGTGTCTGAAAAAATACTAGGGCCCTGAAAGGGATGTCCTTAACCCTAGAAATCAGTTCGCAGAACGGGGAGGATGGTGGGGCGGTAGGAATCTGTCACTAACTACTGTCTCTTACAGATATATCGTTACACAAGTTAGTAACTTGTGCATCTGAAAGAGACACGTTAGTGACAGATTCCTTACCTTAGAATAGATACCCCAGCAATACCAACCCCGGTGGTGGGTCTGCGAACATAGATCAGACAAGGAAGTCCTGGAGGACAGAACGGCCAAAGAAGCCGTCCCTCCGGACCTGACTGTCAAGGCAGTAATGTTTTGTAAACGTGTGCAGCGAGGCCCACGTAGCTGCCTGACAGATAACCGGCAGCGGAACACCGCGGCCCAAGGCCGTGGTAGCAGCCGTTGCCCTGGTGGAATGGGCACGCAGCCCAACAGGAGGCTCCTTCTTAGCCAAAGAATAGCAGGTCTTGATGCACAAGGTAACCCAGCGGGAGATGGTTCGCTTGTGCACCGCCCGACCTTTTTGGCGCCCACGTAGCCAACAAAGAGCTGGTCATCCACCCGGAAGTGTTTTGTGCGGTCGATATAGAAGGAGAGCGCACGTTTTGGGTCCAGACGGTGGAGCCTCTCTTCCTCTCTGGAAGGATGCGGAGGCGGAAAGAAGGTAGGCAAAGTGATGGTCTGCCCAATGTGGAAGGCAGTAACCACCTTTGGCAAGAAGGACGGACGCGTCCGAAGAACAACCTTGTCTGGATGAACAGACAGAAAGGGAGGTTTGCAAGATAGAGCCTGGAGCTCACTCACCCGCCGAGCGGAGGTGATGGCCACCAGAAAGGCTGTCTTCAGAGTCAGAAGACGAAGAGGACAGTTATGTAGAGGCTCAAAGGGAGCGCACATTAAAAAGGTAAGAACCAAGTTCAAGTCCCACTGAGGCATTACAAACGGAACAGGAGGGAAGAGGTGTGTAATGCCTTTTAAGAACCTGTTAACAACAGGGGACTTGAAAAGGGAGGGCTGATCAGGGAGCCTGAGGAAGGCCGAGATAGCACAAAGATAACCCTTGATGGTACCCAGGGCAGAACCCTGTTGGGCCAGAGAAAGAAGGAACAGAAGGACCTCAGAAAGAGGGGCAGAAAGGGGATTCACAGCCTTTGCTGTGCACCATGCCACAAATTTGTTCCACCTGCAGGCGTATACCAACTTAGTGGAGGGACGCCTGGCTGCCAGAATCACATCACAAACTTCGGGAGGCAAGTCAAAAGGAATCAACTGCCGCCGCTCAATCTCCACGCAAGCAGGTGTAGACTGGACAGGTTCGGGTGGAGGACCGTCCCCTGCTGCTGCGACAGAAGATCCTCCCGAAGAGGCAGACGGATCGGGGGATCTACGCTCATACTGAGTAGCTCGGGATACCAAACTCTTCGAGCCCAGTCCGGAGCCACAAGGATGACTTGGGCCCGGTCGTGCCGAATCTTCTTCAACACTCTGGGTAGAAGTGGTATAGGCGGAAAGGCGTACAACAGACCGCCAACTCCACTCGCGACGAAAAGCGTCGCCGAGCGAGTGCCGCCTTGGAAATTCCAACGCGCAGAACTGATGACATTGCGCGTTCTCTTCGGTGGCGAATAGATCTAACCAAGGCTCTCCCCATTGTTGAAAGAGTCCTTGCGCCACTTCCGAGTGAAGACGCCATTCGTGATCCATCATGCACCTGCGGCTGAGTTCGTCCGCCCTGGCGTTCAGGGAACCTGCCAGGTGTTGAACCATCAGGAACATGTCCTGATGTTCCAGCCAAGTCCAGAGGCGCAGAGCCTCCTGGACAGAGGGTCCACGACCCCACCCCGCCCTGTTTGTTGCAGTACCACATGGCGGTGGTGTTGTCTGTGAACACCTGCACTACCTTCCTTTGACAGAGGGAAGGAATGCCTTGAGTGCAAGTCGGATCGCCCGGAGCTCCAGAAGGTTGATATGGAGCCGGGACTCCGCCGGAGACCAGAGGCCTCTGATCTCCGCCTCTCCCATGTGACCGCCCCATCCCAGAAGGGACGCGTCCGTCACAACTGTGTGCTCTGGCTGGGGAAGGGAGAGGGATCTGCCCATGACCCATTGCCGGTTCGAGAGCCACCACTGCAACTGTTTTGCAGTCCCCACCGAGATCTGGACGTGATCGGACAGGTTGCCCTGGTGCTGCGCCCACTGGAACTTCAGGTCCCACTGCAGAGCCCGCATATGCCATCTGGCATGATCGACCAGCAGGATGCAGGAGGCCATGAGGCCCAGCAGCCTCAGGGTCATCCGTACCGAAACCCAGGATAAAGGCTGAAAGATTGGAATCATAGCCTGAATATCCCGGACTCACCGTTCGGGAGGATAGGCCCGAAACTGCGTCGTGTCCAGAACTGCTCCGATGAAAAGGAGCTGTGGAGAAGGAACCAGATGCGACTTCGGCACATTGATGGAGAACCCCAGCGAGTGCAGGAGTTCGGCCGTAGTCTGGAGGTGGGAGACGACTGCCTGGGACGAGCCCGCCTTCAGCAGCCAGTCGTCGAGGTAGGGGAAGACTGAAACCCCTGCCCGGCGCAGATGAGCTGCGACCACCGCCATCACTTTCGTGAACACCCGAGGGGCACTGGTAAGGCCAAAGGGGAGCACGGTGAACTGAAAGTGCTCGAGGCCTACCGTGAACCGTAGGTAACGCCGGTGGGCCGGCAGGACGGGGATGTGGAAATAAGCGTCCTGCAAGTCCAACGCTACCAGCCAGTCTCCAGGGTCGAGGGCAGTCAAGACCTGAGCTAGGGTGAGCATCTTGAACTTCTCCTTCCGGAGGAAGCGATTGACGTTCCGGAGGTCCAAGATAGGACGCATGTCCTCCTTGTCCTTTTGGGCACCAGAAAGTAGTGGGAGTAGCAACCACGCCCTACTTCTGGGGTCGGAACATGCTCGATGGCCCTCTTGGCCAAGAGGGCCGTGACTTCCTTCTGTAGAAGCACCAAGTGATCCCCTGACATGCGGTGGAATTGAGGTGGCATGGCTGGGGGTGGTCTCGAAGGGGAGGGAGTAGCCCCGTCGGACAATGTCCAAGACCCACCTGTCCGAGGTGATGGGACGCCAGTGGTGAAGGTGATGGCGGACCCTGCCCCCGACTGGCATGCTGTGCACCTGAAAGGAGGGACTAGGAGGGCTTGGAGGCCGCGGACGGGTTGGAGGTGGTGGCCTGACCCGCACGCTGGTTGCCCGAACCGCCACGGCGGTATCCACGTCCTCGGCCACGCGAAGGCGCTTGCTGCGCGGGCCGTTGGCCGGGCTGTTGACGTGACTGGGCGCCCCTTCCGTGGCCACGAAAGGGGCGAAAAGCAGACGTGAGCGGAAGGCGCACAACAGCAAGGCCCAGGGACTTAGCAGTAGCCCGCGAGTCCTTGAAACGCTCCAGCGCATGGTCTGCCTTCGAACCAAAAAGACCGACTCCATCAAAGGGCATGTTCATGAGTGTATTCTGGACATCCCCTGAAAAACCAGTGGTTCTCAGCCAGGCGTGGCGACGCAGCGCCACCGTCGTTGCAAGCGATCTGCCCAGCGAGTCGGCGGTATCAAGGCCACAGCGGATGGTGTATTTAGCCGCATCACGCCCTTCCGCAATGGCGCGGGTAAGCAGTGTCTGGACCTCCTCAGAGCACTGCGGCAAAACAGTCGCCACCGAATCCCACAGGGAGTGGGTGTATCGGCCCAAGAGGCAAGCAGTGTTAACGGACCGCAAGCCAGCACTGGAGGAAGAGAAAGCCTCCTTCCCAAAGTGATCCAGGCGCTTGGATTCCCTATCCGGAGGGGCGGTAGGGAAGGAGGTTTGGGAGGCAGAGGCTTGGACAACCAAGCTCTCAGGGGTGGGGTGTTGGGAGAGAAACAGGGGGTCGCCCGGAGCAGGGCGATGGCGCCGGGCCACGTTCCTATCCACAGGAGCCCCTGTGGTGGGTTTGGACCAGGCACCCAAAAGAACGTCAGTGAGTGCATCGTTGAATGGCAGCACAGTCTCCGAAGAGGAGGCCGCCGGCTGAAGCACTTCAGTCAGGAGGTTAGTCCTGACGGCCACTGTAGGCAACTGGAGATTCAAGGCCCCAGCAGCTCTACGCAACACCGTTGCAAAATTAGCCCCCTCCTCCGTAGCCACGGGAGGAGACAGCATGCCAGAGTCAGGGGAGGTGTCCAGACCACTGGCATCCCCAAGTTCCTCTACCCAGTCCGGGTCAAACTCGCACTGTTGTGTGAGAGGGTCCTCAGACCCCTCCCAGTTCTCCTGGTCCTCCTCAGGTTCAAAATATGGAGGAGGAGGGACATTAGGGACCCAAGGTCTCATCGGCGCCAGAACCGGCGTTGGGCGACGCCGGTCCGGCTCCATGTCCGGAGCCGGAGAGTACCGGGGAACGACGCCGTCCGGAGCCCCGGACGGTGTCAGGAACGGCACCGGAGACATCGGCGGAGGCGTGGTTAGGTCAACCGGCGTCGATGGGGGTTGCGGCACCACCGGAGCCGGGATCGAGGCCGGGGCCGGAGCCGAGGCCGGGATGAAGGCCGGTGGGACAGGCGACACCGGAGTCGACGGCGACGCCGGAGCAACCCCGTCAGGGCCCGCGGGGCCCGAAGGCGCACCGGAGGGACTTTGAGGCCCGAAGAGGCGGGCCATGGCCGACAGGAACTCCTGTATTTGGGCCGGAGTCGCCCCTGAACCCGGGAAGGACGGGTAATGCGGGGGTAACTCGACAGGCACGTCCGGGGCCGCGGGGACGGTGCCGACAGGGACCTCAGCCGAGTCGCGAGACCGGCGAGGCGAAGTCTTAGAGCGATGACGCCGCTTAGACTTCTTGTGCTTCGACTTACCGGAGGAGCGCGAAGACTTGGATTCCGACGAACGGCGGGGACTCCGCGTCCGGCCCCTCGACCTCTCCCGGGACCGGGGCTTGGTGCGGCGCGGAGCCGACTGACGGACTTCGAGGAGCTTTCGAGACCGCTCTCGCAAAGCCTTCGGATGAAGTTTCCGGCAGTCAGGGCACGACTTCGTGTCGTGGTCTCGGCCGAGACAGAAGAGACACTCGAGATGCGGGTCCGTGATCGACATCATGCGACCACATTCCTCGCAGGGCTTAAAGCCGGGCATCCCTACGACACCTTAGGAGTCGTGAAGACTCGTTGAAGAAACAGTGAAAAAATTCACAAAAAAGATAGTCAAAAAGTGACTAGGGCACTGCTCTTCCCGGATCTGCGCTTACTGGCGCGGAAAAAGAAGAACTGACGTCAGCGCGCAGGGGCGGCGTCTCAGTACTGCCCGCGACGTCATCCCGGCGATCACGACGCCGACGACGGACGCGGAGCCGCACGACGCCACCTACCGACGCGCAAGGGTACTGCTACGCAGAAAACTTTCCGGATCCAGCCTGACGCCTGGGGATATTCTAAGGTAAGGAATCTGTCACTAAAGTGTCTCTTTCAGATACAGCAATTAAAAAGCTGCTGCGCTATCCGAGTAAATACATCAAAGAGCCCACACAGGCGCTTGTCTAACAAAAGGACTAATTGATAACGCATCATCAAAACCTAATGGGAACACAAATCAAACAATATAACCACTCACAAAATGCCATGAACTTGATGAACAGCCCATGCAAACAATGGCAAAATCATAAAAAACATAACTAAAAAAACAACTGCTGAAGGGGCTGTCCAAAACCCACTGTTTGAACTTGGATTTCTGGTTGTCAGAGTATGCACCCTGTACTACCGGGAACCACCACTCTAGTCAGGGTAAGTCAGATACACACTCAAGGTAACTTGTGCTACCCTCTGGTAGCTTGGCACAGAGCAGTCAGGCTTGTCGAAAGAGGCAATGTGTGAAGTATTTGTGCAACACACACACACACAGTAACACAATGAAAACACCACAAAAATACTCCACATATAGTTAGAAAATTAGAATATATTTTATGAGTAAAACAAGGCCAAAATGAAAAAAATCCAATAAGTAGAACCGAAGTTATGAATTTTTAAAAATTGAATCAAAATGTAGTGCTTAGAACCACATAGCACTTAGGGGATACTTGAGGTCGCGCTGGACCAGGGTAAATCAAAAATTCAGGTCGACCACGATGGAGGGCAGGACAGCTACAGGATTCATGCAGGCCCCACTGAAAAAGTACCTTGGATGGAAGAAGTGTTGAAGACTCGATGCGTTGGTTCCGAGCGCGCAACAAACCCCTTCACGATGCAGGCGCTGCATCATTGTCGTGCCACGCTGTCCATCGTCATAGAGCTGCGCAGTCAGTCGGAGCGATGTTGCAGATCAGCTCCTGTGTAGCGCCTAAAGGGCAATGAGTTGGTTGTGATCATTGCAAAGTTGTCACTGCGTCGATTTTGATGATTCTGTATAGCAGAAGTCACCTTTCAAGGGCCCAGGACTGGATTGGCACCACTTGGCAGTGCAGGACTCACAGCTGGCAGAGTCCAGGTGCTGTTGGAGGGTCTTTGATGGCCCTGAGACTTCAGAACAGGGGGAAAGCCACCAAGTCCTTGGAGTCACTCTGGGTTCAAGTGAGATGGGTCCAGTCCTTGTCCTCAGCAGGGCAGAGATCAGCAGACAGCAATGCAGCACAGCAAAGCAGAAAATAAGTTCTTCCAGCATAGCAGTCAAGCAGAGTGGCAATACTTGTAGCACAGCAATCTTTACTCATGACAGAAGTCTTCACAAGTCCACTAGTGTACTGTTTTGGTAGGGTCAGAGCCCCAGTACGTATACCCATTTGTGCCTTTGAAGTGGGGGTGACTTCAAAGAATGGTATTTGAAGTGTACACAGGTCCTTTCTTCCCAGCGCTGGCTCCAGACTATCAGTAGGGGGCAATCAGCCCTTTGTGTGGTAAACAGGACACTCTCTATTTAGGTGTGTCAGCTTCGCCTCTCTCTTTGTGCCCAGGAAGAACTATCAGAATGCAGATGAGTTCTCTGTCACACCCACCATTCCTGTGATTGTGGCTGTTTAGAGGGAATGCACAAAGTGTAACTGTCACCAACCCCAGATGTGAATTGGAGACAGGCTGTAAGGCACACAGAGCAGTAAGAGCAGAGAACTGTCCACTTTCTAAATGTGGCATTTCTAAAATAGTAATGTTAAATCCAACTTTAGCAGTGAAGATGATTCATCATTACCATTTCAAAGATATGAAATATGATGCAGCTACTCCTTTCTAATCAGGAATTACAGCTTACAGCCTAAAAGTGTAGTGCGGAATTCTCAATGCTAGACTATGAGAGGAGTAGGCCTCAAAGTAGTGAAAAACGAATTTAGCTGTTTGTCACTACCAAGACATGTAAAACCTAACAGTAAATGCCCTACCTTTTACTTACATACACCCTGCCCTTAGGGCCAGGTTGGGCCTACCTTAGGGGTGACTTATGTGTAATAAAAGGGTAGTTTAAGGCTTGACAAGGAGTTTTAAATGCCAAGTTGACGTGGCAGTAAACTGCACACATAGGCCCTGCAATGGCAGGCCTGAGACAGGTTTGAAAGGCTACTTGTGTGGGTGACACATTCAGTGCTGCAAGCCCACTAGTAACATTTAGGTTACAGGCCCTGGGTATTTGGTATACCACTTTACAAGGGACTTTTAAGTAAACTAAATATGCCAGTTGGGTATACAACAAAGTCACCATGTTTAGGGGAGAATCACATGCACTTTAGCACTGGTTAGCAGTGGTAAAGTGCTCAGAGTCCTAAGGCCAACAAAAAGGGTCAGAATAAGAGGAGGAGGAAGGCAAAAGATTTGTGGTGACCATTCAGAGAGTGCCATTTTCTAGTACACACTCGCTATACTTATTTCTCCTTTTTTGAAAAATGAATGTTATGAGGTGTATTACCATTATAGTTGACTGTAGTCAAACCTACTGCTTTTCTGTTTAACGGTATTAGGGACTGACCTCTGTTAAACATTCCAATTGCTCCTGGGTCTGATTTGTGCAAATGTATACTATAAATAAATGAGATCAAACAACTACTATATTCTGTGTTTGTAAGTGACGGTATTTACATAGATGTTTTAAGACAAGGGGCAACAAAATCCTCCAAGTTCACATTGATGCTGCTCAATATTTCATGCAGGGAAGGACTTGGTGTGACAAAGCTACTGCACATAAAGTAACTATGAACGTATTTTTTGAAGACGAGATCTCAACATGCAGAAAAATACGCCCATTTACAAAGACTTTAACCACTATTATCTTACACACAAAAATACTGTTTTCTGTTTATTCAAAATCATAATTTTTTTTTACCTGCTTCTGAAGTTCTTGCAGTCACCCAATCTGAAAATGTACTGCCAGCCATATTGACCACTAAGATACGGAACTCATATTCCTTATATGGCTCCAAATCTGTAACATTTGTGCTGGTTGGTGGGGGTTTTAATGCATTTTCATTGTCTGATTCTGCAACTGGATGTGGGCTGAGCCATCCACTACCTTGGAAGACCCTTTTCTCAGAAGGAACATGTTGGCCGTATGGTTGCAAAGCTCCTCTCATGTAGATTTCATATCGAATAATTATTCCTGAAAGCAAGCAAAATAATTTATAAACACACTCAAGATGAATTCTGAAAATAACTAATCCACCCCGATTAGTACAACATTTCAGTCCACTGTTATGCAAAGATGAAATATATAACAATTTAAACATTCCTAAGGCTTGGTTGTTGCTTGTATCAACTCATAGCACTATTTGATCACTAACAAATCATCCTTCAAGTTTAGAGCACTTGTAAGATGAGTCTGTCTCCCTTTCCACTTACTGAAGCGGGTGACATCCAATCTAAGTAAAAGGGAGGACTACATTTGAGTCGACATGTCTCCATAGTAAACAGGTTAAAACTAATGTATTTCAAGCATACTAGAGATTCAGCATATACGGGTATGATGTGTCAAACGTGTCTACTGTCCCATAATGATACACTGCTGTACTCTTAGAACCCCAGAATATTCAACAAGTGTAAGGTCAAGACGGCTTTCTGGAAGCTCTTCAAACTAAAGTACGTTTGTTGTCCCCATATGCACCAGTTTTAGTTCTCCATAACAGTGCAGCCACCTGCAAGACCTACTGTTTCAGTTTATAAAATCTACTTAAAATAGGCTTTGATTTTGTCCAGAGGAGTATTTCTCTCTCACCTCAAGGTATTGGTTCTTTGGTGAGGCATTACATCTCCCATGGAGTGCTTGCATTGCAATGCATTCTTTATCTCATAGATGCATTGTTGGAAAATGCTTCTTTTTGCATGATCAGCCCCATTTTTTTTAAACTGATGCTGCTGGTGTTTCAATTGTGCGCATTGCAACTCTCCTAACTAGGCCCCAGTGCACATGTACTGACCCTTAAAACATGTTTTAGTTGGTGGCTATAGTTCTAATTGGCATATTAAACGTATCTATTAGTCCCTATCGTATGGTAAAAGTGTACACAGGGCCTGCTAGTTACTTGTCACTCATGGACTTGCAGCACCCATTGTGCCACTCCCTACAGTGACAGTGCAAACATAACTGCAGGCCTACCACTCTAGCCTGTCTGTGCAGTTTTAAAACTGCAAATTCAAACTGTCAAAATAACTCCTTTTGATAGGCCTAAATCCTCCTTTTAAATATTATTAAGTCATCCCAAAATAGGCCTTAGTGCCCAGAAAGTAGGACAGATAAAAGTTTAATGTTAAACATGTCCTTAGAGTGACAATGCCCCAAACGTTATTTTCAATGTAGCAGGGTTAGCTGTTCCACAGGAAAGCAATGGGATATAATATTACATTTAATAATGTTATATCTCCCTAGGAAACAGCTACATAGTTCATTCTTTGACTTTCTAAAATATTTATTACAAGCCTAATTCACTGGCAAAGTTGGATTTGTAATACATATTTTAGGAAAGGGACTATTGGCAAGTCACATTTTCAAAACCAAAAGCTTCTAGAAACCCATTTGCATGAGCTTACAGCTGCCACCCAGAAGTTGAATAGCACCTTTGTGAGATGTGAACTTGCTCCTAAAGCGGAGACAAAGGGCTTAACTTCAAAGAGGCTTATGCTGTCACAAGCAAATGTGAGATGACACCATGGGAGGGTCCTCTTTAGTCTACCTGATCAGGTAGGCACCAATCCCAGTGGGAGAGGAGCTGTTCCCAGAATTGATTTGAAGTGACCACAGAGGAGGGGTTGCTTATTTCCCTGGCCACACCTCTGGTATGAGCGCAGGAGTTTTGCACAGGTGAAGAAAGGATCTGCCATCTTTGATTTAGGTAGGAAAGGGCACTGTGGGATTGTCTGCAGCAGGGCCGGACTGGCCGTAGCGGGCACCCGGCATTTCGCCAGAGGGCTGGAAGGGTGGGGGCCGGTTTTGTACTTGTGGGGGGCGTTTTTGGTGCTGGGGGCTGGTTTTGCAGCAGTGCTTCAAAATCGGCCCCTTGTTTCAAAAGCGCTGCAGCATTCCCGCCAGCTCTTCCCCCCAGGAGTGGGCCAGTCGGACGTAATTGCCAGGGCTGGTTTGCGATCCCAGTCCGGCCCTGCTCTGCAGTAGGGCACACAGTAAATACTGCACATGTATGTATGTTTACCCTGGGAACTTCTACATTATTGGTAATAGAGGGGCCAGGAGACACCCCCACCGACAGGCTAGTGCCGGGTATCAATGTGGCAGCCCTGGATACTATCTTCAAACACTATTGGACCTGTGGATGACAGAAGAAGTGCTGCACCTGCTGATGAGACCTGTGAGGAGACCTGAAAGGCTGGACCTGCTCCCACTTGTACCCAGAACAAAGACATGGACTACAAGGGTCAGTTGGCTGGACTCCTGTTAAGTACAGGGAAACAACACACTGCTAGAAGCCCTTTTCCTGAAGAGTCCGGCTGACCAGTTCCAACTGGACCTGCCCTACAAGCTACTAGAAGCCCTTTTCCTCAAAAGCCCAGTTGACCAGTTCTAACTGTACTTGCCCTTTATCCTGCTGGTGGCTTGTTCTGGAGCGAGAGTCTTGATCACCAAGTGCTATTTTTGAGCCCCAGGGACCCTTGGTTGTATCAAAGTGTAGTCCTACCTTCTTGAAAAACCTGGGACTTAGAACATTGGCTCCAAAGACCTCCGAGGACTGTGGAAAACCTGCCAAATCAATCCAACAAAGGATCATTGCCTCTGGGTCAAAGATTCAGGTTGTTCACGCTCTGACATTTTCCACATCAGCAAATCCATTTCAGTGGGACCTCATGGAGAGGGTATCCAGCCTCGTGAAGTCCTCGTCGGCTACAGCCACACTGGAGAAATCCAAGCTCCAAAAAAGCGACTAAGTCTGAACTTCATCTGACAGCTATCCGGCCTATTCGAGCCCTTCTCAGCCACAGCCTGCTGCCTTGCTCAGCTGAGATTTTTTTGCTTCCATTTCAGAGACTAGGTCAGAAGGTAAACCTTCCGACTGGGTGGAACCTGGTCTCTGTACCCCACCCGCTCTCCATTGCGGTCAGCCTTAGTGCCGCCATGGAACTGATTAAGCTCAACCAGGTGACCGTGGTTGACGCTTAATGCTTTTTGGTGCTAGATTTATTTAAAAGTTATAAATTCATATCACTTGTTCACCCTGTTGGATTTTTGTTGTTTTTGGGTGATTTTGTTCATTAAATGATTCTCTCTATTTCCAAATTGGAGTGGGATTTTTATTGTATTGTGTTGTTGTCTTTTTAATTGTTTTGGTACTTTTAAATGCTTTACAAATTTTCTTTAAGTTAAGCCTGTCTGCACTGTGCCTAACTACCAGGGGTTGAGCTCAGGGTTAAATTACTAAAACCTTCACTGGACGCAACAAGAATAGTGACAATAATGCCTGTGGTGGACTACCACCCATCCCAACTAATAATCCATTTTCTCACATGTATTCTATAGAGAAATTAATTGTGTTGGTTTTTTCACTGCATGAGGATTTTTTTAAATATATTAGGGCTCAAAACGCGGCCAGGCTTATTGGATTTGTTAGAGCTTGTTCTAATGTCCTGTCTTAGGATACCAAGACTTGGAATTAAAACCACGCTGACAAAGTGTTAAGTGCAACTGTAATTTGGATGATATAGGATGTGGGCCAGATAAATATGCAGTGTTATTTGCAACATGTGTATCTGAAATGGATGAATAAACAAACTGTGGCTTAGTAGCAGGCATGCCACTAATTGCTTAGTTCTGGCCTGTTGCATGCCCCTCCCCCCCCACGCACACACTACTCCCCTGAGGAGCCTGTGACTTCTTGCCCTCACTACTCTGAAAGTTAAGAGTGGAAAGGTTTGTACTTGGCCCAGTTTACAGAGTCAGAGCAGCACAGGCAGCAAAATACCAGTGGCAAACGACCTCAACCATCAAGGTTGGCACCCAGTAGTCTGTCTGACTCATGGCCCCTCCGAATCGGGTCTGACATGTTAGTTCCTGAAAAGCCAACCATAATTTTTATGACAAAATTGTACTCCTCTTTTTATTTATTTATTGCAGTATCTGGCATAAAAAATGCTCAGAATTCTACTGCTTCTATTTCAAAGCATTGCATCCCTGAATGACTCACTTTTGTCAGGAACAGAGTATGGTAGCATTGTAGATATTTATTAGAACACTGTGCTGAAGCTAGAGTATATCAGCAGAGAAACAAATGACAGGATGCTGCTGCAGTTAGAAGTACATGTTTTGCTCAGCAGGTCAGACTATTTTCTCACATGGATGAGAAAGATATTTTTTAATATAAAAACAATGTCTACCAATTGGCTTCTGGACCACTAACCATAATTGCTTGAAGTAAATTATGAGAGGAAAATAGTTTTTTCTCAAATATCATTCATTGAATGTCACTAGAGGATCAGCATTTTCAGATGGTGAAATCACCATAATGCCTAAAATTACCAATATCAATAAATGATTTCTACTTTGACTAAAATCGTTTTTCAAAATTGTTTGTCCCTCATTCTAGCTGTTCCTTTTTGTTACCCCTAACATCAGGAATATACTAGAATGCATTTCAAAAAGGACAAAAATGGAGGACCCTTCATCAGCAAAAAATCCAACAGGTATGCTCCCACCTACATAGACCCATGAAAATCTTATCTAACAAAACATTTGGTGAATTTCACCCCAAACTGTAAGGGTTTTATGTACAGTAGTAATATTACCTAAAAAGGAGGGCACTCCCACTAGTTATTCACCAGGATGGAGTAGGGCCCTTGAATTTGCCTATAACCATTCCTGTAAAAATGCCAAAACTACTTTAGATCCAAGGTTTTATGCATTGTTTCTGTCTTTAGGCCCATTACTTGTTCATTCCTGCATCCCGAATTTTTCTCGGTACTAAGCTACTTTTCAGTACTCATGACAAAGATATCCAAATCACAATGGACTTGAACTACATACGATCCAATGCATGCACTGGTAATATTCAACCGGTCGTATCACAAAACATTTTTGACTGGTGCAATTTCATGTCTTTCGTGGTAAGTTAGGGTAGTGATCTGTGAGCAAAATATATTTTAACACCATATTATGAAAGCGAGCTTCTGGAGGTGACAAAAGAATGTTTGTGCATATTTGCTTTGTGACATTTTATGCTGGTGCTGTTGTTTTTGTGCAGCATTATTGCAATGTGATTTGTTGTTTTATTGTGGTTGTTCTGTTGCTTTCTGTTTTAACTGTTTTATTTTGCTGTGTTAATTTTTTTTATGTTGTTGCTTTGTGTATGTTATTGCATTACATTCTTTAATGTTGATATGTCGATAAATACTGGTACCTTTACAGCCAAAAGCAGCACTTGCCTATGTAGTTGTTGTGACAAGCAACTATTTACCACTGTCTAAAGTGGTAAAGAAGAACTGCTACAGATCTTGAACTATTCAAGTCAGCAGTCAGCTGAAAAACTGTGGCAGAGATGGTGTCTTAAGTTAGCACTTCCAGAGCTCACTTTATGTGACATGGCCCATGAAGATAAAATGACTGTAGAGATCAGGCGGAGTTTTCGACTAAAACAGAAATTAAAATCAAGCCGTTCTCTGTCTCAGACTGGCTCTAACGAGGAGACACCTTCACTTCTCATTATGCTCCGAGTATAATGAACTAAATATAGAAAGGAATCTTAATCTGCAAATGATTGAAGAAAATGTTTCTAGAAGGAGTCAGTCAGACACTTAGATTATATTAGTATGCAAATTTAAATGTAATATGTCCATAAAATATACAATTCGCCCCCAGTTGTATTGTTTCCGCTTTTCTTATAATTGCAAAGCCAATGAAACCACTGTACTGCAAATTCTCAAGGTGCGAAATTGTGAGCTGCAAAAATCCATTTTATCTATGATTTTCTAAGGTAATTAGGCCACTGTCTAATAAAAATCAAAAAAGACTAAAAACAATAACTCTAAAGGCAAAATTGAGTTTCTAGGTTGATAAACAACAGTGTCTGCTTAATATCCCACACACAATATGATACCCACTCTGAAAACATTAACAATGTTGGCAATCTGTAGTTATTTTTTATTGTGAACTGTCTCGAGTCATTTATGGTCAAAATGTGCATGGTGACGATTCTACAGTATTCTTAGGAAACCTTGTGTAAGTTTAATGCTCATAAAACTAAAACAGAAACTCCAGAAAACGTTACAGATAATTGTGCAACCCAATGACCCCCCCTTACTCTATCTTAGAGACTATGGTTCACTTAGGAATACAGTGGAGTCTGCTTTTGAAGTGAGAGCTCTGGTTCAACCAATATAGTTCTACTGTGTAAATGTTACCTATTGGAAAAACAATAAGTAGTTCCTAAGCCATATATAGAAAGTTGCAAATAAATCACACTTTTCTGAGAGAAGTAGTGGGTTAAAGGTGATCCTACCCTTTGCCCCAGCACTATGAACAGAGGCTCTCTTCCCCAGGCACTAACAAGACCGCCACAAAGATAGGTCTTCAATTATGACTCAGGTGGGCACTCTATTGTTCAAAAGCTCATTTTGGATATTAACCTACTTTGCATAGTATTTCCTGACTGGTTGGTCTTTTACATGGGCAGTTGTTTGATATGCCCACTTTTCTAACTATTTTGCCTAGCATGTGCTTTAAGAGTTTTGCCTTACAATCTGACTGTGTGGACGTTTGTTATGCTTTTGTCAACCATTTCCTTCTTACACCATTAATCCTTCACAAAGAATATCCTATTTATGCCAATATTCCTGCATGCTATTGTATCTTACCTCTAATTAATCTTTGCAAATCAAATATGCATTGTTATTTCTGGCTCACGTCATTGCAACACCTTATTCACTTAAACAGGAGTATTAAACATTTCAGTTGCACCCGCAAAATTAACATCGCAAACATAAATATTAGTGAAACTATGGTTTTTACAATCATTTCACATCTTTATTAAAGTGGAAATTCGGTGTATGACGTCACAACATGTTACAAAACCCAAGTAGATGACATCTACAAACCAACTTATTGTTGATGATTTTTAGTGATGTGGGATGGGGTAAAGATAACAGTTTTTCTCCCTACACTGAATGGCTCCTTTAAACCCTCTTTCAAAATCGGAATTCCAAAGTGAATAAATTCCACTGCACCTACACGTCTACCTTACATGCAGGTGGATTGCCACAAGTTATGTAACGATTGCGGTACACAAAAGACCAAGTCTTGGATTCTTTTGTCCCATGATCATGGCACTTGGCTTTAGGAGAGAAAATCAAATATAGAGGGAGTATAAAGAAGTCTCAAAATGACCCAATGGGCAAGAGCACCTTCTAAATTCTGATGCTTTGCCAGTCCCGGCTGGTCAATAACAGAGGATTCAATGCTATGAATTCCCTCCATTCTTTTGTGTCACTAGTTAAGCCACGAAAGACTGAAAATCGAGCTCAGTTTTGTGATGTAAGTACCTTAGAAGTGACTTCCTCTCGTCTATCTTCAGACCAAGCAATTCTCATTGCATTATTCCTCAAAGCGGGTTTTTGGACAGCTTTGGGACATAAAGCTAAATTGTCATGCGTAAACCTGTGGCATTAATCAGTAGGAGAATGAGGGAGCGAATTAAAGCATATGGGCAACTCAAATGTTTGAAAGATGGCAATTTTAGTTATTCTTGTATCTTGAGCTTTACGTTTGTTAAAATATTTAAAATGTGAGTTATTTAAATGTGCGTATTGTATAATAGATATTTTTATAAACAAATACCTCTGTAATTTAAGTTAACTAACCCAACTGGTTAAAAAGAAAAGAAAATATGCAGCCTTTTACATAATAAGAAATATTTGCAAGAGACAGTTATTTCAGATGCATGGACCGAGACTCTTTTGCATGTAACAGTTACCCTTCTATAATGCGCAGACAAGCTAAAAGTGGAGGAACGGAATACTATTGAGCCGAATTCTGAAGCATTTTTGGCAGCACAAGTTTTTCACAAAGAGTCTCAGCTAGGAGCAGCACGCCCAGAAGCAGATGCAAGCTAACCATGGAGGGACTCAAGATGCGCCTCAATAACGAGGGTAAAGCAGAAATCAATCTGAGGGTGTGGATCTTAACCAGCTGAGGAGCTACGACATGGTACTTTGGTCTGGACTACTCATATTGGGAGTGGGGAAAGACTGATTTGCTTATTTTTGTACTCCTTCTGTAATGGCGCCAATGGGCTAAAAACAAAGGAATGCAATGGTAGCCCGAGTAATTCCAAGGGTTAAAAAACACCGGTTTAATGATCTCTAACCATCATGTTTTTTGTTGTTTTGCCTGATATCGACTGTGCATTACTATTTTCTTTTTACCAGTGATTGTTTATTCTGGAAAGAAAACAACAGATATGAATCCATGTTGTGGTTTGCTCATGGGCATCCCCTAACTACACATTCAGTCAGGCACTGCTACTGGTGCCACATTCTTTAAAATGCACTTGTGACAAAGGTTTCTTAAAGTGCTAAACGTAAGGACTGCAAAATCAGTGTGTTACAAAACCATCTCAAACAGCGTTTTGTGATTGTTTGTCCCTTTTTCATTTTGGTGATATGGCTTGTTTTTGTGTCCCACTCTACCCGGTAAAGAGCAATCTTATGTTTTTGCTCTATGAGGGGTTTGGAGGCTAGACTCCGACACCTCTACTGAGGGGTAAAAATAATAAAGCAGCGAGAGGCCATGGGAAGACGAAGAGTATGGTTATGGAATGAAGTAAAAACATGTCTGGTCATATCGTGAACAGTTGCTCTGGCTCACAGTAGGAGCGAGTGTCAGTTTTTATGATTGTTTTGTCTAAAGTGCATTCAGTTAACCTTTTTTTCAGTTGACATTTTTTTATGTTAGAGCATTATTTTCACAATGCCCAGATCAGAGACCAAAAGAGGCAAACCCTGCTCTTCGTTTTCAAGTGTACCGTCGTTTGAAAATCATGCTCTGTTAGAAATGGGGGTCTCTAGTTGGCAATGGCTGGCCACTGTCCAAGTAGGGACCCTTCTTCCTAAGTCAGAGTGAGAGGGCTACCCTCTTTAATACCCCTGCTCAACCCTGTGGTAACGTAGCACGAGCAGGTAGGCTTATCTCAGAGGCAGGATGTGAAGCATTTATGATCATACACAGTAACACAGTGAGGAACACTACAAAGGGACACCACACAAGTAGTTATTATAAAAAATAAGTATCTTTATATAAAGGCAGATTTATCAGAAGACCAATAACTGTAAAAGCCACAATACTGTCAAAAATAGGATAGCTGTTGAAGGGCTGTCAAAAATAGTTCAAAGGTTGCAAAAATAAGGTTCAAGTTCAAAGCAGTGGTCTCTGCGACCCTTTCTTTCACAAAGTACCTGGGTTTAGTAGCAAAACCAACAAAGTGTCGCAAATAAGCTGTAGCGATGATTCTCGGCACGCGAGGCCGGCGATGCGTTGAAATCCTTGCCGCAAGGGAGGATGATGCGCCGATCTGCGGGATGCGTGCGGAGACGATGCGACAAACTTCTGCACGCTGGACCGCCGATGCGATGACTTTCTTGCCGCGTGGGAGAAGTCGATGCGGTGATCCTGTTGCGCTGTGCGATCGTGTTGCGATGCGAAGACAAGACGCTCCGCGAGGGAGCGACGAAATTCGGTGCGATGCGATCAAAGTGGCGAACGCACGGCGTCCGCACTGCGATGTCTCGAAGCGATGATTTCTTTCAGGGTTGCGAGTGCGCGGCGACAGCAGCGCGATGATCTTTCCAGCGCGTCTCGGCTGCAGCGGCTCGCAAAGGGGCGTCAGCGATGGTTTCGGGTTGCGGGCCCTCGGCGGCAGTAGCGCGATGATTTTCCCAGCGCTCTCGACTGCAGCGGCCCGCAAAGGTGCGTTAGCGTCGATTTCTTACCCTCTTTTCTCTGATGCAGACTAGAGGCCCTGGAACTCACAGGAGCCTCCTCAGCAGATAGCAGTCCTCGCAGGGAGGAAGCAGGAGGTTGGTGGTGGAGTCTGATATGCCTGAGACTCCAGCAGGAGGCTAGCTCTTTTCCTAGCCCTTGGGTGATTGCTGTACAAAAATAAAAGTTCTCTCAAGAGTTCCTTTTCCTCTTCTTCAAGGTCCAGTGGTCACTGCTGCAGGCCAGTGCAAGAAACAACACACAGCACAGGGACAGTCACTTCCTGCAGATTCCTCCAGTGGCACGGACAGAGTTTCCTCTCCAGATCCAAAAGCAATACAAAATGTAGGGGCTTGAGCACAGATATTTATACCCCAAAAGCCTTTGATCCTTGAAGCTACCAGTCACTGAACCTAGCCAGAACCAGTTCTGCTCAGGCCTGGAGCACTTTGTTTACCAGGCTGCATCCTTCCTTTCAGAAAGAGGGGTCTGCTAGCAGACACACAGTGGGAGGTGGAGCCAGCATTCACCTTGCCAGGCACAGCCCTATTCAGGTCAAGGAGCCACCCCTCCCCACACTCTAAATGCAGATCTCTCTATTCAACCCGGGTCTGACTCAGCCTGTCCTGTCCCTCTAAACCCAGACAGCCAATACACATAACGGCAGAGCACACTGGAAGGCTTAGGCAAGAAAATACCTACTTTCTAAAAGTGGTATTTTCAAACACAGAATATAAAAATAAACTTCACTAAAAGATGTATTTTAATATTCTGAGCTCAGGCATACTAAATTCGTTTTTCTACCATGTTCCTGGGGTCAGTTAGGACTATAGAATGTAATAGTCAAACTGCCCATTCTAGCCTATGAGGAACAGGTAGCCTTACAGTAGTGAAAAACGAAATGGGGCATAATTCACTACCAGGACATGCTACACACACCAAGGCATGTCCTGCCTTACACATACAAGGCACCCTACCATAGGGGTGACTTACAGGATGCCAAGGGAAGGTTCAGGGGCTGGGAAGTGAGTGCACTTCACAGCCAGTTCTGGACTGCACACAGACACTGCAGTGGCAGGTCTGAGACACACTTTACAAGCTGCTTCTGTGGGTGGCACACATCAGTGCTGCAGGCCCACCAGCAGCATTTGGTTTACCAGCCCTGGGCACACATAGGCCACACTACTAGGGACTAACAGGTAAACCAAATAAGCCAATCAGGGGTATACCAATTCACATAGACATATTTACACAGGGAGCATTCGCGCTGTGACACTGAATGGCAGTGGCACAGCGCCCAGAGCATCTAACACCAGTAAAACAGAGGAGACAACAGCGAAAAATGGAAGGGAGACCCACGCCAATGGTGCCAGGTCTAACATGCTCTATCTCAGAGAGATTTTTGGGGCGCATCCATGACCCCACTCTTATGTGCTGCACTAATGCACAAGGGGTCGGTGTGCTTCTTTTTCCTGTCTTTAGTGCTTATATTACTTCTAGTGCATGTGCTACAAACAGCAGAGCTTGAAAATAGGGGTTACATGAAAACTCAGTGAGATTTTGCGGAGTTTAGTGAGCGGGCAGAATCGGCACGTCGCACTAATTTTTCTGTGCTTGTTCAGTACTAAGAAAATCAGCCGGAACGGCACAATGCGGCACACAAGAGTGTGCTGCTTCTTTGCTGCTGCTCGAGTAGATTTTTTACTAGAGCTGTAGGTTTCTCACTGCGAACGGTCGCGATCGCTAGAGTTGGGAAAATCTTCCCGGGTGCCATCCAAGAGCCTGAAAAGCACGCTAGGGGATGCCAATTCTCGCTCGCCAACTTACCATTGGTGGGCCGTGCACGAGAAAGAACTCCACCATGCAGCAGTTGGCGAAGTTTTGCAGGAACTCCACGTTACAAACGTTACACGAAGTGGAATGGGCAAAACTCCGCAAACTACGCAGGCGGAGCAGAATTTATCGCCCACCCCTACTTAAAAACACGAAGAGGAAATTGTCCTAATTCAGAGATTTTAAGAGTTAATGCATGTGTTGGAGACAGAAAAAAATTAATTCAACCCCCTGCCGCGTCAGCGCAAGGTAAAAAATTGGATATATGATACAATCTCTGGTTAAATTAATGTACTTTAGACAGTGCAAGCGCATAAAAAGAGGCGCGCAGTTCTGCACTGAGCCAGCGCATCTGTTCATGATAGGGGCACTCGAAGTAATAAAAATAAATAAATAAAACACACACGCACACACAAGCATGCACAAAGTACCTAAAATACCCATAGCCGGTCAAAAAAAGAAAGCACAGTTTGAATATCTAACACACCTTTAAAAAACATCTTTGTTCTGCATTTCATTTTAACATGGTCCGTTTGCCTCTTGCATATGCAAGACTTAGGCAAGTCGGATCAACCGAGTGTTTAAATAGGTTCGTGTGGAGAAAAAAAACTGCGGAATTTCTGCAATTTCTCATTGTCAGACATCTCAGATTGATGGATCTGAGCGTTCTGTGATTCCGTGGCTTGTGATGATAAACTGCGCGGCTAATTTGGAGCACGGCGTAATCAGGCAGCCTTGCCTTGTATCATTGAAACATAGTATAATTAATACTGCAAATGCATTCACATAATTAGTTATGTGCATAATGAGCATGGCCAACTCTCTTAATAATCTCCTTAGTTATTCAACATCTTTTATTTAGCTTTTTGTCAGTTTGCGCGTATATCATGCCAGGCGCTCAATGTGAGTGTGGTATAAAACTGTCTTTTTAACAGTCCAGAAGAATGCAAAACATAAGTAATGTTCACATAAAACATGAGTCTTGTCACAGCAGATGTCATAAGAGCAAAGATGGCCAGCACGTTCTTCAGGCTGATTTGCATTTATTGAATTTTTGACTAGATGAAAAGAAATGCACTTGACCCTGTGGCCAAGATAGTGTCAGCAGTGTTTGAAGAAAAAATAAATTGCTTTTTAATTATTGAGCTAAAGCAACATAAATAACATAAACTCCTACCATTTGGTTTGGCGGGAGGAGACCAGGTCAAGAGAAGATCTGTTGAGCTGATGTTTTCCATGACTGGGGGTCGCTGGCCTTCGGGGGCAGCTTGGGCTGTCATTATAGTCAATGGAGGGCTCCGCAAACACCCCCCTCTGGTGCACGCCTGAACCGAGCAATTATACTTGGTAAAAGGAGCCAAGTTCAGCACAGTTGTTGCGGTCTCCATGCCGTCACACAACACGCGAGGCTCGGTCCACGCAGCGGAGGAGCACGTCAGCGTGTATCTCTCAATTGGCCCCGACGCATTGGATGGAACTGTCCAATGAAATGAAGAGGAGCGTGGCCCATCAGGGCTGACGTGGATTAAATCGATGGTTCCAGTCGGGATCCCGGATTGTGTTCTGAGTGTCACTGGTAAACTTCTCGTCTTGCTATGCACATTGCTTGTCTCGATATGGTACGAGTAAAAGGTGTAAGGTGACAAGCCTATGTCGATGAAGCTCTGAAGGCCTACAAGAAAGGGAAACAATGATTACCTTTGTTTCGTCAAAAAACATTTGTTTTCCTAATTTGTATTTACATCTGTTTTGTACTTCAGTTTCAATACATACAATTAGCTTAGTGCAATTCGAACCAACCAAGGTACAAGCATGTAAAAAGATCAACGAAGCATCCCCACACAACAGATCTATTTGTCTAATATTGGCACACAGCTTTAGACGTTCAAGTCGCATGGGCCACAGTAGATGCAATCACTTTGACCTCTGCTAGATTCGAACAATGGAAAGGCTGCCTGCAGTTCCAATGTTCTAGAACAGTGGTTCTAAACCTTTTGACTTCTGTGGACCCCCACTTAACCATCACTGGACTCCAGGCACACCCCACTGCATCATTATGTATAACCAGGGACCTTTATTGCGTAATTAATGGAAACTGGGGATCAAAGCTTAATCGATTTAGAGGATCTAAACCTCATACAATGCACAACAATACAGAAACAAGCCTTCCTCAAACAATACACAAATGATGAAATATTTCATTTAATTGACAAACATGTATAAGAAAAATTATAATTTTCATTTTATTGGGAAGGTTGGGGTTTTTCTACATTCAATTGCGGCCACCTACAATCCACACAGTGGAGAGGTGTGGTGCAGCGGCCTGGGCAGCTGACTTCGGAGCACAGGGTTCATGGTTTGATCCCCAGCTCCGGCGGCAGCTCAGCTCAGCACCATGTGACTCTGGGCAATAGCTCACTTAATTTCCACGACGGCCCCCAGCGCCTTGAGACCCGTAAGGGTGAGTAGCTGCGCTATATAAAAACGGACTTTACACTATATTCTGTTTGATGCCTTTGGACAGTTTCCACAAATCAATTTGATGGGACCACCTTAATCTTTTAGCCTCAAATTTAAAATTCTTTCACATTTAAGGAACATTTAAAAATTTTCAATTTTGCTTCTTTATATACACCATATGAATGTGTTCATATTATTTACATTTCTAAGCATTGTTGAACCTTCGAATAGGTGTCCCATCCCCCAGTAATCCCCGGGCCACAGGTTAAGTACCGCCGTTCTGAAATGTAGTCTTTAGTTTTACTTTTCTAGTGCTTCACTGCACGAAGATGAACCTACTGCATCAGTGTTACAGGAGTGCAAAAAGGGGCAGGAAGTTTGGTACTTCATATTTAATGGTGCTTCTATTACTCACTGTCTTATAGTGGTTGAAATGGCTTAAAGGATTGCACAGCGATCACATTTTAACCAGACTGATGTTTGTAAATGAAACATTTAATCTGGGCTCCTTCTCACATAAACAATATTTAAGAGAAAGAACGACTTTATTGGCTGATCATTTTCCATAAACATAAAAAGCACAAATTACATTTTGGAAGTAAAATTAGAAAATAAACACTAATACACACAAGGTCCACTCATTAGAAATGGCTTGCTCTTTCAGTGTATTTCATCCAGTATATTAGGGCTTTCTCAATATAATACCAATGCATTTGCATATCTCCCACAAATATCCTTTTATTTCCTTGCAGATAATTATAATGTGCATGCATTGTAAAGGATGCATATGCAAGGACAAGGCAAATCCCAAAAAGTGCTACAAGGTTAGGCATACACAGTGTTAAGTAAAGGTGCATCCATTATCAGTGCTATGTATCCATAAAAATCCTTGTTGCCAGATACTTGAATGCATACGCTCAACCCTCAAGGAAATACAGACATTTGTTTTTATGGGAGGGGCTAGCCCTCCTTTACACTATCAGGGCAAGATTTCTCGCTGCTAAGTGAGAGAACTAGCAATAATATATTACAGCTATGAGAGCTTTTCTGCATGGCATCCCTTGATTTTTCATCTTTTAATGGACAGACCGTTGCCGGCATTATGACTATGTGACATTGTCATTCAGTGTCACACCGCATGTGCTCTGTACCCATAAACATACGGTAACATTGTTTAATCCAATTTGGCTTATTTAACCTTTCCCCACCTTGCTCAATACATCCCTCAGCTGATGGCATGTATATTAAGACATTTTTATTTAATTTTTTCTTAGGAATTTTAGTCAGCGCTACAGCCCAAACGCCTGAATGCATTTTAACTAAATTTGGCAGAAACCTAGATCTTGGTCCAGAGGGTGCACTTTTTGCAAATTGGTGTACTTCCGATCAGTAGTCTATGAGTAAGTAATACTCACAACTTTGTACATATCATGCCACAGATCTCAAGCTAAGATCTGATTGGCTGCCACACATCAACAACATTGTGGTGGTAGCCATCTTAGAACTCAGGGCTCTGTTCTTTGTCCTAGAAAAAAGGTTAAAAAAAAGACACAAGGGGCAGGCTATGGATACCCTGAACCCTTAGGTGTAGGGGGCGGTTACAGAGAAATCTAGCCTGGGGGGAAAAACTTTTTTTTAATAAAATTGAAAACCAAAAAAAATAACAGGCTCCTGTGCTACTTAAATAAACCTGCAAACCCCGTGCTGGGTCAGCGCTCGTGGGGGGAGGCACAAAACATTATTTAGGTGAGGGGGGCACCATCCCCTGAAGCGACATCAAAAGAAAGGGGAGGAGCACATGGACCCCCCCCCCTCTGAGCCTCAATAGGCCTCAGGGACCCCGTCCCCCAGACCCGATGTTACATTAAATGGGAGGGTGTGCGTGGCCCCCCTCCCTGAGCCTGAAAAGGCCCAAGGACCTCCATCCCCGGGGATGAATATGAATAAAAAAGGGTAGGCAGCACACCCGACCCTCTGTTGGCCCATGGGACCTCATCCCCTGGCATCTGCTCAATCGCTGTGTCCTGTGGAGCTCACCCCTTGGACACAGTAGTTTCCCTGCCCATAAGAGCACCGGTAGGGAAACATATGTCTGTTCCCACCCGGCGGGAGAATTTTTTTAATTTCCAGCTGGGTAAGAACAGACTTGCCTTTTCTGCCCGCAGGCACACGGGCAGGGAAGGCATGTCTGTTCCCACTCGGCAGGAGCTGTAAACATGCTCCCTCTGGGTGGGATCACACATTTGTTTCCCTGCTCGCACTCTTCCAGGCAGAGAAACACACATTGCTCCTGTCCAGTGGGAGCAAAAAAAACAACAGCTGCTCGCACCGGGTGGGAGCAATGTCAGTTCCCACAGCAACCATGATGTGTGCATGGGGGAACTGGTGGGGTAATAGAGGATCTGGTGCTCTCCCTGCAGCCCCCAGTATACTGTGGTGCGGTTTGGTGCCGAAGTACCCATGTAAGGCCCTGGGGGATTAGGCCCTTGGGGCCAGTATTGGCTCAGAAAGAGGAGCAGTGCACCCCAATCCTGTTAAGGTCCCTTGTGGATGGGGTCTCCAGAGTCCGTTGTGGCTCGGGAGTGGGGGCTGCGTGCCCCCATCTCCTTTACAAATATGTTTTGGCCCCAGGGGTGGGTTTCCCGGTGCCACTATTGACTCAAGGAGGAGGGCCGTGCCCTCCACTCATTTTTAAAAAAAAAGACCTCATGGAATGGGCTCCCTGTGGCCCGAAGTGACTTGAGAAGGGTGACTGCACAAATGCAGCCAACGCCCCATAAGCAGCCAACGCCCCGCAAGCAGCCAACGCCAAATGGCAAAAGGCCGTGCGCTGCATAATGTTTGCTGCCTATGATGGTTGGATGCAGGGCCTGGCCACAAGCCAGGTCCTGTGGCCAACCCCTACCACTCACGGCCAAAGGCAGTACATGGTGGGGGTTGGCTTAACGCATGGTAATAAATTAAGTGGGCAACCCCGGGATATAGCAGGAGCTGGTTCTGTTGGGTAGCAGTCCCCAGAGCCGTTAAAGGTTCCAGGAGGAGGGCCATGTAGGCCCCCTCCTCTGTGCACGGGCCGGCCCCGGTGAGATGTTGGTCCCCGGGGCCATATATGGCCCGGGTGGGGGGCATGAGGCCCCCCTCTTTAATGTTCATTTTAGCCCCAGGGAGGTGGTGGGCCCGGGGGGTTCACACGCCCCCCTATATCATGTTTAATATATAGCCCCCAGGGAGGTAGTAATCCCCGGGACCGGGGGAGGGTCCGTGTGGCCCGCCATATCATATTATTTTGTAGTTCCGGGGAGGTGGTGGTGCCTTGAGGCATTTTTAAGCCCTTAGAGGGGCCCGAGCACCCCCTCAATTTTTCATGAAAGACCGCATGCCCCTGGGAGCTGGCCCACCCGGGCGCTACAATTAAAACAAGCATAGGAGACCGTGCTTGTTTTTTTAAAATATACGGCGATATTTGCAAATATTTTACAAAAATTGCTGCGAAATGTAAAAATGCTTTTTTGCCCTGCTGGAGTCCCTCTGAGATCCAAAACCAAGGCTTGGGGTCAGAGAATTCCTACCCTGCCCCCTTTTCTTTTTTTTCAATTTTTTTTTTAGGGGGCTCAGCTCAGCCAAGCCCCAAGATGGGTGTCAACACTTCCTGGTTGAAGTGTTGGCAGCCAATCAGAACTCTGCAGATCTCGGCATGAGCTCGTCATTATTCACAAATTATTCGAGGTCGTAGATATACAAATTTGGATTTATTTTAATCTCTCAAAAACTACTAAACAGATCTACACCAAATAACTGAAAGCATAATCTGCGAACCAAAAGCTACTGTTCTGTCAAACTCAATGTAATTCCATCCAGCAGTTCGGGCTGTAGTCGCGATCAAAGCTCCTATGGGAATTAACATGGGAAATGCACTATTTATGACCCCGCCCCGTTTTCTCAGCCCCAGCTTTACGGATCGGCCCGAAACCTACCACGCACAGCTAGAATCAGAGGTGCACTTTTTGGGGGGAAATTTTGTGAGGATTTGTCAAACTACGCTAAAGTTATAGACAAGTCAAAAAAAGCTTTTCCTATGGAAACATGGTCCTAAGTATAAGAGTGGTTTATAAAAGTCAACAGAACCCAAAGACGGTAGAGGGTTATCATCAATGATGTTACTTCAAATATCATTAGTTATGTTATTAATGATGTCATAGAACCTTTTATGTGATGCCGTATGTGAGGTCATAAGCAGCGCATGACAAGGGTGCAAGTTATAGTTTCAGTGTTGTTTTTTATTAACATGTTACATTTTAACTGACATTTTCACCTAACTATAATGTCACTTTAACCTCTGTCTTTTTCCAGTAAATATCTAAGGTTTTTTTTAATGTAAAAGTAGATATTTTACCATACCTAGGTATAACGTCACTTTAGCCTTTTTAGCCTTTAATTTTTTTTGTGAATTTCTCGTTTTTTTTTGTTAACCTAAAGTAATATTTTCTCACCAAACCTTTACATACCAGGGGTGCGCAGCATGGAGTTAGGTGGATGGCAGGGCAGCAGCCAGACTGTGCACCCAACCCTCTGTGGACACCCCTATCCCCCATTGCTGACCAACCACTCTGGTCAAGCAACTCCCAAAGGCCCCACTTTTTATTTTTTTTGAGGCACTGTGGTACCTTCTACAATTTTCATAGGGTCTATGGTGGGCATTGCAGTAGTACCGCAGTGTCACAAAAATGAATATTTGTAATTTTCTTAAGGTTATGGCCAACCAATCAGGTCCCTTTCATTCAAAAAAGGAAGTAGGGAGTCCTGAGTAGGTCCCAAGCTTTAGGCAGAAAGCGGTTCCATTCTATGAAACTCTCTACATCACAACTGATACTCTGAAACTGCTCACATCAAACATCTGTTTTTCTAGTAGAATTTTTAAGCATAGGATTATCACAGTGCCATTCACAGTGAGCCGGAAACGTTTTTATTTGTTCCAGTTGGCTTGGATTTTGTTTTACTGGTAGCTATAGCACAGAACAGACAGTCTTAACTTAGAGAAATTGTACAAAGAATTTATAGATATCCCAACAGTTAAAAATTCAAAAACACAATACAATAAAAATCCCACTCTAGTTCATATGCATAGGGAATACATTAATTATCAAAATGACACCAACATGGCAAAAATCCAATATGGGTAACTAGGGATATGAATTTTAGATGAAAATTAGGCCAAAAAGCATTAAGCTCTAAAGCGGGTCAACTGGTCGTGGTAGACTGGAATCCAGGTGTGATTTCAGGCTTCTGCGATGGAGCGTGGATTGGATAAACTAGCCAGGTTCAACCTGGTCAGATGTTTTACCATGGACATAGTCTCTGAAACGGAAGTCAAACTCCTTTAGCAAGGCTGTGACTGAGAAATCTTCACAAAGTCAGATAGGCTTTGGACAAGGTCCCAGCGAAGCCATTGGTTTTGGCAGACAAAGCACACAGAATGAAAATAAGATTTTCATGCCCAGGGAAGTCCTCTCACTGGGCAGATCTTTTGATGCCTTTGCCAGGTCAAGATTTTTACCTTCAAACTTTGTCTCTTTTTGAGAGTTTGGAATTGTCCAGAAGAGCAAGGCTGCAGGCTGTGTACGAAGAGGGCTCAACAAAGCCAGATACCTTTGCGCTGAGTATCTGCTGAATCGGATTTGCTGCTGCAGAGAAGCTCAGGCCAGATGTTAGACCTGTCATCCTTAGGGTGGTCTTCCCCCAAACCTTTGCCTGCTTACCTCTTGTTTGCGGATTCTTTTTTGTTGACCTTAGGACACTGAGCACTTTACCACTGCTGACCAATGCTAAAGTGCACGTGCTTCTCCCCAAAACATGGCAACTTTGGTGTATACACAAATGGCATATTTAGTTCCTTGTAAAGTGGTATCCCACATACACATAGCCTGTAACCTAAATGTAATGGTACTAGTGGGTCTGCAGCACTGATTGTACCATCCACACAAGTAGCCTTTCAAACCTGTCTCAGGCCTGTCTTCGCAGGGACAGTGTGTGGAATTTACTGCCACTTTGACTTGGCATTTAAAACTACTTGCCAAGCCTTAAGATTCCCATTTATTACACATAATTCACCCCTAATTTAGGCCGTAGGTAGCCCATAGAGCAGGGTGCTGTGTAAGTAAAAGGTAGGACATGCACTTTTAAGTTTTGCATGGCCTGGCCATCCAAAATTCCAAATTTGTTTTTCACTACTGGGAGGCCTACTCCTCTCATAGTTAACATTGGGAATTCCTTAAAACCCTTTTAAGCTGTAACTCCTGATTAGAAAGGAGTAGCTGCATCATGTTTTATATTTTTGGAATGGTAATGCCAAATCCTCTTTACTGGTAAAGTTGGATTTGACATTACTATTTTAGAAATGCCACTTTTAGATACTGGGTATTTCTCTGCACTTACTACTCTGTGTGCCTGCAGCCTGTCTCCAATACACGTCTGGGGTGGGTGACAGCTACACTTTGTGCATTCTCTCTAGGCAGCCACAAACACTGGATGGTTACGCGTGTCTGAGTACCCATCTGCATTCATCTGCATTCTGATGGCTCTTACTGGGCAGAAAGTGAGGGAGGGGCTGTCACTCACATCTGAATAGGTAGTGGCCTGACCACGTACAAAGGGCTGATTACCATCCACAGATAGTCTGGAGCCAGGGTTAAGGAAGAAAGGATACTTGTACACTTCAAAGATCCTTCTTTGAAGTAACCCTCACTTCAAAGGCACATTTGGTATAAGTACTGGGTCTCTGACCCCACCAAATCGGACACTTCTGGACCTACAACTGGACTCTGTCAGAAGAACTGCTGTGCTGCATCAAGGACTGGCACTCTACTGTACTGCCTACTTGGAAGGGCAGCTTTTCTCTTGTGCTGCCCTGATGCCTGCTGCTTTCTGACTTTGCGGAGGAGAGCTGGTCTCTGCTTTTGCACCAAAGTGATTTCCAAGGGCTTCTTGGCTAGCCTCCCGTTGCTTGAGACTCAGGATATCAAAGTCTCTACCCCTGCTCTTGTGCATGGTTCAGTGGAAGTGGACTCAGAAACTTGCACCAGAGAAATCGACGCATCTCTAGTCTGCTTGGAGCAGAACCGGCGCATCGACCCTGCTGCAGAAGTAGAACCAGCGCTCTCGGAACCAGCGAATCCCTTTGGGCGCCTGATGCCTTAGAACCGCACATTGCCGCTCTGCAGCGTGGAGAGATCGACTCATCCCCTCGACTGCGTGGAGAAGCCTGGCGCATCACACTTTAGAAACCAACGCATCTCGGGGCTTCGTCTTCTGAACCGACGCATCACCATCACTGTGTGGATAAAATCGATGCATCATCTACTGAAGGATTGACATCTCGCTGTTGCAACCAGGATAATATACTTTGTTCACCAGGGCCTGCATGGGTCCTGTAGACAGCCTGCGCTCCATCGCGTTCGGCCCGAACTATTGACTTTGCCCCAGACCAGCTTCCAAGCACCAAAACTCTTGCAATTCTTTAAAAAATCATTACTCAACTTCTACTTACTGGATTTTTTTTGTTTTGGTTTTGATTTATTTATAAAATTATTGTCTATTTTTCTAAACCTGTGTGGATTCTTTTTGTGGTGTTTTAATTGTGTTACTCTGTGTGTGTGTTGCACAAATACTTTACACATTGCCTCTTTAGATAAGCCTGACTGCTCTGTGCCAGGCTACCAGAGGGTGACCACAGGTGTGTATCTTCCGTAACCTGACTAGGATTGTGGTTCCTGCTTGGACAGGGTGCATCTCTTTGCCAACCAGAAACCCCTAACAGCGGGAGAATCCTGTTTATTCAGGCCAGCGAGGTAGCTCTTTGATGGATTGGCTTGACAGATTAGTCCCAGTCCTCTGGAGGTCTTGGAGCTCAGACATTTCTAAGTCACAGCTTTTCAGAGATGATAACAGAAGTCCAGTTAGACCCAGCTAAGGATTCCAGGACCCAGGAGCAAAACGTACTGGTCAAATTGGCACCTCAGGAAAAAGGCCAAGGGCAGTTTGTTGTATCTGTAGGCACAGAGGAGGCCAGCCAAATTACCCTTGGTGTACCCATCTTTGTCCTGGGTACAAGTGAGTGCAGGTCCAGCCCTTCATGTCTCCTCGCTGATCTATACAGAAGGTGCAGTTCTTCTTCTGTTTGTCCACAGGACCATAGTGTTCTGAAAATGTATTGTGGTGTTACATTTATGCCTGGAACTAGCATGTGCGTGGGGCTGTTATTGGGTCATCTGGCATCTGCTTGTGACTAGGGAGTCCCCTTTGAAGTAAATGAAGTCCTTGGCACAGCTCAACTGATCTTCCTGCCAGGTGAAACAAAAACACCTTCGCGCATCCAGGCCTTTGTCCTCACGCTCTAGGATTTGTTTTCATACCTCATCAGGGCTATTCACCAGCTTAGTGACAGTTGGAGGACTGATGCAAATTAGCTTCCAACAACTTCAGTAAGGGAAAATGTAACTTTCTAAAAGTATTTTTCCTTACTATTTATTCAAAATCTAACTTCAACATTAAGTTGGGGTTTAAGTAATATCAAAAGTAGTTGTCTGATTATTTTCGAGCTAGTCCCTACACCAAGATAGCAGAATTAATATTTAATATTGCTTCCCAGTGTTTAGCTGTAGGCCAATGTAAACAACGGGTGTATTGGCAGTGGGGGTGAGTACCCACCTCAACTACTGATCTCAATCCTTGTCCGTGTGAACTACTAAAGTCACTAAATTTACCTAGGCTCAACCCCCTAGTCGTTATGGCTCAGAGCAGGCATGCTTAACTTAGAGGCAATATGTTAAGTATGTATGCAGTACTCAAACATTAATACAGTCAAAATACAACACAAGAAAATTCCAATCCAATTTAGAAAAATAGAGTAGATTTTAACAAATAAAAGGACACCAAAACAACCAGAATACCATAAGTAAAACCAGAGTTATGTATTCTTAAAGTATAAGGTTCAAAATAGCACCAAAAAGCGTTAAGTGGCAACTACGGTCACATGGTTGAGCTCGACTGGGACAAGGGTAGGGTTTAAGGCCGACCCCGATTAAGCACGGGTCAGATACAAGGACTAGGTTCATCCTGATTAAAAGTTTTACATTTGGACTTAATCTCTGGAATGGAAGTCAAAAAACCTTTGTGGAGCAAGGCAGCAGGCAGGGGTTGAAGAGGGATCCATAGGGCTAGATACCTCCTCTGTGAGGTCCCAAGGAATTGGATTTGCTACTGCAGAGAAGAACATAATGGGAGCAACTTGAATCCTTAGCGTAGTGAAAATGAAACTTCCTCCTACCGGCTCAGCAGTTTGGTCCCTGTCAGTTCTGAGAGCAAAAAGTTGGCAAAACGTTTCTAGGTCCCAAGTTTCAGGAAACTTTAGGAGGAGTACAATTTGATACCAGCTAAGGGTCCAGGATATTGAGGACAGCACTTGGGGGTCAAGACTCACTCCAGCAGAGGACAGCAGCATAGTCCAGGGCACATCAAGTTGAAAATTGTCATCTGGGAATGCTGGAAAAGACCTCTTGAAGTTTATTGTGTCCTTGTAGCCAAACACCTAAACAGGAGGTCAGCCTCATGACCTTTGGGGTTTGACTTCCTCATCCTGGGTACATGAAGGAGAGCAAGTCCAGTTTTCAAGGCTCCTCTTCTCAGGTCACAGCAAGCAGGTCCAGTCCTCTGTTGAGGCCACAGATCCAAAAGCGATCTCAGTAGGATACTGTGGGTGCCATATTTACACCCAGTGCCATCCTGTAGGTGGGGAAACTCCTAGCCGCCCCCTAACCAACAGGGTACAAGTCTCCAGGAGTGACCATCCACACTTTTTTAGCACTTCCTGTGTGTTTTGCTGAAATCAACCCCAAAGAGCCTCTCTCTGTCCACAACCAATATGGCAGAACCTTTCATCTCCGGTGTAGAGACCTCTTGTGCCCACCCTAGAGATGTGGCTAGGCAAATGAGCAAACCTCCTCTCTGGTCACCGAAATCCAGTTCTGGGGACAGCTACTCTCCTACTGGGACTGATGCCTGTCTGGCTAGTTGGACTAAGGATGGGGGAAAGCCCAGGTGATGACTATGTTTGCCTGTCACAGGGTAGGCGCTTTTGAAGTTCTATTCTATTTTTATCACATCTAGAGCGCATGGCTACCCAGTGGGCTTCCCAGTGCTAAACAATCATACCAGTTTCAGAATCCTTATGCCTTAAGAAATAAGTGTTTATTCAAAAGAAAAGACTTCCACCTTTTTCTTTCTGAGAGGTAGTGGTAGAGCATTCCAGAGTTTGGGCGCTAAATAGGCGAACGACCGCCCATCGCTTCTAGCTTTCTTGATCTAAGGGACTATGAATAGCCCTAGACCAATGGATCGTTATGAACTTCTAGGGCTATAAGGGCATAACAGATGCTGTAAAAGTTGAGGGTCCTTCTGATTCTTTGCCCAATGGGTTATACAAAGGGCCTTGAACTGTATCCTATAGGAAACTGGCAGCTAGTGTAGAGAGGCCAAGGTGAATGAGACAGAAAAGTATTTTGGTATTTTTAACAGAGTCCATGCAGCTGCATTTTATACACTTGGAGTTTTTTGACCACTGATTGAGGGATTCCAAAATACAGAGAACTCCCATAGTCTAAACATGATAGCACAAGTCCTTGTGCTACCACTCTCCGTATAGAGCAGGATAGCCAGCCCAACAGTTTTTTGAGGGTCCTCAGCAGTCCAAAATAGCTTGAGGTTAGCTTCCTGACCTGGACTTCCATGGTAAATTTATTGTCAATCCAAAAACGAGAATTTTTACCCCTGGTTTTGGGGTAGGTTGGTAGGCATGGGAGTCAGGCCAGCAGAGTTCAGTCCACCTGGAGGGGTTATTGCCAACTACTAGCACTTCAGTTTTGTCTCCATTACATTTCAGGCTGCTGATAGACATCCATTCTGTTACTTGCTTTAGGCAAGAACTTAGTTGGAGATTGCTACTATGTCACGAGTTAGTGAGATAATAATCTGACTTTCGTCTGCGAATGACAGCATTGAGAAACCATGTGGACGTATAATCTCTGCCAGCGGGCGAACAATAGAGTAGGGCTTAATTGTGATTCTTGTGGGACCCCACACTTTAAAGGATGTGAATCTGAACATAAAGACTCTTCCCAGACTTGAAAGCTTCTGCTGTTCAGGAAAGAAGCAAATGATTTGAGAGCTAAACCGGAAATACCAGCCACTTCCTATCTCTGTATTAGGATTGGGTGGGATACAATATCAAAGGCTGCTCTCAGATCCAATAATATAACTGTGATCTATCCTCCCTGATCAAGGAATTTTTTTCAAATCTTCAGTGACAGCTCACAGAGCTGCTTCTGTACTACTTCCAGGTTGGAAACCCGTTTGGGTTGGATGTAAAATTCAGTATTTCTCCAAGAATGAGTAGAGATGTTTGTTATCTCCCATACTTTCTCACTGACTGATCCTATTTCTTCTCTCAACTCATTACACCTCACTCTGTTCTCGTTGACACTCCTGTTTCCATACTATTCTCACAACTGCATAATTTTCCCATTCTTTACCCAACCCTCTTATCTAATTCCTTTTCTCACTTTAGCTCTTTTCTATCTATGATCACTCTGCCCTACTTTTTAGATGCCATTTTCCAACCTTGCCAGTAATTCTCTTCTCCTGTGCATCCAGATTTCTTCGTTCACTACCACACTTTTTCATTATCCAGTGTGACTGATCACCCAAGTTGATGCTGTTGCGATTGGCTGAAACTGACCTCTTGCTGGTCTTCTGCCATGCCCGTAACTGTAAGGATGCAGAGCTGCTCTTAGCTGCCATATCATTGAGCTGAAACGAGTAGGTCTCTTGATGGGTCTTGCCACTGCAACATCCTCATGCCCAATATGGACTACATCCAGTTCCGTGGAGTAATTCTATGCTTGTCTTTCTTATTCTTCGAATTGTAACCACCAGTTTGTTGATCATGCTAGCCATCGCTCAAAAGAGAAAGGCCCTGTTTTTGAGTGGAATTAACCACATCCTCATGTAACTTGTTTTTCTTTCTGGGTCAACAGATCATTTATAAGCTACTTCAGCTTTGAGAAAGCTCTGCTTTTTCAATCTCCCTCCTTATCTGATCCTTCCAACTCCCTCCCTCAGAGTCATACACATTAAAAAGTGTGGTACTGTAGAACAATGTGGTTTGGAGAAAGAGAACAGAGTTTGCACCTGCATGAATTCACCTAATTTTTAGTGGCAGGCCATTCGCTCTTTGGACTCTACCTTTATGCTGTGGTCTCCCTGAATTGATTTCTGTTCATGAACCTAGACTGCTGGCATTGCATTTTGTACCCATAGGCAGTGACAAGTTGCTATAGAACTTTATTACGATGTCGGGCGGACTTACGTCTGCCCGACACCGTTGAGATCTCGGGACCAACCGGAGGCCGCAGGGTGAAGGGGGCCCTGCTAGGGTCCCCAAAAGTCCCTTTCCGACAGGCTTTCCATGCCAGAATACCCAACTTGGAAAGCCTGTCGGATACCAACATTGTAATCCCAACGGCTGAAACGCCGTCCATTGGGATTATCGTGAGGCCTCCGACTGGCCGACGGGCTCCTTGAGCCTGTCGGAATCCAGCCAGCATGACCTGGCCGGTTTCACTTTCGAATGCTTGCATTGTAATGCCGCGGTCGGAAGTGAAACCAACAATGTGACTCAGAAAGCCTCAAACCTGAGGTCTAGGGCTTTCCGAGTTACATCGTAATGAGGCCTTATGTGTTTTTTCGCTACAACACATGAACTCATTTGTAAACACTACGTGGCATATTTGAAATTATGCACATCCAGAATAAAAATGCATTGAACAAGTATTGAAAAAATCAAAACACCCAATGTGGGATACAGCAAAACATTTTCCGTGCACACATGGGATTCAAAACATGGTGAATGGGCAACCAGGCAGTGAGGTGACACTGAAGACACGGATGCAGCGTTAAAATGTCAAATCAACTCTTTTTTACATTTAGGTATAACCGTGAAACTAAAAAAGCCAATGATAATTCTGTCTTCAAGTGACATGAGCCAATTGCATAATGGTAAGATTTAAGAACATGGAAGGTGTGCCAACTTGCATACAGTGCTACTACATACAACCTATTTACGTTAGCAACATTTGCCCAGTGTTTTAAAGCCTACATCTGCAACTAATTCTAAGAACATCCTTAATATCACATTTTCGTGAAATGTTATCAATTAACATCCTTAAAATCACATTTGCATGAATTTTTATAAATTACTTGAATTCTAACTTAGATGGTGAATTTCTGAAGCTAGTGGATATCTAATTATTTTGCAAACTTGGAATGATATTTCGAAATTTTGTGAACTTCAGACTTTCTCTGCATTCGTTCTGAAACCAATCTGACCAGTGTGGCTGCTTGCTGTGCTAGGCGATCAGGAAGACCATGTGCCTTGCTTGTAGGATTCAACACAAAACAATTCAGCCCAACCATATCTTTCAGGCACTGGCAAAAGGAGGAACATTTGACAACTTAGTCAAATAATGGCAGGCTTGACTGTCACAATCAAATATATGTCAAAAAAGGACACTGCAGGGAAATTTTTGGGAGTCAAAGAACCCAGAAAATAATCATAATCATTCACCATTCTCCATGGGAGGGTATAGCAGAATGGTAAAAAGTAGGAGTATGTTCTTCTTTGATCAAGAAAGGACTCGAAAACAAACAGACAAATTTGGAGCCCAGGGAGCGAAGGCTTTCCAAGCCTCCAATACTCAAATTTTAAAACCAAGAAATAATGCTTCCTGTGATTGTTTTCACTATAAAATCTCAGGACGTGCTGTAAACACAGTCTGGAGATAGCATGGGAATTTTACTTAGGGAGGCTGAGGCCAAGTCAGCAATCACTTGTGATCTACAACTGTAAAGTATGGCTACCAGCAGCTAAAAGCCAGAAAGCCGCTGGAATTTGGAAAGACACATGACTGATGACATGCTCCTGTCACCTAAGAAGAGATCAAGGCATGAAGGGTGCTGTATTTGCATCTCACATTCCCAAGGCTAATCCAAGGACTATGGGAATCAATCTCTTGTTGGTCCCACATGGATAAGAGGGACTGATGCAGAAGAGCCATTGCTGCTGATATACTCCTCTGCAAGCTGCGAGGGAAAGGATCCCCATAGAAAATATGCTTAACTGCCCTGGAGAAAACCAGTGGATGTAATTGGGATTCGATATATGACTCTTGTCTTGAGGAGAGGGATGTTTGCTGTCACCTCTCAAGATGAAGCTACACAACACTCTGCCTAATTGGAGGCGGTTATAAATTCATAGGGGTATCCATAACACCAGAATGAAAGAGACACTGTTGCTCTTTTAGGCCAAGTTAGGGTCATAAATCCTAAACAGACTATAGGAATGTTCGTAGTTAAATTCACAGTTATGCCACAGCTGTTTTCTTGAGGAATTGACAACTAGACACTATGACCTTAAAAATGGAGCCTGCATACCTTGATTCTGCAAGTCTTTGACAGTCCAGCGCACGCTTTTGAGTACTTCTTGCCATTGCACACCACGCTAGAAAATGTTCAAGTTCATCCTAATGTCCACTCCCAACCTTTCAAGTTTTATATTTCGGTAAACAGTTTTTGCCACCTGAGTTGGACAGATTCTTGTTATAGTAATTTGGTCTTTTCCAGATAATAAGTTAAGGCTCACATGTTCACTCATATGGTGCATTCAGGGTACCTGGAAGCATCTTTCCCAAGCATACTCTACCATAATTTCTACAAATGCTACTGAAAAGATACATTTGGTCACTAGAGTTTTGACCTCGGGAATGACTCTTTGGGCAGTGATTGAACTACGCAAAATAATAATTTTAACAACGGATATGCACAACCAGTATAAATGGCATGGTTATTACCACCGACTCTGGACTCTAAGGCAGTGCAGGGCATTATTACCTGGACACTTACCAATCCCATTTGTTTAGAGATGAACTGAAGACATAAAGTAGGATAAATATAGACTCACCTGCTACATTTGAAGCACTTGCTCAGCCATTTTTATGTGTTGTGCACATTATATTAAATACATTGGTTTAGCCATGCCAATGACAGAGCAAGAAATTAATTGGGCATGTCCAGTGGAAGTTGGTCTCTTCTATTGCAATGCATTTCTTCTGTTCAGTGTTGCAATGCAACTACGTTTTCCTGTACCAATCGTTTCCTTTTATATGCTTTTGAAATTTTATATGAAGGGAGCAAGAGAGGTGAATTGTGGTGCTAATAAATGGGGATTTCCATATTGGCTAATTATAGGCTGTGGTTAGCTTGCTTGTGAGGAGCTGAAAGGAAAAGGTGTTGCTGCAAAAGTGAAATACTAGTCGACCTGCACTCACAAATAGCAAATACAACAAACAAGACGCTGGTTACATAGCCACAATTTTGCAAGCACTATCTCTCAAATATAATATTTAAAAACTGTATCATTCTTTTAACATTACATATATTCTATATACACTGCAGGATTATTGTTAGGTAGGGTGGCCAGTTAGAATAAAGTTTATGACCTTTTGGGCACCTGGGCCCTGATTTCGACCACGGGGGTACTTGTGGACTTGGTAAATACATATTTCTTGAGCTGAGGTATTTTATGAATGTGTGGTAAATATGTATGTTTTTGAGTTCACCAGGTGAAAATGGAAAATGACTTCTGCTAAGAAGTGCTAATTGCACTTAGTTCTTCATGTATCAGAGGTTTCCTCACGTTTTCCTCTAATAAAGTTCTGCTGGTTTCATCTGCTGAAATTTATTGGGGGAGAATTGTGGGGTTGCGGAAATTGTTGTAAAACTCATAGTTCTGTTTCCTGCACAATCTCCGATTTATGCAGGGATCAGAAGTATCCCCCCAGACTGAGAATCAGGGCGGAAACTTGTCAAAATAACAGACCTGCGGACGGAGGAGCTTCAATAAAGACCATCCTGGTTTTAATTTTGTGAAGGGGAGGTAGTAATAAAACAGCATGATAAAACCACCTATACATTTTTTAAGTGCTTGTTCTATTGTAATTGATCCTATTCTTAGGAAACAGTTTGGAATCCAAAGCACCTATTACAGAGCAGAACCAATTCACTTTGTACTTTAGAGTGGCACTGACATTTAGCATACCAGTATGCACCAAGAGCCCACGCGGATCCCACCTTTGATTGAGGAACCCCAACTATGGGGAGGAGTGTACCCCATGATGAAGTCTCCCACGTCTAGTGGGTGAGGGTGTGTCGTACCTTTTGCGTATGTTACAAGATGTAATGAAAACAAAGACAGATGAGCACAAGGTTGCCATATCAACCTCAGCAAATTGAGCAGAAAGATTATAGCTGAGCTCTCTTGACAGCAGAAAGTTATTCCTTGTTAAACCCTCTAGAAGCAGGGCAGTATAGCAATTACCACCCCATCTCTACTGTTTTATGATGTACCAAGTGATAGAACAGAACATTATTCCGTTGAATACCTGTCAAAGGGATGTTCAGTATTGTAAAGTCGGATTACAGTTCAGCCTGAAAACTGCATTCCAAGTGGACTTTTGTGTAATATTGTTCGGATCAAGGGTAATAAAATGGCAGACTGTGCTTGCCATCACTCTTGCGCGATTATCTGCATGTGAGAGTAGTCACATGTTATGATGTAACTTGTTGGGGCTTCTACAATGGAAGGCTGAGAGTGCTCCAAATGAGTCAGTTGCTCCTGGCTCCTTGGAGTGGATCAATGCCAGGTTGTGTGCTGCAATAAATCATCCTGAAACAACAACCCAGATGGTGCAGTTGTGTCTTCCTTACAACATTTTGGTGACGATTTATCATACGGAGGAAGATACAGCACACAGCCTGGGTGGCCCTGTTCGTGTTTGTGTTACCAGCAACAGTGCGTGCATTTTGTATTTGGATGTGATACGGTGAGCCGCCTCGGCCTATTCACGGAAGGTGCTGGAGCTTTTGATCATAAGCGCGACCGACATTTCTGGCATAGATCAGGTATTGTGTTTTTATTCTGTGTTGTATTCACCGCTGGACTGGAGATCAAGTGCACAGTAAGAAGGCAGGCCCACGCTGTTAATGTTACGTCACTCCATCAAACAAGCTGACGTGACTGTACTAATGCCTGACGGTGCCAAGCACCTTACGTATACGTGCCGCCATTTTTTAAATAAACTAAACCTGGTATGCGGAAGACAAGTCCAGAAGACTTGCACACACATGCTGACATACCGCCATCTTTGATAGGGAAAAGCTACAATGTATGCAGCCTACAGCACCCTGCACACCTATTGACTAACACAGCAGAAAGGCCACAACCTGGCACAGTCCCGATCCACGGTTATCTGCACACCCTTTGATTTGCGCATGTGCAGGCTCTCAACTGTTTACTGAGAGCAATATCATCTTCATGAAGGTGCCAGCGTGAGTTGTGTATCGGTGATTTACACACCTTGTGGTACAGTGTACTTCCCTGCTTACTATCTTTAAACGCAATGTCACACGACGGTGATCTGCACATTTTACTGATTTTGAGTGCAGTGCCAGTCAACGGTGATCTGCACACCACTTACTACTTGCCATATATTGCCATAATTTCTCCATTAATTGTTTTTGTTGGTTTGCTTGACAATTTTGCTATTTTTAGGTATAGCAATTCTTTACAAAGGACAGCATGGCTACGCACACTAATCTCACCATGCCACCTTTATATTTATCACAGCCAGGAACACCAGCTATATCTCGGGAGGATTGGGTAGAAATGTTGGAGAACTACATTAGGGCCCTAGATGGTCAAAATGAAGGCTCTTCTATTGAGTGCACTAGTTAGTGAAGACCAGCGCATCTTTAAGTATTTGCCAGTGGCAGTAGGGGCCAATGGTCAACCTATGGATAATGTCTTTAAGGAAGCACTCAAGCACTTGGAAACAAGATTTGCTAAAGAAGTTAACTTGGTGATGGCAAGGTATCAGTTTTATACTCAGCCACAAGTGGAACATGACTCCATGGATGAATTTGTGGCAACATTGAAAGAACTTCCTGTCAAATGTCGCTGTGAGACAATGACAGAGGAGCTAATTTGTGACCAACTTATTGTCCAATGTCTATAAAAAAAATACAAGAAAGGTAATCGGCCACAAAGGCTCCTTCCCTTAAGGAGGCTGTAGACGTAGCTAAAGTCATTGAAGAATCTCAAAGGTGTATAAAGGAATTAAGCAAGAGACAGAAGATCAGTGGTGAGGAAGCTAGTGTAGAGAGTGGAATGTGTGAAGGAGAAGGCCAGGTTAGTGTTGTGTCTAAGAAAAAAGGAAAGGGAAGTTTGGCTATAGATCAAGAGGCAAGGTGAAAGAATGTGTGCGCTGTGGGAGCACGTATCATTTAGCTGACTCTAAGCATTGTTTTGCTGTTGATCAAGAGTGTAGGAAATGTGGACGCAAGGGTTACTATGGCGCAGGTGCAGACAGGGCAGTATTGTGGACAAGAAGAGGAGCAAATCTAGAGTGAGCGTTGTTCAGGTGGGAGAAGTACACAAATATGGGTATAGGATACTGGTGGTGGATGAGCGTGCAGAAGGGAAAAAAGGGGCAGGAAGAGTGAGGAGGCCTGCAGCAATATTTGAGGTGTGTGGGTGTAGTGTTGACTGTAGTAATGTAGTCCACGCTGGTAGAAGATGTTCAAGTAAGTTTATTCAAGTAGATAAACACGTAGCTTAGATCCTGTACAGCAGGTAGTTAAAGTGCGTAGAGCAGCCCCACCAGGAGCAGCCTGCTAGCTGCTCAGCCCTTCCACCAACTGTCACCACTCATACCCAGTCACTCAAGCATTCCTGTGGTATCTAGTATTCAGTGCCATGCATCTTTCTTACTTCCCTGCCTTGCTGCTCAGCCAGAGTGGATGTGTTGTGCAATGCTGGTGCATGTGAGTTAATGGAATGTTGGGGATGCCTGGTGGATGAATGTCAGTTGGGAGTATGGGCTGAGCAGCAAAGGGAGCTGCTCCTGGTGGGGCTCGCGTTATAATCTACAGAGTTACCTTATGTTCTACAATAAACCTTCATGATCTATCTACACCTCGGCTACATGGACTTATTTACCATTACCACATTTGGCGACGAGGATGGGATGTTCAAGTAAGTTTATTCAAGTAGATAAACATGTAGCTAAGATCCTGTACAGCAGGTAGTTAAAGTGTGTGGAGCAGCCCCACCAGGAGCAGCCTGCTAGCTGCTCAGCCCTTCCACCAACTGTCACCACTCATACCCAGTCACTCAAGGATTCCACTCATGACCCACACACCAACATTCCACACAGAACACTCACACTGGCTGAGCAGCTAGGAACAAGATAACACAGTACATAATACACAACATGAAGATACTACATTGACCTTATGATAGACTCGCGGTCAATGTATGCTATAATTCCTGAAGAATTATTTAAAATACACTGGAAGGGTCTCACTACAACCTAAAGATATCAATTCTGGGGGTTACCAGGGTGAATCCATTGATATTTTAGGATACATGTTAGGACCCATACAGTATGGGACAAAGTGCGTTGAAGGCAAGGTATATGTGTCAAGTGATGGTCCTTCCATACTGGGATGGATGCACCAATATGACCTTAATATAATAATCAGAGGGCACCCAATCAATTCATGGTTGTGGAGGACATTCACTTGAAGGCTATCCTGTATAGTGCATGCAGAGTTTTTGATGAAAATCCTGGATGCTTGAAAGGATATGTGCACAAGATTATTTTAAAGCAAAATGCCATTCCTATACAGTAAAAACTTAGGAGAGTGCAGCTTTCAGTGAAATATGGAGTTTAGGAACTATTGAGCGAAATGCTGAAGGGAGGAATAATAGATTCTATGGAGCCCTCACCTTGGATTTCTCTGGTTGGAAATATTCAAAAAGCTGATGGCTGCCTGAGGTTCTGTGTTGATTTAAGATCTTTGAATCAAGATATTGTAACTGATGCGTTCCCTCTCCCCAACATTAATGAACTGCTATCTGTCAGAGGTGGTACGTTCTTCCCTAAATTAGATTTGAGAAGTGCTTATCATCAAATCAGGCTGCATAAAGATTTGAAGACACTGACAGCGTTCATTAATACAGAGGGCACGTTCCTATTTACTCGCATGCCGTTTGGCTTAGCATCGGCTGCAAATGTGTTTCAGCATATGATGGCAAGTATATTTGAAGGAATAGAGAATGTTGTCTACTTTCAAGAGGACATATTGATTGTATGAAAACCGTGGAACCACACAACACCATCCTGAGACAGGTGTTAAGAAGGTTGGAAGTATCTGGAATGACTTTGAGCCAAGATAAATGCACTTTCTTAACTGTGCAAATTGAATATCTGAGCTACACTATAGCTAGTGGTGGGATCAAGCCCAAGCGATGTTTGTTAGAAACCATAAGATCAGCTCCTTGTCCTAATGATAAAGACTAGTTGAAATCATTTTACATCTCATAGGGTATTACTCTAAATTTGTGGAAAAATTTGCAGACAATGCAAATTTTGAAGAAACTTTTACGTAAAGGGAGCAAGTTTGTGTGGGAGAAAGAACAACCGATTTGTTTTGAATGTATTAAAAAAGAAATATGTGCAGCAGGGATTCTTATTATGTTTAACATCAAATTAAAGTCAATTCTCATGGTGGATGCCAGCGCGACTGGCATTGGTGTTGTATTATCTCAAAGGCATGATAAGAACGAAAATACTGTGGCGTTCGCATCACGCACCCTGACACAAGTAGAGAGGAACTACTCTGTAATTGAGCGTGAGGCCCTAACAGCAGCCTGGTGTGCAGAATATTTTTTAGTGTATTTATGGGGATTGCGTTTTGTATTAAGGACTGATCATAAGCCATTAATTCAAATTTTATCAGCTGGTGGAGCTGGTAAAGGGTCAGCAAGACTGGCCAGGTTAGCAGAAAGGTTGCAAGAATATTTGCATACTGTAAAGTTTGTACATGGATGGAAGAATGTGCAGGCCGATTGTCTGTCAAGGATGCCATTGGACTAGGAAAAGTGAATGGTCCTGCAGTGAAAAGTTTGGATACTGAGGGAGCAGTTGCATTGGGACAAGTTGTGGTACAGTGCGTATTAGGTACTTTCACTAGGTTGCAATGGGTGGAGGAAATGAGATCTTATGTCGTGTTAAAGGAGGGGACCAATATGATTCAAAAGGGGGCTGTGAGGGAGATTACCATTTCAACTTCAGCTTGGCCGGTCTTTAAGGTGTTGGAAGAATTGTCTGTAAGTGGTCAGGACATTGTCATGAGGGGTGATCGTTTTGTACCACCTGTAGGGTTGAGATTTTGTTTATTCAAATTAGCACGAGAGCCACTTAGGTCAAGGCTTGAAGAGTAGAAGACTTAAAGTGAATTCTGGTTGCCAGGACTTGATGATCAAGTCAAGAGTTGGGTAGAAAATTGAAACATGTGCAAAGAAAGTGAAAAAAGATTGAAAGTTGGCAGTCCGAGTGTAGGAGGTCATGTTGAAGATCCTTGTGTACCATGGCACACCATATGTTTGGATTTTATAAGTCCCATGTCAGAATTGCCTTTGGAGAGGAGGTTTGCTGTGGTGGTGGTCTGGTGAGGTTAGAGTTTGCAGGCTTCCTTCTTACTTGGAGGACTAGGTGAGAATGTGAGCTCTTTGTGAGACACTTGATTCCAGTATATTTGCTCTGTTTTATTTGTTTTCTGCCGACATCCATCCTCCTTGCTTTCATCTTTTATTTTTTTTATAGCATTCTTTTAAACTTATTTTTCACAAACTTCTATGTTTTAATTAATTGTTAGGGAGTGGGGTGTGTTATGATGTAACTTGTTAGGGCTTCTAGAATGGAAGGCTGAGAGTGCAATCAGTTGCTCCTGGCTCTTTGGACTGGATCGACACCAGGTTGTGTGCTGCAATAAATCCTCCTGAAACCAGAACCCTGATGGTGCAGTTGTGTTTTCCTTACAAACATCACACTTGTCAGAAACTTTGTTTACCACTGAAAGCACAGTACTGGATAGGGTGCAGGAATGATTCATGCCAATAGACTTACACAAGAAAGCTTCAGAATTCTCTCGAAGACCACCAAAGTGATCAGGTTACACAATACCTCTGCTCTCCCCCAATGCTCCCCTAAACCTTTGCCTCATCAGTTGAATTTGTTGAGCAAGAATCCAGCCCTTAGGAAGAATACACCACAAGCAAACATGTCCTCCACAGAGCACGGCAAAGCAATAGTAGACTTTACTAAAAAGCAGCATCAGTAAACTTTACCAAACTCTAAACAGATCCAACCAATGTTGATTTAAATGCATCAGTATGATTACAATGTGTTGCCTGCACCTCACACATACCCATTCGATATCCTGACAGCATGGGATCACTGCAGCTCAATTTAATCCTGCTTGCGGCTGTAAACAACTTGCCATTTACCGTTTCAATAGTCATTACATTCAAGGGCATTACCGGGATAACTGCCAATACTTGAACTTAGCAGATAGTTTGATATTATTCCACATTTTGTGGCACAGAACAAATTAAATGTGATTTCATTTCTCATCATCCGAATTGATGGTTGGCGCATCATGGAAATGGATTTACACTTCTGCTCTGACCCACTATGTTCAGCTGCATTACATAATGGCAGGTGTTGTAATCTGCACAATGCAGCGTGGCATAGCGCAAAGTAATGAGAGATAATGGAAGGCATCAGAATTAAAAAGGGATGAAATACTGACTTTCAATTAGAATAGCAGACAGCTATCAAAGTCAAATGTTTTAAGCGCATGTAAGCAGATTAATACCTCCCGTTCATAACCTTCCCCACCCACGGAATTTAGACTAATTTAATTACAAACAATAAATCATGAATTTTTGTGATATTTTGCATAATGCCAGAAAAGACCAAAGACAGAACCTTCATTCATTGATTGAATTTAATTCATACATTTATAAGACACCTTTTTCGAGACTCCAAACAAAACTTGATTTAAAGACACAATATTTGAGTAAAATTGGCAATTACAAAAGGCCAACAATATGTCGAGCAAATAAAAACCCTCGTGAGTCTTCTCTTCAGCACTGGCGCAAGAAGAGAGAGAAAGGAGAAAACAAGTGTAAGAAGGGAGAAGCAATAGTAAGATGGTATTGGTTTGTTTTGAGTATGAACATCTGTTTTGGGAACAGGATAAAAATAAGAAAAATATAGGCAGAAGAAAACGTACAGATGATGCAGAGAACACTGAATATTATTCGAGTGGGAGAGGGAGCCAATAAAGAGAAGCAAAATGTGAGAAATATTAGTAGTTGGAGGCTGCATGAAGAGTAAATGGACAGTAGAGTTTTACCTCAGTTGTAGTTGATGGAAAGTATATGCAGGGATGACTACTTAGAGCGAAGAAGGATCGTTCAGTCAGAAAAATAGAGGGCGCATGAAGCTATAGTGGACTGAAATATGAACATATCAGATTTTAGAGATGTTCTTAAATGTTGACAAGTGCAGGCAACATTTGTGGGGAGTGAGAGGAAGGCCTAAGAGGTGACCACATTTACAGGCAGAAAAGGAAAGAGTAAGAAGATCATTAAATGGAGGATGGCCAACAACAGCCAAGATCAGAAGATGCAGGAAAGTAGATTAAAAATAGAACTGATGGGGATAGCCGATTAAGAGCAATAAAGAAATTACTCAAAGCAGAAAGAGATGGGCTGAGAACAAGATTAGTCAGCTGCGTGAAGAATAGCTGAAAGCTCAAGAAGAAAAAGAAGAGGTTAGTCTTTAGCATGAGGAGTAGACGTGCAATATTCATGTCACAGAGGAGGGAAGCTTTCATAAAATGGCCAGTCCAACAAACAGACTGAAGAAGAAACAGAAGAGATTTTAAGAAGAAAGTTGATTGCAGACCACACTTTACTTATGTTTCGAAGAAACAAATACTAAATAAATAGGCCAAAACTTAGTTGGAGATGAGGAGTTGAGAGAAGGCTTTTAAACAATACAAACAACAGAGGTATGCATGAAGTAAACAGGACAATATTCCACGAAATAGAAAATGAATAAAGAGCATGTGACACTAGAGGAAGGGATGTAAAATAAAATGAATGAACAAAGTGCAAAGAGGAATGGCAACCGCTGCAGTAGGATTAGCATTGTTAAGGCAGTGAAAATTGCAGATTCAGCAATAGGAGCAAAATATAATATTGATGAAGAAATAGTGCAAGAAGAAGCAAAACAATAAGAGAAAGATAGCAAAAAGAAACCCAAATTAAATTTAAAAATATGGAAGTGAAATAAGTCACAAATTTATAGGAATAGTATCGAGAGAAGCTGTAGAAAAAGAACACAGCAGCTCAGCACAGTGCAGAGAAAAGACATGGGTGAGACAGGATTTCAGGAATGGGGATTGGAAATACTGTAGCTATGTAAAAACATGCTTTTTCAAACAAAGGTAGGAAGTTCCCCACTTTGTGAGGCCTGTCACCAGATAAATGAATGAATGATAGAAAGAAAGGGCATTTATAAAGCGCTCTGTTACTCCACGGAGTGTCCTGGCACTCTGCACCTCTGCCCACACATAGAAGGCCTAATCAGTTTAGACTTGGTTAAACAACCATGTGTCCAGACTTTTCCTGAAACGAGACATAACTGTAATATCAGAATCTCAGAGAGAAGTTTGTTCCAAGCTGACGGACCTAAGAAGGATATGGACCTGCCACTAGTCCTAGTGCGCCTAATCTTAGGAGTTTTGACCAAGAAGGTTGTGGCTGAACGAAGGCATCTGGAGGGAGCATAAAACTAATGCATGCTGTAAGATATTTGGCGCCCGTCTGATTAAGGGCTTTATGGATCAGAACGAGAATCTTAAATAAGATTCTCTTTTTTATATGGAGCCAATGCAGAGCCTTTTTATGTGGAGACTCGTGTGCTCTCACAGGCAAACCCAGGTGCCAGGTGTACGTGGTGCCGCTTTTTGGACCACCTGTAATTTGTTAATAAGGTAGTCAGGCAGGCCCAGATACAAGGCATTGCCATAATCCAGCTGTTTCCTGGCTGAGAAGGTCAAAAAATGAAGAAACTTTCTTAAGATATGGAGTAATCCAAAGCAGGACCCAATTACTATGTTTACCTGCTGTAAGAATAAAAAGCCATCATCGATTTTAATACCTAAGTTCTTCACCGAGTTCGCTTGATGACAACCCAATGCATACATTTGGATATTGCTCTTAGCAGTGGCGGCTGCCTCAGAATGGGGGTGGTGAGCAGGGGATGAAAAAATAATAAAAAATTAACTTACCTGTCGATGTCGCAGCTGCAGCTCCTGCCACCACCTCTCCTCTGTCTGCAGACCCGGAAGCACCCAGGCTACCGGCCTCTCCCAGCCAATCACAACGCTGCATCAGCAGCATCATGATTGGTCTGAGTGGCCAAACAGGCCGCTCAGGTAGTGCCTGGGAGCCTGGGCATTTTCTCCACCGGGCTGTGCCGCACAGCCCAGTGGAGAGCATGCTAAGTGCGCATGATGGTTTGGCCGGCCCAAGAGGGATGGCCAAGCCATCATGCGCACTTAGTGGATTCCAAACCACTCCTCAAGCTGCTTTGACAGCGGGGAGTCTAGCCCCGCCCCACCCAACCTGGCTCCGAGACCAGCAAATAAAAAGACAATGATAATAACTCTTGTTATTATCATTTTCTTTTTTTGCGCTGCTCACTGAGCAGTGGGGCGACGTTCCTCCACCTTAGGTCCGGGTAGACTTTACAGCTGTCTGCAAGCCTTATTGCATACAATAAATCTAGAGTCGGTTTTGGGTTAGGTCCCTTCAGTCATTGATTTATATGAACCACCCTCTTTTATCCACTGAAATGAGTCCTTCTCAATCACATCTTAGATCAGCTCAGATGAGTATCTCTCTCACCGTCTGTTTTGTTTCCCATTCTGCCTTTTATTGTGTGCTTGCATTGCAATGCCTACGTTTCTATTTTAAACATTAAAATGTAAACAACAGTTATCACACTTTTAGTCACCTTTAGTTCTTTATATCATACATGAACTGTACAGGAAAACACTCTTGTTATTGCAACATGCAGTGTTCGCCCAACCCTAATAGGACCCGTTAATGTTTTTTTTTTCACACCAACAATATCAATGCCACACCACCACCAATACCAACCACACCATTGACATCTACGCCAGTACTATCAGCAAAACCAAGCCTAGCAATAACATCAATAACACCACCAATACCACCACCACTAACACCAACATCTTTATCACCCAAAGCATCACTTCTATACTTCTACCTTCAATTTTACTCCAAAACCAATGTCACATCACCACCACCGATACCACTAACACTATCAATAATGCCAAGATTTGGCAAAGCTCATGGAAACAGGATTTCTGCATATCTATGTTTGTAGGGCTGTCACATAAAAACCTAACCTATTGGCTTTGTCAATGTTTGCTTAATTTTTCATTAGCACACTCCTTCCACATCGGCACTTATTCAGCATGCGCTCACCCCTTCATGGCTGTCACTGGGATTGTAAGGCAGATAGAAATACCCATCGCTACCACATGTACCTTCCAAGTCATACTTTTCAGAACATGCTGATGCACCTCTAACTCTGTCCCACCTCCTTCCCAGACGTTCCCCCATGTACCACATATCTGAATGCAAAAACATCACTTGCACCAATTTCACTGACATACTTGCAATCTTTTAAGAGTTTCCTCAAAAATTGTGTTCATCCTAGAGAAAACTCTTCATATCACTCAACGAGGTCCGCGTTTTGAGGATCACCTTTAGCCAATGAAGACATTTTAGCTAACATCCCTCTAGGGTGTAATGTGTAGGACCATTAACGGAGGGGAACATTGAAGTTACAAATGTGAGCAGTCAAAGCTATGCTGGTAGAAAAGCCAGGAATAGTTTAATGTATCCTTACAATATGGCCCCAGCTTGCATCCATGAACACACCTCTCGCTTCGCAATGTATGGTGGACATGTGAGACGGAGAAAGGCACGGATGACATGCACAATGTATCAGGCCACTTTTCAGATAATTAAGTCTGTGAACAATACTAAATACATCACCTAACATTGCTAAGTCAACTATTCATCCATGAGTAAAGAAAACACGCGCATTAAGTTCAACTGTACATGCCTGTCGGAAAGAAGTGAGATAAATACCATTCTGTGTACAAATTCAATCATAAATGACTAATTCAATTACAAAGACTACCACTTACTGAAAAATAAAAAATATACAAACCATGATAATTTTTTTATTTGGAAAAACAACTCCGGAAATAAACGATAATTCGATAATTCTCACAATTGCATGACAACAAGCTTATTTGGGAATCCTTTATTATACGCCTTTATTTTTTAATAATGCACTAATGTATTGTGCAGATAATTCTTAAAATGTACGATAGTCTTCTGCTTAACGACTGACTTGCACTTTTAGAATACATTGCTAATACAGGTAAACTTTAACTAGGAAACCCCTGTGTTTATGGATAAGACTAACTGTGGTTTGCTGCTTTGGCCAAGATTAACTGGGTTTGTGCGTTAACCTAGACACAGGTTACCTGAAGTTTGTTATATGGTTTATTGTTTTATATAGCTTTGCCATGCTATTGAATGACATCTTCCAGGTGCTGAGGCTGAAAAGTATATAAAGAAGAAAAGTAACTTTGAAAACACCGATTGACAAAAAGAAGACATCCGACCATGACTGTCGTGCTGGGACCCATCTTTGTGCACCAATACTGTGTCCAGGCATGATCATACTCACTGTAGGGATGCTGATCCTCAGTCACGTGGATTTCCACCCCATCCCTCTGTAAACTGTAGTGCAGTTTGTTGGAGTTGGGTGAATCCGGTGGGTCCCATGAAAGTCTGATGACAGAAGAATTGAGCACTTCACCCCTTGGAGGAGGCTGCTGGGAAGGAGCTGTGGAACAAACACCACAAGAGAGAGAATAAACACGTGTTACTGAACTCCAGGCCAGGCATATTTACACCATTACCGACATCATTTAGTTACAAAACATGTAGGTTACGAATATATTGATTAAAAAATATGTATTTTGCATTCACTCTGTAAAGCATTGCACACCGTCTAGACACAGAAAACAAATGTGCAAAAAACGTTCAAAGCTGCTAGGATTCAGCAGCACCGCTGGCAGGGGCTGGATATTTCACACAATGGTACATATTCTGTCTGGGTGGTTGAACTCTCACCGGGTCAAATGGCGCCGGCGCTGGCCGATTGCTCATGTTTTGAATCATTGGATGCTGCAGATGAACGGTGGCTGAGCACAAATGAGAAGCGGGGGGATCATTCAGAGTTCAATGGCTACCAGCCTACACTGATGGGCGAGAGACTGAATGCCACGGCATAATGGTAAAAGGTGACCTGATGAGAATGGCATTCTCGCCGAGAAAGGCTAAGTGGAAGTATGGGAGAAGTGCCGTATAATTCTGTGCTGAATAATTAAGATATGGAAAATATGTTAATGCAGGATAAAGGGGCGTATCGCATAATTACTCTATGCGACAGAGCGATAATGAATCACAAGCCAGACGTCAGCAGCAATAGTGAAACAAATCACGTTAAATAGTTCCTCATTAATTCAAGCACATAGCCCTCCGCCACTTAAACATTAAGCAGAACCAATATCACCCTCTGGAGCCTTACTTAAAGGAAGGCAGCCGGCGGTGTGGGATCCTGAGTTACTATACATGTTTACATCAAAGTTGTCTACTATGGGGCAGATTAAAAGTAACAATAGGTATGTTCCCGATATCCAAGCATGAGGTGGTAACAGGTCCGGATATATAAGGGAAGAGTGATACAGAGTGAATTTAAGTTTTAACTTATCCTGCAAATAGTGCAACCGCAGTGACATTTTCAGTATTAACTCAGTCCTAGAAACATTGTCTCAAAATTATCAACATCAGTCGTCTTGAAAAGCTTAATGTGGCAGGCAGACAGGTTTGTGGTATCGTAATGGAACAAAAAACGTTTGACAAAGCAACTGTTGGGATGGAAAAGCCCCTTGTATGGTGGTACGGACACGTACCCCGGCTCAGAGGTGCAGCCCTTTTAAGGTCACAGCACTGAGCGAAGGTTCTCCATCTCCCACACTGCAGAGCCATAGGCAGTAACCCTTATTCTTCACCAAGGTCCCCACTTGGCAAGGAGGTCACGGACTTTGGCACACGGGTCAGCAGCCCAACAGGTGCAGTGGTCCTGATGGACCAGAATCTCACAATCTGCTGCCAGGATCCACCCAACAGGATCCCCACTGGACTTCTCTCACTCCAAGAGGTCTCCTTCACCTTTCAGGGCCCACAGGTCTTGGGTCAGGCAGAAGCTGGTGCTACAGGCTCTAAGTGAGTGTGTTTGATCTTCCTGGGTGCAGTGTCATCTTAAGGATTTTGTGGGCCCAGGGCAAGATATAATTAGGCGGCCCCTATATGCAGCAAATTTGAATTTTATTTCCCTTTTCTGTTAATACAAGCCTGCATGATGCTAGTGCTAAATTATGTCTTAAACTTTAAGAGGTTCACAAAAAAACTGTTAAATTATGACTTTTCTGGGATCCCAAAAATCCTCAAGATGACACTAGTTTAGAGACAGAGTCAGTGGGAGAGGTAGGAAGAGAGGGAGAGAAATTTCGAAAGATTAGAATAGACAGAGGTCTCCTTTCAGAATTAATTTCCAGTATATGCCAGCAACACAATAAGTCTAGTTTTACGCATAAAGTCTGAACACTCGAACATTGGACAACACAGGGTTAGAGATATACTTCAGCACCATGTCTGTAGAGCAAATGAAGGATCTATGTAGTGGCAAAGGGAAGAGGTTTGCCAGGAGCAGGGACAGAGAGATTCTTGCTGATTTCATTAGGGAGTAGTCTCAGACACTGGGCGAAAGGGAAGAGGCAGTGGTAGACCCTGGGGAGGGAACCATGTTAGGAACCCAGGAGGAGAGTGCTGTGGAGTAATGCTCTCATATCACCTTAGGACAGATCTATCCCAGACACAGAGGGGCCGATTCCGATCTCGGTCGGAGGCGCACCCAATACCATTCGGTCGGGAAAAAAGCCATGCGAAAGCCTGTTTCCCGACCGAACCGTACGCGGGTCCGGCCGAGCGAGTACGATGCGACTCGCCGACCGACTCGTCCGGGCGTCCCGACAGCTCCGACCGACTCGCTCGGACTCGAACCGCTCCGACCGACTCGGTCGGGACACGATTCGCACCGCGCAATGGAGACGTTTTCCGGCCGGGTAAGTACGATGCGCACCTCGACCGCTCCGACCGACTCGCGCCGTCCGACTCGAACTCGCTGTCGGGGCCGTACTTTGGGGGTCTGTGTCGGACCCCCTGTACGCGTACCCGTGCGAGGCGCACACAGGGGGGACCCAAGGGTCCCCCCTACCTGTGCGTGTACGCCGCGGGCGCGCCGCGGCGTACTCGCTGTAGGGGCGCCCTTGTCCGCCTCGCACCCATTGAGGCAATGGGAGCCCGCGTACGCGTTGTACGACCGGCTCCCATTGACTTCAATGGGAGTCCGACCGACTCGTGTCCGATAACATACGGACGCATCGTACTCGTTCGGTCGGACTGCACGGGTCCGATTCGGTCGGAAATCTCTCCGGGTCCGGCTCGGTCGGAGAGATTTCCGGCCCGAATCGGAATCGGCCCCAGAGAGTGTGTCCCATAATGTACTTTCCAGAGTTACCTCCAATACAGTCACCCCATTTGGTTTGTTAAATGCCCCAGGTGTGCACACTACCTGGGGAATTTCTATGGTACCACTGTCACCAAATCCAGCAGTAAATCCCTTAGGGGGGTTGAGTATAACAGTGACCCTGAGCTTGCAATTGGCTCTCCAGAAGGCAAAAGTTGAGCAAGATGAGAAGGCGTGGGATCTTGACAGGGAGTAGCTAAGACTTGCTCACCAGAAAACAAGAGAGGAGGCAGGACAGACAGGAAGAATGGGTTCGGGAAGAGAAGCTGTGAGAAAGAGAAGAGAAACCAAGAGAAAGGGAGGTGAAACAGAGAGAGTGATAGGAGAAACAGAAGGAAAAGGAAAGAGAACTGGAGAGAGAAAAGATAACCCTTGGTAGAAAGAAGCTCAGGATGGCAGCTATGACAACTTCACCTGTGAAAAGTGAATCTACCTCGAGTTCAGGTCAGGTAGTGCTCAGAGCTCCAAGAGATCTTGTGCATGTGCATGTGAAAGGTCAGGACATCTTGGAATAGTTTGTGAGACTTGGGATTGCTTGTAGGGTAGAGGTTTGAATGATATGTCTAAGGTAACTGCCTTAATGGAGAGCTTGCCTTTGGATGGGACACACATATTTGGAAGGAGGCCGGTGCCAGACCAGATGGTCTATGAGTGGATGAATATCTGATTAGGAGATTTGGGATGAAGCTTGAACAGTACCTTCAAAGATTCAAGAAATGTAAGAGAGTAGATGGTGTTCTGTTTGAGACATAGATTCATGAGTATTGTGTGTTTGGAATGAGTGGGCGAGAGGATTTGGGGGCCAAGGATTTCCAGTCCCTTAACCAGTCGGTGACAGAGTGACTCAAGGAGGATTGCTCTCCCCCACTTAGGCAATACCTGTCAAATCAGAAAGAGAAGGATCCAGGGGAAGCTAGCAGTGTTGGCTCACAAGTGGGCAGCTAACAGGGTGAACAAGGGGCTGAAATAACAAGGTTCTAAGCCAAAAGGGGAGAAGAGTTCTCCCCAATCTAGTGCCAAACTTGAGGGTAAGGGCTAGGGTAGATCCCAAGTGACCTAAGGAGGTCCCAGAAAAACTGGAAATGGTAATGGTGTGAGGAGCATCATGATAAAGGAGTACAGAGAAGTTCATCCAAGTCCAAGGTGGTAACTTGCTAGAAGTGCTACCAGGCAGGACATTTAAAAGTGACTGTCAGGTGAAAGACCCTGTACCAGTTGCACCCGTGTTTGCAAGTATATTTCATGTGGTTTAAGGGACTTGGGAGTGCCCTGTTGCACTCAACCTAGTGGCTATGGACATCTGAGAGAGAGACCCAGAGGCTCTGAGGCACATTCATCCTAGCACGATGGGGTTTGTGCAGAAAGTTAGTATCAATGGGAGGTAAGTGCATGCCCTGAGGGATACTGGAACCTTCCGCACAATGGTTGAGAGGAAGTACCTTAAGCCTGAGTAGATTCTTTCTGGTACCAAGGATACAGAATTGGTAGCCAGTGGAGAGGGCATGGAGTACCCAAATGCCATGGATGAGATTGAGCTCAACGGCAAGGTGGCCATCGTTAATGTTAGGGTAAAATCAAGCTGAAGGTTGTCTCTTGGACAATTATCTTATTGCCCCATGCTTGGTGCCAAGACCAGCAGCCTGTATGGCTTGGATCATGTCAGCTGTGTTGAACACAGCACAGGCTGCACAGCAGACTGGAACCATTCCCTATTTGCAGGGACTGTGAAAAGGTAGTTTGCAGGAAAGGGCTGATTCTGGGAAGTCACTGGCCTTGAAGGTCATTGCTTTTGCTTCAGAGGGAGAGGAGGATTAGGCTCCTGAAGCAGAGCAGGCGTTGAGTCTGGGTCGCTGCTAGGGCTACAGGGTTTGCTAACTGCTGGGAGGTGGCCTAACTGGGATGATTTGAGTAACGCACAGTGTTAGAAAGTGGTTCTGACCATCTGAGCCGCCCGGATTTTTCGCTTTTTGAACACCTATTGGTTGAGCTTTTACTGTGGGAGAGCCTCATAAGTTGGGACTCACCCACAGTGAACTCATGATGAAAGGGACTGCATGTGTATTTTACCGGTGTCCCTCTGGCGCGAGTAGGCCGCTGCGCTGCAGCCAGAGTAAGGCAAAAGACACACAATTGATGGACGGAATGCAGAACAAATCAAAACATTCACCCCCAGTCAAGAGATCTGGGTTGAATCCATCATTCTTTTGCTCACCATGCCACCCCAGTTTAGACCTGGCCATATGCAAATCAGTCTTGACCCTGTGCCTCATGGGAACAGTCCAGCCCGAACTGCCAAGCCAGGTCCTCCCTGGACCGGAAACAAGCATCCTAGGACCGGTTTCGGGGTTTCACCCCTCTTCAGCCAGGATAGCTTGATTCCAGTGGCACAGTGAGCCCAGGACCCACGTCTGGGCATACCTGGCGCACTTAGGGCGAGAAAGCAAAAGACACACAATTGATGGACGGAATGCAGAACAAATCAAAACATTCACCCCCAGTCAAGAGATCTGGGTTGAATCCATCATTCTTTTGCTCACCATGCCACCCCAGTTTAGACCTGGCCATATGCAAATCAGTCTTGACCCTGTGCCTCATGGGAACAGTCCAGCCCGAACTGCCAAGCCAGGTCCTCCCTGGACCGGAAACAAGCATCCTAGGACCGGTTTCGGGGTTTCACCCCTCTTCAGCCAGGATAGCTTGATTCCAGTGGCACAGTGAGCCCAGGACCCACGTCTGGGCATACCTGGCGCACTTAGGGTGAGAAAGCAAAAGACACACAATTGATGGACGGAATGCAGAACAAATCAAAACATTCACCCCCAGTCAAGAGATCTGGGTTGAATCCATCATTCTTTTGCTCACCATGCCACCCCAGTTTAGACCTGGCAATATGCAAATTAGTCTTGACCCTGTGCCTCATGGGAACAGTCCAGCCCGAACTGCCAAGCCAGGTCCTCCCAGCCAGAGTAAGGGGCACTGGGCTGGTTACATGCAAACACGTGTGTACATGCGTGTGCACAAGTGTAAGGGCTGCACAGGACAGATTTCTGGCGTGTGCAGCCCAGGAGTAGCTACAAAGTGAATGGTGTGGCAGGACTTATGCAGAATTGGGTGGTGACAGGGAATAGGCTTTCTACAATGGGAGGAAACATTTGAGGGAAAGTCAGTCTGCTTTACTGTTTTTTATTCCAGTATTCCCCTATGAGGATGGGGAGCACATGGGCTAGTTTTACTTTCCTAGGGCCTACAAATTCCAGACACGCACCAAAGTCCACTGTAACCTATGTGAGAAGAAGTATTCTGCAGAGTCCAAAGTCATATTTGTACTGCTTTTGGGTCATCCAAAAATGACATATTTCTCTGAGTCAGCTCATAACCAGGGCCTGGCTGGGGCTGACCTGGCCAGGCTGAATTGATGACCTTCCTCCCCCAGGCAGCCCTGCCCAACAAGCATTCCAAGGGCGAAAGCCTCCACTCCAAGAAGAGAAGATGGGTGGAGCTACAGGTTCATCCATCAGCAGCTGTCACCTGGTGCCAGGCACCAAGCTGCTCTGGAGAGAAGGAAGAGAGGGGGGAAGGGGCTCTCAGAGACCATGTGGCATGAGACCCCTGGACGATGCCATTTTGAACAAACCCAGAGGCCTGGGCAGGAAGGAGGGAGCAGGGGCAGAGAAGTGATGTGTCACTGTGTGATAGGGCAAACAGAGACTTCCTGCCAGCCCCCTCCCCAATTCTTAAAAAGAGTTTGCACAGGAAGAGGAGCTCTCTCTGGGGTGTGGTCTGCTGAGGAAGAGTGGTGCTGGAGCCTGGTGCCATGGGCAGTTGGAAGGAGGAACTCCCTGACTGTCCCAGGATCCTGAATAGTGCCAGGAGGGGAGCCCAGGACCAGTGAGCAGAAGCCTGGGCCTCTGCACAAGGAGAAGAGAGGCCCAGGAGGAGAGCCAGGTGAAAGGCTGGCGCAGGGAGCCAGTGAAGACAGCTCCCTGCTGAGTACACCCTCCTTGAGACCCGGAGGGTGAAGGAAAGTGCTCCCAGTGGCTGGGGAGCGCCACCAGGAGCAAGAAGAGGCCAAAATGAGGAAGATCAGCCACCTGGGGGCCGAGATACGCCCCCCAGAAGGTAGGCGACCTTTGACCTCTGGAAGGACCGACGACGAAGCACGTGGGGCTCCGCCGCCGGTCCATGATGTGCCCCCGGGGTGGGTCAGGTCCCGGGGGCTGCCCCCAACGTGAAGAAAAGCCGGGGAGCGCCGTCGCGCTCCCCGTGCAGGCTTCCAAGCGGGGAGCCAGGAGCCCACCCTGGCCCCACGGCAATATAGGGGTAGTGGGGAGCGCCATCGCGCCCCCGCAAGGAAGCCTGTAGGGGCCTGGGACCCCAGCTCCGGGCCCCGACGCCCAGAAGTAAAGCCGGGGAGCGCCGTCGCGCTCCCCATGAAGAGGTGCACGCGGGGAGCCAGGAGCCAACCCTGACCCCCGCAGAAGAGTGCAAGTCGGGAGCGCTGGCGCGCTCCCCATTAAGGTGGCATGGGGGGCCCGGGACCCCATCTCCAGGCCCGAAGTGAAGGTGAGGTGGGGGAGTGCCGTTGCACTCCCCCGAAGATCCGCTGGAGCGGGGAAGCGACTTTGCGTCTGCCTGCCGGAGCGGGCAGACCAGAACTGCGGTGCCGGCTCCCGCGGCAGCACGCGAGGGAGCCGGCGGGGGCAGCCGGGGGTGGGCTCCCCGGGCTGCCCTCCAACATGGAGAGCCTGCGGGGGTCCCGGGTGGGACTGGGACCCTGTACCCAAGAGGAGGAGCCAGGGGTCTGGGTGGGACCGGGCCCCCGACCAACGGCCAGAGCAGCCGGGGGTGGGCTCCCCGAGCTGCGGACACCCACCTGGCGGTCCGGGTGGGACCGGGCCCCCGAACGAAGGCTGGATGCGGCAAAGCCGCCGGCGGTGCGATCGCGGCTCTCCCCGAAGCAGCTGGGGAGCCGCTACTATAATATTCACTGGAGCCGGGAGGAGAGCGCCCCATAATGCCTTGCAGGCCCGGACCGGCCTGCAAGGGAAAGCAGTCTTTTCCTCAGCTGGTGATGACCCCAGGAGGATGGGGGCACCGCCCAGTGAGTGCCAAGGTGCCGGGGGAGCTGCAGGAGCAACGCAGTCTCCCCCAGCACGAAGATGAAAAGCCCCCCCCCCCTAAGTCTCTGACGAAATAACCCCTCAAGGGCTCAGCCAGCATTGAATCACCTCTTGGGCTGGAACTTTTGTTCTACAGCTGGGGGTGTATTGAGGAGTGCACCAAGGGATTGAAGGGCTGAGTTGGAGATGATGTCTGGAGAAGGGCATCCCCTGGAGGGGAAGAGGTGCAATTGCACGAGAAGTGCATTACTAATGTAATTTCTATGAAGTGCATTGACCAATGTTATTTCTATGAAGGGACTGAAAGCCACATGTGTAATGTGAAGTCCTAAGCAATGAGGGGTTATGTTGCTGGACATTTCTGCTAGGGTGTCTGGCTGTACATGCTTAATCCTGTGATTTCATCTGTGATGCCTTTTAGAGGTTGTAATTGCAATGCATTATAAATGTTATCAAGTCTAATAAGTACCTCATTTTAAAGGGATGCCTAAACATGTATTCTTGTTGCTGCGTTAGGTGAGGAAGAACCCAGACTGTTAGCCCCTAAGATGTAGAGGTGTATACTTCATGGTCAGTATGGGATGCTCAGTCAGGATTATGTGTCACCAGGGCAGGTGTGCCTATTTTAAATGCTGGTTGAGATAATGGGGTGGGTCGCCACTGGGATGGTGCCAGTGCGCAGGGCCCTCGCTCCAGGTTATGTTCAACTAACTGCATTGGGGAGCAAGATGATGTGCATACATGGGAGTGGTGGTACTAGACCCCACCCCCCCTGCGGGAGGGGTGGAGATGTTATGCAATGTCACAAAGTAATCCAACAGCTTATGTATATTTGTAAATTGGCGCATAGTATTGAGTGGTGTGTGTGTTTAATAAATGTACTCTTACTTTTATAAAGCAAAGTACAGACTGGACAATCAATTATTGAGTGTTATTTCTGCGCACCTGTACCGGCGTTTACTAGCCCACACCACCTCCCTTGAGTAAGCCTTAGACAGCTCTGCAACGCTACCCTCTGAGAGTCAGGCGCTGCACTAGGGTGTTTGGTTCCCAGTGAAGGACAAATGTGACATGTTATTTGTGCAGGCCTCACAGATACTGCCTCGTTTTCCAACACACAGGACGAGTGCCCTAAACTTGTGGGGCTTCAGAAGGAAGCCCAGGAACAGTTCAGCAGTGGAGTGGTTGGGAAGCACTATATTTGCTGGGAGCATGGGCTCCTGTACAGTAAGCTGTTGAATCCTGAGCCAGGTTCTAGCAAGAGGCTATGTCACATGGCCGATAGGGACATTGTCGACATCACTAAGTTAGCATGAGCCCTGCAGCCATGATGCAGCTTTTGCGCGCGTTACTACATGGCTTTATTTTTGTAAGACTCTGTTTATGCCTTTGAGATGAGAACTGTCTGCTGTGTTCGTTCTCTGCCTGTTCCTGGAGTTTAGTCTGAACATTGTGAGCAAGGTCGATAAACAATGACCCTTGTTATTCTGTTCTGGTCAGGCCCTAGCACCTAGACAAAACATACTAATGCAGCTGCTGCTGGAGACTTATTATTTTGATATTATGGGGATGCATGTTTAGGTAACACACTTGGAGAGTGACCTTTCCAGGGAGAAGAGCAACACGCACCTACGATGTAGAAATACCATCTATAGTCTAAGGTATGGGGTCTGCTAACAAATCCCAGAGATCTTCCATTATATAATTATACTTTTTCTTACCAAGGGGAGGGAGGTTAGGCATTATAGTCCTTTCTCCACTGTCTTTATATGATGACATCTCCCTTTATGATATATGGCCTAGTTGCAATGTTAACTATATTAGTGTTATGCATTTTTCTGCTTGCTGTGGCACGTATACTGCATGTTAGAGCACGATAGTTAAAATAAACATTTTAAACTATATTTGTGTCAGATCTTATTGTGGACAGGTACGAGAGTGTGAGCGAAAAGGAGTGTCTTGTTACCGCGATTCCTGAGAGATCCGGGAGTGTTGTGATCTGGGGTATCTAATCATTTGCTTTTTCGTGAGTGTGTAGGAGAGTGAATGAGACACTATAGCTAGTCCATCCTGGGCTCGTGGGCACTAAGGTGGTGGGAAGGCTTAGCCCCTATACACCGAGGTCGCATAATCCTGCGCATAGTTCTGTGTATGTGCAGAATCCCTGCAACATGGCGCCACCAACGTTTGGTCTGTTACTTATTCACGAGAACCCTGAGTAGCGGTTGTGCTTGTCCACGATACCCTCTCACCAGTTTTGGAGACGTCCGTGGTGCGTGGGGTTAACCTCCTATATTGGAGTTTTTATAGGTTTTTCAAGCTTGAATTTTAAAAGGTTTAGTCTTATTAGACCCGGTTTTGCGCTACCGTTTTCCTTGCTTCTCATCCGAATTCTGTCATGGCAGTTAACATTGCTCCACTTAACCGCGCCGCGGTTACTGCTTATTTGACTCGACATGGAGTCCCGGTTGGGGGAGCAGATTTTATATTTGTAATAGAGGTGGACGCAGCATTCTGCTTCAAGGTTTTTTATTCCTGGGTTAGGTTTCCCGCTGTTGATGGAAACGATAACTTCTTTTATGAATATGAACGTGGTGCAGTTCCACAAGTTTACCGTCCATATCGTTTACTTGAAGTTCCGTTGTCAGCTTGGGAGCATACCATATGGTTTAATGGCGCCCTTCCTCACCCTGTATCAGTGGTCCGTCTTGGCCCCTTATCGGTCGACGGTGCCACATGGCCCGTTTTGGTGGGTTATACACCACATCCAAATTATCTTGGTGTTTCACACGCAGAGCTACGCGCTTTACACACTTGGTTACTTCATATACACAGAAGTGTTATTCAATATTTGTCTCGTAATATACCGGCGGCTCTGGCTGGTGCCGCTCAGCCACCAGGGCATGGTGGTGGCATGGGTATTAGTCCTATCATGATTAATTCAGTGATGGGGAAGCGTCCTCAGAATAGGGATGAGTTTCCATTCTGGTTGGCCGAAAAATTTGAGCAACTCGAAGCTGTTTTTCCACATATGTCTCCTGTGGATAAACACAGGATACTTACAATGAGCTTACCTAAAGGCCTTATTCCCAATATGGCTGATTGCACCACTTGGGGAAAGGTGTTTGCGCTGGTTTATTCGCTGTGTTTTGGCACCCCCTCCATGACCGTGCTTCTGTCGGTTCTTAAGAAGGTCCAAGATGAACACGGGCAGAGGCTGCCCTGGAGTTGGGGATGAGATTAGTTGGCATGTTCCCTATTGTCTCCGACATGATTCTTGCTAACGTCAAGGGGGAAGCAGTTAGCTTACAGGTGAGTCAGCGCCTGGAGACAGTAGCTGACGTGGATAAAAACGTGAATTGCCAAAGATTATTGCGAACGTATATAAATCCTTGGGGTGCAATAATCTGGGAATTAGACCTTTTACTCAACCGCAGAATAAGCCCCCGCCTGAAAAGGAGGGGCGTCCAGCCTTTCCAAAAAAGGCTTGGAATAGAAATCAGCGGCAGCAGAAGCAAGGTTCGCGTGCGGGTTCACCGACACCTGATGCTTCTGAACATAGATATGATTTGCGTGACCCCTCTAAAATTAAGACACCAGAGAGGTTTCAGGTTCCTGATCTGTGCTCTCCTCATTCCTTTCAAGAATCATCTGATCCACAGTTTGGTGGTGAAGAACGACAGTATCGCAGACAAGGCGAGACCACTCAACAACGACGTGATCCGCAACGCCAGTTTGACGAAAAAGCCAAACCGGAGGGACAACCTCCTTATCGTGCCACGTTTCAGAAGAAGAAAGTTGCCGCTTTAATAGCAAAGTATGCCTCAGACGGTGAGAACCCTGCTCCTCGATTGGAGATGGGCGGTGACACTCCTCGACAGCGTGGCAGAAGTTACCATAGTGGGGGAGGCACTCCATCCTTGTCTGAAGGCGAGAGCAACTGATACTTCCATTACAGTGGAAACAGCAGACACACGAGTTGCACCCACTGATAGGCTTTGAGATAGTCCTCCAAATTGAAGGTAATATAAAACGGACAATTAATGCAGTCTTTTGGGACAAGCTTACCTCCTCTTATGACATTTTGTTGGCGGAGGCAGATTGGCCTCCTCCATTCGTTTTGGCTTCTTCCTGAGGGAAGGAAGTGATACTCCCGAGTTTTTCCCGTTACGTCTCTGAAGAAGCTAAACAAGCTTATGCGTTGGAATGGGAATTAGCCCTAGCGCTGGCTGTGTATCATAATCAGGTGGGCTGGGATATAGATTCACCGGCACATGAAATTCCTTTACGATCTATGCCTCAGCCACAGGCACAATATCCGATCAAGCGTGAGGCGAAAGCACCCGTAAGTGAAATTTTGACCCAGTTCAAATATAAGGGTGTCATTGAATCGTGTGTTTCATCCATGAATAATCCTCTTTTTCCGATATCGAAACCGGACGGTTCGTATCGTATCGTTTTAGATTACAGACATTTAAACAGTCACGTTCGTACATTTGCAGTACAAAACACACACAGCTCTGCGTTAGTGAATAATATTGCTCGCAAAAAATACAAAACAACACTGGATATTTCCAATAGATTTTATAGTCACAATTTGGCTCCTGGTAACCGTGACTTGACCGCATTTACCACGGTCGGCAGTCAGAAGCGATTTACGCCTTTGCCTAAGGGCTATAAGAACAGTCCTGAGGCTTTTGCTGCGCGTGTTGTTTCTCTTTTGCATGACATAGACCCTGATGCTTTCTCATACGTTGATGACATTTGACAGGTGACGAATTAATACCACATCTTGTGCGTGTGGATCGCATCATTCTGTCTTCTGCCGACTTGGGGTACAAATTAAATTTTTTCAAGTCACACATCGCCTATTTGGCGGTGCTCTTCTTGGGCTACGAGCTCAATAATGAAGGTAGGGGGTTGGCCCCCCACTTTCTGGAGAAATGTGCACAATTGCAACCTCTGTCTACATTGAAAAAACTGCAATCCTTGCTGGGATTTTTAAACTTCGGGAGGACATACATTCCTGAATATGCCCAGCGTATCAAACCGCTTTATGCGTTGCTACAACCCTCTTTTTTGTCTTCCAGTTAGGTTCCGGAACATACCACAATTCTTCGGTCTTTGCAGTCTGATCTGCTTGCGACCAACTTCTTGTTAACACGTGACAATTCTACGAACTTGGCCATAAGAATTGTGCCAGGGACTATAGGTTTCAGTTATTTGACGTTCAATGAAGGTGACACAGTACCAAAGCTTATAAATCGCATTTGTACACATCAGCGGAAATGCGCTTTTCCACAGTTGAAATTTTTTTGACGGCTGTCCAGATGGAAATTCTGAAAGAACGCTCTCTGGCGCAGGGAAAACGCATTCTTATGGTCTCGCCTGTTCCTGCTTTAGAAGCAGTGACAAAGGCGAGTATTCCAAATTCTAAAGCTTTACATCTGCGTTGGATACAATGGGCAAGTTCTTTGACATCGGCTGATGTCACTTTTATCTTTGATCCCTCTTTGCAGACACAGGAGTTTTTACAATATGAACATGTTCATCCTCCTCCATTGTCCTTGCTTCCTCTAGATCAGTACAAATGTATAATCTATACCGACAGTTCTCCTCAGCCAGCCGTTGGGTCAAAGCATGCTTATTCGGCAGCTTGCGCTATAGTGGCTGGCTCAATTGTGAATGGTGAATTTAAGTCTTCCATAGTCCATACACAGGCGCTTGGGGACTGTACTGCTTAATTAGCGGAGCTGCGTGCTTTGATTTTAGCTCTAGAGTTTGCTGATCCTGATGTGAACACTCTAGTTGTGTGCGATTCCTACTACTGTGTGCAGGCTTTCAATGACAATTTATTCTTTTGGTCTCAGAATGATTATCGAGACTCTAAAGGTAGCGCAATAAGGCATAAAATGCTTTGGGTCCCAGTGGCCGAACTTAAGGAACATTTGCCACTCACACGTTATCCATACTCTTGGCCATCAGCGTGTGAGAACACATGCTGTTGGTAATTCTTTGGCAGGATGAGGCAGCCAAATCTGCAGTGGTCACATGTTCAGTAGCAGCAGTAACAAGGTAAATGACTAAAATTGATAATGATATTCTTGCTGCAATTGCTGCTACGAAGGGTGGAACGGAGTTCCCGCAAGGTTTCCCTTTGAAGTATTCTTATCATTTGTCACCTGAGCAAGTCCCATTTGCTATGATACCGTCCATTGGGGCTTGGCTGATTCCCAAAGAGGACCGCAGACTTCCTTTGATCATAGCCGCACATGAAGGCATGGCTTCTGCACATGCCGGGGTTTCTGCGACTCTTTCCATTTTACGGCAACGTTATTGGTGGCGTGGTTTATAAAAGCAAACCCGTAATTATGTACTGTCTTGTGACATTTGTGAACAGATTAAACCCTCTACGGTTGCATGTCCAACACATACAGAGCTATAAATTTCTAATAAACCGTTTGGTTGTATTTATCTTGATCACTGCAGTCCTTTGACATCTGACACTGCATATAAACATACTTTAGTTGCAGTGGATTCGTGCACTCGATTTCTTTGGGTTTGGCCGCAACGCAGTGCTGACGCTCGAAATGTCAATAGAGATTTGCGTGTCTTTGTCGGGACATTTGCCTGTGGCACCTTCCATTCTGACCAAGGTCCTGCGTTTGCCTCTAAGGCTTACAAGGATGCAATGAGGTCTCTGGGGGTGCTGGTGCAGTTTTCGTCTTAATACAGGCCTGAGGGCAATTCTATAGTGGAGCGAATGAACAGTAACTTAAAGCAATCTTTGACAGCTAGAGTCTTAGGTACTGGCAGCGGCTGGCTGACTCATTTGTACGGGCTTCAACGTGCACTTAATAATCTCCCAAGAAGATCTCTGGGTGGGCGGACCCCATACGAAATGCTCTTTGGCATTAAGACGTTTATGCCAGACCTCGATGGTCTAGACGTTGTGGTGGCTGCCGCAACATTTGACATAGATAACCATTCTACCATGTTGCAGGAACTGCAAAAGACCTGTGACACACTGGCTAAAGATCATTCGCCCTCGTCCGCTGAAGCAGCGGTGCCGATTCCTGTTACTGGCTGGCTTCCTAAAGTTGGTGATGTGGTACGGGAAAAGCTGGAGAACAAAAAAGAATTTGGTCCCTTTTATCGTGCACCTGTCCCTGTTCTTGGATTGAAGGGTACTCGTACAGTGATTTTGCCTCCTTTGCCTGGCAGCAAGGAAAACAGATTTATTTCAATTGACAATGTCAAGCTACACCATATGGCCGATACTGAATAATATGACTCCAGTGTTCCAAGCCAAGAGCTTTCAATGAATTCGATGGCTTCAACTTCCTTGACTACTCCCCGCGTAATGGAGGAGGAGTTGGAGACGTCTATTGATTTCTTGCCTGTTGTAACTTCTACTTCCATTAATGCAGACATTGAGTATGATTCTCCTCCAGTTGAGGTAGTCATTGACATTCCTGACAGTACCATACATAATCCATCTGATGCTGCACAGCCTCCATTATTTCGTTTGGGAGCGAGTGGTTATTATATGGATCGTATGAGTTTTTCATCAGACTCATCTTCTTCGTCCTCATCTGTGGCAACCCCTCCGACACGTAGCTGTCTTTTCATTGCCTGGCTTAAAATGACTCATCTAGTCCCACCCTGGACATACATCTGGATGGTACTCACACTTATATTCCTTTTCATGTGGATTGGGTTTGTGACAGTGTTCTTCTTGCTCATCAATGGTCATTATTTGTCTGAACTCTCTGCTGTGAAATTTGTTGACGGAGTTCTGGCATCCTATCCATCATCCCATATAATGAAAAGGGATCAAGCCCTCGTGAACATTTCGGCCTTCCCTGTTGCTGATGGTATCGTTTGGGATAAAGTTGCATTCGATATTCATGGTCCGACGGAGGTCCTGAACATTCCATACGTGTTTCGCGTTTCATTAGAAGATGTGGTATCACCGGACATACACTTAGACAACTGGGATGTTCAGGCCGTTCATTCATTGTTTTCTGATTTAAAATGTCATGCTGCATTTGATGCTGAAGATTTATATTTGAATTCGGCCAATTATGCAGATTTATTCTGTTACCAACATTATGGCCATCATTTCTTGCATAAAACGAACACGCTAAGACCGTTTTTTAATTATACACAGTGGGAACATTGTCCGACTCCTTTACAGGGGAGTTCTAATACTCAAAGGAGTAAGTTCACATACTTTTCTGGTTATAATATTTCCAATCCAGAGTCCTATTTCTATAAGTTAAAATTGCCATCTAGATTCATATTGAAGCACACTAAATTGATTTATTCTAATTCCTTTAGGACTGATTTGGCCTTACATGGTTACGAACATTGGAAAGACACCATCGATTTGAAATCCATTTGGGGTACTAAAGGTTGGCAGGTGCGAGGAGGAGCTACGCGCCGGTCCAAGATGGCCGCGTGAGACCTCGGCTCCGTCGTGCCCATCCTCCGGCCCTAAGATCCTGGTACTTATCCTGACACCGAAGAGTGCCACCCGACGGCGGAACAAAAGAGACGCTCCCGGCGGCGGTCCCGGTCCCTCTGCGAAGCCGGAGACCGGAGAAATCGCCATCGCGCTTTGCGGCCTCCGCGAGACTTGGAGCCGGGGACTCTGGTTTGGGCTGTGGCCGGGACGCAGCTGCACGGCGCTGGGGATACCGGAGGTCGCCACTCCCACCCTGTCCCCTGGTGCAACAGGGACGGCCACCGCAGCGGAGGAGGGGGAGACTGAGGTGAGGGGCGAGGCCGCGCTGGTGAGGCCCCGGGCCCCCCCCATACATGGAATAAGGAAGGAAAGTGCCGCGAGGGAACGTACGACCACTGGGAGGAGATCCGGTTGGGGCTGCGGGGGTGAGAGAGGGGGGCTGCGGCAGGCGTGCCTTCCCCCCCCCCCCTTTTTCTACCGAGCTGGAAGACAGGCTTGGGGGCCCAAGAAGACGACCACCCGGGTTAAATGCGGTGGATAGCCCTGTCGCGAGGTTGAGGGGTGACCTGGACCCAGAGAGCACACAGAACGGCCAGGGGAGCTGTGAGGAGGAAAATTGTGACAGGGGGAAACCTGGCCACAGGACGCGGTGGGTACCGGGGCCGCTGCTATTGGACTGCACTCCGAGACTGGGGGAGCAGCACGGCGGGGGGGACCTGATTGATCCCCGTTGCGACTGGGCCAGGTGGACACGCATGGGGCAGTAAAGACACTGGAAGCCCGCCACGGAAGAATTGGCCGCGTACAGTATAATACACCCAGCAGGGAAGAGGGCGTTGGCGTGCCACGATCATCGCTAGCCAGATGGCGACTAAGCCGGAGGCTGACAGGCACCAGCCGAGATCATCTAAGGGGCTGAGACAAGTCCAGACTAACAAATTGGACCGATACACGATGCCCAGGGGTTCCCCTACAGACTTGCGACACACTCAGCCGGCAGCGGACGACTCATCCGGTCCCGCTCCTGAACCGACGCTGCTTGATGTAATGGCCGCAATAGACGGGGTCAAATCATCACTGGGACAGAAAATGGAGTCGCTCGACCACAAATTAGACACGGTCACCATAGAGGTCAATCTTATTCGAGCGGACCTTACGAAAGTCAATGAAAAGGTCAAATCACTAGATATAAAGACTGCCAGTCTGACGGACGATGTGGCGTTGCTCCAGCAGGAAGTGCGGGAACTCAGAACATCTCAGGACATGACCGTACGTAAGCTGGATGAATACGAAGGAAGGGCCCGGCGAAATAACGTACGAATTTTGGGGGTGCCGGAAAGATCTGAAGGCCCAGCGCCAGACCTATTTGTGGAAGACCTTATCCTCACACATCTCAAGCCCAAGGGACTGAGTAACCTCTTTACAGTGGAACGGGCGCACAGAGTTCCGGGAGGGCGCCCCAAGCCTGGTGCCCCCCGCGTCCGATGATCGCCAGGGTATTGAACTTCAGGGATAGGGACGCAATCCTACAGGCGGCCCGCTTGGGGCCCCCTCTGAGGTACGAAAACGCTATCCTCTCTTTCTTCCCAGACTTCACGCAAACAGTACAAAAACAACGCCGGAGCTTTCTCGGAGTGAAGGGAAAACTGCGTGACAAGGGATGGAAATATGCCATGATGTTTCCGGCGCGGCTGAGAGTGGAGGTCGGGGGGAGAGCCTGGTTCTTCGATGACCCATAAACGGCCTCTGAATGGATAGACAGCCGTCCCCCGGGTGTGTCGGGGGAGCGGGACCGGGGCGGAGGAGATACACAGCAGGCGGAGAAATGAGAGCGGAGAGACAATACCTGGGACAAATGTATATTGTCAGGTAATGGGGCTCCGGCCCGCGGATCGGGAGTCCTACGGTCCCGGGGGCAATCAAGACTTGTATGGAGGGAGTGGACTTCGGTGGAGATCATTTCGGATTGGGCTGGGGGAGACGGGGCACCGGCCTCCCTCCTCTTAACTACCTTTAGTTAAATAGTAGAGTTAGTGCGGGGCGACAGGCACTCTGCCAGTTGGGGATGGGCAAATGCCACGAGCAGGGGTGCAGGGTGGGGGGAGGTGGGGGGATATGTTGCGAATACTGTTTTTATAGTTAATTTGTTAATGCGAATGTTTGGAGGGTTAACGATTTCGGTACCACCGAGTGAAAATGTAATGCAGGTGACATTTCTACACCCGTTTTATGGCACACATTAGACGGAGATCAGGGATTAGAGTGATGAGCTGGAATGTCAACGGACTGGGGGACAAAATAAAGAGGGGAATGGTAACTCAGTTTATTAAACGACACGCCCCGGATGTGGTACTTCTGCAAGAAACACATTTAATTGGGAATAAGTGCATGGCCCTACACAAAGGAGGCTATCGACTAGTGGCGCAAGCGGGGTTTACCACTGGGTCAAGGGGGGTCGGTATATTGATTAAAAACTCATTCCCCCTTCTGGTACAGGCCACATGGTCCGACAAGCGGGGGAGATATGTCGGGATATCGGGACAATGGGAGGGGAAAACAGTCACGCTTGTTTCAATATATGTGCCACCCGGCTTGTAGTCCGATACATTTCAGGACTTAGGTTCAGTATATTTGACGCTACCCTTAGGCCACATGGTGCTGGGAGGAGACTTCAACGCGGTAGTAGACGGGGGAATAGACAGATTTCCGGCTCGCACACTAAGGCCCGCACAAAGGTGGCTCCCCGACTACTTGGACACAATGGGGCTGGTGGATGGCTGGCGGATACGCAACCCAGGCAAGGCGCAGTATACACACGTATCATGTGCTCACCAAAGTTTGTCACGAATAGACTATGTACTTGTCCCAGCCGCACAGGCTCATGCTCTCCGGGAGGTTCGCCATCTTGGTAGAGGCATCTCGGATCACTCCCCCGTATGGCTTAGCATGGAATTTGATCAGATGAGCGCAGGTAGGATAGCCCCTATCAATCCTTGGCACTTGAGAGACCCCTCCACGAAGAAGAGCATAATCACGGCTACCGACAGGTACTTCCGGGAAAACCAGGGTACGGTGGACTCAGCGCAGACACTGTGGGAGGCATATAAAACTGTTATTCGGGGGGAAACTGTCTCATTGATTGCGGGGAAGAAAAGGGAGCGGCAGGCTGAACTGGAAAGAGCGGAAGAGGAAGTGCTAAAAATAGAAGAGGAAATGGCTCGGGCGGGGACCCCCGAGGGTCTTCACCATTTGAAGTTACGACAAGACGAGTTCAATAGTATGGCCAGAGATAAAGCCAGAACGCAGAGTAGAGAAGTCCAGAGCAGAATATATGAACACGGAGACAAAGCGGGAAAACTGATTGCCTGGCTCGATAGAAGGAAATGGGCGTCGAGGCTGGTGCCGGAGATACGGGGGAGGATTCCAGCACTGTCACGGACCCGCAGGCGATAGTAGATGCGTTTGCACATCATTATCGTGCGGTGTATAGTACGGCGGGTAAATTTACAGAAGCGGACAATAGGGAGATGATTAGAGATATCCAGTTGCCAGTCTTAGCAGACGACAACAGAGCCTATCTGGAATCCCCACTTACGGATGATGAGGTGGCGCAGGCTATAAGGGGAGTGCACTCCGGGAAGGCCTCGGGGCCCAACGGCATCCCAGTCGAGCTTTACAAACTGAGGCCCGACAGACTCGCTCCATATATCCGGTCCATGTTCGAGGACAGCAGAGAAAAGGGAAACTCCCCTATGACCAGCGTGTGGCTAACATTGTAGTCATATACAAAGAAGGCAAGCCTAGAACAAGTTGCGCATCCTACAGGCCCATTTCATTGCTAAATGCAGAACCCAAAATCCTTGCGAAGCTATTGGCAACCCGACTGACTAAAGTTATCACTACCTTGATCCATCCGGATCAATCGGGGTTTATGCCGCACCGCAACACCGCCCTTAACTTAAGACGGTTACATGGAGTACTGGGTAGAGCTCCCACAATTATGGAACCGGCGGCGATCGTATCACTAGATGCCACCATGGCATTTGACATGGTTGAATGGCCCTATCTATTTGCGGTACTGGACAAACTGGGTTTCGGTCCGGAATTCACGGGTTGGATACGCCTTCTGTACTCCGACCCGTTGGCCAGAGTGGTGGTCAACAATCGCAAATCCCCCGATTTCAATCTGAGCAGGGGCACTAGACAGGGTTGTCCCCTGTCCCCGCTCCTTTTGCACTGGCCCTAGAGCCGCTTGCGGCATGGGTCAGACAGGACCATGCTATACGTGGACTGCGATGGTCGTCAGATTGGGAAGATAAAGTCTCTCTGTACGCAGACGACGTCTTGCTTTATCTCGCCAACCCAAGAGGATCGCTGAGCCGGTTTATGGACGTGTTGGCAATCTTTAGCAGATACTCTGGCTTTGCGATAAATTGGTCCAAATCGGTGTTATACGTCCTGGGAGGTGACGCACCTGTCATTCCAGGCAATTGCTCCGATTCAAATAGCCCTCGAAGGCTTTAAATATCTGGGCATTTACATAACACTAGACTCGAAACTCCGCTATGCCAACAATCTGAGCCCTCCCCTATTGCGACTTAGGAATGACGTGATGCGTTGGAAGGCCCTTCCGCTCTCCATGTTGGGCAGGGCAGTACTTTTCAAAATGATGGCTCTGCCTCGGTTCTTGTACGTGCTCCAAAACACGATGGATCCAGTCCCTGCATCTTATTTCAGGGAAATCGAGTCTCTTCAGAGACAGCTTCTCTGGGATGGTAGACCCCGGTTGGCGTTCACCAAGCTTACCCTTAACTGGTATGACGGAGGAATAGGACTGCCAGATCTACGGAAATACTACTGGGCATCCCAACTAGCGGCAGTCAATCACGAGATCTACGGACCGCCAAATGATCCCGGGTATGCTATGGATAGGTGGCAGCTCCCCCGGGGAGAATACACCAGAGCACTATATGCTAGACCCCGCAGATTCCAGCTCACAGGACCCACGGCACATGCCGTCCATGTATGGCATGAGGCCAACAGACACCTTAAATGGGAGGGCAAACTTACACTGGCCACCCCACTGTGGAACTCGGAGAAATTGGGAAGTCTCTGGAAGTCCAAGGGATTTGATAAATGGGACCTAATTGGGATCTCACGAATAAAAGACATCTGGGGAGAGGGAATAGTACATACATTCGACTCACTCAAGCTGCAGTACAACTTGAACGATAGCGAACATTTCCGCTATCTCCAGGTCCGACATGCGCTGCTTACACACGTCCCGAGGGGCACAGCCCTTCCAGACGCTTCTCCACTAGAGGACAGGGTACTAGATGGACATCTCCCGGAGAAGACCATTTCTCTGATATATCGGAAACTAATAAACAATATGAACGATCCATTGCTAACCATAAAAAGACACTGGAACGAGGACGGCCTCGAACTGGACGACGAGGATTGGCAAGAGGCGGTCTCCTCCCCGCGGGTGGTGGCTATACAGGCGAGGCTGAGACTGGTGCAGTTAAAAATACTGCATAGAATATATATCACAGGACCCCGTCTGGTTCGAATGGGTCGTGCGGACAGCGGGGAGTGTAGGAGGGGCTGTGGGGAACTGGGGACATTTATGCATATACTATGGAACTGCCAAAGTATACAGTCATACTGGGGGAAGATCCATGACACACGGAGGGCGGTCCTGGGGATAGACCTGCAGCCAGAGGCCCGTAGATGCCTTCTAAATATCTGGGAACCGACAGACCTCAACACCTACACCACACAATGGACTACCCTGGCATATATGGTGGCGAAGCGCAATATCGCCCAATTGTGGGGGGCTAGTCAGACACCCCGGACCGAGAAGTGGGCAGAAGATTTAGATTGGTGCATGTTTAGGGAGAAGTCGGTATACATTGCCAGGGGATGCCCCGGGAAGTGGAGTAGGGTATGGGACGCCTGGAACCATTATAGGGGGGACATCTGTGAAGAACCGAACCGCTTGAGAGGCACTGAAACACAAGAATCCCCTTGATCTACCAACTGTATAACTGTGTAGTATATTGCATTGCCTGAAATGTCGTTGCGGAAAGATGGAATTACCTGCATGTATCATTTAAAAAGAAATTTAAAAAAAAAGGTTGGCAGGTGCAAGGCACTGAAGTTCTGCACCATGCATGTCTAATTCCGACTCAAATTTTGTTTTTAAATGACACGGTGCAGCAAACTACTTGTTTTGGTTTGGCGACGGCCAAAAATGTGAATGTTCCTTCTATTCCCACATTGGCTGAGTACGATACATGGCGTACACACACCAATCGTACAATTGATGTATTGATTGCCCTGTTCCAAAATGGTAGTATAAATTCTTCTGATGTTGAGCCCTTGGGATGGTTATTGTGGCCAACAAGATACAATGCATGTCAACTGCGTTTTCTTAATGCAACGACAGGTTTCACACAAAGCAGACCTGATCCACTTTCCCCACATTCTCATTCAGTCACCACATATTTGGTGGGGAAACTGTGTCAGCAATGGTTGGGACACTCCACCCTGTCGTCTGTGAAACAACACCTGTCCCTTTTTTCGGGTGACATTGATTTGGCTGATTTTATTTTTGGTCCAAAATCACCTAGATCAAAACGATTTATTTATGAAGCATATAATCAATTGTGGAAACTATTGCAGATAGAAGCTGCGGTGTGTCTGTGCCAAATTGACCAAGCTAATTTGGAAAAGTTCTTGCAGTGGTAGATAATAGCATTAATACATTATCTTCCCGTATATACACCTTGGATAATATTGTTTCCTCTGTTATTGATATTGTACAGAATGATGTATCTGTGTTGTATCATGGTCAGAATCAATTGCGCTCTGTAATGCAATTTGCCTGGACGTTACAAACGCTCAAAAATGGGAAAGTTCCATGGGATTATTTGAATGCTTCTGCACTGTTTTTAATGTTTAATTTGACTGATAAACAGAAATTTATGTCTATGAAGGACACAACTTACAAGTTATTACATATAGAACAATTAGAACAGTTACCTTTTTTTGTAGCAGAGGCTGATTCAGCTGCGTGGTTAATACATGGTGTTTTTTCACTGCCCTTCTCACTATTTCAGTTTACATCTTGCATGCAACACTTTCCTGTGTGATGCTTTGAGCCCCTCGGAAGTGCATTTATTCATAAATTGTGGTCATTACCTTTCACCTACAGATGTCAGAGTGCAGATAAGGAAGTTTTCCTAACAGGGGAGGATTGCGATTCCACAGTAGGACTAGTCTGCAAACAAGTTAAATTGCACGGCGCCTGTAACGTGTCGGCCCCTAATCTGGCTTGTTTTTTAAAAGGTACGCCGGTCCCGGCTATTATTCCCGCACTAACTTTGCTTTCGAATGGCAGTTATCTTATTTTGAATAACCACGACTGCTGCGGCTTACGGGCTGGCATCCCGTATAGAGTAACGGTTTCGCAACGTGTTACTTGTTGCAGCAATGTCCTTTTTCCACCCCCGCATGGGATTGTAGATAGTTCCCTTTGGCCTTCCATTCCAACTTTGAAAACAGATTTCAATAAACTAAGCAGACTCAAAGCGCTATTGTTTCAACAAGAAGTGGCTCTCACAACAGCGCGACAGACCTTCGGATTGCAGGTGGCGAGAACCACAAGTTAGTTTCACTCGACACTGAAGACAAATCTCCCACTCCATTTTGGAGTATTAATACACCAAATATTTAATGCGTCTGATACTGAAGGCCTTGCACATTTTTTTAAACTTGTGGGATCCGGCCTTGTGTCCTCTGTTCAGATGATTTTTGGAGTAATACCGGCCTTTATTCATTCTATTTTGTCCTGCGCCTTCGGAGGGTTTCCATTGATCCTCTTGCTGGCGTGCGGCATGCTGGTACTTCTGCTACTGTTACGCAATGGCTGCCCATCATGTGGTACTGCACAGACCCAGCAGATTGCAACTTTACCGTGACCGTATGCAACAACTTTTTGGATGCTTGCCACTGGCGACGCTTGGTGTGAGTTATGGACTTACCTTTCTTCGCCTATTTCACTTGCATGCAAGCTGTGTTCTATTGCGGACGGTGCCCTTTCTGTTGGGCCTTGGATGTCGGCCTCTCCAATACATCATGCGCTGACCCGGATTATGATCTGTTGGTGGGTCCACTACTGGCCCATGACCAGGCCTGTTCTGGGGACGGCTGTTTGATGCGTGCGGCTGCACTTGGAGTGCTGAAAGGCTGGAATACCTGTGAGGCTGCACAGCACCTCTTGCAATGGAGTTTCATCGAATATCACGCAAGTTGCCCGGATGTGCTCCTGGAGGCATTGGATTATGAGGAGCATGTGTGTTCATTCGAACTGCTCAACTGGATGGCATCCCTCTTTGCTATGAACGACAGGGATGACCTTTTGGAACAGCTTGCTTTCCACGGTACACATAATCTGGTGATTTTTCCAGACTCGCCTTTAAAACATTTTAAACTATAATTTTTGCATTAATACAATTCTGCCTTTTTGCAAGCATTTTTGACTCTGCTTACCGTTGCAGTCTGGTTTTTTCTATATGCTACAACCTGCTTAAGGGGAGGATGTCACGTGGCCGATAGGGACATTGTCGACATCACTAAGTTAGCATGAGCCCTGCAGCCATGATGCAGCTTTTGCGCATGTTACTACATGGCTTTATTTTTGCAAGACTCTATTTATGCCTTTCACATGAGAACTGTCTGCTGTGTTCGTTCTCTGCCTGTTCCTGGAGTTTAGTCTGAACATTGTGAGCAAGGTCGATAAACAATGACCCTTGTTATTCTATTCTGGTAAGGCCCTAGCACCTAGACAAAACATATTAATGCAGCTGCTGCTGGAGACTCGTTCTTTTGATATTATGGGGATGCATGTTTAGGTAACACACACATGGAGAGGGACCTTTCCAGGGAGAAGAGCAACACGCACCTACGATGTAGAAATACCATCTATAGTCTAAGGTATGGGGTCTGCTAACAAAGCCCAGAGATCTTCCATTATATAATAATACCTTTTCTTACCAAGGGGAGGGAGGTTAGGCATTATAGTCCTTTCTCCACTGTCATTATATGATGACATCTCCCTTTATGATATATGGCGTAGCTGCAATGTTAACTATATTAGTGTTATGCATTTTTCTGCTTGTTGTGGCACGTTTACTGCTTGTTAGAGCACAATAGTTAAAATAAACATTTTAAACTATATTCGTGTCTCGGTCAGATCTTATTGTGGATAGGTATGAGAGTGTGAGCGAAAAGGAGTGTCTTGTTACCCCGATTCCTGAGATATCCGGGAGTGTTGTGTTCTGGGGTGTCTAATCATTTGCTTCTTTGTGAGTGTGTAGGAGAGCGAGTGAGACACTATAGCTAGTCGGTCCTGGGCTCGTGGGCACTAAGGTGGTGGGAAGGCTTAGCCCCTATACACCGAGGTCCCATAATCCTGCGCATAGTTCTGTTTATATGCAGAATCCCTGCAACACCTAGTGGTTCCATTAGTCCACATAAACTTCCTGCTGTCACAGGCCCATGACGCTCGCTTAGCAGGACACTCAGGCTTTAGAAATACCAAAGATAGATTTGACTCTCTGTTCTACTGGCCAGGGATGTACATAGACACAGAGCAGTTTGTAGAACCTGTCTTGCTTGCCAGGTAAGTCAGGAGGGACAACAAAGGCACTGTTAATGCCTATACCAGCTGTAGGTGTTCAATTTGAGCAGGTGGGAATGGGCATAGTAGTGCCATTTATCCAACCACATTTGGGCAACAAGGACATCTTGGTTGTAGTGGAGCATGTCACCAGGTACCATGAGGCGGTACCCCTGAGGAGTATGACTGAGCAGGTGATAGTGAGAGCTCTCCTCTGGATTTTTTCAGTGGTTGGATTCCCAATGATGGTAATCTCAGACCGGGTAACCAATTTCATCTAGTCTTACATGAGACAGATGAAGGGAGCAAGCTGGTGTGGCCTACCACTTCTCCACAGAATACTACCCACAAGCCAATGGTTTGGTGGAGAGGTTTAACAAAACACTAAAGAGCAAGATGGGAACTGTGCCAGAGTACCTCAGGAGGAAGTGGGATCTTCTCCTGCCATGTATCTTGTGTTCCTAATTAGAGATTCCACAAAAGGGTGTAGGATTCAGTCCCTTTGAGCTTCTGTATGGACATTAGTTTCAGGTTCCACTTGCCTTAATAAGAGAAGGGTAGGAAATAACCTCTGAGTCTCCACAAAAGGATGTGGTGGACTATGTGATTGGCCTCAGGAAGTTGATGAAGTAAAACATGAGTCAAGCAAAGGAAAGCTACGCTGAATGGGTATCAGGAAGGCCAAGAGGTGTTTGGTGCTAAAGCTCATTTGTTCCAGGGCTTTGGAGGAAGAATGGTGTGGGCCATACAAGGTGGTTTAGAAGGTGTGTGAGGTAACCTACTTGGTGGACATGGGTGCAACAAGGGAACCCACAATGTTGTTCCATGTGAATAGACTGAAGCCTCACCTCTCGAGAGACAACACAGTAAATATGGCTATGGCAGAGGAAGTGGAGGAAGACATGTAGCCTCTTCCTGACTTACAGCATGGTGACATGAGAGATGGCACTGTGGAAGGGGTGCAGTTAACCCCCGGGTTAATGCCTGAGTAGCAGAAATATTGTAGAGAAGTGTTGCCACGGATTTCCAACCTCTTCTCACTGGCCCCAGTGTGGAGACTAGTCTGTGCGCAAGTCATAGAAACAGGGATCAGTCTGCCAGTGAAGGGCAGGATGTACAGAATGTAAGCTTTCTTAAGACATGCCTTGTAGTGTTTCCTTGGCCAGCTTTTCAGTCTGGAGAAAGGACGACAATTCTTTAATATATTTGCAGTCAAAGTAGACTTGAGACAATAACTCTTCACTTTTATGTTATAACATTCGATACTATACACTGCATTTGCATGTCTCCAAATTATTCCATTTTCATTTGACCACATACAAAAATACATCACATGCTTGAGACCAATTGTCTATTTTCAGAATCTATACACTCCTAAGTGTCTCCTAGTCTTGGTTTTGCCTACAAAGTGTGATGGAAAGCACCTTATTCTTCATATTGCTTTTGTTTCGATTGAAGGCATGCAGGCATGCTACGCCACCATGATTGGACTTGAATACCTTTGAATATATAGTGCTTTTGAACTGTCTCACTACACAAACATGGAGACTGTGGCTTGGCTGGTTGCCATCCTTAATGTAGAATGTGGACCCAAGAAGGTTCAGGTTAGCACCTTTCCATGTAAAACCATCAACACTGTCTGCGGACTACCAAACGCATCATCATCATCCTCAGTTTTGTTCAAATGTTATGTTATGTGAATTTTTCCAGCACTGCTAATCACCCATGAGGGTATCCAGGAGATGAGTGGGGCAGGCCTGAGGGAGGAGGAGCAGATTATGCCTGTTTCATCTGGAAGAGCCATGTCTTGAGGTTCCTTTGGAAGTCCATGAGGGAGAAGGAGGTTCTGAGGTGTTTCGGGAGGTCATTCCAGGTCTTGGCTGCGAGGTATGAGATGGAATGTCCTTCACTTCTGGTCTTCTTGATGTGAGGGAAGTGTGCTCTTGCCTGGGATGCAGATCGAAGGTGTGAGGTGGATTGGTTGAAGTTGGAGTGGTGGTTGAGGTGAGCTGGATCAGTGTTGTGGAGAACTTTGTAGGCGTGGGTGAGTAGCTTGAACTTACATTTTTCCTAGACTGGGAGCAAGTGGAGATTGTTCAGGTGTGGAGAGATGTGGTTATTTCATGGGATGTTCAGAATGAGTCAGGCGGCATTCTGGGTGGTTTGGAGTCAGTGTAGGACATGGGCTGGGATTGTAATGTAGAGGGCATTTCTATAATCACATCTACTTGGGATAAGAGCCTGGGTGACCGTTCATCTGTTATTCAGTGGGATCCACTCGAAAATCTTGTCTAGCTTTCACAGGGTGTGGAAGCATGAAGAGGAGATGGTGTTGATCGGTCTGCTCAATGACAGGTGTGTGTCCTGGATGATGCACAGGTTCTTAGCATGTTCCACAAGGGTGGGTGGGGGGCCAAGTTCATAGGGCCCCCAAGAGGCATCCTAGGGGGAGTGGCTGATGCTGAAGATTAGGACTTTGGTTTCATCGGTGTTGAGCTGGAGGCAGTTGTTTTTTATTCAAGCAGCGACGTTTCTCATGCCGATGAGGAAGTTTGCTTTGACGGTGCTGGTTGAGTCGATAAGAGAGAGTATGAGCTGTGTGTCATTGGCGTAGGATACTTTGTTGATGCTGTGGGCTCTGACGATGTCCGCGAGGAGCATCATGTAGACTTTGAAGAGTGTTGGGCTGAGCGACGACCCTTGAGGGACTCAGCAGATTAGTTTCTTGGATTCTGAGGTGTACTGGGGTGAGGTGAACTCGTTGAGTTCTGTCTGTAAGGAAGGAGGATATATCCACCGAAGGGCCAGTCTGCAGATACCCAAGTGCAGAATTTTCTGATGAGTGACTTGTGGGAGACCGTATCGAAAGCTACGGAGGGGTCAAGGAGGATGAGTGCAGTAGTTTCTCCTCGGTCAGGGAGGCTTCTGATGTCATCTGTTTCTGCAATGAGGTCTGTCTCTGCTGTAATTGGTGTGAAAGCCTGATTGTGGGCTGTCTAGGAGTTGGTGGAGTTCTAGGTGGTCTGCGACTTTCTCAATGACTTTAGCTGGAGAAGGCATGAACAAGATGGGTCTGTAGTTGCTGAGGATGTTGGCGTACCCCGTTAGTTTTTTCAATAAGGTGTTGACTTCTGCACTTTTCCAGCAAGACGGAAAGGTGGTGGTTATGGAGGTGGTGATGACAGCGGTGAGCGCGGGGGAGATGATGGTTCTTTCAGGGTTGTATATGAAGTGGGGTCATGGGTCTGAGGAGGCTTCGGAGCAGATAGTACTTATCAGGGCAGTGGTTTCTTTGTTCAAGAGGGGCTACTAGTTGCTTAGGTGCAGTTTGGCGATGAAGAATGTGTCCGGCTGGTCAGGGAGTTCCTATCAATATTCTATGTTTCAAATGTGTTGTAGATCTTGGCAATCTTCTGTTCGAAGATATTTGAGAGGTCACTGCAGAGTGCTTGGGATGGGATGATGTCATTGTTGGCAGCTGCAGGATTGGAGAATTCCTTGACAATCGTGAAGAGTTCTTTGACGTTGTTGAAGCTGACTTTAGGGCCTATTTCTTTGCATCTCGTAGTTGCTGGTGGTAGAGGTTGAGGGTGGCTTTGTATGTGGATGTTGCAGTGATGTTTTTTCGAGTTTCCATTTACTCTCAAGTTGTTTGCAGTGATGCTTGGACTCCCTGAGGTCGTTCCTGTACCAGCTGGGTTATTTGTTGTTTCTGCAGGTCTTGTCTCTGGTGGGAGCGGTACGTTTGGAGCAGTCGGCGAGCCACTTATTGAAGAGCTTGGTTTCGACATTGTGGTTCTTGGTTTAGTTGGGAGGGCATTCCTGTAGGGTCTTGGTCCAGTTTTCTTCAGATATTTTGCCCCAGTGTATTGATTGTGCTTTGGGTTTTTCTGGTGGCGTGGCTTGGTGGGCAGGTATCTTGAAATATATGATGTAGTGGTCGGACCATGTGAGCAGGGTACTGTGGGTGGTGGTGATCCTGCTGTTGGAGGTGAAAATAGGGCCAAGTGTGTGGCCTGCTGTATGGGATGGTCCTTGGACAAGCTGGGTGAGCCCAAGGTCAATGAGGCTGTCGAGGAGGGCTGTGAAAATATGGTCTGTGTGGTCTTCCAGGTGGAAATTGAGGTCCCCGAGGAGGATGCATTTGGTTGATCTGATGGAGAGAGGAGAGATGAAGTCTGTGATGTGTTTGCAGAATTTCGCTCTGGGGCCCAGGGGTCGGTAGGCGAGTATTCCCTTAAGAGTGGAGTTGTAGTCCATTCATATTTTGAAGTGGAGATGTTTCATGAGGTTGGTGTCCTATTCCGTGGAGTTGAAAGTGGTGCAGTTAATGGTGTTTTTGTAGATGACTCTGCCTGGTTTGTGGGTTTAGTCCTGGTGTATGATTTTGTATGCGGGTGGGATGGCTGTGGCGAAGGCCGAGTTGGAGGCTGGGTTGAGTCATGCTTCAGTCAGGAAAAGAAGCTTGGGTGTGTTGCTGTTGAGGAGGTACCAGATTTCATGAAGTGTTTCCCAAGGGATCGGACGCTGAGGAGCTTTGCAGACAGTTAGTGCGGGTGGTGGTGGTGTTGTGCGTCGGTTGTTTGGAGGTGATGGTATCGGCGTGTGAGGTGTCACAGGTGAAATCGCAATGTGTGCAGGAGAAATGTCCTATCATGGTGATGGGATGTGCAGCAGCAGCGTGTTTGTCGTGTGTGTTATTGAGGTGGCGGAGGATGGTAGACGTGTATTGGCGGCATGCATTGGCTCCAATGGCAGTTGTAGTGCTGCTTTGGATGGTCATGGGGCAAGAGTCGCTGGCACTGTGCGTGTTCAATGCACAAACAGGCTCACCTTTGGCACGCCAGCAGCGTGGTTGCACTGTGGCTTGCATTAAGTAGGTCCTAGGGTGGACGGGGCTTCAGTTGGAGAGAACGAAAAGTGGGAAAAACCCAGGTGGAAAAACCCAGGCAGCGGCTGTGTCACTTGGTCAAAAGGAGGCTACTGGATCAGGCAGGAACAAGCAGGAACTGGAGGCCACTGGCAAGCTAGGTGCCCAGGTGCCTACTGATATAGTCGCACTGTGGCCTGCATTAAGTAGGTCCTGGCATGAATGGGGCTTCTGTTGGTGGGAAGAACAGTGAGTGGGAAAAACCTGGGTGGGAAAACGTGGGCAGCGGTGGTGTCACTTGGTCAAATGGCGGCAACGGGATTAGGCTGTAACAAGCAGGAATTGGAGGCCACTGGCAAGTAGCTAGCTAGGTGCCCAGGTGCCTACTGATGCAGTTGTGCTGTGGCCACCTTTAAGTAGGTCCTGGGGTGGGTGAGGCTTCTGTTGGAGGGAAGAACAGTGAGTGGAAAAACCCGGGCAGAAAAACCCGGGCAGCGGCGGTGTCACTTGGTCAAAAGATGGCAACTGGATCAGGCTGGAACAAGCCTGAACTGGAGGCCACTGGCAAGTGGCAAGCTATGTGCCCAGAAGCCTACTGATGCAATCGCGCTGTGGCCTGCATTAAGTAGGTCCTGGTATGGGTGGGGCTTCTGTTGGCAGGAAGAATGGTGAATGGGAAAAACCCTGGTGGGAAGAATTCGGGCAGCGGCAGTGTCACTTGGTCAAATAGCGGCAACTGGATCAGGCTGGAACAAGCAGGAATTGGAGGCCACTGGCAAGTAGCAAGCTAGGTGCCCAAGTGCCTACTGATGTGGTTGCACTGCGGCCTGCATTCAGTAGGTCCTAGGGTGGGTGGGGCTTCTGTTAGCGGGAAGAACAGTAAGTGGGTAAAACCCAGGCAGCGGCTGTGTCACTAGGTCATAAGGCGGAAACTGGATCAGGCAGGAACAAGCAGGAACTGTAGGCCACTGCCAAGTGGCAAGCTGGATGCCCAGGTGTCTACAATGTGAGAAGCATGTAGCCAGAGGGGCAATAAAAAGCTAATATATAACAGTATGGCCAAAAGAGAACTTGCAGAATATGTCAAGAAAAAGCCTTGGTAGAGGTAATAATAGAAACAGCCGCTGAAAAATGTTTACACCGTACATCATAGAAGAATTTGAGGTAACAGCTGTAAAGTTCTGTTAGTCGAAAGAGACTTCAGGGATCATACCGTAACAATACTGTACCATTCTTACATCGATTTAAGTACAAAATCAATTGAACACTGGATCCATTTCCATTCCAGTCACTGTAGAATTTCAGTAAGTGCTTCCATTGTTTTGCACTAGCCTCTTGAAATTAATCAATAACTATCTTTGATCTATATTTCCCTATGTGTCTCACATCTCATAGGTGTCCTTCACTGACCTTATGACCTTGTTAAGCAATTTATTCATTTGAAACATATTTGACTCTATACCAAACAGATTAGGTGTCCCCACACTCATTAATTGATTGAGCTGTGAATTGTGACAAATATTTATATTCAGCTCTACTATCTAGACTGTAGTCATTTGTTCATTGTAACTACACACTGGCATTACTGAGCACTTTTTCTTGCTTCTTCTTATTCTGTTACATTATGATCATTATGTACTTTTTTCAAAGTTAAATAGGATTCTGTGCAGTACTGGCTAGCTTCTTCTTTTACGTATTAAATTAGTTGTTTCTAGTAATTAAGCTGCTACCCAACTTCAGAATTTATATTGAAGGATTCCTTAATGATCCTCTGTTCATCATATTTACATTTAACCAGGTTACTTTAGGCATAATGGGCTGCTCTTGTTCGTCCTACAGGAGTGAGCAGGTAAGCACTGGATATACCATTTCCTCCTCTAGCAGGTCAGTTTGCTGTGTTCTCAAAGATCATCCTGCTTCTTCAGTTCAATTTCTTCATGCACCCTCTCTCCAAACTTCTAGATCAATATCAAATCCATTTCCAAATGTTTGCTAACAACACTCAAATTTACAATGAGGGTAGGAAGGTGATTCAGGCCTGTGTACGAGTGCACAAATGATGGCACCAGGTACCCACTGGTGTCAAAACATAACACATTCTTTAAAATCTGAGAAGCAGGCACATTGACATATCTGAGTGAATAAACACTGATTATGACACCTGCATTAAGTAGGTACTGGGGTGGGCGGGGCTTCTGCTGCCGAAAAGAACGGTGAATGGGAAAAACCCAGGTGGGAAAACCTGGACAGCGATGGTATTACTTGGTCAAATGGCAGCACCTGGGTCAGGCTGGAATAAGCAGGAACTGGAGGCCACTGGCAAGCTAGGTGCCCAGGTGCTTACTGACGTGGTCGTGCGGTGGCCTGCATTAAGTAGGTCCTGGGGTGAGTGAGGCTTCTGCAGGTGGGAATAATGGTGAGTGGGAAAAAGCCGGGCAGCGGCAATGTCACTTGGTCAAAAGGCAGCAACAGGATCAAGGAGGAACAAGCAGGAACTGGAGGCCACTGGAAGGTGGCAAGCTAGGTGCCCAGGTGCTACACAAATCACCTACAATCCTTCTGATGCAGATTAATTAATCCTACAATACTGGATAGTGTCTGTGCAATGCTGCTACAAAGCTACATCTAAAACAATAACAGCAGCCAGAGACATACAGGATGTTGGCATCCTGCCTGGATCAGATACAAGAATGATTGCAATGAACAAAATAGGTTCTAAACTTGCTCACAGTTGAAAGTTTGCATGTTCGCTTTATGCACCGCCCTATAGAGCCCAACAGAGCAGCAAGAAAGTGACAAATCTAGTGGGAATTTGCAACTAAGAACTGCCCTTTGACCCGTCAGTTAATGTGGTCACTAAGAATGTTTTTTTCTTTACCTGAATCTATTTCAGCATAGCCTCCATTTGTTTATTCTTTCAGAAAGGAGTGCTCTAGTCTTCCCAGTTGCAACATCACCATCACCATTCCTACAGGACCATTTGCCAGTCCCTATCATTTAATTAGGAGGCTGTGTTCATTGTATATCAAATTTTCAATGGTCGACTTTTTATTGTAGGAAACCATGTTTTTATGTCACAATATGTCACAATTTCTGTAGGTTCCATGTTCACTGGGGACACTCTACACTGTTTTTTTAATACATTTGTGATGTTTCAAATTAAACATTGTTAAGATTACTATCTTATGTTTGTGGTATATGGTTCTCCCTTCTCCTTCGGACACCTTCATAACCCTGTGTTTATTGCCATTGGGCTGTTAACTTTACTATTATTATTTATATTGTCCACAGGAACCACTTTTAGAAATTGGGCATTTTCTTGCTTTACCATTCTGTGGGCCTCTGCTGTTTGTGTATTCAGCGTCTGGCGTTGGAGTGACAGGAGCTAGGGATGTGCATTCACTTTAGACAGTCACAAGGGGGGTTGAGGTGTGTCCTGCCTTGCCTGGGTGGCTCATCGCTGGGCTAAATAGACCTGGTCTGCATTTACAGTGGTGGGAGGAGTTTCGCTTGCACCTTACTAGGCTGTGTCTCCTTTTCACAATGCTGTTTCCACCCCCTGTGGTCATGCTGCACCAGGGAGGACCCTTGCCACAAAGAGAATAATGACAAAATAAGGTATAAGTATTGGATCTAAAACCCTAGGACTTTAGATTCCTCCAAGGAACAAGAGGACCCTGCCTAGAAGAAAAGCGGAAGGACTGTGTGAGGAGCGCTGCCTTTCCTGCGTGAGGGGTGGGTTGGCCTGCAGTTGCTGCTTCGGTCTGTGGTGGAGGAAAAGGACAGACTCTTTTTGCCGTGCTGTGGTATTCTGCTTGAGAAGAAATCTCCAAGGGCCTGTGTGTGTCGGCCTCCTGTTCTGGGAAACTCAGGGACATCAAGGTTTCTGTGTGCTTTGCGCTACAAGCTTTCCTTTTACAGAGCTCAGTGTGCTTTGGTCTGCAACCTTTACTTTGACAGTGCTCTGTGTGCTCTACTTTTGCAAGAGCGCTGTGTATTTGGCTCTACTCTAGCGCTGCGTGCTTTACAGCCTGAGAGCTCTGTGGGCTCTCTGTTATGTGCCATCAGGAAGGAGCAGCCTGCCTGGGGCGCCGCCCTGCACACCGCCTTGGACTGAGTCAAGGGCCGATATATTCCCGCTGTGCAGGAAACTCGAGATCACTGTGCAGCCGCTCCCTCAACGCCGCCGGGCACTAGGCATTGCCCAGCAACCTCTCGACACCGGGAAGAGAAGCTGCAACTCGTCGCAGCCCCACCCAGCAGGATGCTGGGCCGGGCCCTGAGAACCAGGAGGACGTGCCCCGGCAACCAGGAGCTTTGTCGCCGCGCTACGGGGACAGGAAACCCCCTGCCCCTCCTGCTCCGTGTAGCAGGGGCGACGAGCTCAGGAATCCGCTGTGCCTGGCTAGGGGACCGGGTGAGTGCCTTTCCCTCCTCCTCCTTGCATCTTCAACCCCTCACCGCAGTGCCGCCGGAGCGCGAGCAGCCGCCAGTGGGAGCTGAGAGAGAAGGGCATGATCAGCCACCACACGGGTGGTGGTAACGCTCTCTGGCAAACCCGAGTTGCTCCTGCATCCCTCCAGGCCGCATTGTCCGGGACAGGCCAGTTGCGACCAACTGGTAAATTGCCCACACACCCAGCTGAATTGCAAGGCCCTGCTTCAAGGCCTGGGCAGATAACCCCGAATTGATTTATTTTTACGAAGTGATATATATGTAAAGTACGTGTACTGGCTCCAGTGCACTGAAGGTGATGTTTGCCTAATTGACAACATTCGTTTTTCTACAAAGTGATTTATGTGCAAGATACATGACCTGGCTTCAGTGCACTGTATGAAGTGTTATTTTTCTTTTTCTGATTGACAAAGCAAGTATTAATTTATGGGCTTGTGGTCTATGTATTTTATGTACAATACAAAGGATATTTTTATATAACAGTGTGTGGAATTCCTTTTATGGTGTGACTAGTGTGTCACTGGTATGTGTGTGTGTTGCGCAAACGCTTTACACATTGCCTCTGGGATAAGCCTGACTTCTCTGCTAAGCTATGAAGGGGGTGAGCAGGGCTTATCTTGTGTGTGTAACTCCCTTACTCTGACTAGAGTGGTGGGTTCTGACTGGCTTAGGTGCATACCCTAGCCAACCAGAAACTCCATTTGTAACAATTACACATACTACAACTGGTTTTGATCCAGGTAACTGCACCATGCCAAGAACGTTGCTCCAGCAATTGAGGCTCTGCTTCAACTCTAGATACGTGCACAATACAATTTCAAAGCTCTGTGCAAGGACCACACATTCTTTACACACAGCCTGCAACACCGCTCCATGACTTTTCTAAACAAACAAGTGATGAAACATCTTAGACTGCCCTCCATGGAGTAATTTGTAATTTGTCAAGTAGACACAAACATTCTGGAATAGGAGCAAATCTGAACTGGGGTGGCGTGGTGAAGCAAAATAACGATGGATTAAACCCAGATCTGTGACTAGGGGTGAATGTTTGCCAATGTGCAGCATTCCGTCCATCATCTTGTGTGTTTTGCAAAGGAGCAAATTGATACAGAAAGAGCATTACCACTGATGAAATACCTTGACCGTTCTAACTAAGGCACTAGATGACTTTGAAGTTCCAGAATGTGCCGCAAATCAATCTATTCTTGTTCACCTAAGATCCACTGAAGCCCCATCCTCAATAAAGATCAGACCTTAAATCTGTTTTGAAGTAAAGCAATCAAGGTTCCAGAATGGACAAAAAGATTCATATGCTTCGTTCCTTCTTGCAAAGTGAATGTAACTGGCTTCAAAGCAGAAGTCTTGCTTTTAACTGAGTAATCAGAGTGGAGGTCAGCAGGCTCAACAGATGTTTAAGTGCTTGCATTTGTGCCCTTGCCTTTGGATTGCAAAGAAGTCATGTTGAAGGTATGGTTAAATCATGTAGATATAAACTGGCTAAGAGCAGCTCTGTCAACTATAGCTCTTTCATGGAACCTTGTAGCAACTGCAGGATATGGAGCTATGAGATGAGAGGTATCTGGTAACAAGAGTTAAGAAGAACTTGATGATAAATGTTACATGTAGACGGGGTGTGTATTTGCCTGTTGGCAAATTAGTGACAGCCTGATTGCTACAATTGTGGAATAATTACAGACACTATTCATGTAGCAAGCATGGCATTAACAAGGATAGTGATAAGTTGGGTTAGGACTGGTAAGTCATGATAAGCTATCTTTAATTGGAACTTTAAGTCGGTGATAATGTCGGAAGTAGAGTTTTAGAGGACACAGAATCTTAAGCAAGGCCTGAGCTGAAGCTAGAGTAATCATTTCTAAGAGATGGGTTGCACTGTTGATCTAATCTATGGTATGGAGAGACAACTGCATTGCAAAATGCTACCCTTTGGGTAATAACATCTGAAAAGATACAAAGTACAGGTGGATGTAAATATACTGCATCATTAATAATGGCGACACATGTCTTCTGATCATGTTGAATTCTGGGAAGAGCGTCCGAAATTCAAACCGAACATGCTGGTTCATATCCTGAGTAGGCATGGGCGGTAAATTCTGTTCCGCTCGCGGAATTTGGGTAATTTCGCGTTCCGAAGAGAACGTGGAATTACCAAAAGATCCGCGGCTTCGCGGAAAGTTTTGCTTGTTTGCGCTTTCAAAATGCGTGTTCGCGAGATATTTCTCCCCGAGCACGCAAACAGCGTTCGCTAACAGGAAAAAAGCATTGCGAACGGGCGGAACAAGCAATTCCTTTTGCGTGCTCGTGGAGATATTTTACAATTTCGCGGAGCTTTGCGTAGCGCGACTACGCAAATTCCGCCCACCCCTAATCCTGAGTACCCATAAGCACTTTGGCAGTAGATTCCTAAATTGGCTCTACTCATTTCAGCAATACTTCGTTCATAAAAGTCCATTAATTCTAGACCTGGTAATTACATCCTCCTGATATATCAGGAATTCTGTGAGCTGTATTCCTGCACCATGGTCCCATTGAGACCCTAAATATTTAAGGCCTATGGCTCTCACATGCTTCGGCACATTGAGGCCTGAGGCTCTCATTGAGAGCTGTCCAGGGAATGGGTCGGTATCTACTCAGGCTTGGAGTTGAGCAAGAGAAGTGCTATATTCATAGGTTATTTGATGGATGCTTGGTGAACGCATAGTTATACAGCACTTTGAATAAACAAGCTCCTGGTACTAACAGAAGGTGAGGCCATCAACAAGTTAAGGATATGAGCACCAGCAGTGTGGGCTATAAAGGCGTACTAGCGTATTGTTAATTAAGTCTCAATTCTCCATACGCTCACCTTTTCGTGACCCAACTTCCTAGAAGCCACAATCAACAAATAGTAAATTCAACAACTAAAAAGGAGCGAAGATTTACAAACAAAAGTGTCATTTCATTAATCCACAAGATTATACTATTTCAAAGAAATCGATCCAATATTAATGATTCAATGCGATGTGGTCATTCAGGAGTCTTGTATATCTTTTTAAAATCCAACTTTATTAAATATTTCAATTCACAGAAGTTGTCCACTCAGCCCAGCCAACGCGTTTTTCCCTTTAGGACTTCATCAGGGTTGTAAATTCATCAGTGTCAATTTACTGAATGGTGTGTGGTCTTCTCTTTAATCCAATATTCTTCATAGAGAGACATTCGTGGTAGTGGGTGATGTATTGCCCCCAGTTCTAGCTTCATCCTTCGTGCTTCCAGATCGTAATGCCACGGAACTAGCGCCAGTAAATTGACACTGATGAATTTACAACCCTGATGAAGTCCTAAGGGGGCGAATCATTAATATTGGATCGATTGCTTTGAAATGGTATAATCTTGTGGATTAATGAAATGACACTTTTGTTTGTAAATCTATGCTTCTTTTTAGATGTTGAATTTACCATCAACAAGTTATTTTGGGCCCACAAAATTATTAAACGATGCCAGAGATGGTATGTTTATCCCAAGCAGAAAACATTGTTCCTATCAGTGTCTTTGTCAGCCCAGTCATGAATGTAGCAGTTATGGTTGCACAATATTTAAAACAAGCATTTGTAAATTCAAATAGGTCTGTCTATTTTACACACAAACAGGCTTCTTGATTGATTGCATGTATGTTTATATGGATGGAAGAGTCCTTGAATGTGAGAATGAGGACACAGCTGGGTGGATGAGTGAGTTGATGGATGGTTGGATGGATGTGTGATTGCTTCGTTAATTAATGTGTAGTGTAGCTCCTATTTCCCTAATAGGCTCTGCGCATTGGAATAATATATCCTATAGGTTTGACATAGGACTAAGGTCAGTATGTCCCTATCGAGTATATTAAACTTAATTACTTGTGCCAGCTAGCTCAGAGGCCACTAGAAACTCCTTGACAACAAGAAGGGAGTAGTTTCTGGCAGCCGCAAAACATGACCACTTTGTTTCCCTTTAGAATCAGAACGTGTCCCAGAGTCGTGGAAACAATAGATAACTATTTCACTCAGCTCAATCGTGCATGCTTAGTTTTCCTCAAAGTTACACAGAAAGAATAGACGGGCGTTTCAATAAAAGGTTTATTGAACAGTCTAGGGAAGGTATATTTATACCTGAAAGGTACCTCAGAATGTTAGCATTGACGTGAATTGGACAGCGGAAGACGTCATGAATGAACCCCTAAGGAATAATGGTTCATGCATAATATATGAGGCCTTTAAGAAATCAATAGTCCTGGGCTAGGGAAACTCCCGAAGCCTAAGGGTCTGTTCTTCAAGAACTCGTTGTGACGTTAGGGGGGACGGATGTCGGAGACCATGCCTGTATTTGGAGTGCACGGTTTAATGCCTAAATAAGGGCTGGGATTTTATGCCTATATAAGGGCAGGGCGAATTGTGCCTATATAAGGACATGATACTGGAAAGCCAGTGTATGGACACCCTAAGAGGAATACAACAAATGGATGAGGCAGCACATGGTCAAATAGTTGCATCGGGGAACGAATGCATGATTGGACGATTTGGTGAGTGATTGAATAGGTGAGTTAGTGCTTGGATGGATGCAGACAAGTTACATTAAACTTGCATGCTGACATCTTCGACAGCAGTAGTGATAATATAATAAAAAGCTAATAATGATCAATATTATGCTACATTATGTTAAGGACACCTATCATTATGTACGTTTAGATTTGTCCCATCGCTGAGTAACCCTTTATTACATTTGCACCATCCTCCAAGCTCAGTAATTCTTAATGAATGAATGAATTGACTTTTATATAGCGCATGGCAACCCGGGAGCATCCCAGCGCTGGAGCACGTAACTAAAGGAAAGACACCCTAAGGGAAGAGCCAGGTCTTTAGCTGCTTCGGGAAAGTCAGGTGGTTGGGTTCCCTGCGGAGATGCAGCGGAAGGGCATTCCAGAGTCTGGAGGCGTTATATGAGAAAAGCCGACCGCCACTTCTGGCCTTCTTGATCCTGGGGACCACTGCTAGGTGAAGCTCATGTGAGCGAAGTTTTCTGTTAGCCCTGTAAGGGCAAATCATGGCTTTGTTGATAAGAGGTCCACTCCCATCCAGGGACTTATGGGCAATGCAAAGGGCCTTGAAGTTGATTCTCTCTTGCACCGGGAGCCAGTGAAGGGAGCGTAACGCAGGCCTTGCTGAACAACGGTTGGGGGTCCCCATAAGAAGTCTCGCTGCACAGTTTTGTACGACCTGCAGTTTCGCGACCACTAAATTCGGGGCCCCTAGGTAAAGGGCATTGCCGTAATCCATCCTTGATAGAATTAGAGCTTGAATCAGTAGTTTTCTTGCTTGGAAAGGTAGGAGAGGAAGAATTTTACAGGTCATTCTAAGCAGGCCATAACATGAGGCAGTGATCTTCCTGGCCTGTGCTTTAAAAGTGAGATCTTGGTCTAGCCAAATTCCCAGACTTTTAATCTCTGTTTTTGAGGCCGGCATCGGGCCCATGATAGTTGGCCACATGATGCTTGCTTTAAAGCTTAGCGAGTTGTCGAGGATCATAAGTTCGTTTTTTTCGCCATTAAGTTTTAGGTGAGAGAGACTCATCCACTTGGCGACTTCCTCGAGACAGGAGTGAAGATCATTAGCCGGCTGGTTAGGGTGGTTCAGTGCTACGACCAACTGAGTGTCATCGGCGTATGTTACTATATGGATCCCGAAGGGGGATACGATGTCCGCCAGCGGTGCCATATAGATATTAAAAAGAGTGGGACTCAGGGATGAGCCCTGAGGAACTCCACACTGTAGGGGGATGGCATTTGATGTAGTCTCGCCTTCAAAAACCTGGAAGCATCTTTCTTCTAGGAAGGATTGGAGCCATGATAGGGCTGTTCCAGTCACTCCTGCACTCCTGAGACGGTGGACCAAAATTCGATGGTTCACCGTGTCAAAGGCCGCGCTTAGGTCCAGGAGGATTATGGCTGATGACCCTCCTGAATCCAGAATCTTTCTAGATTCTTCCACGACTGATAGTAAGGCTGTTTCAGTGCCTTGGCGGGTGCGAAAGCCTGTTTGGGAGGAATGGAGCAGGCCATTGGATTCAAGGAACGCAGAGAGCATGTGGTTAACATATTTCTCCGCTATCTTGCTGATTCCAGGAAGCAGCGAGATAGGGCGATAGTTGCCCAAGTCAGCTGGATCCAAGTTGGGTTTTATTAGTAACGCTTTTACCATTGCCTTTTCCACTCAGGGGGAACAGAACCCGATGATAATGAAGCATTAACCAGGCGTGTAGCAGTGGGGGCAATTATTGGTCCGACTAGTTTCAAGATGTTAGGAGGTGCAGGGTCTAATGGCGACCCGCTTTTTACTGATGACAAGATGGTTAGGAATGATTCCTGAGACATCGTAGCGAAGGTCTCCAATTCATGTTCTGTTGTTTGCCCACCCACATTCATATGCCTGATTAAGATGTCATTGTCTTTTTGGGGGAGGTGCTTAAGGATGTTTTGTACTTTGGTAGCAAAGTATTCGGCAAGTTCGGTGCAATGGAGGCCTGAGGTATCCGGTGCGACCGGAGGGCCAGGGACTTTAAGTAGTTTTTTGGCGATGAGGAAGGTTTCTCTAGGGGAGTTGGCGGCTAACGCGATCTTTTCCTCATAATAGGTGGCTTGGGCTATTTATATTTCTGCCTTATACCGTCCAATAGCCGCCCTGTATTCCAATTTCTTCTCGAGTGAGAAATCTTTCCTCCATCTCCTTTCTAATTTTTTACATTGCTGCTTTAAGATGCGTAATCTGGGGGAGAACCAGGCGGACTTATTGGAGCCGGCTTTCTTCTGGATTGATATTTTGGGGAGCACCAGATTAAGTGACCCCTCAATCCAGTTGCAAAAACGTTCGTTGGCTGCCGCTGGATTAGCGTCAGGATTCGGTTTGATCTTTCTGAGTTCCAGAGTCCACCTCTCCAGGGGCAGTTTGGACCAAGGTCGGATTTGGATTCGTGTAGGTGGAGTGTGTGACGCGGTGCTAGGTGGCGACCAAAGGAAGTGAATCATAAAATGGTCAGACCACGGAAGGGGGATAGGCTCTGTTGCCTTCAGGTCTCCCAGGTTAGAGAAAATGGGGTCGAGGAGGTGCCCTTTAACATGGGTTGCTTGTGGGACCTTCTGAAGCAGCTGATAAGCCATGAGGTCTTGGGCTAGTTCAGTTGCTGGGAGCGCAGAGGGGTCATCAAAATGCAGATTAAAGTCGCCGAGGATAGTAAAATTAGCAGCAAGACTGGCGAGGTTAACAACTGTTTCTAGTAAGGATTTGCAGAATTGGCCTGTCACCCCAGGTGGGCGATAGATGAGAATACCTGAGAGTGAGAGGGTGGGAGTAAATTCTATAGAGAAGTGGGAGTGCTCACAATCTGACAGCGGGCTGCCTAACAAGCGACAGGTCAGATAGTCTTTGTAAATAATAGCTATACCTCCGCCCTTACCTATCACTCTATCCACCCTCTGAATCAGATATCCCGGGGGAAGAGCTTGCACAATGTCCGGCTCTAAGCTGGACTTGAGCCAGGTTTCCGTAAGAAATAAGACTTCCGGGTTGGAGTCTTGTAAAAACATAGAGATTTCAGTAGTATGTTTGGGCAAGGATCTACAATTAAGTAGAGACAGTTTGTATTCTTTCTCCTGGGGTGGTGGGGGGACAGCAGGTGCAAAAAGTTCAAACTGACAGTGAGGCACCTGTCTTGAAGCGTCTTGACCACGATAGAGTGTACACATTTTGGCCCTGGGATTCTGTTTAACTGTTTGAGTTGTGCGCTGGTGTAGTGATAGTAGCCTGGGGGAGGAGAAGCAGGGGTTCTGGCCCCTGGGCCCATTCGGGCGTGGACGGGCGCAGACGGGATTGCCTTTGGCGTGCCAGCGGCGCGCCCGCTGCGCGCGTCCGCGTCATCTGGCGCTTTTATTGCGTTAGTTGTGCGTCGGGTTCAGCTGACCCGGCGCCTAATGCGTGTGCAAATACGATTTAAAATAGCCCCCTACCCACCAGCATTTAGCACAGCTCTCCCCGGACCAGTAAATAATTAAAAAACAGTAGCAGCAAAGGTTAACAGGTAAAACCAGCGTAATGTGTGCATGTGCAAATACGATTAAAATAGCCCCCTACCCACGAGTATTTAACACAGCTCTCCCCGGACCAGTAAACAATTAAAAAAACAGTAGCAACAAAGGTTAACACATTAAAACCAACAGATAAAAATACTCGGCTACCGCGCAGGATTCAGTGCCTTTAGTTACCGCATGTTTACATTTGCTCATCACTCTATAACCCTTGGTACCTTTTCAGATTTACACAATTTTTCACTAAGGCTGAATGCATGTTCAGATTTTCAACCAGTTATTCTTAAGAGCTGGTGTAAATGTGCACCATCAATTAGAAGTCTTGGCTAAAAGGCCACATGTGCATCATCAATCATTATTCCTTAGTGCATGTTCAGATGTCCCCATCACTTGGGAATCATTAGCACACGTTCAGGTTTCTACCATATCCAACTTATCCTTACTCCACACCTAGATTTTGAACACCATTCTGGTATAAATCAGTGTTGTTGATATGTGCACCCCAAGTGGCATCGTGCTCACTCATCTACTCTGCCTTCATTCGGAGTCAGATATATATGATTTGACAGTACACATAAGCAGGAGTCAGGGTGCAGGCTAAGTGGATGAGTGAGTTGATAGCCATTGCCCTAGTCTCCATCATGGTTAACGACTAAACCAATGACTCAGTCCAGGTAAGTCAGCAGCGCACCGCCAGCAGTTTAACCACCGAGCTACGTCTATAGCAACTCCATATGAAAGCAATGTGTTCATGTCAGAGTGCCTCATGTAAAGTCATAATTTTAAAGTATTAGTGTACAGTGCAAAGCCACGGCCAGCACAATCCCCAATCATCTACTCTGCTTCTGTTCTGAATGCCAGAACAAAGGCAGAACAGATGAGTGAGTCAGTAGATCTGATGGAAAATTCAGGGCCAGCATAGCGGTGAAAGTCTGGCTTGCGTGGGCTGCAGAATTCAGCACTTCCTTCAGAAATCAGAAGACTTTCCAGTACCACCCAACTCTAAATTTAGCCTCAAAATTCCATAACTAGTGGACAAAATAAAACTTGGCTTTCTGTGGGCAGGAATTCTTGATTAGTAAATTCGGATACTTTCCTTTTAACATTTGGTGGACTACTCATGGAATAAAAGTGAATGACCTCCATTCTAACAAAAAAGCTTGCAGGACTCTCTGTACTAACTCAGCAAAAGGGAATTTTGAGCACCTCCTGTAAGAGACTAAAAAAAACAAAATTATGCTTTATTTATATCTCTGCACAAGATATTAACAGAACAAAAGATGGTTCATTAGATGGCTTGTGCATTTAAATCTGCTTTAAACAATGATTTTGATATATATATATGATGCAATGCAGATAACAATGACAAGCGTGTAGCACTAGACATCCTTGAAAGAGATGTTGTCTATTACCTCAGAAAGTGTTATCTAAACCGGTTTCTCTTTATGCTCCAGTATATTTGCCTGTACAAATCCTTAGTACACGTCTTGTTTTCAGCCAGAACCATTTTTGTATAATCTTCAGGTGCTGTGATTGGTTGACTGTGGTGTAATGAATAAGAGCTACTCATCTCAAGCCGGTAAATGCAGTCACCATGAAGGTTCAGGGTTTGGCTCCTGCTGACTGTCATACCCTGGGTCTGACACTACACTTCCATTCGATTCCACCATGGCTTAGGGTCTCACATTCTGGGAATGTTCACTCTCCCCTTGCTATGCTTGATTCAATGACTTGTTTATCTCTTTGCTAGAGCAGTGAGAAAGTGAAATCATTTGCTTATGAGCCTTAATGCGTACATGTATCCAATGAAACTGCTAATGCCCATGTGACTTAACATGTGTAGTTGAAACAGCAATTGCCTTGCTGATTTTGAATGCGTGCTGACAATTTTTGCATCAAACATTTTATACTTCTATGTGCTTGTTAGACCTGGCCCATTTGTCAGATTTATCCCCAAACTTTTTGCCTTTTGCCTCCTATTTTTCTAAGCCTGTTTTCATTGGCTATAGGATTCTGTGCACTTTATCACTGTTGATCAGTGCTAAAGTGCATATGCTCTCTGTATAAATTGTGACAATGATTGGTTATCCATGATTGGCATATTTGATTTACTGGTAAGTCCCTAGTAAAGTGCATGGTGTGTACCAGGACCTGTAAATCAAATGCTACTAGTGGGCTTGCAGCACTAGTGGTGCCACCCACACGAGTAGCCCTGTAAATGTGTCTCAGACCTACCACTGTAGTGTCAGCGTGCGAAGTTGTGAACTGCCATGTTGTCCTGGCAAGTGCACCCACTTTCCAGGCCAAAAATTTCCCATTCCTTACATGTAAGTCACCCCTAAGGTAGGCCCAAGGTACCCCAATTCTGCAGGGTGCAGTGTATGTGAATGTAGGACATGTACTAGTGTGTGTGACATGCCCTGATAGTGAAATATTGTGTAATTAATTTTTCACTATTGAAAGGCTATCTATCCCATAGGCTTATCATTGGAGTTGCACTGTAACATTTTTACCTGTGTAACTTGCAATAGGGACAAGATAGGAAAATGAAGTTTGGATTCTCTGAACTCAGAATTTATTGACGCACCTTTTGGTAAAGGTGGTTTTTAAATCCTGTGTTTGAAAATGCCCCTTTTAGAAAGTGAACATTTTCTTTCTTCACCATTCTGTGTGCCTCTGGCTGTTTGTGTATTCAGCGTCTGGTGTGTGAGTGAAAGGAGCTGGGATGTGCATTCACTCTAGACAGTCACTGGGGGGGTTGAGGTGTGCCCTGCCTTGCCTGGGTGACTCATCGCAGGCCTAAAAAGACCTGGTCTGCATTTAGAGTGGTGGGAGGAGTTGTGATTACACCTGAATAGGCTGTGTCTCCTTTTGCACAATGCTGTCTCCGCCCCCTGTGGTCATGCTGCACCAGTGAGGGCAGAACTGGGTTCAGGGACCCTTGCCACAAAGAGAACAAAGACATTTTGGGGTATGAGTATTACACCTAAATCCCCAGAACTTTAGATTACTTCCATTAACAAGAGGACCCTGCCAAAAAGAAGAGCTGGAGAGCTGTAAGGAGGAGTACTGCCCCTTTGCTGTGTGCTGTGTGGGGTTGGCCTGCAGTTGCTGCTTCTGTCTGTGGTGGAGGAAAAGGACTGACTCTTTTTGCCCTGCTGTGGTATCCTGCCTGTGAAGAATCTCCAAGGACATTGGTGCACAGGCCTCCTGTTGAAAGTCTCAGGGATACGAAAGATTTCATGGATAAAGATCCTTGCTTGTTCTAAAGGTGACCTGCCTGGTGGGCGAGCTGAACAGCTGCGAGAGGAGCGCTGCCCCTGATGTGAGTGGGGTGGGACGGCCTGCAGTTGCTGCCCCTGCCTGGACCAAGAGGAGGACTGGACTGTTCTTCACTCTTGATTTCCTTTTAAAAGAAAGAAAGCCTGTAGGAGCGCTGTTTTCCCAGCCTAGCGCTTGGTGCCTGCAGTTAGCGCGTGGTGAGTGCTACTCATAAAGATAGGATCAGCACTTGGCTGATCCTCTTGAAAGTGTGGAATTAGCGCATAGTGAGCACAACTATTTTCATGTGATCTCCTCGCAACTGGGCCGAGAAGCTGCAGAGGAGCAGAGTGTGCTTCTGGTGGACGGGGCCCGGCGAGAGAGGCCGCACCTGCCACGGCTAAGGGCAGTTCGAAAGAAATCACGGGCATTGTCTGGCTTCCCTCATGGCAGCTCGACACTGTGGGGCATGAGAAGAAGCTGCAGAGGGAGCCAGAGGAAGATGAAAGCCCCAGGCCAGAGCCCCCGCGTTGCTAGGCACTGGTGACACAGGCAGTGGACGGGGCTCAGCCTGCGGAGAGGGAAGCATGCTGAGAGCAGCCACGCCCATTTCCCATGGTGCGGGAGGTGCCCAGTCAGCTGGAGCGGGCCAAGCGGTTGCAGGACTCGCCAGCAACTCAGTAACTTCCTCCCTGGTAACGTGGGCCCGGGAGCAAGGCTCACTGACAGTGTTACAAGGGCGTGAGGCAGGAAAAATGCCTGCACGTGAGCACATACTTGGGTTTCCCGCAGCGGCACCGCAGGTAAGCTCTAGTCCATGCGGGGGACCAGGGGAGGGTCTCCCCGCCGACTCCCTTGTGTGGGCACTCCTCATCCTTTTTTTCAGGGGGGGGCAAAGCATACCTGGGGAGCGCCCTGCAGAGTATAGTGCCGGTCGCCCTCGGTGCTGGCTTTCTAGGAACTTCAGCACAACACGTAGTACATGCCCAGGAGGGCTGGGCCCTACGTCTCTCCCTAAATTGCCGCATTTGCTGTGATAGGTGGGCCGGTGCCCTGTAGCCTACGTGGAGGAACCACAGTACCAAAGGCGTATCGTAAGCACAGAAGCACTGTGCTCGGTGCATTTCTGACGAATGAGGTACCCCCTAACTGCTGCATTTTAGGCCCTAATGTTGTGTCCTACATGGTCAGGATGACCAGTGCTGTTATGTTTAGAAACTGCACCATAAGGTACAGTGAGGATGCACAGTAATGGTGTTCTTGTGGCAGGGGCCATATACATGTCTTGATATACTTGCCCTACCTGGGATGTTATGACTAATGTCTTCCTGATGTTTTCAGGAACTGCATAATATGGTGTAAGATGTTTTTTTTGGACTAATGTCTTCAGGATGTTTTCTTTTTTGTGCAACTGGCAAGGACGTGCTTTAGTGCACTAATGGTGGTATTTATGACCATTGCCTATGGCAAATTGACTATGATCTACATATGTTATGACAAGTGCCTAGTGGCACAGTGATTTGTGCAATTGTGGTCTTATGTGGCTTATGTGCATCTTTATGACAAGCGCCTAGTGGTGCAGTGATTTATGTGATGTGGTCTAAATATGTTTTACATGCTACGCAGTGATTTATGGTCTAATGTGTGTTATGTATATATAATTAACCCTGGGCGTAGTTCGCGAAGTAACGCTTCGCGAAGCTACGCAAAGTGCAGTTCGCACTACGCGAGCTACGCGTAGCACTACGCGAACTGCGTAGTGCGTGTTCGCAATGACTGCACAGTGCCGGATGCTTGTCCGCACTGTGCAATCATTGAAAACGGCATCTTGCACAGTGCGAGCTGTCTTTTACTGCCGCTCGAGTAGATTTTTACTCGAGCGGCAGCTTTCTCAACGCGGACTGGTAGTTTCTCATCGCGAGCGGTCGCGAGCATACGCGACCACTCGCAATGAGAAACCTGACCTCCCCGCGTTGAGAATCTCGCCGGAGGTTTATTTTCCACGCTCGCGATCGGCAACTTGATGTTGCTGATCGCGAACGAGGAAAAAGTCTCGCCGGGATGTCATTTTGCTTGCTCGCGGTCGCCAACTTGACGTTGAGGACCGCGAGCAAGCAAAAAATTACCGCTGCACTACGCTACGCGTGTTTGCACTGTGCTACGTGCAATTCGCGTAGTGCGAAGTAGCGCAAACTTCGCAAACTACGCGAGCGTAGCGTAGTTTTCCGCCCAGGCCTATATATAATACAAAGGATATTTTTGATATAACCTTGTGTGGAGTCTCTCTTGTGGTGTAAGTGAACAAGGGCCCCCTGCTAATAGGTGAGAGTTCCTCTAGGCAGGGAAAAATTAAATTGCAAAATCCTAGGGCAACTCAAACATAATCAAAAGCATGGCAATAGTTCATAGCTAGAACATGAAGGGACAAAAACACTAAGCCCGGGCGGCAAACTCCGCTCCGCCAGGGGAGTTTTACCAACTTTGCGCTCCGCTGGGAACGTGAAGTTAAGGCAAAACTCCGACTCCATGGCGGAGCAGAGTACGCACCTCAGCCCTGCGCCATGGCCCAAAAAAGGCTAAAAAAAACCCACTTACCTTCATTTCTGTCGTCTGCGGGCCGCCCTCCTCCTTGCCGCGCATGCGCAGTTCACACAAGACGTAAAACGTAGGGGGTTTGCGACCGGCAACACGAGTAAGAGGACGACGGCAGGGAGGAGACACCGCGGCGAGGAGGAGGATGACCCGTAGACGACAGGAGGTAAGTGGGTTTTTTTACCCTTTTTTAAAAAAAATTGTGGGGCTGGGGCGGAGCGGAGTTCCACTGAGTTTTTTTTTAACACCGTGGAACTCTGCGGAGTGCAACTCCACATACTCCGCCCAGGGTTAAAAAATACCATCTTATAAACAAATACAAATTTTATTTTATTCAAACAATGCAATAAATATAGGTAATATAAAAACAGTTCACAGGCATACTACAGTCATGTCGACGTTCACTCTATTATCAGTCTATACAATGGAGATAGAAAATGCATAAACATGAACAGTGACAAAAATACACAAAAGGATGTCTATTAATTTCTCATTTATGATAATGTTCGATCCTTAAAATCAAATCTGTCTCCATGACCTGTGATATCGTCATGAACAGCTGAGAGCCAAATTCTTTTTTAACAACAATCAAGAGCTGGTAAACATTAATTCGCTTCGGCAACAGTCAGTGGCCGGAACCCTATGCGCGTTTCGGCACAGAAGTGCCTTCAAGAAAAGCCCCAAATGACAATTTTATATTGTCCAAGTAGGTTGAAATCCCTTGGGCAACTTAATAAAGATGAGATAAAGTCTTCTGGAGTACAACAATTAAGAGTTTATCTTAAGACCATCTACGATGGTTAAAAATAAGATATCTGAAATTTATTTGGGCTTAACCTATGCCAAGTATTAGTCCCGGGAGACTACCTCTATATAGGTACCGAATGGTGCGTGATTGTGACCGAATGACTGCCAAATATGACCAATGAAAGACAACGGATTTGGACAATGTCCACTCGATGAACCGGGCAAAAGGGAATCAGCAGCCGGACGCCATCTGAACCTCCTCTTTTGTGGTGTGCCTAGTGTGTCACTGGTGTGTGGGTGTGTTGCGCAAATGCTTTACATATTGCCTCTGGGATAAGCCTGACTGCTCTGCCAAGCTACCAAGGGGGTGAGCAGGGGTTATCTTGGGTACGTAACTCCCTTACCCTGACTTGAGTGGTGGGTTCTGCCTGGCTTGGGTGTACACACTAGCCAACTAGAAACCCCATTTTTGACAGTGCTATTCTGCCTTTGTATCAGTTTTAGGGGTGTGAGGAATTTGTCAAACCAATGTCACATCATTGGGGGGTGGGATGGTCTCAGAGTACTGAATTTCGGGCTGGCATCAAAGTCCTGATAAGTGGTCATTTGAAGGGTTCTTGCAGCCAGTGCATAATGAGGTGAATTCCTCACACAGAAGCCCCCCATTTCATCATTGGTTTACAGAGATTACAAGAAAGCCTTGTCACCATCCCCCAAATAGTTATTGTTGGGGAATAGAGGAACCACTGCACCAACCAAATCCTTGTCCCAAGTCAGGAGGGTGTGATAAGGCTGACTTAAGTCACCATAGGACCTGCCAGGCACCTTGGCCAGCCAGAGGCATCCTAAAACCAGGATGAAGTTCTACAGGCCCTGAGAGGCCTAATCGTCTCCTGCTGGTTTAAATAGCTGACACATCCAATTCTGGCAGCGACTCCTGGGCACCCCAGAGACAAAAAGGTTTCATTGGACCACAGCCAGAGGCCCCAGGGCCCAGACTTTAGCCACCAACCTAGTGTGTAACTCTAGCTCAAGGCTGCCTCCAGTGCACAAGCAGAAAGTCATGCACATCTCCCACTGGAATGCATGTTACAACTAGATGTTGCTACAAGGAAAGGAGTGCTACAACCAGATGGCTGCACTGATCTAGATGTCCCTATGAGGGCTTATTTGAAGCTTTTCCACAGCCAGCATTTCAGAAGATTGGATACATTCGTTGAAACATCCTCTTCTGTCATCTTTCCTCGAAATGTTGTAAAGGAATCTCCAGACTGACCAAACCCATCTACCAATCAAGAGGGTGTGACAAGGAGTACTTTGGGATCCATGAGATCTGCAGGACTTCCAGGCCATGCTGGCCATGCTGTGTAAACAGTTCAACAGTTTTCGACTTAGGCAAGCTGCCAAAGGCATCCCAAAATACCTAGATCTCCAGCTTGGATCCACAGTCCCAGCCTTCGAATGCTGACCCTTGGTGTCCGCAGAACCCAAGATGGAGATCTTCAGGCACGGAGCAGTCTCCCTTGCTCTAGCAGAGTGGTAAGCTCTTACTGGATGACAAGTTAGATCTATAACAGGCCTGGTGAGCAAGCCCTGAGCCCGGAAGTGAGGCACATCTATTGTGTCTCTGAAGGCAATAGTGAGATTTTCGTAAACCAAGTAATGGCTTCCTTGCTTCAGTGAGGTGAAAAGCGCTCACCGGAACCCTACCATAGTTCCAATAAACCAGAGGCATAGGCTCCTGGCCTAGTATGCATTTGTCAAATTGCGAAGTCCCAAATGTCTCAGTATGGGGTTCTGTGTGCTCCCATGCTGCTCTAGAGCAAAGAGTTCTGATCAGGTTTCGGTCAGATCACCTGCAAGTTCAAGGCTCTGTATTCTGACTGATTGGATGTACTTGGACTGTTTAGGGATATACTGCTTTGCCATCCTTGGTTGGTGTCTCAAGCTACCAAGGATAAACGTCTTCAGGCCCGGGGAGGCCTAACCTCCTTGGGTTGGAGGTTAGGCCTCCCTCGGAGAGATCTGACCAGGTCCCAGCTAGTGCTCAAGTCCAGGGGTTTGGATCTTTGGGCCTGTGCTCCATTTGCTGGTCTTTGGTTTCACAAAGTGCCCAGAAAAGGGTCCTGCAGCCTAGAGAGGGATCCCCTGCTCCAGCAGATTTAAAAGCTCTGACAGGTCCCAGTCATAGGTCTGGCAGACCCGAATTCTGAACCCCCAGTACCAACTCTTTGGACCCCAAAGTAGCCAGAATACACTTATGCCAAGTTTTGGTTGCTATGCTACAGCCGGCTGGAGGATCTGAACGGATCCTGGTCAAAACTGCAGCAGGCTATGGATGTGAGACCCTGGATCTAGGCTCCATCTGCCAGCTCTTAGTTCCAAAGGCCTTGGGAGTGCTCCAGTGCTCCAGCTGGGTTAAAATGTCCGACCGGTTCTGGTCAGGGCTCCAGGTTCTGGTATGGCCCAAACACCACCACAGCACCTGTCAGCAGCCAGCAGGGTCGCTGCTCCCAGGGTCCAGGCTCCAGCCATTGGTGTCCTCAATATACCCAGGAATTAGCTTTAGAGGCATGGCATAGCATTGCCTATCATGTTCCAGCAGGGTGAGAAGCTCAAAACAGGACATAATGAGATTTCCAGCTTGTGCCCCCATGCCTGGCTGCAACAGGGGCGCAGGGCCTGACTCCCACTGCCAGAATGCAGTGTGTCTTCATATCCAGCTTGCAGCTTCACTATCTCACATTGGAATGCATGGTATGAGATGAGGTCCTGACTTGGCCCTCTGGTCAGATGCTATAGGAAATTATTCGAGTGACCAGATGACCAAGCTAGTCTGAAAGCGTCTATGAGAGCTCATTTGAAGCGTTTTGCCAAACTAGGGTTCCAGAAGGTCAGGTACACTTGCTCAAATGCCCTCTCTGTCATCCGGGGTATAAGTAGGCTTGAGACACATTTCTGTCCAGTTTTTCTTCCTAGGTCCCAGAGTTTGGGTTGTTGGCCACCATGCAGTCCTGTCCATGAGTCACAGGCCACTGGCCCTTCCACAAGCCAGCCTTCCTAGAAAGCAGGTAGGGAGGCAAAGCAAACATCTATCGTTAGATAGCCTGCTCAAGGATCGTCTACCGAACTCCATACTGATACGTGGTCTGGTTAGGGAAAGATTGGATTCAGTCAGTCACACTGGTGACTCTGGGTAACCTCTAATAGATTGTATATCCCTGTGATGGCAATCATACATTTGAAAGTCTGTTCTATCAACTTTCAATGGTACTCTCTGTGCCAACGATGGTGACCACAGTAAATCCGGGGTGGCTTCCAGAGAGCCTGAGAAATGGCTACAACATACACACTAGCCTCAGGGAGGTAGTGAGGGAAAATAATCCAGGATGCTTCCAAGGCCCAGTAATTGGAATGAGTACACTTCAAATCCTTTATTGAGGATCCACTGATGGACAAGTCTGGGGACAGCAGCCACAGTAATTCCAGCTCCAAAGTGTACATTGTGTAAAAATGTGTAATTGGGACATTGCATCATGGTGTGAGTCGGCAACGTGGTGATCTATTACTTGTTTCAGACCCTGCTTCTAGTCAGCCACTTGATGCTCTTGACTTAAGTGTCCTAGGGGTCCGAATCATTTACTTTGAAAAGTGTTCAAAGCAATCCAGTCTCCTGAACGCTTCAAGTAGGAATGATGGAATGTTCTACTTTGTGTGTTTTTGCAACTGGGGCCATCATTAAGAGGGAGTGCTAGGGGAATTTGAAGTGCACCACTGGGGGTGAAATTCTTGGAATGGAAATAAGCAAACCAAAGTGAAAGCATTTGCCAAGTATATTTTCAATAATCATAAATACAAGTTGGAAGTTCAAAGCTGATCAGATAGCATGGTTTCCAACTACAAACAATGCTGACTAGCGAACGATCAGTGTCATTCCCTTGAACCGCGGAACAGCTTGCAGAAAACCAAAGTCTTTGGATTCCATAGAGAAAGAGGTTGCAACCTTTAATCTTAAAGGAAATAATGGAAAGGCACCAACAGAAGTGGAGTCTGTAGCTTAGTTTATCTTATTTTATTATGGAAAAAAATCACCCACTCCGGGCACGGAAAAGATTGACATATTGATAGCTCTTTCTCAATTTTGTGGTTGGTAGTGCATGGGTGTTGTTAGTTGATGGATTCATTTGTCTTTTTAATTTCAATATTTAAGGAGATTGCTCAGTCCTAACTAGTTATGTGACATTTAGCTGTCAGCATTCACCTTCTTACTGGGCCAAGAAGCACTCAGCCACACAAGAAAGAGCATGATCTAGGATAACCTTATATGTCCAGGGCTGCAAACATGATACACTGAATGAATCAGTGTGTTTCTACCCCTTTACTGACCGGTGTGAGTATCTTGCTAAAGCCTGTTCCTGATAGGGATTGGAGATTGCAATTATTTCCTATTAACGAGGGAAACCCAATACATGCACATCATAAGCTTAAGTTGATTAACTACCTGCCTTTGTACACATCCACGGTCTATGCTGCAGGCTAGAAGGTTTAGTATGGTCCTCAGATCGGCTGGGGTCAGTAACACCCTTGGTGGAATCCTAAGACAACTATCAAATTTCATTATCTAGCAAGGAAAAGTCACAATATAGTTTCCATGGGTGATCCAGTCTATGAATCATTTACAGCAGATTGGCCTGAGTGATGGCACATGCTCGATCTTGGCCTCCTCTTAGGCAGAACCTGCATGAAGAGCCTGGGTGCAGGGCCTGGTTGTCCCCTCATCCACCAAACAAAAACCTGTCCAACACCAAGAAGTCATGCAGTTTGGTGTTCTCCTCCAGCCACTACAGAGGAAGGTTTGGCAGAGTATGATGCTGGCAGAGGGGCAATGAAGACCTGAACTAAACTCGTGGGCCAGGGCCTTGGAGGAGGCCCAATGTTACAGAAAGCCCATCCAAAAACAGAGCCACTCTCACTCAGCAATACCCTACAGGAATGAATTTACAGTTTTCCCTGGGATGGGCTTCCAATGTCTCTGCTGCATATATGCTTTGTGTAGGATTTCAGCCTGTATGAGTTTCGAACACTCAAGATATTGTCCATTGCTGACAGCAGGTCAGAGGGAAGCTTGGTTTCTCTTTAAAATGCATTGTTGCTCAAAAAACCATTGCATGACCCCAATGCTTGTGTTATGGGTCAATTTGAAGGGTGCAAGGAGAGTTGCACCCACTACTCTGGCTTCCAAGAATGCTCTAAATTGAGTGTTCCTTGAGTGACTTTAAGAGCCTTGTGGAAATCTGGCTCTTCTCCCCCAGTGCCTCACCAGGGTAAAGTGACCAGCCAGTTGCATGACTAGCGCCGCTGCTTAAGCAGGGGACTTTCAACAACAAGAATCAAGCCTTGGCTGCTGCAGAATAGAATACTGCTGACTTACTGGTGGGGCAACTCACCTATTGCCAAGTAACTAGTGCCTGGTGCTGTGTGATCAGACTGGGGTTTGAATGCTCATGTGGTCCTGTCTGGCCATTTGTGTGTTGCCCATGTAGACTGGTGGCTCAGATATCTGCCTCTGTTGTCATGGAAGTCGCTTGCCCACCCGGTGTGGCCAGATAGGGCTCCAGGGCCAAGCACCTGGAAACTGATGTGGTCCCAGGTTGTTTAACTGTACTGACAGGATGCAAGTGATGTTGCTGTTTTGCTGCCTATCCTTCATCAGCCGGTGATAAATGTTGCAAAGTTTACCATGACTCTTAGATGTGGATCACTCAGCTTTTGAGTCAATGAAGAATGAGAGAATTACAAAACACTTTAATCATCGACACTTCGAATGTACCTTGCAGCTGTGCGTTGCTTTTGATAAAACATTGGTCTGAATTGCTTTGCTGCCATCCCGGACATAACTACAGCTATCACAGGGAGCATCACTCACTTTGTCCCACCAATGTCAGACGGACCCCGATTGCTTGCCACAGGACCTCTGGTCCTGGCAAGGAGGTATGCTGCTGGCATGGCTGGCCTACTTTTCGCATAGAAGACAGCTGCCCAGAATACATTGAACCTGCTCTCCTCTCCTGGGCAATGGCTCTAGGCACTGGCCAGAGCCACTGTCCCTACCCAGGGCAGAGTTTCCCCAGACTAGGAGGGCTCTTGTGCTTTTGTGCGCAAGTCTAAACTACAGGTAATGCCAAATCAGCCTCAGAGGGGTGGTCTAGAGCTCATTGGGGGCCATCAGACCTAAATTGGATCTTCCCAAAAACTAACACAAAGGGAGAAGTCTGCTGATAACTTCTTCAGGGAAGCGTCCTGCCCATTCGATTTAAGATTTGAAATAGTGAAATTTTACATGCTTTAAAATGTGTCAAATAGGGATTTGCTGAAATCAACAAATACCAAGTTTAAAACATTTGTTGTGGTAGTTGCTAATGGCATTGCTTAGTAGGCCATCTATAAGACTCAAACATAATACAGAGAAGAACCATAATATTCATTTTAGCTGTTTCCATTCGAAGAGAATAATAAATAGTTCCTTACTTTTGCTGCAGCCGAATGGGTTGAGGATATCCAGATTGCTTGAATTTGGAGCACATGATTCGCATTTAAAGCCTTCAGTAAATGGTTTACAAAAACATTTCCCGGTGACAGAATGACAAGTACCATTGAGAGCTCCTGCAGGATGGCAACCACAAGAATGGCATCTGCAAGGTAACGAAATGAGTAATTAATATCTGCATGCAGGACATTGTCTCAAATGAAATTAATCCCTGAATCATACATTCTTTCTATTACAGTCTTATTAGGAAAATATCAGAGGCACTTTACTCAGTGCTAATGACCAAGAATTTATAGATAGAATTATGTATTTGCCCCTATACATAATAGTATGTAACATTCACTGGAAAAAAGTATTGAGGGAGTTTTTGTTGAGCTGTATACAAGCAAAATAATTGATGCGCACTTTAAGATTTTTAAGTGATCAATAAGATGATCTAAAGGACCTATTTGAGTCCAGAGACCCAAAGAGTGGGTGCGGGAAGAACGTCCTGCTTCATGAGCCTACAGGCTTCTAGTCAGGTTCCATGGACTTACCACTAACAATTTATAAATAAATAAATATATAAATATATATAAGATAATAATAAGAATAATACGATTGGTCAATTTGAGAAGGTTGGAATCTCGTTCGATTTTAGAAGCAGGCAGTATGACCCCCGCAGGCATTAACATGGATGAGGAGTTGTCGGTACAATTGTAAATACATGAGTTGTAGGATTAGATTCTCTTGAAGGAAGCTTCTCTCCATGGTGTTTTGAAAGGGGATTTTAAGTAACTGTAGTTGGTTTTTAGATGAGCACATAATGGGTGATTTGGTTTTGGGAAGCACTGGGGAGAGGAGCCAGATTTCCACAATGAACACTCAATTCATATTTTTATTTGTTGTTCTTCGTTTATACTGTTCCCCTCCTGTAGATGTTTTTGAGCCTTAAGTGCATAAGAAATCTGATCATGGATACAGTGTGTGTAAAGGGAGATCTATGGATTTGTGATAATATGGAAAATAGTGTTTTCCCTGGGATAGCATGCTTAACTATGCTGACCATCCAAGGATGGAGATACATGTGCATGTGGATGATTATTTCAACACTTGTAAGGGCTACTTAGCCTGACACAACAGTATGTGATTTGTTCTTTACTGCATTGTCGGATATACCATGCACGTATTAATGGAAGTTGCTTTGTCAAGGACCTGGGACATTTGTTTAATAATTCTGGCTACTGCAGCTGATCTCTAGAAGTTTTGTTGCCTCTCAATAATTCAAGGGATATACACCAGTATCCCACCTGGGCTTGCGCATACACGTTCCATAATTCATGCGAAATGGAGGCCCCCCCTTCCCATCGACACAATATTACATGTATGATTTGGAATGTGCACTGTATGTGTTTACCATGTGTAAAACAATACAGTCAATTTTTCTGAGGGAGTTTTTAACTTACACTGCATACATTTCAGTTTTACATCGATATGTGTATCACTCTTTTGATAAGCAAAGTCTGCCTTTGGTGTCTATAATGGTGGTAGTTCTTTAAATACCTGGTGTTAGCAACTACATTTCATGTGTTCAAGGCCATGACTGGTCGAAACGCATTGTGTTCCTTGTACCTGACAAGTAAAAACTACGTGAAGTGACTCCGTTGGTGTGGCTCGTTTTTCCTAACTGGATTGAGGAGTGTTTGAGAGCGAAGATAGATAGATAGATAGATAGATAGATAGATAGATAGATAGATAGATCCAATGTGCCTTAAAAATAAGTGAAATAACAAGCAGATTGTACCAGGTCCATACAATGTATGTTTATAGTGAAGTGATAGGAAGGAAGAAAAATAAAAACACATGGTACACTTCAAATTTAATGAAAAAGTATTAACGTGGGAAGAACATCCTGGTTAGCAGACGTCCACGTAGGGTTTAGGACTGCCAGTAAAGTTTAAAAGGAGCATATTTGAATTGGTTTAGAGTGGATTTATTTCTGAATTAAACACAGAGCTTCTTGTTTCATAAAACGCTCTTGCTTCCCTTCACACAGATCATTCTGTGCCAACTTCCAGCTGTGATATTTATCTACTTCACAGTAGAACATTTAGCAGAACCTGCTAACAGGCAAAAGTGCTTTGCACAGAAGAGAATCTCAGCCTACAAAACAAGAACAACCTCAATCTGAAAGCAGAGATGATGTGGTTTGCCCTACAGATACCAGAAGAAGACAAACTAAGAAGGAATCCTTTGTATGGGAATATTTCACCAAAGAACCACAAATTAAAGACTACATTCAATAAAAGTAGCTTGCAAGCTGCACAAGCACGTTTTAATCTGTGGATTTTTCAGAATGTATTTATTTGGAGCATCCAAGAGAACAAGTACTCTGCATGCCAAACAGCAGAAAAAGTGTGCCAGACAACTGGAGTAAAAAATGGTTAGCTCGGACAAAAATACTCAGATACACAACCTCAAGAAATGTCATCAGTAAAATGCCCAGTCTGAATCTTTACTGTCAACTACATGGCCTGGTAAACTAACATATAGTCGAGAGCAGAATCCTAAAATTTGATAACAGTTAATGAAAGAGCAGCACACCTAGGGCCAGATGTACGACTTTTCCAATTTGCGAGTCAAATATTGCGTCGTTTTGCGACTCGCAAATCGGAATTTCCAATGTTTGCGATTCCTAATGGGGTTGCAAGATGCTGCCTCATTAATATTCATGAGGCAGGTGCAATTTGCTACCCCATTAGGAATGGCGTGCACTCTCAGGGATGGTGGCCTGCTGGGGACAGCAGACCACCATGTCTGTGACTGCTTTTTCAATAAAGCATTTTTTTTTTTATGCAGCCCGTTTTCCTTAAAGGAAAATGGGCTGCATTTAAAAAACAAAAATGGAACGTTAGTGTTTCATTTTTTAAGAGCAGGCAGTGGTCCGTGGGACCACTGCCTGCTCTTAAAAAATATTTTCATTGCCTGTCACAAAAGGAAGGGGTCCGCTGGGGACCCCTTCCTGTTTGTGAGTGGCTTACTATCCATTTGAAATGGGTGGTAAACTGCAAGTGTTTAGTGGCCGCAATTGCGGCTGCAAAACAATCTTACATTGAACTGTGACTAGCTATTAGAAAGGGACGCCCTTGGCACGCCCTTTCCTAATAGCGAGTTACAATCCCTATTTTGCGAGTCGGTAATAGGTTACCGACTCGCAAAATAGGGTTTGTAAAGAGGGCAGACCTATTTTGCGGTCGCAAATAGGCTGATTTCCCGTTTGTGACTGCAAAAAACGGACGTACATCTGGCCTTTAGTTCCAACACTAACATGAAGACCAAAAAAAGAGGTAAGCACCAATTCCAAGTGGCGGTTTCACACCAGAGCTTTGGCCAAGATTTTTGCACATAAAAAAAATATATAAAACTAATAGCAAAATCCCCAGAAAAAGAAAAAAACAAATTTTCTTCACAGAAAATACCTAAATCGTTCTTTACTTTCTCTACTTATTCAATTCACTTCATATACACATCATAATATGTATTATCCAATATCTCATACTTTTTATAAACTAAGTTTAATAAAGAGTAGGCAACAAGCAAATAGAAAGAAGACAGAAAAGTGGGCTAAAACAAAAGCTCAGGTTCTAAAGAAGGACATTAAGAAGTAAATATTCTAACCAGTCTCCCATGCAGGATCCTCACAGAAAACAAATCCCTACTGCTAAATTTGGGACTATTATTTACATCATCAGGAGACTATAAGTATATGAAATTAGTGTATCTTCAAGAGTTACAAGGAAGCACAAGATTGAAAAACGTTTTGTACAAATCTCAAAAAAGTTGTCAGAATTAGGAGGACTCTGGAGATTTTGGAAATGAGAATTAATGATTGAGAAAACTTTAAATTGTCATCAAGTCTATATGTTAAGGGACTATATGGGAGTGAACATGTTGCTAGCCCTATGGGAATGCCTAATGACATTACTAGGAAAAGAGGATTGAGGAATAAATGCAAATTACTACCTGTAAAACCGTCATACAATAATATTGATTGTTTTTTTGATTTGATTGCAATTACCTGTATGAAATTTGTAGATGTCAAAATAATTAAATATATTGGAACGAAAAACACTAAATCCCAAAAATGAATCGAGTATTGTTCTTAAACAGAATTATGAAAGTGGGTATGTTGTGACTATGAATTATGGAGATTACAACAAAGAAGCTATGATATAATTATTAGACACTGAAAACTATTAGACAATTGATAAAAAATGTAATTGTTACTTTTAATAAGAAAGTGAATGAAATATTGAAATTCTATCGAGACTGCAGTTTGATTGATTGATGATGATGATGATGAGGAGGATATGGTGTAGGAATGTACAGGGCAATACTTAAAATTCCAAATGTATATTTTTATTACTGAAAAGTCATAGAGGCAGGAGGAATCCCCATCACACAGTCCTGTATTACAAGGGATTGACTAGGTTACAGGAAAGCTATCTAAATTATGCATAGATATTTAGCACCATTGGTGTAAACATCATCATCATACATCAGACACGGCCTTCCCAAAACAGCATCAGCCCATAATATTTTATCCATCAACTCTAATTTTGTTTGAATTTCAACACCCATGTGATGAGTAAATTGATCCCTCTAGAGACAAACACCAATCCACATTAGATCACCAGCCCTGAACGTCTGGAACCTCTATAAATTTTGGAAGCAGTTCCCCACAGCTTCACTAAATCCCTTCTTGCTACAATTGAATTAGGGGTATTTAAGGTTTAGATGTATTCAGGCAGTGTTGCTTCCCACATAGGCCCACTAGGCAATTTTATTTTACTTCTGGGGGGAAAGGGGGTTGGGCATCACAATCTCAGCAACGAGTTTCACGCTATGGTAAAAGGTGCCTATTCAGCTGCAACCCCTAAGGCACAGGTCATCGCTTGCTTGGCTAAATATTTTGAATTCTGGGTGTGTGTGATAAATTATATGAAAACTCCACATCTTCTAGTCACTTCACTTGCGCCCCCCGATGCATCTTCAAAGTGTCCCACATCCTCTATCCAGCTATTCTTAAAGCATGTCAAATCATGATGGGCATTATTCATCAATTATGTGGGAGGGCAATGGCCTTAGAACATAATGTTTTCTTCAGAAGCCTATGTTCAGAGGTGAGGCATACTTTATTTTGTCATTGATGGAGAGGTTTACAAAGCAATTGGTAAATTGCAAGCAATGATCGAGTTCAGTCACATTCAGTTCCTGAACAAACTGATTTTGTAGTGTGTTTTATAAAACCCAAAGTACCCCAAATAGCCCCTGTGGCTAGATGCCAAATCTATCTCAGGAATTAAATTCTTGCAGGGTCATCAAATCCAGAATATGGCTACTGCACTGTAAAGAGGATTGATCAGCTAATGTTCCCTCCCACCATATCCCACTCCCACCATCTGAACCCAACTGGAAAGCAGTTAGCTTTTAATTTTCTGTGACACAATGCCAATGTACAGCCCTTTGCTTTCATAGCTTAGCTATCTATGTTGAGCAAGATTTCTTGAAGAGATACAAAAGCCCACTCATTTCCATTTACTAATTGGCATTAGCAGTACCACCTATCTGGCAAAGTTATGCCAACATCATACCATAACCTCTGCAAAGTGCTGAGTGCAATACGTGCCCCCTTCACCCCACAGAAGAGTTCAGTAACCTTCTAGAAAAATAAGACATCAACCCTGTAAGGGTGTGTTCACTGTATGACAAGCTCTGCCAATTACAATATAGTCGAGGAGGTAATTTTAACAAGTAACCATTTCTCTGCCCTTTTTTAGAGGGCCACCAATCTTTTGGATATTGTGAGAAATAGGCAGCAAGACACTGAGACATGAGCCAGTCATGCTTTCAGGCTGGTCCATAGGAATGTGGACTCTGAGAACAAAGCCAGTGGCAAGCAGTTAGGTCAGGGAGCTGACCTCCAGCTGTTAGCTCATGGTAAATCACAATTCAGCAGCAGGGACTCCTTCTGCAACAACAATCTGGCAGAAACTTGACAGTCATGAATCTCAAGGAGAGAGAAAGGGATAGGGATAGCCCTAGTACAAGCTCTACCCCAAAGGAAAATGCCTAGTAACCCCCCCTCCCCAATAGGGGAGCACAGGGAAAGAGACATTAACTCCCTAACAACCTATATATAGAGGCATATCCAGTGACTGCTGCCTTCCATTTCCTTCCCAGGCATGCACTATGCCGGGGGCTGGTTAGGGAGAAAGGGGGATCTAGTCTGCTGCCATCTTTTTTCTTCCCAAGAGAAAGAGGTATGTGGAAACCTCAGTTAAAGAACTAGATAGCATATGAAACTGGGGAAAAGGAATAAATAGTGCTACAGAAAAAGATTCCCAGAGACTGCTGTGTGGCTATGAAGTCATAGCCCTTTAGCTTTGAGAAAAGAACAACTTAATTGTATACAAATTGAATAAAAACATGTTTTACTATTACCCTAATGGTCTCCACAATAGTCATTTCATTACACACCCAACAAGGGTGCTCTGGATCATACACAACAACCAAGGAAGGGTCATAATCTTGTACAAGCACCAGCCACAATCCTTGTCAGGGTAAAACACAAGAAGTCAATAAATTAACATGTGCTTAACTCTCTGATAGCTTGACACAAAAGAGGTCAGCCTTCACTTAGAGGCAATGTGTCAAGTATTTATGCAGCACTTAAACAATAATAAAGTGAAAATACAACACAATTACCAACCAATCGAGAAAAATAGACTACATTTTAATAAATTGTTTGAGAAAAAAATCCAATAGAACTACAGTTAAGAATTTTTTATTCTTAAAGTGTAAAATAGCACCTAAAAGGAATAGAAAAGTGCCTACCACGAACATTTAGTCGTGCGAGATCGGGGCACAGTCGAAGTTATGGCTGACCGCGATGGAGCGTGGTTTGGATAAATTAAGTGGATTGGGCCCGGTCTCTGCTTACCTTCGGACTTAGAACAACTTTTGAAGAAAAATGTCTCAGAAGGGAAAGTTCAGTGGAGCAAGGCAGCCAGCAGTGTCCAAGGTGTAGGCATTGTCATCAGGGAGCCACTGGACAAAATAGCGGAGAAGATTTCTACATTCTGATTTAGTCTCTTTTTTTGGAGTTGAAAACCTCCAGCGGGACAAAGCTGCATGCTCTAGCCAATGATGGCTTCACGGGGCCAGATACCCCTTCTTCGAGGAGCCGCTGAACAGGATTTGCTGTTGTGGAGAAGAACGTAGAGGGAGCTGCTGCGAAGTCAGGTCGATCAGCGAAGCACCCTTGGTGGATCTTCGAGCATGTAGGTCCCAGTCTCCTTGCGATTCTCAGAAAACGTTTTGGCAGAACATTTTTCTAAGTCCCTAGTTTTGGTTGTGGTCTATCTGTGCACCTTCGGCATCACTTCCAAAGATCCAGGACTCGAGGGATAGCACTTGCAGGGTCAGGACTCACTGAGGCTGGGTCCAGGTGCAGGCTCAAGAAGGCTGGAGCCTTTTATGTCCCTGAGACTTGGATCAGGAGGCCAGCCAACCATCCCTTGGGAGTCCTGGGTTCAAGCAGAAAAGCAGGCCTCAAGCCACAGGGCAGACCTCAGAGGGCACAGAGCAGGCTTCAGGCAGTAGGTCAATCCACTTGGAGCAACAGGGCAGTTTTCTGTAGTGCACAGCAAGCCACAGACAGCAGAGCAGTCCTCTGAAAGTCCTTATGTAGGTCCAGAAGTAAACTGAGGGTCCTATTTTTATACCTGATGCTAGCTTTAAAGTGGAAGAAAGTTCTGGATTCCTTCCCCAAACGGGTCTTGAATTTCCTGCCTCCCTGCCCTGATCCAGGTCTGTCTAGAGACACAATAAACTAGTATGAGTTTTGTGTGTGTGAGTTAAGGCAGAGTCTTTGCAGTGCAAGTAGGACTGGGCACAGCGCCACCCCCCAATCCTGCTTTGGATGGCCCATCCTGCCGAAAACCAGTCCCTCCACTGGATGGCTACACAAAGGACAACTGCCAAATACATCTAGTCATGTAACCTAGGAAACAGGCTGCAGAACTGTGACTTAAAATCCATCTTTGCCATTAAAGAGGAAATCAAATTACAATCCCTTAAGACACCAAACATGATGTTTCTATCTGCTTCCAAACTGTTGCGGGGATTCTGCACATACACAGAACTATGCGCAGGAAAATGGGACCTCTGTGTGTAGGGGCTAAGCCTTCCTACCGCCTTAGTGCCCACGAGCCCAGGACCGACTAGCTATAGTGTCTCACCCGCTCTCCTACTCACAAATGGAGAAGCAAATGATTAGACAACCCAGAACACAACACTCCCGTATCTCTCAGGAATCGCGGTAACAAGAAACACCTTTTTGCTCACACTCTCGCACTTGTCCACAATAAGATCTGACATAGACACGAAAATAGTTAAAAAAAATTATTTAACTAATGTGCTCTAAAATGCAGTATATGTGCCACAACCAGCAGCAAAATGCATAGTATCAATACAGTTAGCATTGCAGCAAGGCCATATATTATAAAGGGAGATGTCATTTTATAAAGACAGTGGATAAAGGACTATAAGGCCTAACCACCCTCCCCTTGGTAAGCAGAAGTATTATTATATAATAGAAGATCTCTGGGCTTTGTCAGCAGACCCCATACCTCAGGCCATAGATCGTATTTCTACATCACAGATGTGTGTTGCTCTTCTCCCTGGAAAGGTCCCTCTCCAAGTGTGTGTTACCTAAGTGTGTATCCCCATAATATCAAAGTACGAGCTTCCAGCAAAAACAGCTGCCGTGGTATGTTTTGTCTAAGTGCTAGGGCCTGACCAGAACAGAATAACAAGAGCCAGTGTTTATCGACTTTGCTCACAATGTTCAGACTAAACTCCAGGAACAGGCAGAGGACGATCACAGCAGAGAGTTCTCATGTGAAAGGCATAAACAGAGCTTTGTAAAAATAAAGGCATGTAGTGTCGTGCGCAAAAGCAGCATCATGGCTACCGGGCTCATGCTAACTTAAAGATGTCGACAATGACTCTAGCAACCACGTGACAAAACAAAACACTATCAATTATTAAATGTAACAGGGTAATCCAATTTTATCCTATGGGAGAGGTAGGCCTCACAGTAGGAAATTTTAATTTGTGAGTTTTTCACTACAAGGATGTGTAAAACGTAAAAGTACATGTACAACTTTTTAAATACAATGTACTGTGCCCTATGGGCTGTTTAGGGCTTAACCTAGGGTGACATATGTATTAAAGGTGAGTTTTAGGCTTGGCAAAGGGGTTATTTATCCAAGCCAAATTGGCAGTTTAAAACTGCATACAGGCTGGAAATGACAGGCCTGAGACATGTTTAAGAGCCTACTTAAGTGGATAGCACAATAAGTGCTGCATGCCACTTGTAGCATTTAATTTACCAGCTCTTGGCATGTGTTATGCCACTTTTCTAGGGACTTATAAGTAAATTAAATATGCCAATGGGGTGTAAGCCAATTTTACCATGCTTTAGGAAGTGAGCACAAGCACTTTAGCACTGGGTAACAGTGGTAAAGTCAACAGAGTCCTAAGGCCAACAAAAACTAATTCAGAAAAATAGAAGGGGAGTAGACAAAACGTTTGAGAGAAGACCACCCTAAAGCTCACAGGTCTAACAATTCACAAATGTTTAAACCACCTCAATTGCATCTGAAAGAGGCAGATATCTAGTGGGCCCGGGGTCCACCACGCCCCTGGCTATTAAATCTACTTACTCCAATTTATCCTAAATCTGGCATATGTGCTGAAGATCTTAAGGCGTGATTGACGGATGGTATAGTGTTCCTCGAGATGGCAGGGGACATTACCGCCACCATCACAACAGTACTCCGTCAAAGAGCAGTTATCTCTACACATTCAAAGGAACCAAAATAATGGAGGTTCCATTATAAATACAAAACGTTTGATGGACTACGGTGCTGGTTTTAACAGTCATCCACCAAACATTTAACTTTTTTTGTTTTTGAAAAACAAACTCCCAAAGTGGGAGTTTGTTTTTTGAAAAAGAAAAAAACTAATGACCCTTCACATCCTGGGAGTTTTTGTGATAGACAGTAAAAAGAAAAAGGGCATTACACTGTCAGCCCTATATAGGGCCGGTGGTGTAATGCCCTTCCTGGGATGGCCCCTACTTATTAGTAGGAAGCTTTCTCTCAAAGGACCCAATAGGGGCCCTGTCAACCGAAAGTTTATGGTCCACTCATCTCTAAATGAGGTAGGTGGACTGAAACTGAAAGTTTGTCAGTCAGGGCACTTCTCGGATTTGCAATGGAGTACCTTGCCTGCCAAACTTTAAATCAGCCCCTTAATTACCTCCATTATCCTCCGCATGAGAGCATCAGAGCTTAGGGTCCGGCCATATCTAAATGAGGCAGACAAACCGAGAGTTAGGCAGTGAACTTATTCACATTTTTGGTCGAGTACACTGCCTGCCAGACTCTAAATCACTGAAAAATTTAAAAAAAGTGATTGGTTGAATGTTTGAATTAATCTAAGCACTCTTAATTACTTGGGGCCACATCCTAGTCCGTTGATGTTTTGCACACCACATTTCAGAGCAGCAAAGTCCCCTGATTAAAGCATCTCTCCTTTTACAGCAAGACAGACCATTGTGATAAAAAAACAACGATTCCTTTCTTGTAACATGATGCAATGTGAAGGTCCAGAAAAGGATACCATTTACTCTGGCCTGTGATTTTGTATACAATAGCCTGAACCTGAATACAAAATGTGATTCTAGTCCCAATTTAGCCAATACAGCCAGCATTAGGGACCATTCCGCCTCATTAAATACACCCAGTGCATCTAGTGAGAGTAAGACCATGTGTTATCCATCTTATCAACCAATTATAAAGCTATATAATCTAAGGTTGAACCTTTTGACCTCTGCACATGAGGTTCAATTGATCTAGGTGAGTCAGTTTCCATATGTACTAAAGAGTCTGCTGGCTACTGCTTCAGCTTAAATCTAAGATATTGGTCAAATTGAGGAGCAGATCACAGTCCTCTTCCTAGATTTATGCACTGTAACTATTGTTGCAGTTTGGGAAGGCACCTTCATATCTTGCACCTGAAAACATATTTAACATATGGCCAGGTACATTTGAGAAAAATCTCTTAAAGTACACAGCGCTGAACCCATTAAGACCTGCTGACTTTCCACTGTGTAATTGAGATATTGCAATACCTATTTCATCCAAGATGTAACTGCTGGCCTTCCCATCCTGAGTTAAAGAAGGTAACACAAAGCTGATAAGCCTCTGAAGATCTACAATATTATTAGTACATTCAGACTCATACAGCTAATTATAGTAGTAGGCAAGCACACTGGCTATTGAACATCTTGCAGTCATTTCTCGTTAATATGCAACTTTGGACAATGCTTGGTCGGATATACATGTATGGGCAGTACTTTACTGGTTTAATTATATGAACATTGTTTACATATATGAATATTATACCGATGATGTGATGAATCAAATAGCTGTATCTTCTAAACATATTTTACTGCAAAATGACAAAGATAAAATATACAGCAGTATCTGGTCTTCATAGATGAGATGACTTTCGTTCGAGTTACTGACAAATGATATTGGATTTTAATGTGGTGGTGGTATTATGGGGTCTTCCCCTTTAAACAGACACTCTTGACACACAACTCTATGGCCCTTTGGAAGGCTACTGCCGAAACGCGTAGGCTACGTTTGACTGCACATCAAGGACATGAAGTAGTTCTGTTTGGCAAGCTGTAGATGATATATATAGTAGTCCCTAAGGGGCACCTTGGCTTCCATTCCAACTCAGCAGCCAGCAATTTTTCAATGTTTTGAGACCAGATTTCAGTGGTAAACGTTGCTGTCTGTCATACCGATTCGAAAACAACAATTGATGGACAGAATGCAGAACAATGTCATACATTCACCCCAGTACAGAGATCTGGGCCTAACTCCATCGTTTTTTTGCTCACCATGCAATTCCAGTTTGAATCCAGCCATATGCAAATCAGTCTTGACCCTGTGCCCAATGGGAACAGTCCAGCCCGAACTGCCAGGCCAGGTCCTCCCTGGACTGGAAACAAGCATCCTAGGACCGGTTTCAGGGTTTCACCCCTCTACAGCCAGGATAGCTTGATTCCAGTGGCGTGGAGAGCACGGGACCCACGTCTGGGCATACCCGTCCCACTCGGGGTGACAAATGCAAAAAAAACAATTGATGGACAGAATGCAGAACAATGTCATACATTCACTCCAGTACAGAGATCTGGGCCTAACTCCATCGTTTTTTTGCTCACCATGCAATTCCAGTTTGAACCCAGCCATATGCAAATCAGTCTTGACCCTGTGCCCAATGGGAACAGTCCAGCCCGAACTGCCAGGCAGGTCCTCCCTGGACTGGAAACAAGCATCCTAGGACCAGTTTTGGGGTTTCACCCCTCTTCAGCCAGGATAGCTTGAGTCCAGTGGCATGGAGAGCATGGGACCCATGTCTGGGCATACCCGTCCCACTCGGGGTGACAAATGCAAAAACAACAATTGATGGACAGAATGCAGAACAATGTCATACATTCACCCCAGTACAGAGATCTGGGCCTTACTCCATCGTTTTTTTGCTCACCATGCAATTCCAGTTTGAACCCAGCCATATGCAAATCAGTCTTGACCCTGTGCCCAATGGAAACAGTCCAGCCCGAACTGCCAGGCCAGGTCCTCCCTGGACTGGAAACAAGCATCCTAGGACCGGTTTCAGGGTTTCACCCCTCTTCAGCCAGGATAGCTTGATTCCAGTGGCATGGAGAGTCCGGTCCCAGGATGCTTGTTTCCGGTCCAGAGAGGACCTAGCTTGGCAGTTCGGACTGGACTGTTCCCACAAGGAACAGGGTCAAGACTGATTTGCATATGGCTGGGTCCAAACTGGGGTGGTGTGGTGAGCAAAAGAATGATGGATTAAACCTAGATCCTTGTGACTGGGGGTGAATGTTTGCATTGTCCAGCATTCCGTCCATCAATTGTTTCTTTTGCGTATGTCGCCCTAAGTGGGAAGGGTATGCCCAGACGTGGGTCCCGTGCTCACTACACCACTGGATTCAAGCTAGCCTGGCTGATGAAGGGTGATGCCCTGAAACCGGTCCCAGGATGCTTGTTTCCGGTCCATAGAGGACCTAGCTTGGCAGTTCGGGCTGGACTGTTCCCACAAGGAACAGGGTCAAGACTGATTTGCATATGGCTGGGTACAAACTGGGGTGGGGTGGTGTGGTGAGCAAAAGAATAATGGATTAAACCCAGATCCTTGTGACTGGGGGTGAATGTTTGCTTTGTCCAGCATTCCGTCCATCAATTGTTTCTTTTGCATATGTTTCCCTAAGTGGGAAGGGTATGCCCAGACGTGGGTCCCGTGCTCACTACACCACTGGATTCAAGCTAGCCTGGCTGATGAAGGGTGATGCCCTGAAACCGGTCCCAGGATGCTTGTTTCTGGTCCAGAGAGGACCTAGCTTGGCAGTTCAGGCTGGACTGTTCCCACAAGGAACAGGGTTAAGACTGATTTGCATATGGCTGGGTCCAAACTGGGGTGGTGTGGTGAGCAAAAGAATGATGGATTAAACCCAGATCCTTGTGACTGGGGGTGAATGTTTGCATTGTCCAGCATTCCGTCCATCAATTGTTTCTTTTGCATATGTCGCCCTAAGTGGGAAGGGTATGCCCAGACGTGGGTCCCGTGCTCACTACACCACTGGATTCAAGCTAGCCTGGCTGATGAAGGATGATGCCCTAAAACCGGTCCCAGGATGCTTGTTTCCGGTCCAGAGAGGGCCTAGCTTGGCAGTTCGGGCTGGAGTGTTCCCACAAGGAACAGGGTCAAGACTGATTTGCATATGGCTGGGTCGAAACTGGGGTGTTGTGGTGAGCAAAAGAATGATGGATGAAACCCAGATCCTTGTGACTGGGGGCGAATGTTTGCATTGTCCAGCATTCCGTCCATCAATTGTTTCTTTTGCACGTGTCGCACTAAGTGGGAAGGGTATGCCCAGACGTGGGTCCAGTGCTCACTACACCACTGGATTCAAGCTAGCCTGGCTGATGAAGGGTGATGCCCTGAAACCGGTCCCAGGATGCTTGTTTCCGGTCCAGAGAGGACCTAGCTTGGCAGTTCGGGCTGGACTGTTCCCACAAGGAACAGGGTCAAGACTGATTTGCATATGGTTGGGTCCAAACTGGGGTGGTGTGGTGAGCAAAAGAATGATGGATTAAACCCATACCCTTGCGACTGGGGGTGAATGTTTGCATTGTCCAGCATTCCGTCCATCAATTGTTTCTTTTGCATATGTCATACCGATTCAGCATTTGGAAGGGGACGCCTACAACACTCCCCTTCCAAATACCGGTTAGGGGTATTAATGAAAAAAAATGCATCTTTGCCATTGTAAACTCCGAATCGGAATGTTTGTAATCTTAAAAACGCCTCATTTGCAAGAGCAGGTGGCATACTTCAGCAATATTATTACGTGCACTGAAATATAGAATCATTCTGGAGCAACAAAACGGCGGTTTTCGTAAGGATCACAAGTAATGTTATGTATATAGGTATTTTGTATTAATAATGTTGCTACTGCAATGTTACCTGTTTCTGAAAGACCTGTGCTCCTGTTAAAAACGGATGTTGGAGAAATGATGCTTCCAACACCTGTCGCTGTGTCTATCCATGTGTTAGGCCTGGCCATACATAGCATGTTAATCCTGACAAGTGCGAAGAGGTCATGTACTACAAAAATCCCTGAAAATTTGGATATTTCAATATAAATGGAAGGACTTTGAAGATCGTACTTATGAAAGCATGGATTGAACATAAAATTAAATTCCATATGCAGTTTTCAACAAAATTAACATAACAGTATTTATTTAGGCGAGTTCTTGTTTCTAAATTATATTTCGTACAGAGGTAGAAATATTTCGGTAATTCATCCAGGTGTAAATCATATTGCTACATTTGAGATTAAATTGAATGGTTAAGTGTGGAAATGCCTCAGTAGCATTTCTCATATTGGTAATGGCCCATTAGCTGTGCTGTGAATTGTTTGTGTTTGCTTAGACAGCCCACTAAGTAAGAATATCTTTGTCCCAATTACCATACAAATCTCTTTTATTTACATTGCATGGGAGTAGTGGGGTTTGGGGAAAACACAGGCCAACATTTCTAAGCAAAAACAATTCATACATGAGAACCTGTGTTCTTTTCAATGCGCTTTGCATACATTCTTGGCCCTACTTTGAAACCCAGAGGACCCATTATTTTAACAACAAATAGGCGAACAATGTTAAACATTTTGTTTCATCAAATAGCAAACATTGGGCCAGCAGTCCGTGGCACTAAACAGACTTTTGTTTAATGTATGTACACACTGAACAAAAGCAGAATGCCATCACTCACAGTGAAGTTAGCCAATGCCTGAAGTGGGCCAACCCATCTCCCTATGCTGTAGTGGGTGGAAATAAAATTTGAATGCCACAACAACAGACCAATTTATGAAGTGGATTGGCTGAAAGCGCCTTTAAGATAGATATGTAGATATATAAATCTCAACGAAAATTTCCAAATAAGTGCTACCTTTGGATTAATTCGCACAAGGTAAGTTTCGAGGAAAGTTTCTCAGCGGGAACGAGAAATAGGGGGGCGTTTATGTTGTTACTGAACATTTCACCTAACTAAAACGTTTCTTTAACCTTTATTTCAGTGAAAATATGATATATATGTGTATATATATATATATATATATATAGAGCGAGAGAGAGAGAGAGAGAAAAGAGAGAGACAGATAGAAATATTTTACTAAAAAAAAAAAGGTAATGGCAAATGGCAGAGGTAAAAGTATAGAAAACCAAACTTGGTACTTTACCAGTGTGTACAGCTCAAGGATATTACCTGTGCATTAAATGCATTGACATGGCGAAATATATACAGTAAAGAGTAAAGGGTTTAAGCTGAAAGTAGTCATTAAACAAGAATAAACAGTTAAGGTTATGGTAGGTCTTAGTATTTGCTGGATATATACCACAGCCCCGCTAGCTAATCTGCAAGTTCAGGGAGCAAACTCCGTTCTAAGACCTTCTGCACTACATAAAATGACATCCACTGAAAAATGAGGGTAAGGAAGGGAATAACACTTGCCTAACACTTGCCTAACACTTACTGCTGAGAGAAGTACACCGCTAACTATTCCGTCAGAAGAAGTTACATGTGATATTCTGGAGATATTCTGGATGCCTTAAAAATATCTATCACAGATGTGTTAAAAGTGAACACTCTGTGGCTGATATACTTTAGGGACAGAAATAGTATAAAATAGGATCAGTAACCTTGTAGCAGTTCTGAATCTGTAAACATTACCTATTTCTGAAGCAAGAGGAAGTGAATCCTGCTCTCTCCTGCCAGTGTACTGGCTTGAGAATAACATATCCAGGGCACCAGTGGGGCTTTGTTCTCTGAATGCCCTAGTGCCTAGAATCATGTGTGGAGGAGTAACCTTGAAGCAACAAGTCAAATATTTTGATGAACACTGTAAATGTGAGAGTTTGGATGCCTTAAGCTCAATGAATGGAAGTACATGCACAGAGTGAAGGCCCATGACTGATTTGCAATATTCAAAGTCCTCAAAAAGCCAATAGTCACCGTCCATATGCTGTGTCCATTTACTTTTTTGTAGTAAAAACATATCACTGAAAATAAAATAAATATTCAGACTTCCATTGGAGTGCTGAAATACAATGCATTCATCAATCGTTTTTTGTCAGCACCATTCCCCAGATTAGAACATTTCAACTTGTAGGATATCCACCTTTTCTGCAGATTTCTTGCCTTTTGCTGGACCATATATCTTTGCTGGTTTTAGAACGCTGTGCATTTTACCCCTAGTTGTAAAGTGCCTATGCTCCCCTTTTCAAACATGGTGCAATTGACATAACTCTCATTAGCATATTTAAGTTACCTATAAGTCCCTAGTATATGTATGTAGAAGGTGTACCCAGGACCTGTATATCAAATGTAACTTGTGGACTGCAGCACCTATTATGCCATCCACTACAGTGGCAGTGCAAATATGCCTACAGGCTTACTGTTGTAGCCTGACCATAGTAGTGTAAAACGTGCAATTGGATATGTCAACATAAACCCATTTGACAAGTGAAAACCTTCCCTATAAATATTAATAAGTCACCCCTATGCTGGCCTAGTAGCCCACAAGTCAGGGTGCATGGTATTTAAACGTAGGACATGTGGAAGTGTAAGGTTAACACGTCCTTACAGTGACTAGCACACAAAAGCTAGTTGCACTGTAGGAAGGCTGGCTGGCCCATAGAAAAAACTGGGAAGTTATTTTAAATACTCAAACTGTACCTCAGGATTGGGACCAGCTAGAAAAATAAACAACTGTTTTTTTTAGTTATTAAAAATCTCCTTCAGTGGTGAAGTTGGATTGTTCTTAAATATTAATGAAAATTAACTTTTGGAAAGTTATCTTTTACCCACCTGAGTTCCCTATAGGCTAATTTGCGTTGGCTCTCTAGCTTCTCCCTGTCAGTAATTAGCCTTTCATATGTTTGAATATGTGTCAAATGCCTCCCAGAAGCAAACTATACATTGACCTGAATGGGCAGAGTTGACTCCTCTGAATATGCAGGGTGGGAGCTGTGGGCTTCTTTTTTGACATTACAGTCTCAAATCCTGCTTGAGTGTCAAATCCTGAGTGACAGGTCTTCTGGGTTCACATATAACACTTGGACATACACTTGGAAGGGGAGAGACAATTCTTGTGGATCCACTGTCTGGTTGCTGTAGGAACCTGCTTTTGTCCTACCAGACTAATGCCTCTGTGTTTATTGTGGGTTTAGTGGTTTCCTTAAACTGGAGTATAGTGTTAGCTGTGGGAAGACACTACCATTACCATTGTACATTCCCCACACAAACAACCCCCAGCCCTCAGAGCCCAAGTTTAGTGTGCCTGAAGACTTTTGACATCTTGAAATTGCCTAAAGTGAGAAAGGGTGCCCCAGGGACTTTTATCCCGTTGCTTAAGGCGTGCCAAGGAGTCATTCCCACCTACTAGCTAGTGCCAGGCATAAATGTGGCACCCACTTCAGAACACTTCCTGAACCTGCAGAAGATTAGATGAGAAGTGAAACTGCTGTATGTGACCTGAGAGGCTCCCCAAAGAAATGGGCCTCTTGTATCCAGGACAAAGAAGTGGACTTCAAAGGTCATAAGGCTGACCTCCTGTTAAAGCTACAGGAATATAATAAGAAAGCTACAAGAGGCCTTTTCCTGGACGTATCCAGCTGACCAGTGGATAGCGCTGTTGGTCTCTGCCTTACACCCTGAGCCCTTAAGTGCCTCCCCTGCGGTCCTTGAGGACTTTAGAAGTGTTCTCTTGTGGTGGATTGGGACTTTAATGAATTAGTCAGAAGTTAAAATCTTTGACCAGGATGAATCTGGTTCATGTATCCAACCCACACCCCATCGTGGCCAGCCACAAATTGTGCCTAGATCCAGGCTACAGCTACCATGGACTTTTATTGTCATGGTGTGATTTTTGGTGCCATTTCTATTAATAAATGTAAAATTCATATCTACTGTTCCCCTTACAGGATATTGTCAGTTTGGTATCAAATTGTATATTAAAGTTTACTTTTTTTTCTTATTTGGATTGGGATTTTTATTGTTTTGCATTTTGACTTTATCACTGTTTTGGTAGTGCAAATATATTTTACATATTGTCCTAATTTAAGCCTGTCTGCTCTGTGCCACAGCTATTGGGGGGGGTGGGAGGGGTTTGAACTCATGTCGATCTAATGACTTTGAGGGTTCACCCTGACAAGGGTTGGTATTGTTCCTTTAGGTAGATACTCGCCCACTCCAAATAATAATACATTTCTGACACAACTCTACCAAATGTTTTTGCTGTGTCGTTCCCCAAGAAATCTCAACAAACATGTAAGCTCATTGGAGTTGCTCAATGTCTTTCTATTTTGTTCTTCTGTCACTATGCACAGCTCTTCTTCTGAGAGAGGGTTGCTACAGGCCCTTTACCCAGACAATGCGGCGATTTACAGTGAATGTAGCAATCTGAGAGTCAAGTGGTAAAAGGTCTGTTTGTGTGTACAGGGTCTCCCGGTAAAAGGTCCATCCAGTCCCTTTAACTGGTGTGCCTTGCCTTCATCATGTGTAGGTCATGTATGAAGGGTGAATGTCTGCTATATGTAGTTTTTCAGTGAGAATAATGAATGGTGGGGTCCATTTAGATCTCATGTCTATGCTGCAAAAGATGGTGGTTTTCTTACAGAAGGATGTCTATATTCATCTAGGACTTGCCAGCCTGCATGTATATGGTGCCATGTTACCCTCCTTTGAATATTTTTGTATCCGATTAGTGGATGGAAGATGACAGCATATTCCTTACCCTGGAATAGATGTTGCATGCCCTGATTAAAACCCATCCATTCCATTTCATATGTTATTGCTGTTTCCTATGACAAGGGGAACAGAGATATCAGATATGCCTTAGCCCAATGAATCAATCTATCAAACTGGTCTACATAGGCACTCCTGACTCAGAAGCCTACAAAGTCTACAGAAACAAACATGCACTCCTTGAAATTTGGAAGCATGTTCAAACTGTTCAACAATGCAAGTCTCCTGATAGGCACTGGCTTCCGGCCTTGGAAAAAAGACAACAGGACAGAGACCTGAACCTATGCTGTTTGACTGTTCTCAATATAGCCGGATACCTTAAGTCTGGGGCATCTACAAAGACATCTTGTTACTATAACATGTTTAGAAAAGGGGAGCTGACTTGCAGGAAGAGCTTGAGATGGGACGCTGACCTAATAGCAGGAAGGTATGGACCAGCTGACCGACAGATCATCTTGGAGGGTGCATTCATGGCCCGAGGTTACCCAGTCATGAGACGCCTGCAGAATAGCTAGCAAAAAGCTTGTGTATCATCTGTACACTGGAGCTGCGCCATTGTCATGATGGCAAAACCTTGGTAGGCCTTTCAATTTCCCAAGTTATCACATTGCTATGAGGTTCTATATCCCCCGTAATCAGCCCCAAAAGAACCAGCAGACAGTGGATCATCACATGCCCAATGCGGGCTGGGAGTCTGTTAGCTGGAGGAAGTCATCCCCATTCTTAACCATTTGAACTAACCTTTCAGCTCACACCTCTCCTGAGAAATCAATGTTAGAAGTATGCTCAAGACAGAACCCTAAACAACCAGTTGGAACTTGTGATGCTTGTGAGGGCCTCTGCTCTCATAGGTGACCTCTAGCACTGGAAAATCTTGACCATGACATATAGATCCTGAGATATAGCCACCTAAAGACTCAAGGCACTGCTGGATCCTCAGTATGTAGCGACATACTACTATATCTGCCCGATCAATAAAACGTCCACACCAAATGCGCCCTATATTGCTGCAGAACTCCAGTGACATTAAGCTGGCTCCCCAATAAATTAAAATGTGCCACGAGTAGCAGAAGTATTATCTGGAAAATAAAGCATTCTTCGGAAAAATGAAACACAAAAACCTAGAGGAGATTTCGCCCACAGGAGAAGTTTTCTGACGGTGGCAAACTTCAAAACCTTGATCTCAAATTTTACATCTTCGCAAAGTTTTGCCTGTGAAATCCTAATTTTGCATTTTCATGGTCCAAACTTCAGTACTTGCAGCTTAGTTACGTACCAACACTATACAACAACTAAGTTAATGTGTTGTTAAGTTCAGAGCAGGCACCTACACTGCTTACATCAAACATTCATTGTGAGAGTGTCTTTAGCCACAGGCGAACATTTTACAAATGCAAACCCCAATATATATTGAGTCACCTCAATAATTCTAAATACAAAGAAATAGCTGTCAACGTGGTTAGTTTCCGTGTACATTTATAACTGCACTAAAATATGGCAAGTCTCTTGGGGTATCCTCTAAAACAACTTTAGAAAAGCAACAAGAACTGCATCACATGAAGGGCTGTTTTTTTTTTTAATGCCCAATCATTTTCTAGCGGAGAAATCAGCAAAATATTTTCACAGAATCCCGAAGTGGAATTGTGTGATTCATGTATGTAGCGGTGGCCGACATAAATCAAAAGTGGTGGTGGATTGGAGGGGGCATGGGGGGATGAGTGCGGGGTTGGGGGTATTATAAACAAATAAATGACTTGCCTGAAGCTGCCGGCCGCCTCGTGCCTCAGTGTTCTGCTGCTTCCTGGTCCCAGCAGACACTGGGACAGCACCAGATACTCCCTGTGCAATCCTCACGCTGCTCTCACGCTTTTGCCAATAGCGTGAGAGCAGCACAAGAAGTGGCCTGAGCGGGCTGGTTTAACACTTGCCTAGGCACAGGGGGGCAGATCTACAAGAAAGTGCCGCAGCGTGGCGTTGCAAGCCCTTTGGCTGCGCCACGCTGCGGCACTTTCAGAGCACAGGAATGCGACATATTTACAAGAATATGTCGCATTCCTGTGCTCTCTCCTGCGCTGGCGCACAAACAGCTGCCAAGCGCCGGCGCAGGCACCCTTGCACCATGGTGCAAGGATGCCTGCGCCATGGGGAGATTGTTTTTGTGCAGGAAGGGGCACCTTTCTGCACAAAAACAATCAGTACAGGCTTTTTCCTCTTTCAATGCGTGCTGCAGAATGCAGCACGCATTGAAAGAGGAAAAACGAGGAGAAATGAAAACATTTCTCCTCGAGTGCGCCTGCTACGCCACCTCTAGGGTGGCGTAGCATTCACACGCATCTCCAGAGTTACGATTACTCGTAAATCTGGAGATGTGTCTTGTTCCATGGGTGTTGCGTGGGAACACCCACAGCAACACCCATGGAACGCCCCTTCAACGCAAAGTGCTGCGTGTGAAGGGACGGTATTTACAAGGAGAGGAAAAGTCACGCATGGTGGCTTTTCCTCTCCTTGTAAATATCGAGGAGCCCCCTGCGCCACCAGTACGTCACGAAAAGTGACGTACTGGTGGCGCAGGGGGCTTGTAAATCTGCCCCAGGGAGTCTGTGCTGTTTCTCCAACACGGCTGTGCAAAACAGCTGGGTTGGTGATACCTAACTGCACATGTCTGTTTGGCTGGCCTAAGACTGCTGGCCAAACAAACATGTGCACTTTGAAGTGCACAACGCTCCTCCTCCCCGCTCCCATGGCCCGACCCCGCTGGCTCAGCCAGCAGCTGAAAAATAAAACTATTATAAAATATCTTTTAATTTTTCAGCTGCTGGATCTGAGCCAGTGGGGAGACACTCCTCCGCCATTACGGACGAGCCGCCGCTGCATGTATGAAAACTGAGTGGCGACAGATCCAGGGCTGGTTCTCTGGAAAGGCAACAGCAGATGATTGCCTAGAGCCCAAACAGGAAGGGAACATCAGACAGCACGCGAAAGCGTTGAGTATGTCCCAAATGCTAGGGGACAGGGAAGCAAAGAGTCAGTTTAATTAGAGCACTCTATATGGTTGATCCAGCCTTTCTCATGTGACTTTTTCGGAGCCTTTCCTGCAATATTGGTGGTTAAAAATGACTGCTGACTAACAAGCAGGCAGCTTTACATGGGTAGTTAAATCACCCACACATTAAAGAAAATCAAACAATCCTATTCAGTAGCTACGCTTAATATTGTCAGATGGAAGTATAAATGGTTTGAATGATATACATTTTAACATAAGCATTTGAATAGTTAATTACCATTGTTTCCAAAACACGAGGTTGAACTATGTATGTAGGTTTAATCACCGAGGTACAAATAGAGCACAGTCTCACACTAAAGGACAGAGAATTGTTTTTTACAATTAACATGAAACAGGCTGGATTCGCCAGTTTAATCGAACAGATGAAGGCTTACAGCATTATTTAGAACGGTGTAAAATTAATTATAATATTTGCTTCAGTGTTCTCATTCCCGCCTCAGGAGCTTTATCAAATGCAATATATTTCACATTTATTAAAACAAAATTCTACATAATAAAAGCACGGCTTAGCAAACTCGCAAAGAGGACTAGCAAACGATGATGAATTGCAATATTGATTTTGTAAGGATAAATGGTTTTTGTAATACTAAAATAGAGGAACCTTTATTGCACTGACTCTCCAGGTGCAGTTAGAGCTTCCCTAGCAATCAGGTTAAAAATCTTCATTTGTCATCCTTATGAGAAAGCTTCACTTCCTAAATGGATTTCATAAACAGTAATCTGTCAAGATTTATACCGATTAGTAATCTGTGATGTTTGTTGACCAGTTCATTATTACACACAATAGAGTGCCTGGTACTGAGGACACGGTCTTAAAGGAGACAGCCACAATAACCCATAATGATAATCAAACATGCCCTGCAGTCAAATCTCTAGTCTGACAAATGCTGTAACAGTGCAAATCAGGCATTCCATCTTCACTCTTGTGCAACTACTCTAAATGATGATGCAATGTCATCAGTGCAACAGGAAGTATTAGGCAATGCAATACCAACCATGTCATCGAATGGCTGAATTCTGAAACTTAAAAAGTCAAGTTATGGGAAGCATCATGCAGCCAAAGGCAATTTATGATGAACCCTCATTTGCATCTATTATCGCATTTTATCTACCATATTTTCATGTTTTAGAAAATGCATGGTTCAAGAACTTAATCTAATTCTAAGTAGTAATCCCAGTACAACATACAAAATCATACCATACAAATACAAAATCCTACCTTTCAAAATAAAAAATAAAAAACGCCAACAATTAGGGTTACGCCTTGCTTTGCATTACAGTTGTGTAATTTCTATGATCTGTGGTCGCCAGAACCTTTGTGCCACAGTGTTTCACGCAAGCTAAATGACTGAGAATCAGTCAACAAAACCCAAATCGCACATGTACACACACATCTATTGCAATAACAGTTTTCTTCTTTTAGTCTAACCTTGTGAGCTTCATTTTAAAGCCCATCCTTTGATGACTAGGATTAATTGTACTCGTCATTCACGAATGTGCAGGGTCTTGAGGCGAGCTTTTCCAAAGAAAAGCAGGCGTTAAGTACAAAATGTAAGTACAACCTGAATTATGCGAGTGTCTCACTATTCGGTGGATTCACTATCTTGAAAAAAACCTGTAAAATGTATGGTACTCTATTAAACAATTAAACACCACCCGCTCTCCTAACAAAAACTACAGATTTGTAACCTTGCGAGAGAAATAATTACTGATTACCACAGTAGCACAGTATTTAATTGAATAAAATATACCATACACTCAAAAATATAATTATGACGTGCATTATTTGCAGAGTTCATTGACGCCAAAATACATTTATACACGTGGCACACTTTTTATGCACATTTATTGGTTCGAAACGTGTGTAACGTCAAAGGTCTCCTGAGTTCACGCCTATCAGTTGTGAAACCATACTCCACTGGGTTTTTGTCCATTCAGCGAAATACTGAATGATTGGCGGGGGGCTGTTGTTCACATGCCAGGACCTAGAACTATAAACTGGAGTGTCCCTTCAACTAACTTCTCATCGGACCAAACCTGCATGGACCCTGTTTGGTGCTTCCAGAATGTGGAGTTAAGTGCAGCCTTTTTCCTCCAAGTTGGGAGCATGTCTGAAGAGATACTGCTATATCTCTGCAGGCATGCACTGCTTCTGTTTCCAACCTTTTCTGTATTAGGGTCAACTATCCCAAGGACTACAGAGATACAGAAACAGCTCTTGTTGCACTCTCTAACCCTCAGACATCAAAGGAGGATTTCCTCTAGAAACTGCTATCGCAAATTCCTATCATCAAGGTTGGTCCCCATGAGTAAGACGTCTCCTATCCAGGAGGCTCTGCGGTCAACGGATATCACTATTTTAAGGGACCATCAACCCCTAACCAATGAGTGTTGTATAGGCTTCTCTCCTCAGCCATTTTAAATCACTTATTTGAAGTCCGGAACACATCTCATATCACTTAGATAGTTTTTGACTGTCATTGTACGGGAGACCTCTCAGAAACCATGCTTGGCTATATTGAATTTGGTGATCACAAGCAAATGGTGGGTAGGTAATTCCTTTAGTATCCAAGAACCACACTTTTATTTCTTATACAACGTTTTAAGTAACGTTTAGCCGTTACAGACAAGAAATGTTTTAATCAAAATTTAGAAGACTTCCTAGAAGATGATCAATTTTCAATAGCTGTATGAGAACATGCAAGGGTATCAGTTTTATAATCTCGATTAAGAATGTAGCTCAATGCCAGTAATACTACATCATGCTAATAAAATCTTCACAAAGCAAGACTGGAATGTCTGTCAGAAAACAAGCAATTTTGAGAGAAAGAAGTTCTTCTGTATTCTATGTTGATATTGGCTTAAACATTTCCTCAATTGATCATCCTTCAAATATAGTGTGTCTATGAAAAACAATGCAGTCCACAAAAATATCCCATCCAGAACTGGTCTAAATACTTCCGCGTGATTATTCACTTTGTCCCATCACAATGCAACAACATAAATATACTGGTTTATAATGTATTGAAATCCATTTTTACATGGATGCTACAACAAATCTCCAATGAATAAACAAAACATTCATTTAAATTATGTACTATAACAGATCTGTAAGCAGTGCTTTAAATGGGAAAAAATAAGTGCAGGTACTCATTAAAATAGAGGTGTGGCAAATGGGCGGAGCTAGGAGCGGGGCTAAGTGCAAGATATGCCATCGTTTCATGAGCACCAGTACTCTCCTCACAGTAGAGAAGTGCAGTACTTATAGTGATAAAAATAAGAAGTGCTGGTACTCAGTGCCTGTGAGTGCTGGCCCGTTTAAAGCACTGTCACTACCCTTTTCCCTATGACCAGGCTCTTCCTGTCTCTTTCTGGTTCTGTATTTTTACATCCACATGTCCTCTCCACTCGCCTCTCATCTTTACCCAGCCTCTAACCTTCTCTCGCTAGTTCTGCCCCTCTTACTCCCACTTCTCGCTTACTCTCTCCACAAGTCTCTTACATTTTCTCACTGGTTTTTTCCCTACTTGCCTCCTGTTCCCCCCTCCATGTTGTACTCATCCCCAAAGTTTGCCACCTGGCCACTATTTAGTTCTGCTATATTTCAGTATATTTCAGTATGTTTGTGTGTGTGTATGTGTGTGTATATATATATATATATACATATATATATATATATTATCTACTGGCGGTCGCCAGTAGATAGTTATAGTTAGGACCTATTTTCCATAGGAAATCCGCGACATTCTATTTGAAATAACTCTTGCGTCGGTTGACGAATCTTCGCAAAATTTTCAAACTTTATGGCCCGCTCCGGTCCGCTCCTACCCTGAAAGTTTCGGGGTGATTCATCAAGCGGGGGCCGAGAAAAAAGGGGGGTCCCAAAACGTGTTTCCCCATTCATTTTCCCATAGGAAACTTTAGACACGGCTACAGCCCGAACTGCTGAACGGAATTACACCAAATTTGGCAAAGAGGTAGTTCTTGGTTCAGAAAGAACCCTTTTGTTAAATGGTGTAAATCCGTTCAGTAGTTGCGGAGAAATTAAAAAATAAGAGTCAAAAAATCAATTTCCCATAGGAAACTTTATGCAAGGCTACAGCCCGAACTGCTGAACGGAATTACACCAAATTTGGCAAAGAGGTAGTTCTTGGTTCAAAAAGAACCCTTTTTGTTAAATGGTGTAAATCCGTTCAGTAGTTGCTGAGAAAATCAAAAGTAAAAACACATATATATCTGGGCGGAGCCTAACCACACATGTCATCGTGAGATCTGATTGGCTGTCAGCACTTCATCCTGGAATTGCTGGCAGCCATCTTGGGACCAATATAAATGATAGTACCCCATTGAAATGCATTGTAGTGAATCGAAGATTTTGAGGGTTACCAAAAGGAGAACTATAAAGGGTGATAACAGACTTTAGTTACATTAGAATTCATTTGTTGATGGTACCATACTAATTTCAGGAATTGTGGTGTGTTCTAAGGTGATTTTACCCTGTGAAAAAACTTCTGCTGGGATATCATGAATCATGTTTGAGAGAAAACTATTTTCACATGCTTGTCCCATACACTTTTGGAAGGTGCCCCAGAAGCTAAAATGAGAGCATATTTTCTGTAAATTCACATTATCTTTCTCAGTCATGTGAGAATGAAGTCTGACATTCTCAGTAAAACATGTACATCCAACAAGGGCAGAGACTGTCAGTTGATTCCTTTGTGTTCTACTGCAACTTCCCAGAGTGTTCTAAAGAACAACTAGAGTGCTAACAGCCTTACTTATGACAAAAGTATGGAACACCTGAAGCCATCTTGATTGGAATAAACTGGTAACACTTAAAACATTTAATTTAAAAAGGAACAAAATGATGGGGTTCATCTTGTCATAGAAATTATGGTTAGTGCTCTGGAAAGAAAAATTAGGACATGTTTCAAGTGTGATCTCAAATATCTTCCTGTTATATTTCAACAGGAGCAGCCTGTCAGTTGATGCCTTTGTGTTCTACTGCAGCTTCCCAGAGTGTTCTAAAGAACAACTAGAGTGCTAACAGCCTTACTTATGACAAAAGTATGGCACACCTAAAGCCATCTTGATTGGAATAAACTGGTAACACTTAAAACATTTAATTTAAAAAGGAACAAAATGATGGGGTTCATTTTGTCATAGAAATTATGGTTAGTGCTGTAGAAAGAAAAATTAGGACATGTTTCAAGTGTGATCTCAAATATCTTCCTGTTATATTTCAACAGGAGCAGCCTGTCAGTTGATGCCTTTGTGTTCTACTGCAGCTTCCCAGAGTGTTCTAAAGAACAACTAGAGCGCTAACAGTCTTACTTATGACAAAAGTATGGCACACCTGAAGCCATCTTGATTGGAATAAACTGGTAACACTTAAAACATTTAATTTAAAAAGGAACAAAATGAGGGGGTTCATTTTGCCATAGAAATTATGGTTAGTGCTGTAGAAAGAAAAATTAGGACATGTTTTAAGTGAGATCTCAAATATCTTCCTGTTATATTTCAACAGGAGCAGCCTGTCAGTTGATGCCTTTGTGTTCTACTGCAGCTTCCCAGAGTGTTCTAAAGAACAACTAGAGTGCTAACAGCCTTACTTATGACAAAAGTATGGCCCACCTGAAGCCATCTTGATTGGAATAAACTGGTAACACTTAAAACATTTAATTTAAAAAGGAACAAAATGAGGGGGTTCATTTTGCCATAGAAATTATGGTTAGTGCTGCAAAAAGAAAATTTAGTGCATGTTTTAAGTGAGATCTCAAATCCTCTTCTATTTCATTAGAAAATTCTGACATGCAGACTGATACAATCACTTTCAATACCAGCAGTAGACTTCCAGTTAACTCCTTGGTGAGCAGTAGCTTTACTACAGTGATCTAATGAACAACTAGAGTAATAACATTCTGAATTTATGGCAAATGTGTGACACATCTGAATGCCTTCTTGATGGAATCAAAGTAAAAAACTGAAAGCATTTCCTACTGAGGAGACTGCAGTAAATGAGGAAATTAGGAAACTTCATAACAAAGAAGTCTTCCAAGATGGCCACCAGTGAAAAAAGAGCCCAAATGTAGCACAAATATTACCCAGATGTAGCCCACATATAGCCCAATGACAAAAGTGTGCAAAACACTTTTTATTTTTAGTTTTTTTGCAGTTTTATGTAGTGCAGACTGGTCAGGTATTGGAGCGTTGCATCTTAAAACATGACCCCCTACACTACAAAAACACCACTGCACTACCCTAAACCCTAAAACACTACCCCAGCACGACCCCCTACACTACACAAGCACCACTGCACTATCCTAAACCCTAAAACACTACCCCCAGCATGACCCCCTACACTACACAAACACCACTGCACTACCCTAAACCCTAAAACACTACCCCAACACCACTGCACTAACCTAAATCCTAAAACACTACCCCCAGCACGACCCCCTACACTACCCAAACACCACTGCACTACCCTAAAACATGACCCCCTACACTACACAAACACCACTGCACTACCCTAAACCCTAAAACACTACCCCAGCACGACCCCCTACACTACACAAGCACCACTGCACTACCCTAAAACCTAAAACACTACCCCAGCATGACCCCTACACTACACAAACACCACTGCACTACCTTAAACCCTAAAACACTACCCCCAGCACGACCCCCTACACTACCCAAAAACCACTGCACTAACCTAAATCCTAAAACACTACCCCCAGCCCGACCCCTACACTACCCAAACACCACTGCACTACCCTAAAACATGACCCCTACACTACACAAACACCACTGCACTACCCTAAACCCTAAAACACTACCCCCAGCACGACCCCCTACACTACACAAGCACCACTGCACTACCCTAAACCCTAAAACACTACCCCCAGCACGACCCCCTACACTGCCCGAACACCACTGCACTGCCCTAAACCCTGAAACACCAGCCCCTGCACGACCCCCTACACTGCCCGAACACCACTGCACTGCCCTAAACCCTGAAACACATGCCCTAGCACAACCCCCTACACTGCCCGAACACCACTGCACTGCCCTAAACCCTGAAACACCACCCCTTCACGACCCCCTACACTGCCCGAACACCACTGCACTGCCCTAAACCCTGAAACACCACCCCCAGCATGACCCCTACACTGCCCGAACACCACTGCACTGCCCTAAACCCTGAAACACTACCCCCAGCAAGACCTCCTACACTGCCCGAACACCACTGCACTGCCCTAAACCCTGAAACATCACCCCCAGCAAGACCCCCTACACTGCCCGAACACCACTGCCCTAAACCCTGAAACACCACCCCCAGCACGACCCCCTACACTGCCCGAACACCACTGCACTGCCCTAAACCCTGAAACACCACCCCTGCACGACCCCCTACACTGCCCGAACACCACTGCACTGCCCTAAACCCTGAAACACCATCCCCAGCACGACCCCCTACACTGCACGAACACCACTGCACTGCCCTAAACCCTGAAACACTACCCCCAGCAAGACCCCCTACACTGCCCGAACACCACTGCACTGCCCTAAACCCTGAAACACCACCCCTGCACGACCCCCTACACTGCCCGAACACCACTGCACTGCCCTAAACCCTGAAACACCACCCCAGCACGACCCCCTACACAGCCCGAACACCACTGCACTGCCCTAAACCCTGAAACACCACCTCCTGCACGATCCCCTACACTGCCCAAACACTACTGCACTGCCCTAAACCCTGAAACACCACCCCCAGCACAACCCCCTACACTGCACGAACACCACTGCACTGCCCTAAACCCCGAAACACTACCCCCAGCAAGACCCCCTACACTGCCCGAACACCACTGCCCTAAACCCTGAAACACCACCCCCAGCAAGATCCCCTACACTGCCCGTACACCACTGCACTGCCCTAAACCCTGAAACACCACCCCCAGCATGACCCCCTACACTGCCCGAACACCACTGCCTTGCCCTAAACCCTGAAACACCACCCCCAGCACGACCCCCTACACTGCCCGAACACCACTGCACTGCCCTAAACCATGAAACACCAGCCCCAGCACGACCCCCTACACTGCCCGAACACCACTGCACTGCCCTAAACCCTGAAACACCACCCCCAGCATGACCCCCTACACTGCCCGAACACCACTGCACTGCCCTAAACCCTGAAACACCAGCCCCAGCACGACCCCGTACACTGCCCGAACACCACACCACTGCACTGCCCTAAACCCTGAAACACCACCCCCTGCATGACCCCCTACACTGCCCGAACACCACTGCACTGCCCTAAAACCTGAAACACCACCCCCTGCAGCACCCCCTACACTGCCCGAACACCACTGCACTGCCCAAAACCCTGAAACACCACCCCCTGCACCGCCCCCTACACTCCCCGAACACCACTGCACTGCCCTAAACCCTGAAACACCACCCCCAGCACGACCCCCTTTACTGCTCGAACACCACTGCACTGCCCCAAACCCTGAAACACCACCCCCAGCACGACCCCCTACACTGCCCGAACACCACTGCCCTAAATCCTGAAACACCACCCCCTGCACGACCCCCTACACTGCCCGAACACCACTGCACTGCCCTAAACACCACCCCCTACACTGCCCGAACACCACTGCCCTAAACCCTGAAACACCACCCCCAGCACGACCCCCTACACTGCCCAAACACCACTGCACTGCCCTAAACCCTAAAACACCACCCCCAGCATTACCCCCTACACTGCCCAAACACCACTGCACTGCCCTAAACCCTAGAACACTACCCCCAGCACGACCCCCTACACTACCCGAACACCACTGCACTAAACCCTAAAATACTACCCCCAGCACAACCCCCTACACTACCCGAACACGACTGCACTGCCCTAAACCCTCAAACACTCCCCCCAGCATGACCCCCTACACTACCCGAACACCACTGCACTGCCCTAAACCCTAAAACACTCCCCCAGCACGACCCCCTACACTACCCGAACACCACTGCACTGCCCTAAACCCTAAAACACTCCCCCAGCACGACCCCCTACACTACCCAAACACCACTGCACTGCCCTAAACCCTAAAACACTACCCCCGCATGACACCCTACACTACCCAAACACCAATGCACTACCCTAATCCCTAAAACACTACCCCCGCATGACCCCCTACACTACCCTAAGCCCGAAAACACTACCCCCACACGACTCCCTACACTACCCAAAGACCACTGCACTACCCTAAACCCTAAAACATGACCTCCTACACTACACAAACACCACTGCACTACCCTAAACCCTAAAACACTACCCCCTACACTACACAAACACCACTGCACTACCCTAAACCCTAAAACACTACCCCCAGCAGTACCCCTACACTACCCAAACACCACTGCACTAACCTAAACCCTAAAACACTACCCCCAGCAGTACCCCCTACACTACCCAAACACCACTGCACTACCCTAAATCACTACCCCTGCACGACCCCCTACACTACCCAAACACCACTGCACTACCCTAAACCCTAAAACACTACCCCCAGCACGACCCCCTACACTACCCAAACACCACTGCACTACCCTAAACCCTAAAACACTCCCCCAGCACGACTCCCTACACTACCCAAACACCACTGCACTACCCTAAACCCTAAATCTACCCCCAGCATGACCCCCTACACTACACAAACACCACTGCACTACCCTAAACCCTAAAACACTACCCCCAGCACGACCCTCTTCACTACCTAAACACAACTGCACAATTTGTTACAGGCGTTGCAACGCAGGCCTGTGGTGCTTACTGGAAGTACCTAGTGGGCTAGTTGGGCCCCAGGGACCCTCAGGATTCAAGGTGACCAAATCCCCCAACTTAAAACGCACCACGGGGCGCGTTTGCACAGTGGTGAAGGGAGGGGGCGGGGCCTCAGGTGACATGTGCGCAAACACGCCCTGTGGTGCGTTTTAAGTTGGGGAATTAATTCCCTTTGAATCCTGAGGGACCCTGGGGGCCAACTAGCCCACCAGGTACCTTCAGTAAGCACAACAGAGTTGCGTTGCAGAGAGGTGAAAAAAGGTGCGTGGCCTCGGAACGCCTCTCTGCAACTCAGCTCTGTGGTCCTAACTGTAGGTACCTGGGGGCTAGTTGGGCCCCAGGGACCCTCAGAATTCAAGGGACTTAATCCCGCAACTTAAAACGCACCACGGGGTGCGTTTGCACACATGTCACCTCAGGCCCCCCTCCCTTCACCACTGTGCAAACGCGCCCTGTAGCGCGTTTTAAGAGGTAGTTTTAATCCCCCTGCCCTATTATGTACTAGGGACTTGCAGAGGAGGTCATGCTAATCACAGGGGTACCCCAACGCATAGTGTTCCCTAGTGTATGTAGGTGTTTTCACTGTATTCTAAGTGTCTTTTAGCATAGCACTGGCTCTGGTTAGTCAGAGTCAGTTACCACCAGTACCCGTCTGAAAAAGTTGTGGGCACAGGATGATTTTGCAACAAGGCCTCTTTCTGCTCCTCTGTTGGTTCTTTCTGCACATCTTTTGCTTCTTTCTGTGCGTTTTTTCTTCTTTCTTCACATGTCCTACCTCTGTAGGCATAGTTAGAAACTAGCATTTAAAAAAACCTTTGAAATTCACTTAAAAAATCATAGGTTTCAGGCACGTTATAGTTAGAAATTAGCATTTAAAAAACCTTTGAAATTCACTGAAAAAACCATAGGTTTCAGACACGTTATAGTTAGAAATTAGCATTTAAAAAACCTTTGAAATTCACTGAAAAAACCATAGGTTTTAGGGACAGTTATAGTTAGTTGGACATTTCACTCGTACAAAACCATAGAAATTCCCCCGTTATAGTTAGTTCAGTCCAGTGACTGTGTGTTTCTGTAAAGTTTAAATATGTTTAATATATTTAGGGAAAGGCGTATTGAAGAATGAGTGGGTGTAGAAGCGCCTGAATGGATGATTTAGTAGGTGCGTGACTGAGTCTATAAGTGAGTGATTAAACGTATCTTACTGGATGCATGGGTGAGTGACTAAACTGTGTGAATGTCTGTATCCGTCTGTCTGTTGTTGTGTAAGCAACTGCATGGGTTTCTGACTAGCTAAATGAGTGTCTATATGGGTTATGGATTGGTTCTCTGAGTATCTGTATGGGTGCCTCAGTGTTTGTGTGGGTGGGGTGTGTGTGACTCTGTGCATAGATGTGTGAGTGGGTGATTCACTGGGTGCATGGTTTCAAGAGTGCGTCTGTGATGGACTGTATGGGTGGGTGAGTGTGTGTATGGGTGTGTTAGTGATTGAATGTATATCTCAGTGGTACATGTGTGAGTAACTACATATGTGAAAGGCAGTATATATGTGTGTTGGAGTATATAAATGGCTATAAGTGAGAGTGTGTGATTGTGAGAGTGGCTATATGGATGAGTGTGTGCTTGCATCAGTGATTGCATAGGAGCGTAAGAATGTGCTAGTATTTTTATGAGTAAGTGAGCTGGTGTGTATAACTGTATAGGTGAGTAAATTGGAGTGTGATTAATTATTTGCATGACTGACTAGGTGTGTGAATACCTCTATGGATGAGTTGCGTTGTGTGAGTGTTTATATAGGTGTATGAGTGCATATGATAGTCCTGTACTGAGTGACTGTAAGTATGAGTGACTGTACGGGTGAGTGAGTAGATGTGTGTGTGTAGACCCAAGAATCAGTGAGTGGGTATGTACTTATTGGTATTGGACGTGATTTGTGTGCATTCCGGACCGCATTTCCCATAATGCACAGTCTCATATGAGCTCCCCATTGGTGGGTGTGTAATATAAAAATGGCGAAGTGGGTCCAACGTTTACACGCACCGTCTCCGTTAAAGCCTCTGAAGAGAATCATTAGGAGCTTCAAAACGCGTCAGGCAATTCCAATATGGAGCGGTTCCCACAAGCGGATCCTCGTCCTTGCCTATCATGAAAAAACTGCTGGCTGAGTGCTGCTCACCTGAGGGACAATCTTTGGAGCAGAATATAATACGCGGCCATCCTGCCGCGGAGCGCGCACCACCCCGTAATGCTTAGGGGGCCACCCGACATGGTATTTACCATGCCGGCAACGTGGGTCAGCAGCCGAGAACAGGATTAAAGAAGTGGCGAGCCCGCTTACAGGGTCCATACAGGACGTGATTTGTGTGCATTCCGGACCGCATTTCCCATAATGCACAGTCTCATATGAGCTCCCCATTGGTGGGTGTGTAATATAAAAATGGCGAAGTGGGTCCAACGTTTACACGCACCGTCTCCGTTAAAGCCTCTGAAGAGAATCATTAGGAGCTTCGAAACGCGTCAGGCAATTCCAATATGGAGCGGCTCCCACAAGCGGATCCTCGTCCTTGCCTATCATGAAAAAACTGCTGGCTGAGTGCTGCTCACCTGAGGGACAATCTTTGGAGCAGAATATAATACGCGGCCATCCTGCCGCGGAGCGCGCACCACCCCGTAATGCTGAGGGGGCCACCCGACATGGTATTTACCATGCCGGCAACGTGGGTCAGCAGCCGAGAACAGGATTAAAGAAGGGGCGAGCCCGCTTACAGGGTCCCTACAGGACGTGATTTGTGTGCATTCCGTACCGCATTTCCCATAATGCACAGTCTCATATGAGCTCCCCATTGGTGGGTGTGTAATATAAAAATGGCGAAGTGGGTCCAACGTTTACACGCACCATCTCCGTTAAAGCCTCTGAAGAGAAGCATTAGGAGCTTCGAAACGCGTCAGGCAATTCCAATACGGAGCGGCTCCTACAAGCAGATCCTCGTCGTTGCCTATCATGAAAAAACTGCTGGCTGAGTGCTGGTCACCTGAGGGACAATCTTTGGAGCAGAATATAATACGCAGCCGTCCTGCCGCGGAGCGCGCACCTCCCCGTAATGCTGAGGGGGCCACCCAACATGGTATTTACCATGCCGGCAACGTGGGTCAGCAGCCGAGAACAGGATTTAAGAAGGGGCGAGCTCGCTTACAGGGTCCATACAGGACGTGATTTGTGTGCATTCCGGACCGCATTTCCCAAAATGCACAGTCTCATATGAGCTCCCCATTGGTGGGTGTGTAATATAAAAATGGCGAAGTGGGTCCAACGTTTACATGCACCGTCTCCGTTAAAGCCTCTGAAGAGAAGCATTAGGAGCTTCGAAACGCGTCAGGCAATTCCAATACGGAGCGGCTCTTACAAGCGGATCCTCGTCCTTTCCTATCATGAAAAAACTGCTGGCTGAGTGCTGCTCACCTGAGGGACAATCTTTGGAGCAGAATATAATACGCGGCCGTCCTGCCGCGGAGCGCGCACCACCCCGTAATGCTGAGGGGGCCACCCGACATGGTATTTACCATGCCGGCAACGTGGGTCAGCAGCCAAGAACAGGATTAAAGAAGGGGCGAGCCCGCTTAAAGGGTTCATACAGGACGTGATTTGTGTGCATTCCGGACCGCATTTCCCATAATGCACAGTCTCATATGAGCTCCCCATTGGTGGGTGTGTAATATAAAAATGGCGAAGTGGGTCCAACGTTTACACGCACCGTCTCCGTTAAAGCCTCTGAAGAGAAGCATTAGGAGCTTCGAAACGCGTCATGCAATTCCAATACGGAGCGGCTCCTACAAGCGGATCCTCGTCCTTGCCTATCATGAAAAAACTGCTGGCTGAGTGCTGCTCACCTGAGGGACAATCTTTGGAGCAGAATATATATATATATATATATATATATATATATATATATATATATATATATATATATATTAAAGTTAACAAGAAATGTATCAGAGTTTTGACTTTACACAACTTTTTGTTACAATATCATTTCTAAGCCCATTCCTGATTTTAGAACTCAACAAACATCTGGCATCTTTATCTGAAAAAGTGGCAATACTAACTTCACCTGTCACCTCACTTCTTTACATTCCTCCCTCCCCAATCCTTCTATGTTCATCTCTTCTTTTCCCCAACCAAATACATCACCAGTTGTCATAGGAGCTCATGCCTGGAGTGCTGCAGGTTCCCTGCTATTCATTGCCCTAAGGGCAGGGCTAACTTCACACCCATGAACCCATTACCCAGGGCAGTCGCTGTTATCATGTAAATGCAGCGATTAGTGTTGGAGGGGCACACAAAGGGAAGCAGCTCCTGTGCTGAACAAAAACATGAAAAGAAACCGGGCTTTTATGAAGGTGGAGGACTCTCTTGCGCTGCCATAGCCTGAATGATACTGGGTTACTAGCTGGAGGCCCCATCTCATTTCACATACCTGACATACGGTGGAGTGGGGGGGGCTAAAGCACTTTCACCTGAATGATCGCTGCGCAACTGATTGACAGTGCAGGGTCTGTCTAAAGACCCTGTCCTGTTAATCACAGCATGACACAAGCCCACTCAAACCCCTGCAGTTTGGGGACATTCAAATGGGCGCTGCTGGAATCTTCAGCAGCAACTCTGTAAAAGGCTAATTCAGGGCTCGGTTAATTACAAGCTCATCCGAAGCAGAGCAGCCTCTGCCCTGCACTGGAGGAGAAACCTAACCTGAGCCTGCCGTCGATCAGGGTACCGGTACTCTCCCTGGCTACAGAGAAGTGCCGGTACTGACGGCAAAAAAAATCGGAAGTGCCGGTACTCAGTACCGGTGAGTACCGGCCCATTTAAAGCACTGTCTGTAAGTATTTTAACCTGAAGAACGCAAGGTAGTCAAAGAAGAACTGATGCTCTGAGGTTACAGTAGGCTATGAAAAGTTGAAATTTATGATGTGTATGTGTTGTTTCTGGATTTAATTATAGGAATTAACCTAGTAGATCATTTGGCAATAACCAAGGCTCCAGAAGCATTCCAATAGTATTCACAATAATACCCAAAACAAACATTTGACAAATATGACATGAAACAAGAAACCACAATATATACTTTAATTGAAGGTAAATGACTGGCATATTTAATATCTAATCTTCAAGGAGAACTGTGCTATTCTATGATCACCAGCACACCAGTAAAGGCAGGTTTATTCATCATAGTCCTCTGCAGCTCCCAGGATACAACTGTCTGGAATTCTCAGATACGTTTAGCTTACACATTCTAAACGGAATGATAGAGATACTGACACATACATTAGAACACTGGAATGTTGGGAGCTCCATTGAAGACAATGAAGTGCCTGAAGGCTTATAATAGCTTTATAAGCCGTCTGCTCCAAAGTTCCAAAGTTTGTCTTTCTGTTTCTCTCTTTTTAATTTAGAACTCTCATTTTAATTTAGAACATTCTACCCTCTGTGGGTGGAATGTGCTCATAGCCTTATAGTCCTTCTTTCTTGGGCTATGCCAGTTGTTAAAAGCCCTATACTTTGTTATAGGGCTTCACAGGCAGCTCAGGCCTACAACTCGGGACAAATACTTTAACAACAGGTATAGCCCTTGGCAGTAGCCTATAAGGCTATATTACATTACTACAAATATGACATTAAACTTGAAGCCACAATATTATAGCTTGAATGTAAATGGCTGCAGATTTACTATCTAATCTGTAAAGAATACTGACTGGAAATGCTGTGTAAACAAGTTAGTTATAATCTATGGGCCTCATTTCATATTTGTGCAATTTCGAATTGTAATTGCAGGTCCAGATATTATCAGCATTGCGTATTGTGGTATTTACCGGTAGCACAATCTGCAGATTACACATTTTTGGGCAAATGCCATGGGGCATAATGTAGCAGTAAACCATGCAGTCACTATTCTGACATGTGCAAACTCGGATTAAGCAGTTTGCCTGCAAGATTTGCATATAGCACCAATATAAACATGATATATATTTAGGTCTCGCCTGAGCCAGCGCGCATGCGTTGCTCTGGCGAGACTTTTAGTAAGCGGGTTTTGGAAGTGCAAACAGTGGCTTTTGCTGCGGACTAGCCTGCGTTCACGCGAGCGTGCACGCGCGATCAGGCGCCATATGGCTTCCCTCGCCATCTGGACGCTTGCGTGAACGCAAGCTGGTCGCCAGCAAAAGCCACTGTTTGCACTTCCAAAACCCGCTTACTTTCACGGCCGCGCGGCCGTGTCAGTTTCACGGCCGCGCGGCCAATGCTGGTTTCTTTTGTCTCAAGCACTCAATGTGACTGCATGTATTTTCAAGCCGTCTTCCTAGCATGCTTCTCTTTCGCTCTCTGCACCCCATGTTGTTCCCTGATATCCGTGTGTTTCTCTCCCTCTCACTCCATGATGTGCTCGCCCTCGGTTGCTTCTCTCTCCCACGTTGCTTTCTCATCAGTGTGCTTCTCCACCCTAGCTCCACGATGCTGTCTCTGTCTCGAAGGTTCACTCCCCCATGCTCACATTGCTCTCTCTCAGCAATTTACTTTTCTTTGTCCCTCATCCACGACTCCTTGTTGCTTTCATCCCCCATCTCAGCCCCACATGTTGCTTCCAACCACCCGTGCCCTGCGTGTTGCTGCCCCCATCTCCGCACCCTCCTAAAAATATATATTTACTAATTATTTTCCATTTTTATTAACCAATACAACTCGGATCAATAAATGGAAAGGAAAAAAGCACCCTCATAATTTTGTAAGTATGCGCATGTGTGGTGTGTGTGTGTCTACAAAATGACACGAGTGGCCACATCCCGAGTTTTGTTTATATACAATTCTTTAGCCATGCTACACAGCATCAGGGATGCTGTACAGCATGCCTACAATCCATTGGCCAAGCCAATGCTTGTTTAATTGGATGAATGATGATACAGTCCACCCCTGTGTGGAATATAGAGTCTCCTCCGTTGTCTGTCTGAGTCATGTCTCTGCTGCATTACTTTCTATGCCCCCCCTACCACACTTCCCAAAAGGAAACAGAGCCAGGACACTTAGACACTGCCACAAAAAAACAAAGTTGGAAATTTCCAGCTTTAAAAAACATAGCTCCTGCTGGTGCAGCGCATGATGGATCCCTCCCTGCTTTGGTCCCTGGTGCAGTGCACTGACTGCACCAGTGGTAGCTACGCTCCCGGCACACACGCACTCCGTATCAGGGCAAAAAAAACAAGCATTGGCATAGCAAATAGGTCTCGCCTTTGGGACCTTAGAAGTGTTTAGTCATGCAACAGTTGATGTTGTTGCACCAAGAATATTGTGCTGGATAACTAAACACTTATAAGGTCCCAAAGGCGAGACCTATTGGCTATGCCAATGCTTGTTTGGACTTAGTGAACACCCATATAAATAGGACATATTTTTATTTGCCTTAGTAAACACCTTTTTTTGATTCCCGCAACAATTTCTTGTACAAGTTCATATTGATGCCTGGGCATGGATGATACACATAACTATTCACACTGCTTTATGAAGGCCCGGGTCCAATTGTTAACTCCCATATAGGGGCCATTGATAAATGAGTTACTTAATGCAGCTCATTTTATGATGCATACATAAATGCTTCAAAAATGAGGGACGTGTTCCACCAATTTGTAGGGTAGCTTGAAAGAGGCCAATAAAATCGAACTTGGAGTTTTAGTCTGTGGGTACCAAGTTCACGAGTTCAACCTCTTAAGTATACACCTATGCATCATTCTTATCCAGTTCGAGAATACATAAAAAACTGCGGTAAAAAGTATCCCTTTGTCTAATGAGATCCTCCCCATTATCAACATGAGAAACATCTGCCAATGTTCCACTATCATTTCCAGATCAGAAATCAATCTTAGACACTTGTGCTCATATGAGCTTGAGTCTTGAAAACGGATCTGAATTCCCAATTTTTTTATATATAATATCAATGTTGGATAACTAATCCAAAGTCTAGAAACAATGTCAATCCCTTCACCTGCTCCGGCATATCAGGGAATTCAATGCCTCAGGTGCAGATATTGAGCATAAGACTATAGAGCAGAACATCAGCATATTGTGTCTATGTAACATAGGACTGCTCTTCAGTCTGTAATGTAATCTTTACAAATGTCTTCCTAGGCATGCAATCTAGTACTTCAACCATTAAAGCAAATGAGGAGGGGAAACAGCAGGTCAACTTTTCGGATGCCCTTGCAAATCAGTCACTGGAAAGTGGCCACGTGTAGGCTGAAATCAACCATTGAATGCATACCATTTCCAACATGAACTCTTTATAAATCTTGCTTGAAAGACCAGTCGTTAATGCCATATGCCTTGTATATATGTATACAGAGAGAGAATTACCAGTGACTACAATAAGAATTATTCATAAGTTGCTCAATAATTGGTAACAATATATAAATATGCATAGTGGTGGCGAACTTCGATTTGCAGTCTGGGTAGTCCTCACCAACCACCCTTCATAATTTGGATATAGATGAAGGTCTATTGGTCCATATCAATCCAAATTTGTGTTCCACATTGATCATAGACAATGGGTGATAGGTCCCACAATGTACATTATCCTTATTCAGTTTACAGAGCAAACCTATTGTGACCTCTTTAATACATTTCATTGTGTCTTTAACTACAGCCTCTTAACAATTCAACAATTAACCAAACAGGTCACACTACTATAAACCACAGCTCACAGTCTGTCATCACTGTAGATTTTCCAATGCCAAGAATCTAAATAATTCAGGGTCGGATATGGCGAGTATACTATTGCTCTAGATTGATTTATCAATATTCTACTAGAATTTTAATTTTTTTGTTTCATTCTGACAAAAGATCGACACCACAATATTGAGAAGGTAAGTATACATTTACTTTCTTAATTCCAGATGTATGTACCTTGGATACAAATATAGCATAAAGCCTGTATGTAAAGCAGACTCTTTAGACATGAGTGGACATGACAGTATCATCACTGACTGGAGCTTGCTCTTTTGCGTCTTTTGAGAACATTATTCACTTTGCTCCATTTTGAAAATCCATAATGTACCCTATTACACAAGGGCTGTTGCCAGTCATGTGCTGATGTACTTCATTTATCAGAATACAGTGAAAATATTGGTAACACAAAATTACATTACTACTGGGGGTATGTGATCACTGCAGAAGGCAGCAGCATCTGCTATACCACAAAGGTCATCTATAGAGTGTAGGTAATCTTTAGAATGGCACCATCTACTGCAACAGAAGTGATACACTGAAAACCTCTAACAAACCAGGGCTTAGGACACTATATAAAATGTATAGAAATAAACTCCTCGATGGTCCATACCAGAAGATAAAATCTTGAAAAGCAAAGTCAAGGTGGCCAAAAACATCAATTCTGTATATTGCTTGGAGTAGCAAAAGCCAACAATACATATCTTTTGAATCCCAGAGCTATATATAATAGAATGTGATAAAATATGATGTTTGACCATAATAATTTTTCACAAGTGGTCTCCCACAACCTTTTGAGATCTCAGGACTTGTCATGAAGGAACTTAACAAATACCTAAAGCAGGTGGAAAATGAACCACTTGACTGCCCTAATGACATAGATATACAACATGAAAGGGTGCCCCCAAGATGCCCTTATGAGGTGTGATATACATCAGGAAACCAAGGGATTAAACTCAACATCATGTTGGTCTTTGCCTGATTGAAGAGGGACAAACTCCTTTCTTTTGTTGGGGTGGTGGGAAGGAGTTTGTTGATGGGTAATTGTTTCTCAGCTCTGGCAAACTCCCAAACGAGGCGGCCCAGTTCTCACTTCCTGGCCACCTCATTAATATGAATGTGATGTTACTAGTAACATACCATACATATTGATGGGCCATGGAGAGATTCCCTTGCTCCTCCACTGTCCATCAAAGGGTGAAGCTGATGAAAAAGGCTACAGGAAGGGCTAAGGGCTGCTGTTACTGCCACCTGCAACTCCCTGGCCATGCCCACCAGCTCAAGATACTTTTCTGTTAGTGGAAGGAAAGGAGGTGGAAGGATGGGAGAGCATTCCTGTTACTCCCACACTCCTCTCCACCTTTCCAACCACACTAACAGAAAAAACAAACCAGGAGATGGAGATTGGAATGGGATGGAGTAGGACTATTCCTAGTCCCTCCCCTTGCAATCGCAACCTCCTGATTCAATTTCAGACAGCTCCTTCATTTAATAATGCTTCTCTGTCACAGAGAGCCCCAGCAAAGAGCCATACATTTTCTGGATATTTTCTTAGCCTAAACAGTGTCTGACTCCTTTCTGGGATCAGACACACAGTTCTGTGTCCCAATGAGGACCCAAACGCTTATTAGATATTTTCTTAAACTAAGAAAACAGCTAAATGGCATCTGGCCTCTTGCTTGGGGACAGGAACACATATCTGGGTGTGGGGTCAAACTTCAGCTAGGGAAACCTTTTCTCAGACATTTCTGAATACTAGACACATGAAGGAGTCTTGGGTGGCATGCTTTATGTGGATGTCACCGCTTTATCCTAGCCAGAGTTCACTGCACAGGTCAGACATTAGTTTGGAAAAAAAACACAAGTGCCAGAATTGCGATAGGAAGTTGTGGAATTTCAGGGTAACGGCAGGTTACTTATTTCAAGACATATGGAGGGAGACCACTGCAACAACTGTGATGGCCACTAAATAGGTTGGTTAGAGGAGCAAACCTCTCTTATCTACAATAAGGATCTGAGATAAATGGCTCTGTAGAAGGGAGTTAATTTTTATTTTTTTTTCCTTACTTTATTTGGGTGAAAATTATTTATCATGTCACATTATTGCATTTAAAATGGAAACCAACATATAAACATCTGCTTAGCACTTCATGTTATGAAACCCACCTAGTTTCCATTAGTAAGTGAAAAACATTATAAAATTCTCATTCCCAATGAAGAGTATGATGCAGCTAAAATGTATTTCAGCCTTCATATGAAAAAGTACATGTTAAAGTCCATTTTGCACAACAAATCAATCTCAAATGTTAATTTGGAATCTCTATACACTTATGTATGGAGAAAGGCAAGATGCATTTTGTAGAGCTAACAATATCAAATGTCTATATTGTGTTTATATTCACAGCAAGGAATTGGGCTGTTGGTTAACTGGAATGTGAGCCCTGGTCAAGCAGCAACCACAATCCTTGTCAGGGTGAGGCACAAGCCAACCATAAATTAACCTGCACTCAACCCTCTGGTAGCTTGTCACAGAGCAGATAGGCTTAACTTAGAGGCATTGCGTAAAGTATTTGTGCAACACTTCAGACGGCAATAAAGTGACACCACCACACAAAAAGGATCCCATACCAAGGTAGAAAAACAGACCTTTCTTTATTAAATAAAACAAAACAAGACCAAAATGACAAAACCAGTTAGTAGAACTGGAGATATTCAAGTTTACAGTTTCAATGAAAATAGCATCAAAAAGCACCGACTGTGGAGATCTGGTCGAACCGGACTGGGACAAAATCACAAGCTCAAGCCGAATGTGATGGAGCATGGGCTGGCTACAGGGACCCAGTTAGACCTGCTGAACAAAGTGTCCTAAATCCTGGTTTGCGGAGCTTTGCGAGGAACCCAGTCAAAGATGCATTGCATAGCCGAAACGATGTGGTTTCGAGATGTGGCGGGGCTGCGATGCAAGGGCCTGCGTAGTCATCGAGGATCCAGTCGACGGGGCTTGTGATGCAAAGTCCAACATTGAGGATGAGGCATGCATCCAGGTGATGCAGTGGTTCTGAAGTGCTGCAATGCGATGGTGGTCTTTGCGACTGGGGCATATCCACGCAGCAGTGGAGTTGCGTCAATTCTGCTCAGATTTGTGCCGTGCAGCAGAGGAGATGCGTTTGTTCCGCTGGATCCACAGAGGCTGGCAGAGCACCCTATGCCCACTTCCAAAGGTCCAGGATTCGGGTGCCACGACTTGGCAGGATAGACTCACAGATGGCAGAGTTCAGGTGCAGAAGCAAAGTTTGTGTCCCTGAAGGTTCAGATCAGGAGGCCATTCAATTAGCCTTTGGAGTCACTCTGGTTTTTCGAGTCTAGAGATGCAAGTCCAGTCTTTCTCACCCATGCAAGAGAGCAGCAAGCAGCAGGTCAGCACAGCAGGGCAGTAGTTTCTTCAGAGCAGCAGTCCAACAGAGTGGCAATCCTTACAGCAGAAAAGCAGTCCTTCTTCCTGGCAAAGTATCCATAGGTCAAGAAGTGCACTGAAGAGTTTGTGTCTGAGGTCAAGTATTTATACCCATTTGTGCCTTTGAAGTGAGGAGAAGCTCCTAGAATAATGCATTTGAAGTGAACAGGTGTCCTGCCCCCCTAGCTCCAGAATAACTACAAGGGGTACGCAGCCCTTTGTGTGGAGACAGGACACAACCTATTCAAGTGTAAGTGGGGCTGGACCCAACTCCTCCCTCCCATCCTGCCAGTGATGGCCCATTGAGTCACAGCTAAGCTACCCATGGTGTGTGGCTGTCTAGGAGGAATACACAAAGCCCAACTGTCACCCATACCCAGTCATGTGACCCAGAGACAGGCTGCAGGCACCAAATGTCTAAGGCAGAAAAATGCCAACTTTCTAAAAGTGGCATTTTCAGAATTATAATTTAAAATTCAACTTCACCATAAATTAGGATTTTAAATTATGATGCCAGAGACACCAAACATGAAGGGGTTCCTGTTCCCATTTGGGAAATTACACTTATAAAATGTAATAAGTTAATTCCAATGTTATTCTATGGGAGAGGTAAGCCTTGCAATAGTGAAAAACGAATTTAAGTGTTTTTTACTTTCACTCAATCAGTCAGCATTTGTAGAGCGCAGCCCTGTTACCCCTAAGGGGTATCTGGGCACTGTGGGTGCGACATCCCCGTCGAACAGCCATGTCTGAGTTTCTTCCTGAAGTTCACCAGGGTGGGTGCTGTTCGAAGATGGAGGGGTAGGTCGTTTCAGGTCTTGTCGGCAATGTAGGAGAAGGAGCGGCTGTGATGGATGTGGGGTATGTGCACACAGGCTAGTGAGGAAGAGTGCAGGTGTTTTGCAGGTAGGTGGAAGTTCAGTCGTTGGTTGATGTAGGCCGGTCCTTGATTGTGCAGAGCTTTGTAGGTGTGCATGAGGATCTTGAATTGGCATCTCTTCTGGATGGGGAGCCAGTGGAGGTTTCTGTGGTGGAGGGGTGATGTGGGTCTATTTGGGGAGGTCCAGGATGAATCTGGCAGCATGTATGGTCTGGAGTCTTTTGAGGAGTTGGGTGGAGATGCTGGAAAGCCTGAGTGAAGGTCTTTCTGGTATTGATTGGGAGCCATCTGAAGATTGTGCGGAGCGTGCCAAGGGTGTGGAAGCAGGAGGATGTGAATGCATTGACTTGTCATTTTCATGGTTAGTTCGCTGTCGAGGATGATGCCTAGGTTGCATGCGTGGTCTGTCTACCAGATATGGTCCCATACAGTTGCGTTCTTCCTGAAGATCAGCACTTCTCTTTAAGGCAGTTGTTTTTCATGCAGTTGGCTACATTGGTCATGGCATCGCAAAAGTTGATTCTGGTGGTGGAGGGGTCTTCAGTGAGCGAGAGGATGTGTTGATTGTTGTCTGCTTAGGAAATGATGATGGGTACAGTGGGAGCTGACGATGTGTGCGGGGGTTCATGTAGGTGTTGAACAAGGTGGGGATGAGAGATGATCGTTTGGTTATGCTGCATGAGATGTTCTTAAGTTCCGAGGTGACGGGAGGAAGCTGGATGCTCTGTATGCATCCTGTAAGGAAAGAGGCAATCCACTCAAGGGCGTTTTGCTGAATGCTGATGTTGCAGAGTCTGTTGATGAGGGTGTGGTGGGAAACTGTGTCGAAAGCAGCAGAGAGGTCAAGGAGGATCAGGGCCACAGTCGCTCTGCAGTGAAAGAGGGTTTTGATGTCATCTGTGGCAGCGATCAGGATGCTCTCAGTGCTGTGGTTGGCACGGAATCCTGATTGGGAGGTGCCCAGCAGGTGGGTTTGTTCCAGGTAATTGGTAAGCTGTTTGTTGATGGCCTTCTCAACTACTTTGGCTGGGTAGGGGAGCAGGCCGATCGGTCGATAATTTTTTAGTTCACTGGGTCGGCGTAGGGTTTATTTAGAAGGGGTCTGACCTCTTAGTGTTTTCATCTGTCCGGTAGGTGTTGATGATGCTGGTGAGTTCCGTGCTAATAGTGTCAGGTCAGAGGTTGAAAAGATGGTGGGGGCAGGGGTCGGTGGGTGCCCCAAGATGGCTGTGGTGGTCTGAGTGGTGAGAGGACACCAAGTGGTGATTATTTGGCTGGTGTGTGCTGGTTGGTCGAGGTTGCTGAGGTTGAGAGCAGTGGGTTGGGGGGGGTCGAAGTTGTTGTAGATGATGGCAATCTTGCTGTGGAAGTAGTCCGAGAGGGAGTTGCAGAGTTCTTGAGAGGGGTGGATTGTGTTCTCTGTGGCTGCTGTGTTGGAGAATTCCTTGACTATTTTGAGGAGCTCTTTCTTGTGGTTAGCCGCTGTATCGATGCGGGCTGTGATGGCTGTTCTCTTGGTTTCCTTGATGCTCCGGTGGTAGTTGCTGAGAGCTGCTTTGTGAGCAGCTCTGTCAGAGGGGTTTCTTGTGATGCACCAGTGTTTCTCGAGTCTGTAACAGTTGTGCTTGGTAGTTCTGAGCTCTGGGGTGTACCAGATGCCTTGTTTTGAGGCTTTGTTGCATTTTACTGGTTTCATCGGGGTGCCGCTGTCGGAGCATTTGGTGATCCATGCGGAGAATTTCTGGATGGCCTGGTCAAGGTCTGATGAAGCTTAGGGTTGGATGGCGCTGAGGGCCTGTGTCCACTGTGTCTTCATTACCTTTCCCTAGCTGCGGTGGGAGGAGCGGTGATGCTTGGGATTGGTGTGCTGAGCATCAGAGATGGTGAACTGGGGGGGCGGTGGCCTAACCAGGCACCAAGATGGTGGCCTGATTCTGGAGCTCCCGGTTGGCCGCTTTAATTTTGCTGGCTCACGATGGTTCTCCGCAGTCATTCTAGCCCCTGAAAGCTGCCGCGACCGCCGACTACAACAGAGAGGGGACGGAGCGAAGCGGAGCTTGAAAAAGCGCTCCCGATCCCAGTGTGCGTGGCTCCCGTGGCGGCAACCTGACGCTGCCCTCGGAGGCCCTGTGACGGTAGGGGTCGTGGGCGAGCCTGAGGGCGGTGACGCTGCTGCGGAGCGCGGCCCAGCACTAACTGAGACCGCGGCTTGGCAGCCTATGGGAGAGGAGTCGACTGCGGCAAAGGGGGTGAGTCATGCGCCAAAGGGGGTGAGTCATGCTCATCCTTCTGGGCTCCCCCATTGAAGGGATGATTGCGAACTGCAACCACGCGGCATAGCAACCACCCACGCAATCGAAATGGCTGGAGTGGCGGGGGGAGTGCCTGCAACATAACCACTTGGCTCCTTTTGCGCCAAACAGTCTGCGGTATGGAAGATGCTGGATCAGTAGCGCTCCACACTTATTATATGTGCCCAGTTCTCCCTGCTCCAAAGTGAAGTGCGCGAGAGGCCCTTCCAGTCCCCATTGCGCACTTACAGCTTGACCTGGTGGCTTGGAATGCGACCACTGTGGGGTGTGCCCAGGATTCCCAGTATCCCCTTCCAGGTTTCCTATTAAGCACACCGTCCCGCTGCAGCTTCCTGCAACTAGGGGGTCCCTGGTCACTCGGCACCCGCCAACATACACATATTCGGCAACCAGTGCGTTCATCATGGGGCATGGTGACCCCAAAGCAGCGGCAGCTAACGTTCGACACAGCTAAGACCCCCAGATGGGAAGGGGGGACGACACTGCACGGGGAGAACCGACAGAGCGCACTGATCCCCCAGACACCAAGAAGCCTGTGCTGGTGGGCGCTGCCGCCATAATGGCGGAGCTGAGGGCGGGCTTCAAAGCTATTGACGCGCGCTTTGACGACCTGGGCACGCGCATAGATACCATTCAAAACCGGGTAGAGCAGCACAAAGTCCGAATTGATGCAAAGGAGAGGCGTATCTCAGCCGTCGAAGACACACAAGCAGCAAAGGCCAAACGCTTTGAGCACACCAAGCACCTCCTAAAAACTACAGCGGCGAAAGCAGAAGACTTGGAGGCGAGATCGTGCCGCAACAACCTCCGGATAGCAGGAGTGGCCGAGACAACCAACACTGGCCCTATGGAGCTCTATGTTGAAGGTTTGCTAACTGAACTATTGGGCAGAAACTGCTTTTCTACTACATTTGCTGTGGAAAGGGCCCACAGATCTCTTGCTCCCAGATCTGCTCCTGGAGCGTCCCCATGCCTCTTTATAGCACGACTGCTTAACTACCGCGACCGCGATGCTGCCTTACGAAAAGCCAGAGAGGTGGGTGATCCACAGTTCCAGGGAATGTTGCTGTCCATCTACCCTGACTTCACTCCAGTAGTGCAGGAGGCCAGGTGGAAGTTCCAAGATATCAAACGTACGCTGCGAAATGCCAATGTCCGTTATGCAATGCTGTACCCGGCGCGTCTTCACATACAGATTAACGGGAAAACCTCCATTTTTGACACTCCTGTGGAAGCGGCTGAGTTCTGGAAGTGCCACAAATCAAAATTGAGGTCCTTCTCCTGGAAAATGATCCATAATTGTTCGTAATGGAAAGCTCTTTGCGGAGAGGCGCGCTGGGCACATGTGATGAACGCCATTCCAGCAAACTCTATAAACACTTCTAAGATGATGTTGCACTGTCTCCCTTTCTATTTTGTTAGATGACTGATATAACTGTGGCTCCGACCCTCCTATGTGAGCAGCTACATGCACTATTGCGACCCATAACTTTCACGATCAGCGGTCCTCTCGGGGCGTTGCTGCCCCCCCAGGAGATCTCCTAATCCTTATAACTTCTTGTTGTTTGCCTTTTCTTTTTTTTTCCATTTGAAGAGACGGGTAGGGATTCACCGGATCCAAGTTGGGTGGCTATCCGATGTGGGAGGAGGGTGGTGGGGGGGTGATTATGTTGGGTATTGTTCAAATTGTTTATCTTTGCAGGTCACTCATGTATCCATTGGTGCACTATTCGCATTTAATAGCACAAGCGCATCGATCCAAATGCGGCTGCATTTCACATGAAGGGCAGTGTACAAGGGATGGGGGGATTGGAACTCAAAAGCATAACGTGGAATGTGAGGGGGCTTTCGAATCCCTGCAAGGGGCGACAGATATTGGCCTACTTGACGAGACACAAAGAGCACATTGCCCTGCTTCAAGAGACCCATTATGCCCTTAACTCGAACAATCACTTCGTGGCCTCCTGGGGCAATAACAGATTTTTTTCAAATTACAGCACTTATTCCCGTGGTGTGTGTGTGCTCATACACAAGACGCTTCCCTTTGTGTCCCAGTCCGTTATTGTTGATCCTGATGGGCGATTTCTGCTGGTATCTGGAAGCATTGGCGCTAAACAAATACTTATCATTAATGTATATGCCACCAATGTAGATGCCCGTGGCTTTTTTAGTACAATATCCGCACACATTACTGCCACACCGATAGACTCTATTATATTTGGCGGGGATTTCAACCTCACACTGCACCCAAATGCAGACACCACTGGCGCAGGTCACGTCACAAAGGCGTGCTCTACAGCGGAGCTTGAGACATTGTTACATGAACATTTACTAGCAGATGCATAGCGACACCTGCACCCAATAGACAAGGGATTTTCGTTTTACTCGGCACCACATGGCACATGGTCTCGTATAGACAGATGGTATGCAACACCGGACCTTCTGGTTACATTACAAGAGGTTGATCATCAGCCTCGAACCCTATCGGACCATTCGCCTGTACTATTATCGGCACTTATGCCCACAGTTGCATGCCCCTACAGACCCTGGCGCTTTCCCACAGATGCCTTACTAGGCACTGTTTTCAGGAGTGAAGTTCTAGATGCGATTGTAGAATATTTTCATACCAATATGGGCTCAGTGTCAAGCCATGCCACCCTATGGGAGGCTTTCAAGGTCTGTATTAGGTGTGTTTGCATCGCTAAGCAAGCAGGGGTCTTGCGCTCGCTCCGGCAGGACCTTGACAAAACTGAACGAGCACTACGTGACCTAGATACCCAGACCTTGGCTGGCGGGGACCCTCGTCCATTGCATCAGCAGGCGAACCTATTGAGTGATTTTCAGGACCTTGCACTTCATGAGACCGCCTATTTGGGGAAGTGCGCAGGGGCACAAGTGTATAGGGAGGGTGAGAGGCCGGGGCGCACATTGGCCCATTTGCTTAGCCCTCGACAGCATGCTACATATATCACCCGACTCCAGATGGCGCCTGGGCCACACGCGACGCAGACATTCTCTCCACTTTTTTGGCATACTACACTTGGTTATATACCTTAAGCTTCCCACCGGCTGGCACAGCCCTCTCTGACTATTTAAACGAGATAGCGATGGTTTGGCTGTAAAAGGGACAGCAGCACTTCTTAGCTTCACCTATTGGTGCGGATGAAATCGAAGAGGCCATTGACAAATTGGATGGCTCCCATGCCCCTGGCATGGACGGCCTTACTGGAATGTTTTACAAAACCTATAAAACGTTACTGATACCGCACCTTTTGGAGGTTTACGCAGAGGCACTAGAGTCGGGCGAACTGCCTGCTACTATGAGAGAGGCAATAGTTACACTGCTTCTTAAACCGGGCAAATCACCTGAGGGGTGCGCGTCCTTTAGGCCGCTATCTTTGTTGAATCAAGATTATAAAATATTGGCAAAGGTCCTCGCAACACTTATATCAATTTCAATTTAGTCTTTATTTCGATATTTTCAATCATTAAAGACACAATAACACAATACAATACAAAACATTAATTTTCATTAAAACATACTAAAATATTGCAAGTAATTAAAAAATTGAATTAATTGAGTTATGAAGTACTAAAAAATGTTAAAAAGTTAAAAAACATTTGATATTTAATGATATTGCACATATAATCCCTAGTTTAAATTTAGCGGCCTTGGATATACAGTTTTTCAGTCCCCAGATGACAGTATGTAAGAACAGTTAAGAATGATTAAAATCAGGGTTGACATTCGAGGCACCTAATTTCTTCATGTTATTCCTTCGTATGTCCCACATCCAGCTCAAAAACTTGGCCATTACTATTACTATATCTTCATTCAAGTTTGTTTTCAATATACGATATGCAATTTTACTTGATCTTGTGCCAAGATTGGAGCAAATCGGCTTTAACCATTTATCTCTGGGACACTTGTATGCTGAGCATACGAACAGTATATGCATAATAGACTCATCCATCAATTGGCATGAAGGACATTTAATATCTATTACATTTTGCCATTTTAACGTAAACGTTTTTATAGGGAGTGAGCCTACTCTAAACTGATGGTACAGCTTCCTATCACATGGTCTAGAAATAAAGTTCCAGTATGCTTCAAACCTTGGATCAAACGTATGCTCCAGAAAAATACCAGTAAGGGAAGTGTTTTGGATAAATGACATGGATTTGATGTTTACCATATTCCAATATGCTTCCTTATAATCTTTTTTTGATGGAAACAAACTACCTACTAGATCCTCCCACAGATGGCTAAGCCCCATATCAACCAACGTACACCTGACCTTTTGCAACCATTTAATTTTACATGCTGAGTCAATTTCTCTTACATATTTTAACGCGTTGGCATAGGGTAACAGTTCCGGTGTAGTCCAGAGCCTTCTCCAATATGCTATAGGCCTAAATCGAGCTATCTCCTCTAATGCAGTACAACCCAAATCTAAGAAGAGGGGTTTAAGAGGAGTAGATTGTGGGAGACCTGTTAGGGATCTCATAAACTTATTCTGGGCTATGACTAAAGGTGTTACATTTTCAAAGCCCCAGAGCTCTGCGCCATATAATATTCAGGTTCTGGTCTTAGCATTATAAATCGTTATTCCAGGGCCTACCGGCTTAGTTTGTGAGAGTCGGTGCTCTTTTAATAAGGCACCTGCAAGTTGAGCATGCCTCAGGGCCAATAAGTCTATCTGGGGTTTCCAGTTTAACCTCTTTCCCAGGGTGACCCCCAGATATGTGAAAGTGTCAGTTTGTTCCAACAGAGCATTATCCATAACTACTTTCCCTTTCACTGTTTTATGTCTATGTAAGACCATAAATTTTGTTTTGTCTACATTAACCACTAAGTCATGATCGTTGCAGAAGACCGTAAATCTATCCAAAGCTCGTTGCAGTCCTATTTGTGTCTTGGACAGAATTAGGGTATCATCCGCAAACATTAGTAGTGGTATCTTTGAGCCGGCAAGTGTAGGTGCGTCTGTTGGATATGTAGAAAAATAAGTAACAACCCTATTAATAAACAATGAAAAAAGAGTGGGAGCCAAAACGCACCCTTGTCGAACCCCTTTGTTTACAGGGAAACGGTCCGTTACCTTTCCTTTCGATCCCCAGCGGACCTGAGCGTAGTTTGACTCATGCAGTTTAACAATTAAAAATAAAAGTTCAGAGGGCATCCCCGATTCCTTTAATGATTCCCATAGTTTATTGCGGGGGACTAGATCAAACGCAGACTTTAAATCTATAAAAGCTGTGTAAATTGTTCCTCCAGCTATAATTACGTTACTCCAATAGACCAGCATAAACCTAAAAACTTGATCGATAGTACTAACATGGGGGCGGAAACCAGCTTGTAATGTTGATAAAATATCATATTCGGCTATCCACATGTTAATTCTACTCAGTACAAGCCTGGCCAAGATCTTTTGCATTGTGTCTATTAAGCTTATTGGCCTATAATTACTTGGACAAGTGCGGTCCCCTTTTTTATATATTGGTATAATTTCGGCACCACGCCAAGATTCTGGGATTGGGGCCCCTCTGGCTATAGCATTAGCTAATGTATGAATATATTTAAGCCACTTGGCCCTATCGTATCTGAATAGATCGGCCGGAATACAGTCCGGGCCAGGAGCCTTTCCCATTGGGATCTCATCCAGGGCAATTTCAATCTCCCCAATCCCAAAAGTCAGCGTGGAGTCAGAAACTATTTCAAAATGCTTGCCAAGACTATCTGGCATGGCAGCAAATTGTGCCTGGAAGTAGGAAACCCACCGTTCTGGTGCTACGTTGTTGACCGGGGCTTGCCTAACTTCACCACTACCCCATTTTACTGTCTGCCAGAACTTCTGCATATTTTTCCCAATACTTGCTTGCAGAAGTTCATTCCATCTTTGTTCATCAAACTCCTTTTTAGCTATATATTGGTCTTTTTTATACGCGGTCCGTGCAATTTTGACCTCCTCTAATGTTTTTTTCCCTAATGGCTTGTGACAGATGCTTATACACAACTCTGCAATCCTTGTTATACCAGTTGGCTGACTTTTGAACTTCTCGACTGCTGGGTTTGTTAGTCTTGATAAAAAAGCATTTAAGCTTTGCAAACAGCTCTACATGTGCCTTTGAGATCACAGTATCTAAGTCATCCTGAGTGTCTAGGGTTGAAATAGCTGTTAGTGTATTTTCCACTGCTTTTTCATCTGCTCTAAAGTGTTTTCATTTTCCTTTAGTGTTACCCATTTTACCCTTCTCATGTCATTTGTCATGATTACATCTGCAGTCACTATCTCGGTCACTTCCGACTGTATATCCAGCCCCTTTATCTGTAGGGTTAGTAATAGAGGGTTATGGTCACTCTCGGTTCTCTGTTGGATCGACATATCGATTAATTGGGACCACAGCTCCAAATTAATAAGAAAGTAGTCAATTCGACTGCTTCTTACCCCATTATTATAGGTATGCTGGCCCTCGCTGTCAGTTGGTGTCCTCCCATTTACAGCCCTAATACCCCACTCCAAGCACAAGCTTTTTAGCTGAAGTGCAGCCTCTGTCCATTTTTTTATCGGGGGTAATGTTAACAATGGGATACCCCAAAACGAATCTTCATCGCTACTGAGGCCGCCGTCTTCGTAACCTAGGGGCTCAAAGGTGCAATTAAAATCACCAGCAATTACCATATAGTTTTTCCCCCTGTGATTCTCAATGAAGGTGTCTAGTAGGGAGACAGTGTGTGAAAGTTTCCCACCCGCCATCCCTCTTGCATATACATTAATCACTATTATGTCTAAGTCATGTTTAAAGTGTAGTATAATGGCCAAGATGTCGGGGCTATCCGTTGGTATCTCTTTAACTCGATATCCTGGATGTTGCCTTACCCAGATAGTAAGCCCCCCAGAGGGTCTCCCTTTCAATCCGGCAATGGCAGGTTTTACAAAATTCAGGTAACCAGGGCGGAAAATAGAATTCAGTGTCCAGGTTTCCTGAAAGGCCCAAATATAATGCCCCTCTATAAATGATGACCAATCTGTGGACGCAATCTTAGATTGTAAACCAGCAATATTCCAAGATGCAATAGCTAATAACGGGCTTGCCGGCTCCCCAGTGGGGGAATCAATGTCCACCTGATTACTAATTTCCTGATGGACAGGTGAGTAGGTTATTTCCATCCCCTTTACTTCGACCTCCCCGGGCAGCGTCCGCAGGGAAACCGACACTAGGCTTTCATGTTCTTGCCATATATTTGGCCAATTATTGTCGCAGTGTTTGGGGACATTACCCACTGTATGCCAAGGAGCTAGCTTGAAACCAGCTTTTTGCGTCACCTGTTGTCTTATTAGTAACTGTGAACTATCACCGTTGGCAGGGGCCGGGATGGGCTGGTTCTCACTACTCTCTGTTTGGTTTAATTGCACTGACTGTAAACTACCATCAATATCAGGGACGAGTGTGGGCAAGCTTTCACTACTCTCAATATGATTTGATTGTACTGATTGTAGTCAATCGCAAGCTTCTAAGTCAGAGAAAGGGGCAAATCTATTTTCGAGTCTTAAGTGGGTTAACCCAGTTAAGCCTCTTCATGCCACCCATGTCTGACTCTCCATACGTTGGGGGCGGCTCCCTATTATTTGCGGAAAAGGTGATCGATAGAAAAAACCCAAAGGTAGCACAATAATATTATTGGGGTTTCTATCTAAATTGTTTCCCAGATTATCCAAAATGAATCTGACAATGAAGCTATTATTAAAATATAGTACCACACACTTTCCCCCCATTTCTTTTCTTGTGGGCCCTATCCAAGCAACTCTTCTAGCCATAATCATTTGACTTTGTATATCCCCATCTGGAACCCCCACCCCCTTCAGTTTTTGATCCATCCAATGCATAGCTTTGGTCATTAATTGATCTGTAGATTCTGCCTGTCCATCCCTCAGTGATGGCACATTTCCCAGTACCACCACCAGGGGAGCAGCCGCGGGAGGCAAATGTAAGGTCTGAAATCCAGCCTTTGATGATCCACGTTCCGGTCTTTCGTACTTTCTGTTGTCTCCAAGGCCACTCTTCCCTGATGGTATTCTACTCAGTCCGTTTGTTACATAATTAGTATTGTTCGTTAATGGATTGATTTCAACTGCCGCTTTATTCAATTCTTTGGCGCAAGATGGACTCGTGTAGGTTTGAGCAAATTCGCTTGATGTATCGGCTTTCATAATATTATTCTCATCCATACTATTAGCCGAGTCAGTGGCTGTGGGGAGTACCAGACTTTGGTATACAGGCTTCATCATTGTTGGTTTTGTTGATTTTACAATTGGGGCTGATTTGCTTATCTCTTGGGTGGTCTGAGGTTTTCCGTTTGGCAGTGGCATTGGCCTGGTTCTAACTATTTGTGCCTCCATTACACGAAAATTAGACTTAACCTGAGATTCGAGACCATTTATTTTTTCTTCAATCTGGCTCAATCTCAGTATGATGGGATTTAACATAGTGGAGACCAAAGTTTCCAGTCTCTGCCACATGGCCTCTTTCTTTGCTGGAAAAGAGGCGTGAGGAGTGTCAGGATTCGGCATTTCCACATTACTTAAGGCTCTTGTTTCTATGTCTAATTTGTCCCCCCCCCCTCTTTTGTTCAGCCTTGGTGCTTGTGCAAGTTTAGGTCTCTGTGGGCCCCCCCCTCTTTCTCTTCACAGCAGGGTCAGGGGACAATCCCAATCCTGAAGATTTTATCAGTCCTGTCACCCTGGTTGATGCTCTTTGTGTAGAACAGTTTGGCTCAGGCTCACAAGGTATTGGTCCTGTTAGTGTTTCGGGAACTATGTCTGATACTATTTCAATCACTTTGTCTGGGCTCGATCGCCAGTCAGGATTAATGTGGGGTGCCATACCCCCCAGGGAGGATCTTTTATGAGGAAAAGGCTCTAGGGATAGGCGTCGCTCCGTCCTTTCTATCTCATGTTCAAGTACAGAGGTTGCCCTTATCAAAAATTGATCAAGTGTCTCCACGATGCTTCCACCTGGTTGCACATCCTTTCCCTCTCGCTTATTCATCTCGTTACTGGGGTACTATGGCAGAGATCTAACATACAAAGTATCAGTGTCAATGTCCCATTCGGCTTTCGGTTTATAAAAATGTAACTAAAACCATCCACTATACCTTCTGTTAGTGCCGATCTCAGAGGGGGGGCCCAGCCCAGTCTCCTCCGGGCACAGACGGGCCCGCCCTTGGTCCGGGCTTCGTCCGGGCGCCGTCCACGCGCGCGTCCCGCGTTGCGGGAGTCTGCGGTGGTTTTTGTAGCACCTCCAGGCGCTGTTGGGATTGCTGTCAGCTGTGTGCCCCAAACCTCGAGCGTGAGGCAGGCTGGAAGATGTGGTCCTCCGGGACCAGGCAGAAAGCAAAGGCAAGCAGGAGCGGCAGAAAAGGAACCCGCGCTGCGGGAGTCTGCGGTGGTTTTTGTAGTGCCTCAAGGCGCTGTTGGGATTGCTGTCAGCTGTGTGCCCCAAGCCTCGAGCGTGAGGCAGTCTGGAAGATGTGGTCCTCCGGGACCAGGCAGAAAGCAAAGGCAAGCAGGAGCGGCAGAAAAGGAACACTTATATCACTCATAGTCGATCAGATAGTTTCCCCTCTCCAGTCGGACTTTATTGCAGTCCGCTCTACATCGGTAAATCTACGCACGTTGTTTGCTGTAATTAACCAGATTAATCCCACTCTTCCCACTGCTGCGGTACTCCTTGACGCGGAAAAAGCGAATGACTCTCTGGAGTGGGAGTTTCTCCTGGCAGAACTCACTAAACTTGGTTTCCCACAGAATTTTCGCTCCTTAGTCCGTTTATTATATACAAACCCGGTCGCTCAGCTTCGGGTTAATGGGGTGTTGTCAGACAGATTCCCACTATCGCGCGGCACCAGGCAGGGAATCCCGCTTTCGCCCCTATTGTTCATAATGGAGATGGACCCCTTGGTGCGGCATTTACAAGAGCATCACCTCCACCGGGGGATTCGGTTTCACCGGGGCCCCCTTCTGGCTTCGCTATACGCGGACGACGTTCTCTTATTTGTTCGGGAACCTGCTACAAATCTCTCCCCAATTATCTGTGAGGTGGTTCGGTTCGGGGTCTTCTCGGGGCTGGTCATAAACTGGTCCAAATCCGAGGTCTTTCCATTGATGGAGGCCACTCCCCCGTTCACATTGGACTTCCCCTTGCGCTGGTGTGATGACCCTCCCAGATATCTGGGAATAATCTTGCATCGCACAGCTTCAGAGGTTATCTGTCTTAATTACGGCCCAGCCATAGACCGTCTGACGGGACAGATAGACCGCTGGATAGCGGTCCCATTATCTATTGCTGGTCGCATTGCGATCATTAAAATGGTAGTATTACCCCGTTTTCTATATATATTCCTGAATATCCCAATCCCACTCACAATTCCCTTTTTCAATACTCTCCGTGGCATGTTGATGAGACTGATCTGGGCGGGGGGACAGGCACGGGTGAAATGGCAGACACTCATTCAGCCATTGAGCAGGGTGGGTTCGGTGTTCCTGATTTTTATCTATACTATTTAGTGGCGCAGACGCATTATGCATATTTTTGGTATCTTCCAGACGCACAATTGCAGTTCCTTAAACCAGAGTTTACCCAGGCTCGCCCTTCTCCCCTCTCCACTAGTCTTCCACTTGGGCTCACCAGAACTCCTCCTGAAATCCATACTTTGCAAACCACATGCTGGGCTTGGAGGCGTCTTTGTAAATATTTAGGGACCGAACATTTGTACTCTCCACATGTACCCCTCCTAGGCAACCCCTGGCTGCCTCCCACTACCGAGACATTGACGCAGCGGGCGCTTACCCGCTGCCGCCTTCAGACTGTGGGCAATATGTTCAACAGCAGGCAAATGCGCTCTATAGCAGACTTAACGAAGGAACGTGATGTGACCGCATTGGACCATTTCCTGATACATAGAACGCGCACCTCGTTGAACAAGTTACTTACTTTCGGTAAGAATATATCTGTAAGAGACATAGATTAGTTATGGATTCCTCACCTTAGAATTACCCCCAGGCGTCAGACTGGATCCGGAGAATTTTTTCCTCAGCAGTACCCCTGCGCGTCAATAGGTGGCGTCGGTCGACTCCGCGTTCGTCGTTGGCGTCGTGGTCGCCGGAATGATTTCGCGGTATCTACTTAGACGCCACCCTCGCGCGCTGACGTCAGTTCTTTACACGACATTCCACGCCAGAAGCGCAGAACCATGCAAGACACTGACCACTGGTGCACAAAACTAGGGCCCTGAAAAGGGAGTCCCGTACCCTAGAAGTCAGTTCGCAGAACGGGGAGGATGGGTGGGGCGGTGAGGAATCCATAACTAATCTATGTCTCTTACAGATATATCGTTACCGAAGGTAAGTAACTTGTTCATCTGAAAGAGACAATTAGTTATGGATTCCTCACCTTAGTATAGATACCCCAGCAATGCCAACCCCGGTGCTGGGTCTGCGAACCAAGTTCACACCAGAAAGTCCTGGAGAACTGAACGGCCGAAGAAGCCGTCTCTCCGGACTAAACGTGTGCAGTGAAGTCCACGTAGCTGCCTGGCAGATGTCAAGAAGAGGGACTCCACGTCCCAAAGCAGTAGTGGCTGCCGTCGCCCTGGTGGAATGGGCACGCAACCCCACTGGCGGTAAATGTTTCGCTAAAGAATAGCAGATTTTGATGCAAAGAATGACCCATCGGAGATGGTTCGCTTTTGCATGGCCCGACCCTTCTTGGCGCCCACATAACCAACAAAGAGCTGGTCATCCACCCGGAATTGTTTTGTGCGATCCAGATAGAATGAAAGTGCACATTTTGGATCCAGATGGTGGAGCCTCTCTTCCTCTTCAGAAGGAGGCGGAAAGAAGGTGGGCAAAGTGATGGTCTGTCCTATATGGAAAGAGGTAACCACTTTGGGAAGGAAAAAGGGCCTAGTGCGGAGGACAACTTTGTCCGGATGAACAGCCAGGAAAGGAGGCTTACAACAAAGGGCTGGTAGCTCACTCACCCTGAGAGCAGAGGTGATGGCAACCAGAAAGGCAGTTTTAAGAGTCAGGAGTCTGAGAGGACAGTTATGTAGCGGCTCGAAAGGAGCACACATAAGATAAGTAAGAACCAGGTTCAAGTCCCACTGGGGCACCATGAAAGGAGTTGGAGGAAATAAGTGAGTAATGCCCTTAAGGAATCGATTTACAATAGGGGACTTGAAAAGAGAAGGCTGGTTAGGCAGCCGAAGGAAGGCCGAAATGGCCGGAAGATAGCCTTTGAGAGTGCCCAGAGCAGAGCCCTGCTGGGCCAAAGAAAGAATGAAGAGGAGAACCTCTGAAAGGGGGGCAGAAAGGAGATCCACAGCCTTTGCTGAGCACCATGCCACAAACTTGTTCCATCTACAGGTGTGTACCGTTTTGGTGGAGGGATGCCTGGCTGCCAAGATAACATTACAGACTTGGAGAGGATGGTCGAAAGCTGTCAACTGTCGCCACCCAATCTCCACGGAAGGAGGTGGAGGCTGGACAGGTTCGGTTGGAGGACCATCCCCTGCTGCTGCGACAAAAGATCCTCCCGAAGAGGCAGTCTGATCGGAGGATCGATGGCCATGTGTAATATCTCGGGATACCAGACTTTTCGTGCCCAATCCTGGGCCACAAGAATCACTTGGGCCCGGTCGCGCTTGATCTTCTTCAGCACTCTGGGCAGAAGTGGTATAGGCGGAAAGGCGTATAGAAGACCGCAACTCCACTCGCCACGAAAAGCATTGCCTAGCGAGTGCCGCCTTGGAAATTCCAACGCGCAGAACTGCTGACATTAGGGGTTCTCTTCGGTGGCGAATAGATCTAACCAAGGCTTTCCCCACTGCTGAAAGAGACCTTGCACCACCTCCAAGTGAAGATGCCATTCGTGATCCATCATGCACCTGCGGCTGAGTTCGTCCACCCTGGCGTTCAGAGAACCTATCTTGGCCACACTTGTACGGATCTCAGATGGTTTATTATTGAGAATATTAAGGGCAACATGAGAGGAGGTAACCTCACCACAAAGCAAAAAAACCACGAACAGTGGTATATTTCAATTTTAGACACAGTTAGAACAGGGTTTAATTCAAAAGAAGATTGGATGAGACTGATTAACTAAAGCACAGTTGTGGGGGTCTTTGATTATTTTGATCATTTTGATTATTTTGTCATTGGCCTGAATTATAGTACATAGATAATCAGTATTTCGTTAAAACTACAGAATAGTACCTTTTGAATCCTCAGGTTATTGCCGGATTGATTGCATTGTGTTATGCCGTGAGGCCATGTACCGGCCGGGACCCCACTACATTATGAGTGCATTAGGGTTGGCTAACTGTGAGGGTACATTCAAAACATTATTGAAATGGGGACTGAATGACTTATTTTGACTTATTTTGACATTTGGACGCAATATTTAGACATAGCGCTATCTGTTTTTGAGATGGGTACCCTTTGTGTTTTTACTGTGGTCCACATTATTAGTATTTTATTTATTAGCATATTTTTTCTTATATAAAAAAACACACTGTTCACATTGTCAGCCCAAAAAAACAGGCCTATTTTAATGTGGCATGTTATACAGTGCTACCGCTTTAAAAGATTTATTGACAAATACGGCACCTTGTCGCACCCTGATGACGTCGGGTGAAAAGTCAGGTGGACAACGTTTGGCGCCTACACGCGTATATATAAACCCATGGTAGTTGGACTCCTCCGTTTTCCTATCATGAAGCGGAACCGAAGGAATTATTACGCGGATTCTCTCCAAAATTTAAAGGTGAGGAGTTAGAAACACGTGGGAATATTTTTGAGCCCAGCGGATTCTTAAAATAATTCTCGGTGACTTTTCCGCTAATTTATCGCTCAATTCTCCGTGTTTGTTTAGTTTAATTTTTGAAATGGCTCGAGTTATGGTATATACTGATGCAATGCCATTTTCTTTTCATGTTAAACTGATAATTCAGTTTGGCATGACACTTAAAACTTCATAATATATTTTCACAGAAACGCTGTACATCAGTGGGACATCACCCTGCTGTATAAAGAGGACCGCGCATTATGTTTTAAGAAAATTATTGCCGTATTTTAATGAAACAGAGGATCGCTTAACCGTTTATCTGACGCCAACTAGATTGGGAGGTATGTTGAACAGCGTTACATCTCCGACGCGAGACAAAGGTTGATTAGGTTATAACAAACAGATACAACCTAATAGTTACGTGGTTTATCTAATTTTCTCTAGGATTCCCACATTCTATTTGTTGGTGGCCTAGATCAGTCTATCCGCTGTTGTCGTCGAGAATTATCATCACTTATCACATATTCATGATTGACGTCTAAGGTGGGTTAAGCTCATGTTTTGGTAATACACGTTTTCACTATATTTAGAACATTCCTCTTGATATTTACAATATATATTGTTTGTTTTTCTTTATTAGATAAACTCTCTATCCGGTATTATGCGGTAGATATAACATTCCTCTAACTGAAAAACACTGGGAATCTATTGACCCAGATGAAAAGACGGTATATTAAGGTATACCATTTGAGCATTATATTTCACTAGATAAGTGAGGAGTCGCTTTTCCCTTTCACGACCCCAAGTAGATATTGGAAAGTTATATGGTAATCGTTTCTTTCCAAACTAAATTATATGACATATGAGGAGTTTAATAATTGGGCTCTGGAATATCCTTTTGGGAATCATACCCTTGAGTATGGAGAGTTTATATAGACCTCCCTTGAAAATCCATGATCAAACCATAATATGATATGAATGAATGTGGATGGTAAACTTTTGATTGTTTATAGGAATTTAATTTTCAGTGGTATGTATGGGTTTTGTGAAACATCAGTGGGCCCTAGAAGCAGTTATAAATTGCAACAAAGAGTCGTTCTTATTTGTAATATAGGTTTTAAATGTTTGTTAATTAGGAATTATAAATGGAATGTTTTTAATGTGTTGTATATATAACATGATAATATTTACATATTGATATATTTCTTGTTCTTTAAACAGGCATTTTTGACAATGTGCCTATTACAAGAGAGACAATAGAAATAGAAAGTCCTGAAGAAGGTGGTTCAAAACTGCTTAGTCCACCGAAACTCATCGACGCCCTGTCTTTTTTATTGTTAAATTCGAGGAACATTTGAGTCTAATCACGCAAGGACGGATAGACCTCTATGGAATTGATTCAATCGAATTAACACATTTTATGATGATTTTTATGTTGTCACTTGCTTTTGTCTCTTGTACATATTGAATTAACCTTTTTTTTCTTTCTTTTTTGTCATGCAAGAAATTTGGTGATATACACGCATATATTTGTTGAACTGTTTATATCAATTTTAATTGAATTTTTAAATTAAATAAATGTATTCAAGATTTATATTTGTCTTTTGTTGAATTTATAACTGATTTTTGGGTTCCTTTGAATGCTTTCCTATATAGTTGAATAGAGTGAAGTGTGAATGATTGTGAGGCTTTAACCAAGAGAAATTTCTATTTTTACATGTTCAGAGAACCTGCCAGGTGTTGAACCACCAGAGATATGCCCTGATGTTCAAGCCATGTCCAAAGGCGGAGAGCCTCTTCACATAGGGTCCACGACCCCACCCCGTCCTGTTTGTTGCAGTACCACGTGGTGGTGGTGTTGTCCGTGAACACCTGCACTACTCTTCCCTGGACAGAGGGAAGGAATGCCTTTAGTGCAAGACGAATCGCCCGAAGCTCCAGAAGGTGATATGGAGCCCGGACTCAGCCGGAGACCAGAGGCCTCTGATCTCCCCCTGTCCCATGTGGCTGCCCCACCCCAGCAGTATTGCATCTGTCACCACTTTGAACTCTCGTTGGGGAAGGGAGAGGGATCCGTTGACCCAATCCTGGTTCGTTAGCCACCACTGCAATTGGCGTGCAGTGCCCTCCGAGATCTGGACACAATCGGAAAGATTCCGCTGATGCTGTGCCCACTGGAACTTCAGGTCCCACTGCAGAGCCCGCATATGCCACCTGGCATAGTCTACCAGCAGGATGCAGGAGGCCATGAGGCCCAGTAGCCTCAGGGTCATTCTGACTGAAACCCGGGATAAAGACTGAAAGATAGGAATCATAGTCCGAATATCCCGGACTCGCTGCTCAGCAGGATAAGCCCGAAACTGCTCTATGTCCAGAATCGCTCCGATGAAAAGGAGCTTCTGAGAGGGAATCAAGTGTGACTTCGGCACATTGGTGGTGAACCCCAGCAAATGCAGGAGGTTGGCCGTAGTCTGGAGGTGGGAGACGACAGCCTGGGGCGAGCCTGCCTTCAACAGCCAGTCGTCGAAATAGGGGAAGACTGGAACCCCTGATCTGCACAGATGAGCTGCGACCACCGCCATCACTTTCGTGAACACCCGAGGGGCACTGGAAAGGCCAAAGGGGAGCACAGTAAACTGGAAGTGCTCTTGGCCTACCATAAACCGTAGGTAACGCCGATGGGCCGGCAGGATGGGGATGTGAAAATAAGCATCCTGCAAGTCCAACGCTACCATCCAGTCTCCAGGGTCGAGAGCAGAGAGGACCTGAGCCAGTGTCAACATTTTGAACTTCTCCTTCCGGAGGAAGCGGCTGACGTTCCTGAGATCCAAGATAGGACACAGGCCCTTGTCCTTCTTGGGCACCAGAAAGTAGTGGGAATAACAACCACGACCTACTTCTGGGGCAGGAACTCGCTCAATGGCTCCCTTGACCAAGGGAGCCATAACTTCCTGTTGGAGAAGGGCCAAGTGATCCACTGACATGTGATGGGTCTGAGGTGGCATGGATGGAGGGGTAGTCTTGAAGGGGAGGGAGTAGCCCCTTCGGACTATCTGCAAAACCCACGTGTCCGATGTGATGTTGAGCCAGATTGGCGAACTTCGCTGCGCCTCTCCCATCAGCAACTGCACGGGAGAGCATGGCCCGGGCCTCCTCCGGGCACTGTGGCAGCACCTGTGCAACCGTGTCCCACACCGAGTGGGAGTAACGGCCCAATAAACATGCGGTGTTCACCGACCGCAGTCCCAAGCTGGAGGAAGAAAACATCTTCTTCCGAAGGTGGTCCAGCTTCTTGGATTCCCTATCAGGTGGTGCGTTAGGGAATGCGCCTTTGGATGTTGAGGCTTGGACCACCAAGCTCTATGGGGTGGGGTGGAGGGAGAGGAAAATGGGGTCGCCTAGGGCCGGGCGGTGGCGTCGGGCAATCATCCTATCCACAGGAGCCCCTGTATTGGGCTTGGACCACGTGCCCAAAAGGATGTCCATGAGGGCCTCATTGAACAGCAGCAGGGGCTCCGAAGAGGCCACTGTCAGATGAAGCACCTCGGTCAGGAGATTAGTCCTGACCGCTGTAGGAAGGTGGAATCTGACTATATGGTTGCCCCCACTTTTTTTATGGTGTTTTGCTGGTTTATGGCTTAGTTGGACTGGGATCCTGCTATTCAGGGCCCCAGTCTATCTGCTTTCTCTGTAAAATGGTTTCCATGTGCCTTAGGCACATCTCTGATTGGAATCTGGAGTGCCCTTATAAGTCCCTAGTATATGGTATACTATGTACCAATGGCATAGGTACCTCAGAGGCCTACCAGGGGCTGCAGCACGTATTGTGCCACCCCTGGAAGGCCATCCAAACTGACACCACAGGTCTGCTACTGCAGCCTGGGTAAGGTGGTGCATGCACCCCTTACTGTGATATAGGTTACCTATATCACTAAATACATACACACATATAAACCTATAAGTCACTCCTAAGGCAGGCCTTATCAATCCTAAAGGCAGAGTGCATGGTTCCTATGTGAGAGGGTGCCCCTGCATGAGCAGGGCCCCTCTGCAGCGTTCGGAGACCATCTCTGATGCTGTTTGTAGTGCAGCCAGACCATATACTCTTAAGCGCATTATATCCTCGCGGTAAAATGCTAACTTTGGAATGGCTGCACCTAAACATGTCGTGTTTGGTGTCAAACATCTTGGAATACTACCCCCCGCCAATCCTGGCGGCGGGGGTAGCATTCCACCCTTCTAGAGGGAAAGACATGTTAACTCTGGCTTACCCGGTAACTTCTTTCTGAAGCCCTGGCATCCCAAAATGGATGCTGCTGCCACAGACACAAGTCTGGCCTCCTGCTGCTGGACGAAACTCCGGCAGGGGAGGCCTGGACAATAGGTTTCCTGTTACAGGGAGGTGTGACCACCTCCCCAGACAGGATAATGTGTATTGGGGCTGGGTGGGTGCACTCTTAGAGTGCTTTGAAGTCCTGCACTGGGGGCACATTTGGTGTCCCTGTGCATACCCCAGTTCAAACCGGATCAGGGGCTTGCAGCCCCTGCTTTGGCGCGAACTGGACAAAGGGAAAGGGGTGTAGCCACCCCTCTGCCCTGACCCACCCATAGGTGGGGCCACAGAGTAGTCCATCCCCTATTTTTGGAATAAAGGTAGGAACCCAGTCCTTAGGACTTTAGATATCCCTGGACTAAACTTTGAAACTGAATCCTGGACCTTCAACGCTCTACATCACGATTAGAGGACTGAAGAATCTCCCTTGGGGTCAAGGAGTGACTCCCCTGCTTGTCAGGCACCAAAAATGATAACGACGGTCGCAAACTACGCCGCTCCCGCCGGAGTCCGAAGTCCCTGCAGCCCAAGAAGTGGATTTCCTGACTTCTCCAAGGCCATCGTGAGTCCCCAGCGAAGGTGAGGCAAGTGGACCCCACGAGTGACGAGGAACTGCGGCCCCTGGGTACCGTGCACTATTGTCGAGTGCAACCCCTTCACAACGTTCTACGAACCTGTGCTTTGGACCACGTGTGGTCCCAACCTCCAGCAGGAATCCCTCCGAAGATCAGAGGCCTACACCGTCCCGAGTGACCGTGGGCCCCTATTGAGTGATTCCGCCCGAGGTGTCTTTGCGATCCCTTGCCAGCCGGCTCGTGGGTCCCCAGAAGACTTTCTAAAGAAACCAAAGGGCTCCCCTGGTTGCTCCAGGCCTGCCCTGACTTACCCTCGCTGGGTGAGTTCCCCAGACCTTGCTGGTCTGCACCATCGACGATCTTCAGCTACATCGAGACTTGCCGTTGCCAAGGCTTGTTGGGTCCAATCCGGTCGCTGACACCGCAGCACTCGACAGACATCGTGTACCAGCCCGAATCCTGCTCCTGGTTGCCGACAACGCCTCCTGGACCTCGTGGCTGCAGAAACAGAGACGACCGTCAATGCACCTGAAGCACTCAACATCGGTGGGCATCTGTCCATCGCCTTCCTGGTCACTGGCTAGTGACCCAGACTCTGTCCCCTCTGCTTTCAGGTTCTTCAGAACTCCGATCCACTCTTGGATCCACCCGGACACTTTTCTCCTGGTCACCAGCAGCACTTTGCAGCAGATCGCCATAAGAACCGACGACGAAACCCGACCCCGAAAGGCACCTATGCACCCGGCTTCCCTGGGTGAGGTAACACGAGTACTCCGGTGCTCCCGTGGGTAGAGACTCTTCAAAGTCCTAGATCTCAAAGGGTTTTGTCCTAGTCCTCTTTTAAGTGTCCCTTTCCTCTATTTTCCCGATCCCGACTTTCTCCATAGAAGTTAACGGCGTATCGCGGTTGTGTATTTACACTGCACGCGTCTCCCGTGGGTCCCCTGTGTCACTACCTTGGGTGGTTCCTTGTGGTCCAAGCACTTCTAGAGGCTCTAGGCCTAGTGTCTAGTTCAGTCGTGGTTCGCATACCACTTTATTGGTATATGGTTTGGTACGCCCCTAGGGCCCAAACGTGTATTTGTGCTATTACTGTGATTTAAGATCTTATAACCTATGTATCTTCGAACTCTAGCCTCATAAAGAGACTAGAGGGGTGTGTTTAGTAATAAATACATATATTTGAATATATACCTGGTGTGGTGCTCTTTCATTTGGTCACTCAAGAGATTATAGACTGGTAAAACAAGCTGCTTTACATTCCTTCAAGACTTAGCCTGAAGGCTGCTCTCCATAGCTACCACTAGGATAGCTTTCAATAAGGTTGTCTTTAACCTATCTACCATAAGAGTCGATTTGGACTGGTGCAAGGTGCCCACTATAATTAGTGGACAGCATATGCCAGGCAAACTTCTCACATTGGTGTGCAGCGTGTGGGATTCCAGCTTGCTATTGTTTTACCAGATAATCTCAATTGAATTGATCAACTGAAAACCACTAAAGGTACCTAAGGTACATATAATTTAAGCTTAGAATATCAGTAAGTTCTACTGAACTTAGAGTTGTGTGTCAAGGGATAGCACAACCCTTTCTACAACTCAAGAGAGTTTAGTAGGCCACACTAGAGTAGGTAGTGCATACACCACACCACACTAGTGATGTCTTTAAAAGCAGGATCTAGAGATGCCCTGCAGGAAGCCATTGAGCTTCCCCCTCCAAGTATGACACACTCCCATTCTTGGAACTGAGAGCTTTGTGTAACGTGAGGAAATTAAGGACAGGCCAAAGTCCCACCACCCAACACCTCCAGGAGATGTTGGTGGCTTATGATCTTAGTAAGTCCTCAGAGACTGAAGGGGTAGGAGCAGAGGGTGGGCCAGCAGATGAGGAAGGGGCCAGGGGTACTACTACCCCCAGCCCCCCTCTGAAACTGACCAGGAGGGTGACAATGACCCTGACCTGGAAAACCCAATCCCTTCTGGGGAAGATGAAGATGAGGATCTGGAGAACCACACCTTTGTCCCCCAGGAAGGATTATGAGTGTGCTCAGAAAGTCTAGGTCTCCTTCTCAGGAGTCTAACCACTCTGGCACCTCCATAGGGAGCTCTGTTTCTTCTCACAGGAGGGAATCCTCTCATGAGAGAAGAAAGAGACTGGTCCAGTATGAGGAAACTCAACTAGAGATCAGGAAGAAGCAATTGGCTTTAGATAGAGAATCCCTAGATCTCCTTAGAGAGAGAAGAAAGTTGGGACTAGAGTCCCATGGTGGCAACAATATCCCTAGAGATAGGGAAAGGTCTTATGACCATAGAAACCTAAACAAGATTGTCCCTCCCTACCAGAGTGGGGATGACATCCACAAATGGATAACTGCACTGGAGAGGGCCTGTAAAGTTCAGAAGGTCCCCCAGAGGCAGTGGGCAGCAATCTTGTGGCTCTCCTTTGCAGACAAAGGTAGAGACAAGCTCCTCACTGTAAGAGAAGAGGATGCTGACAATTACACAGTCTTGAAGAGTGCTCTGATAGATGGGTTTGGCCTAACCACTGAACAGTATAGGTTGAAGTTCAGAGACACCCAAAAGCTCAGACTCAAGACTGGGTTGATTTTGTAGATTGTGCTACAAAGGCTCTGGAAGGTTGGATACATGGCAACAAAGTGCAGGACTTTTTAGGATTGTACAATTTGATTATGAGGGAGCAGATCCTTAATAATTGTCAAAACCAGCTTTTGCACCAGTATCTGGTGGACTCTGATCTGACCTCTCCCCAAGAATTGGGAAAGAAGGCAGACAAATGGGTCAGTACCAGAGTAAAAACTAGAAATCAGGGTGGTGACCAGAAGAAAGATTCTACTAAGTCCCAAGAGAAAGGTGGGGATAAATCTAAGGATAAGTCCCCTACAGGGCCCCAAAATTCCTCTTCTGGGGGTGGGTCCCAAACTCCTTCCTCTCCTGAAAAGAAACCCTATTGCCATGTCTGTAAAAAGCCTGGGCACTGGAAAACTGATCCCAGTTGCCCCAGGATTGGCAATAAAGAAAATGTTCCTCCCACAACTACTACCACCCCTCCTGGTACTACCAGTAGTAATCCTCCAGTTGGGAGTAGTGCACCCAAAAAGTTAGGTGCTTTTGCAAGAGGAACAGAGGTGGGCCCTAGTTTAGACAGGGACCCCTCAACAGACTCCTCTGACTCTGATGGTGGTATAGGATTTGCCACCTTTACCATGGGTCCCATAGCATTGGGCAGGTACAGACTGGAGCCAATGATTAATGGTCAGAAAGCTGTGGCATTTAGGGACACAGGGGCTAGTGTCACCATGGTGGCAGGGAAACTAGTCCCCCTCACCAGTTTTTACCTGAGTTTAAGTACCAGGTGACCAACATTGATGGTGTCAGAACAGATCACCCCATGGCCATAGTCAATCTCAGCTGGGAGGGGGTCACAGGCCCAAAGAGAGTGGCAGTGTCCCCCACCTTACCTGTAGATTGCCTGATGGGCAATGATTTGGAAATTTCAGCCTGGGCTGAAGTTGAACACCAAACCCATCTTAGGATGTTGGGCGTCCCTGTAAAGGTTAGGGGGCTGTGATGGCCACAGCCCCAGCCCAAGAATTTGGAGAGATGGAGCCTGAAAGAAGGGCCCACTCTCCCCCAAAAGAGAGCACAAGGGTTGAAGAAATGTCTTCTTCCCCCAGACAATAGGTAAGGGTCAGCCTCCTCAGGGAACTGACCCTACCCCTAGTGAAGGAACTGCCACAGAGGTAGTCAGGCCTGGCCTGGCCACACCCCTGATGGCAGAGGACCCTTCCAAGGTGGTACCCAGTCTGGAGCAGGTAACCTGCCCCTCTCTACCCTGCCTCAGTCAGCCCAGGGCTGCAGAGGTCAGGGAGGTCAGTGGACCCCCAGGGCCCCCTGTCCAGAGGAAGCCCCCATCAGCAGATTAGGGGCACCCAGTCTAGTAGCCCTAGCCAGGTGAAAATTCCTCTACACACTGAGGGATCCCCCATACCTTTATGTAGGGACCTCCCCCAGAAGGACTCTGGTAGGCAAGGGCAAACCTGGGACCAGAAGGTTCCAAACCTGCCATGTCCCTCCAGTGTTCCATCCAAAGGGACCCAACCACCAGCTGTAGGCAGCCAAAGGTTGACCCTTAGAGCAAAGTGCAACTCAGTCATGGAAAGACAGGCATACATGGTGACCAGTGATCTGAGGAAGCTGAGGCCAACATTCCTAGGGCCTCACTTCCCTACTCAGACACCTCACCAGCCTTGTACTTTACCTAAGCACACCAGAGGTAGTGATTCCCCATGGTGGAGACCCTCTCATACCCTTAGGGTGAGGGATTGCTTAGTGGACCATAACATAGGGGGCAACCATGCTAGTGCAGGTGCTTCCTTATATGGCCACTTAGTCAATATAGGCTCAACTGGCCAAGGTTAGCCTTATCTCCTTTCGTTTGGGGGGGTTATGTAGGAAGGTGGAATCTGACTATATGGTTGCCCCCACTTTTTTTATGGTGTTTTGCTGGTTTATGGCTTAGTTGGACTGGGATCCTGCTATTCAGGGCCCCAGTCTATCTGATTTCTCTGTAAAATGGTTTCCATGTGCCTTAGGCACATCTCTGATTGGAATCTGGAGTGCCCTTATAAGTCCCTAGTATATGGTATACTATGTACCAAGGGCATAGGTACCTCAGAGGCCTACCAGGGGCTGCAGCACGTATTGTGCCACCCCTGGAAGGCCATCCAAACTGACACCACAGGTCTGCTACTGCAGCCTGGGTAAGGTGGTGCATGCACCCCTTACTGTGATATAGGTTACCTATATCACTAAATACATACACACATATAAACCTATAAGTCACTCCTAAGGCAGGCCTTATCAATCCTAAAGGCAGAGTGCATGGTTCCTATGTGAGAGGGTGCCCCTGCATGAGCAGGGCCCCTCTGCAGCGTTCGGAGACCATCTCTGATGCTGTTTGTAGTGCAGCCTGACCATATACTCTTAAGCGCATTATATCCTCGCGGTAAAATGCTAACTTTGGAATGGCTGCACCTAAACATGTCGTGTTTGGTGTCAAACATCTTGGAATACTACCCCCCGCCAATCCTGGCGGCGGGGGTAGCATTCCACCCTTCTAGAGGGAAAGACATGTTAACTCTGGCTTACCCGGTAACTTCTTTCTGAAGCCCTGGCATCACAAAATGGATGCTGCTGCCACAGACACAAGTCTGGCCTCCTGCTGCTGGACGAAACTCCGGCAGGGGAGGTCTGGACAATAGGTTTCCTGTTACAGGGAGGTGTGACCACCTCCCCAGACAGGATAATGTGTATTGGGGCTGGGTGGGTGCACTCTTAGAGTGCTTTGAAGTCCTGCAGTGGGGGCACATTTGGTGTCCCTGTGCAAACCCCAGTTCAAACCGGATCAGGGGCTTGCAGCCCCTGCTTTGGCGCGAACTGGACAAAGGGAAAGGGGTGTAGCCACCCCTCTGCCCTGACCCACCCATAGGTGGGGCCACAGAGTAGTCCATCCCCTATTTTTGGAATAAAGGTAGGAACCCAGTCCTTAGGACTTTAGATATCCCTGGACTAAACTTTGAAACTGAATCCTGGACCTTCGACGCTCTACATCACGATTAGAGGACTGAAGAATCTCCCTTGGGGTCAAGGAGTGACTCCCCTGCTTGGCAGGCACCAAAAACGATAATGACGGTCGCAAACTACGCCGCTCCCGCCGGAGTCCGAAGTCCCTGCAGCCCAAGAAGTGGATTTCCTGACTTCTCCAAGGCCATCGTGAGTCCCCAGCGAAGCTGAGGCAAGTGGACCCCACGAGTGACGAGGAACCGCGACCCCTGGGTACCGTGCACTATTGTCGAGTGCAACCCCTTCACAACGTTCTACGAACCTGTGCTTTGGACCACGTGTGGTCCCAAACTCCAGCAGGAATCCCTCCGAAGATCAGAGGCCTACACCGTCCCGAGTGACCGTGGGCCCCTGTTGAGTGATTCCGCCCGAGGTGTCTTTGCGATCCCTTGCCAGCCGGCTCGTGGGTCCCCAGAAGACTTTCTAAAGAAACCAAAGGGCTCCCCTGGTTGCTCCAGGCCTGCCCTGACTTACCCTCGCTGGGTGAGTTTCCCAGACCTTGCTGGTCTGCACCATCGACGATCTTCAGCTACATCGAGACTTGCCGTTGCCAAGGCTTGTTGGGTCCAATCCGGTCGCCGACACCGCAGCACTCGACAGACATCGTGTACCAGCCCGAATCCTGCTCCTGGTTGCCGACAACGCCTCCTGGACCTCGTGGCTGCAGAAACGAGACGACCGTCAATGCACCTGAAGCACTCAACATCGGTGGGCATCTGTCCATCGCCTTCCTGGTCACTGGCTAGTGACCCAGACTCTGTCCCCTCTGCTTTCAGGTTCTTCAGAACTCCGATCCACTCTTGGATCCACCCGGACACTTTTCTCCTGGTCACCAGCAGCACTTTGCAGCAGATCGCCATAAGAACCGACGACGAAACCCGACCCCGAAAGGCACCTATGCACCCGGCTTCCCTGGGTGAGGTAACACGAGTACTCCGGTGCTCCCGTGGGTAGAGACTCTTCAAAGTCCTAGATCTCAAAGGGTTTTGTCCTAGTCCTCTTTTAAGTGTCCCTTTCCTCTATTTTCCCGATCCCGACTTTCTCCATAGAAGTTAACGGCGTATCGCGGTTGTGTATTTACACTGCACGCGTCTCCCGTGGGTCCCCTGTGTCACTACCTTGGGTGGTTCCTTGTGGTCCAAGCACTTCTAGAGGCTCTAGGCCTAGTGTCTAGTTCAGTCGTGGTTCGCATACCACTTTATTGGTATATGGTTTGGTACGCCCCTAGGGCCCAAACGTGTATTTGTGCTATTACTGTGATTTAAGATCTTATAACCTATGTACTTCGAACTCTAGCCTCATAAAGAGACTAGAGGGGTGTGTTTAGTAATAAATACATATATTTGAATATATACCTGGTGTGGTGCTCTTTCATTTGGTCACTCAAGAGATTATAGACTGGTAAAACAAGCTGCTTTACATTCCTTCAAGACTTAGCCTGAAGGCTGCTCTCCATAGCTACCACTAGGATAGCTTTCAATAAGGTTGTCTTTAACCTATCCACCATAAGAGTCGATTTGGACTGGTGCAAGGTGCCCACTATAATTAGTGGACAGCATATGCCAGGCCAACTTCTCACAACCGCCACAGTAGGAAGCTCGAGGTTTAAGGCCACGGCCGCCCTACGCAACACCACTGCGTAAGATGCACCCTCCTCTGTAGCCATGGTAGGGGGAGAAAACATGCCAAGGTCTGGGGAGGTGTCCAGACCACTAGCATCACCCAACTCCTCTCTCCAGTCCGGTTCCTCTAACTAGTTTGCAAGAGGGTCCACAGACCCCTCCCAGTCCTCCTCACCCTCTCCTGGTAGCCACTCAGGGTGGTAAGAAACATCAGGGGAACAAAAGTACCAGCCGGCGCCTGTCCCGATGTCGGACGACATCGGTCAGGCACGTGTCCTCAACGAGGGGGAGGCTGGGGTCGACACCGGCTGGGGACACAACCAGCGTCGAAGGAGCGGAGGTGTTGTCACTGGATTCGGTGCCGGAGGAGGTGTCACAAGGTCGACCGGCGCCGATCCGGATCCAGGCCTGGATCCTTGGGGGCCCTGCCGAGCCGAAGCCGCCAACATCGAAGGCCTAGAGCCCCCAACTGAGTCCATGGGGCCCGAGGGCACGTCAGCAGAGTCGGGCTGCCCAAAGATGGAATGCAAGGCTTCGTAAAAGTTGCAAAGCTGGGCAGGGGTCGCTCCCGCTCCCGGAAAGGGAGGGAAGGCCGGAGTCGACCCAACAGGCTCCGCGGGTGGAGCCGGACGACTACCTTCCGCTTCCTGCGTCGCGTCGGCCGACGGACGGGGAGAACGCGAAGAGCTACGATGCTTCTTCGCCTTCTTCTTGTGCTTTGACTTACCCGAAGACGAAAACTTCGATGACGAGTGGTGGTGGTGGCTCAGCGACCGGTCCCGCGACCTCCCTCTCGACCGGGACATCGAACGGCGCGAAGCGGACTGCCGGGCCTTGAGAAGCTTTCGGGACTGCTCCAGCAAAGACTTCGGGTTCATGGCCCCGTTGTGGTCGCACTCCAAGCACCAAAGGCACACAAGGTGCGGGTCCGTGACCGACATCAATTTGCGACAGGAGTCGCAAGCCTTGAAGCCGGTCCGACGTGACATCCCTCCGTGCACCAGGAGTAGAACGACTCATAAAAGATGTCGACAAAAGTCGCAAAAAACGGAGTAAAAAAGTGACTGGAGCTATGGCTCTCTCCGGATCTGCGCTGGCTGGCACGGAAAAAGAAAGAACTGACGTCAGCGCGTGGGGGCAGTGTCTAAGTAGATACTGCGACGTCATTCCGGTGACCACGACGCCAATGACGAATGCGGAGGCGACCGACGCCACCTATCGACCCGCAGGGGTACTGCTGAGGGAAACATTCTCTGGATCCAGTCTGACGCCGGGGGGTAATTCTAAGGTGAGGAATCCATAACTAATTGTCTCTTTCAGATGGCTACAGCACTGCGTCCTCTAGCGGTGGAACCCCCTGAATTCATGCCCCTCACCATAACAATCACAACACCTGACCGGTTATATCATCTTGCGCAGACACTCCGACCGACGGATGGTGGGCAGGCGAGGACGGCCTGGGAGGGCGACCTGGCACATCCCTTGACTGACAAGATGTGGGTCTACTGTTGTGAGCAGACCCGATATGTATCGAATAATTATAAAACACAAGCTCCTGCATTTTAAGTATTTACATAGAATGTATGTTACCCCTGTGTTGGTTTCCAAGATGAATCGTGCTGAGCCAGATAATTGTCTGAGGTGTTCGATGGAGCATGCCGATTTTATCCACTTAGCGTGGAATTGCCCTGCGGTCTTGGCTTACTGGGAGGCGGTCTTTGAACATCTCGGTATAATGGTCGAGACCAAACTTACGCCCTCACCGTTACTGGCGCTGCTAGGATATGTCCTTCCTTTGCGAGTTGTCGTCAGGCGTTTTACTGCAATTGCACTGCTGTTAGCCAAACGACAGGTCTCTTTGCATTGGGGTGGAGTCTCTCCACCATTGGTGAGGGCCTGGCTGAAGGATTTTATGTACTGTGACACTACTAGCGATGTCTAAGTGTCCCTGATTCCCCTTAACTCCCAGCCCAAAAACATCTGGCAGCCACTTCGTTCATACTTACTGATCCATCCTGAACTCACTGATTGATGCAACTTTCACTATGCAAATAATTGGGATAACGGCTAGCCAATTGAGATGCACTGTGTGCTACAGAATCACTATTATACGATCCTAGACTGTGATGTTTATTGGTTATTTTATTCTTTTTTTATCATTTATTTCTGCCATAATTGTTAGCGTTCACTGTAATGCTCATCTATATGTCGAATTGTGGATACATAAGCAGCACTGTGTGCATTATGGCTACTGTTTCTTGTTTTGGAAAAATCTCAATAAAAACAAGTCTAAAAAAAAGAAAAGAGATGGTGAAGTGAACAATGGCATGGTCGGTCCACATGAGTTCTGTGATGTGGCTGAATTTGATTCTGTTGCTGGTGGTGAACATGGAGTCGATTGTGTGTCCGGCTTTGGGCGTTGGTTCACTAACCCGTTGGGTGAGGCTGATATTGCTCAGGTTCTCCAGAAAGGAGGTGGAGTTGGCATCATTGGGGCCATCGATGTGGAAATTGAGGTCGCCGAGTAGGATGTAGGGGTAGGAGTTGATGGCTAGGGGAGCGATGAGGTTGGAGATGGCATTGCAGAAAACCAGTCAGGGTCCCAGGGGTCTGTATACAAGGGTGCCTCTTAGTGTGGTCTTGGCGTCGGTCTGTAGTTGGAAGTTGGGGTGTTTTCCTGAGGGGTCTTATGTCATCGTTGGTTGTGATGCATCGGATGGTTTCCTGGAAGATGATGGCGGTGCCTCCGCTGTGTTTGTTGGTGCGGTCTCGGTGCATTATCTTGTAGCCGTCTGGTATTGCGGTGGCGATGTCGAGGTTCAAGGAGGGGTTGACCCATGTTTCGGTGATGAAGGCAACATTAGGTGAGAGGGTGGTGATGGTGTCCCAGATTTCTGTGGCATGCTTGCAGAGGGAACCGGTGTTAGGCAGGATGCGTTGGAGCGGTTCCGGGTTGTTCGTGCTCTTCTGAGAGGAAGTGGCAAAGGATCCAGTTCGGGTTGGTGGCCCTGTGTTGCAGGAGAAGCTGCAATGGTGGCAAGTGAAAGGTCCTTTGGTTGATCACAGGGAGGAAGTGCAGCTGAGGTTGTTTCGGTGTCTGGGCCCAGGGCCAGGAGCTCCTTGGCAGTGTAGCAGTGGGTGGCAAGAGGGCCAAGGGTTCTGACGCTGGACACGGTCCAGACGCGGTCTGGTGCAGATTGGCATTGCCTTTGGCGTGCCTTCCGTGTGCCAGCTGCACGGCTGCTTTGCGTCCTCCATTAAGTAGGTCCAATGGGAGGGCAGGGAGCTGGGTGACAGGAGAATGGAAATGGCAAGAGCAGGGAAACAGCAAGAAGAGGGAAAAACTAGCAAGAAATGGGCGAAGTAGAGGGCAGAAAACAAGCAGAAAAGGCTAAATAAAGGGCAGAAAATGAGCAGAAAAGGCAAAACGGAGGGCAGAAAAACAAGCAGAAAAGGCAGAACAGAGGGCAGGAAAGTGAGCAGAAAAGGTGAAACAGAGCAAGAAACAAGCAGAGGAAGAACAAACAGAGAGCAGCAGGTAGACAGGCAACAGAGGGTAGCGGACTGCAGGCAAGCTTGACAGGAGACCTTTTGCATGGGGAGCTGGCTCGAGGGCAGGGCGCTGGGTGGCTTGAGGAGGTAAACGGTGGGAAGGGGGAAGAAACGAGCAGAAAAGACAGAGTAGCGGGCAGAAAATGAGCAGAAAAGGCCAAATAGCAGGCAGAAAATGAGCAGAAAAAGCAAAACGGAGGGCAAAAAAACCAGCAGAAAAGGCAAAACAGGGGAGAAAAACAAGCAGGAAAGGCATAACAGAGAGCATAAAAACGAACAGAAAAGGCAAAACAGAGCAAGAAACAAGCAGAGGAGGCACAAACAGAGGGCATCTGGTAGATAGGCAGCAGAGGGTAGCAGACTGTGGGCAAGATGGACATGTTGCAGGGGGAGCTGGCACGAGGACCTGCTCAAAGGGGCCACGCTGCGGCCTCCATTAAGTAGGTCCTGGGGAAGGGCAAGGCGCTGGGTGGTGGGAGGATGGAAACGGCAGGAGGAGGAAAACAGCAGGATGAGGGAAGAAACAAGCAGGAAAAGGCAAAGTAGAGGGCAGAAAAGGTCAAATAGAGGGCAGGAAATGAGGAGAAAAGGCAAAATACAGGTAAAAAAAACAGCAGAAAAGGCAAAACAGAGGGCAGACAAACGAGCTGGAAAGGTGGAATTGAGGGCTGAAAAACTAGCAGAAAAGGCAAAACAAAGCAAAAACAAGCAGAGGAGGCACAAACATAGGGGAGCAGGTAGACAGGCAGCAGAGGGTAGAGGACTGCGGGAAAGCTGGACAGGCGACCCGTTGCAGGGGGAGGTTGCACGAGGATCAGTACATGTAAAACTTAAAAGTACATGCCCTACTTTTAAATATACTACACCCTGGCCTTGGGCTGTCCAGAGGCTACCCTACGGGTGACTTATATGTATTAAAAAAAAAAGGTTTGGGCTTGGCAAAGGGTATACTTTGCCAGGTCGAAATAGCAGCTTAAAACTGCGCACACAGGCATGGACATCATTTGAGGCTAGTTAAGGGTTGCAGGAGCGACCTCTAACTTGCTCCCTGCTACTCCTGGCACTTCCTTTGTGATGCCTGGCCTCAGAGGGGGCAACATGTTTGTCTCCTCTGAGGCCAGGGGTCACAAAGGAAGTGCCAGGAGTAGGAGGGAGCAAGTTAGAGGTCACAGCTGCAACCCCTAACTAGCCTCAAATGACGTCCATGCACACAGGCTCTGCAATGGCAGGTCTGAGACATGTTTAGGATGCTACTTAAGTGGGTGGCACAATCAGTGCTGCAGGCCCACTATTAGCATTCAATTTACAGGCCCTGGGCACAGGTAGTGCCACTTTACTAGGACTTACCAGTAAATTAAAGAGGCCAATTGGGTATAAGCCAGTTTTACCATGTTTTAGGGAAGGAGCACTAGTTAGCAGTCGTAAGATGCGAAGTCAGCAAAAACAGGAGTTTTGGAGGCAAAAAGTTAGGGGAAAAATCACACCACGAATGCCAGGTCTAACAATCACTCAGTTCAGCCAAACACACAGAACTAGTTTAACAGGTTTTTAGCAGATTAAATTGTTTACTGCCTTTAGGTTCTTGATGCCATTTTCCAAAGTGAAACAAGATAAACTGAGAGATGTCTATTTTTGCTTAAGCTACACACAGATATCATTGTGTGGCTCTTTGTTCAATGTTTTCCAATAGTTTTAGTTCTTCCAAGTTGAAAATGATTTGGTCTCACTTGTGTTACATTCACTGTACCACACTTTATCTAAATATTATCCAAGTATTGTTAATTCCTTTAATCAGATATCAAAGCAGGAGTTCTTTAAGAACAAATTATTAATGGCCTTGATTTGTATGGAGTGGGCTCCCTCTGAGCAGGGATCATTGAGCCATTTCCCTGCCCAGGACCATTTTGGCTCAAATGGTAGCCCTGGGCAGAAGAATTGAGTGACAGTCGCCCAATCCTAAATAGGACTGGGAGACTATCAATATGACCTGATGGCCTTTTGGCAGACATGCCATCAGGTCAAATGTTTCCAACAGAGGACGAGGTCAGAAATTCTGTGATTCCCCTACCTTTAAATGGAAGGGGGGGGGGCATTAACTTGGAATAGGCTGGAGTATCACCAAGTTATGTCAAACTTGTAAACAGCCTCCTCAGTGTCAATGATATGCACGTTTTGTCCTCTTTAATCTTTTTATCTTGACCATTATTTATACCCACTATAGTTTAAAAGTCACACATAATTAGCATCAGAGGGATGTCATATTTAGCTGTCTGCAAATCCATTTAAAGTTCCCAACATGCATGTCAGGGGTTTGTCTGAACTTAGGTTCAATTTAGTGGCTGGACTATAATAATTGACAATATATACCATATTACCTTTTTGGCAACTACATTGATGTATTAGACTTCACCAGGTGAATCTGGTATAACTGCATAAGAAAATTTGAGAGATGTGCAGAACCACACAGTTAGGTCTTCCTTCAGCCTTACCCTACCTTGTTTGGCTGCAGGTTTTTAAACTGTAAAATATTCTGGCCTTATGTCAGTTAACGTGTGCTAGATTTCTTGCAAAGCAGAAATGCCAAACTGTCATAAAATCACCAGTTATTGCAATGGGTCTCAACTTCATGTCCTGAAATGATGTTATTGTTTGAGGGTTTCGTTTGAAGCTTCTAGTCATTTATCCACTGTTTTCATATTCATTCCACTTTTTTAGCATACCTTTCAATGCTTATTTTTTAAAAGGAAAATGTGCGCAGTTTTTTTAGGGCTTAGTCCTATTGGTGACTTGGGGGGGGTGGCTACTGTATCTTGAGTTCTTGTTTCAATAAGCCTATTCTCCATTGGAAGGTCAACTTTACAGCTGTTACAATTAAAAATGTGTTTGCTGCTTTCTATCTCCAATGGTTTTATGTTCACCTCTGTTATCCTGGTCTGTCACTTAGACTTTCTTTGGAGAAATGGGTTTTTAGTACTTCCATTCTTGCAAATCTGACTAAGCTATTTAAAGCACAAATCAATTGGTAGTGGTCAGAGAGTTTCTGTTTCTTACTAGAGGGACACGTGGTTAGGAAATATGTGAGATGGTTAAGGCACACATGGGTGGGGGATAGAACTACTGTAATGAAAACCATAAAAGTATTGTCACTTCCTAAAAATGAGGTGCAATCTTTAGATTTTGAGCATCAACATCCACGCTTGAATTTTAGCGAAAAACAGTTGTGCTACAAACCTTACAATATCCTGTATATCAGCAAATTAGATTGTAATGCACACTAAATTGTGAGACAACAAATCGAGAATATTTGGGCTCAGGGAAAAATCATCATCACATACCCTAAAGTAGAGGTGTTACACTGGTCACTGCTGAGTGTCAAGACGCCTTCAAAATCCTGACTGAGTGTCAGGAAGCTTGAGAGGTCATAACACAAGCACTGTGTAATGCTCCCCTAGTTTTAAGCACAAAATAGACTTTGCTTAACCTCGCCCTGTATTAGATGCATGCAAGACTCTGTTAGTTTCTTCCACTTAGCACAGCCCTTTTTGATTGTCATGGTAGTGACCACCACAGGCAAACTTCTTGTTTACGGTGATGCAGTCCAATGTAGGAATTGTTCTTAGTCATGCCAGCAAAGACCACCTTGGGCATGATTTTTGGTTACAGCGGCAAATTGGCATGGTTGGACGGCTATCTGTAATTCCTGCTTGGAACAGTGATTCTGGAGAGACTGCGCTTATCAAAGATTGCTCTCTGCAGTCGTCCTTCTCCCGGTAGACTCTTTCAGCTCTAGCATCTTGTGGATTCTGGAACTCACTGGACACTCACTCCTCTTAGGGTATTTGCAGGCCTCTTTCCTCAATCAGCGAGTAGGCTGGCTTTTAGGTGCTTAAGGTAAGAGGAGCAGTCTCATCCCAAAAGGCAAGATTTCGGTTGATGTCCCCTCACCTCTAGAAAGCAGGCTGTCTGGCAGACACCAGTCTTGGTTGTACAGCAGTCATATGAGTACTCTGCATAGCTCTCCCTTCCTTGGTCAAAGAGAAATTGGAACATGTGGGTCAGTTGCTCCCACTTTTAGACAGTGAAAGCAGAAAGGAGATTTGTATCCACTGTCTGCACTTTCAGAAACAGTTTGGTGTTGTTCCCCCTTTCAAGTGTCCTACCCAGGCTGTTCTCCATATGCAGTCTTCATGTAGAATGATGCTCCTCACAGCAGTGTAGTCTCTAGCCTGGATCACTCACTACAGAGATATAAAGCGGTATGAACTTTTTGCATTTGGCTATCAACGGACACACAGAAGAGCGACCTGGGAAAGAAAAGGCTGGCCTAGCCTAAAGGGCCCATTACACCTTGAACAGTAGAAACCTGTCATCCCAACATCTACCAAATGGCAGTACTACAAGAAAAATAATCAGTAGCTTCTCTGATCAAATAGCCTAATCAAATTTAAAAAGTATCCTCGTCCTCTGTCCTAACTTCATGGTCTAGGTCACCTTCCTCCAGCTTCAGGAATCTAAGTTATACACTTCCACTGTCTGGGAAAAGAACCTCACTTCCATCTTGTGCACAGGAACATAACATGTCAGGGGCTTCATAAATTGAACACACAGGCTTCCACTACTCTGGCACACATAAGCTCACAATGCATTTACCACACACGACACATAAACAAACATGTAAAATATACACTTGGAATGTAAGTGTACAGATTTGGATTAGCCCATACAAGAGCAACCTTACATGAGTGGACTAGTAGGCCTCTACTCTGGTGAAACAGATAAATAGGTCTGGCCACAACAACTATGGAATCACAAAACCTGGTAATCTGCCCCCATTTCTCAACAGGCTAAACCGACAACAGGGACAGTAGTCCACAGTCAGTACAATGACGGCCCAATTGGTGTGCTCCTCCAGGCCTCATGACGGTTCAAGGACCTCATTCATGTCAAGAAACAGTTCATTGCTTCTGCACTCACACTACATTAGTGTGAGAATGGGGCCAAAATCAAAAACCAGGATACCAGATACTCGCAGTCATACAGGGGTACACTACTGTACACCATGGAGGGACATTCCTGTCCCAACAACAATAACCAGTGAAATTCAAACCTCACTTAATTGCCTAGGGAAAACATTTGAACCAACTATACACAAAACATGCCACTGAGTTATCCATAAACAATTAGGGGTGTACAAAAGGAATTAAATGGTGGCATGCAGGTGCTGCTTTTGAGTAGAGGGATCATGGCTTGGCAGTGCGGCCGGCCGGAGGACATAGCCCAGGGTGGAAGCACCCACCCCGGGGCCTGATGGGCCCCGGCCGCACAGGATAGGCCTCCCAAGGCCTTCGGGACCCTGTCCCGGGCATGCTGCCACGTGGCAGGCCTGAGGATGGCAATCAGGATGGGGGGCCCCACCCCAGGGCCTGCCGGGGCCCCGGTCCTGAGCCATATGGTCTCTGGCTGAGAACCACCAGACCACAAGATGGTTTAGGGTACCCTGTCCCTTTCTTGCAATCCATGCACATCGAGTGACAGAGGGGACCGAAGGTGCATGTGCACCCAACCTCTGCGCTGCGAGGTGGGCCCTGACGGGGCTCCGACCCGGGGCCCGCAGGCACCTTTTCAGACAGGGGAAAGAGGAGAGGCCTCCCTAGCCTGATGTAGTCCTGTACTTGGCCCTTGGCAGGGCGGAGGACGGAGCCTGGGCGGGAGGTATTTCCTGGAAGTGTGCAGAGGACGTAACTGTTACGTCCTCCGCACACGCCCACCGTCCTTGGCACAGAAAGGTTTAATAACATTTACTCCAAACAGTTACTCCAAACATTTGTTTGCAGCATAGTGTAATGTGGCTAAGATGTCACTACCTTAAAAGAACTTCAAACCAATAACACCGATTTACTGATCTCCAGTTACGAGGATTATTTTGTGCCACATCTGATTTTCTTTAAACCATCGGTGCGGAGCACGATAGGTCTTAAATGCATATGTCCCCAACTAGAAATGTGAATACGTGCTATTGGTTGAAAACTAGAACTGTCCGAAGCCTACCCTGATGATTTGTGGCCATCTGTCAGGAATCAACAGAACTCTAAATCAACGAAGCACACCTAGAATGTTAAGATGCAGCTGACACTGCCACCTGAGCTATACTAAAGGCCTAGGCAGATAATCTACCTCTTCATAGAATGTTCTTTTTATACCTGCAATGTCTTCAATCGGATTGCGAGCACTTAAAATAAAGTAATGATTAACCTACCTTATCGGCATACGTACAAATTCGAAGCTACATGTAAACATGTGAATATCTCGAAACGTTAATGTTACGAAAACGTACAGGAGAAAAAATGAAATGATGAGTGTTTTCTTGTTGGAATGTTTATCATGCGATACTCTTTTCAAAAATACAATGGGGACCCTGAGTAGAATAATTCTAAAATCATATGCAGAGCTCTCAAGTTTCATAGATCCATGCGTGGGTAGCTCATCCAGGCCTGAAACTTTCTTTGAATTTTGGGACGTGTAGTCCTGCTTTATAATGGGTGAAACAGGACTATAAATCTCAGCATGCAACGAAACAAACTGGACTCGCTATGACTCACTGGATAACTTGAGAGCTCTGACACGAATATCTTTTTAGGTCTCGGCCTGGCGTTTGGAGCGCATGCGCTCCTCACCTGAGAGAGCTATAGTAAAGAGTATGAAGAAGGGGACTTTAATCCACGCCCCTGTGTCTCGACCGTTTGCAATTGGCTTAAGTCATGATTAATGTTTTTTCCGTGCTTTTGGTTTGCTGGCTGTCACTTTTGTTGACGCCCTTGCAGTTTTGTGATGCCGCCCATCGTGACAAGCACATCTGTTTTCACTCAGGCCATGTGACAGCCTGCAAACCAAAAGCACGGAAAAAACATTAATCACGACCTAAGCCAATTCTAACAAGTGGCTGAATGAAAACATATCGAGCGTTTTTTTTTCTCTTTGTGCTTCACAGCCCTCGTGAAGAATTTTCTTATCTGCTTGTTAAATAAACAAGCAGATAAGAAAAGTCTTCACAACAGCCATGAAGCAGATGAGCCATGGCGCACAGGCATTCCGAGGGCGCCTGTTCCCAGCACTTCCCCCTCCAAACAAGCATTTGCAATGCAATAGGTCTCGCATTTGCGAGAGTTTAAGCTATTGGCATTGTAAATGACAATGCCTTTTATTTATGTTTTAAAAACCAACACGTAAATAAAGGCATTGCCATTTACAATGCCAATAGCTCAAACTCTCACAACTGCGAGACCTATTGCATTGCAAATGCTTGTTTTAACTAGATATGGTAAAACACTACCACCTCACCAGGACTGCCAAAGTGAAGCCAAATTTTCACATAATGGGTAATACACATCATCTCTCTAAATCCAAGGATTTCCCTTCTGCCAGGCCCGCCATTGACTGACGGGAAAATAACAATAATCAGAGGTCAATAAAGGGCAAGTTGCTCAGACCCATTGTCCACTGTGGAGGCAGGTGAGAAAGGAGGGCAGCTTCCCTGACATAAAGAGAGCTCTCTAAAAAATGAAGATAGCTGGTCCTTATGATCCAGTGAAGCTGTGGCAATCGGCAGAATTTTCACTAGACGGGATGGGATGTTTATTTTTGGGAGCAAAGAAGAATGGCAAAGGGAGTCAAATATCAGACTCGCATATAAATAATTACACCAAACGTTTGCATCATTTCAATGTTCTTCTATTAGCGTGGAGTTCTATATTTCTGTTTATGTTATACAAAATAATACCTAACAATCTACAACTTATCAAGGGGGAGTGAGCACAATGCCAGCAAACCAGCTCTCGTTCTTTCATTGCATTATAAAAGATGCAGTTCATAGAGGTTTTAAACTTCTCACAAGTGTTTGTTACAAGTGTAGGCTCAATTATAAACAACATTAAGTCTGACCTCCCTTGAACAGAACACCTGGTGTTCTTTTAGACCCACAGGAAGTTTTCACAATCACTTTCAACTTCCCCCGCCGGCACGGCCAATTAACCATTTCCAGCTGGTCCTTACTGTTCAATTTAAAACAAGATCAATAACCACAAGACCTACACACAAAAGTGATATCGTACCATCAAGTGAATGTGTACAACACAAGAAAAATGTGAGAAGAGGCCAGAGAGCACCTCACGTCCGCACACCGAAGGAGCTGCTGGATGATACTCGCCAGTATGCTCACGTTCTCATCATCGGTTGCTCTCGTGGCCAGAGAAAGAAAAGAAAAGAAAAGGTGTGTATAGAGACTTCCTACGAGGTGGGAAATCAAGAAAGAGATAAATCAAAAAATTGTGTGACAGCCAACACTGAGAATATAGGCTCTCTCAGTGCCCACTGGTCCCCAACCGTGTAGAGAAAAAGATTTTTCTCACTATTTAAAATGGGGTATCACTCACATGCAGAACATCCTTTATTTAGAGCCGTGAGTGTCCTCAGATTAAAAAAGAAGGCATGTATATGGCCACTTTCATCCACGAAAGGCCAACATGTTTCGTTGCCGCACTTTTTTTAGGCAACTTCATCAGGGCTGTTGGGGAAGCCAGTCTTCACCTCCATATTTTCACACCAATCTGTGGTTATTGACAAAATTAAAAAGAAGATCATGCCAATCACAAACAAATTCTGTTTTTATCCTGCTCTTCAAAGTACTACTCCAAAGACCCTCCATAATAACATATTTACTGAGTGGTTGCTGTCGTCACTCGTACCTACAACCACTTTTGGTAAAAGGTCCTGCGCCAATTGGTCGCGTTTCACCTTCAGGGCTGCATATGTCAGTCACCACCTATAACAACATGTATATTGAATACCTCTTGTACAGCAATGTCTACCCACATCATTTCATATGTAAGTGCCACATACTGTCTGTTCCTTGTTGCCTCATCTTGTGTTAAAAATCACAATGCCATTGCCGCTATCAGCCCATTCCTCACTCGTGTAGGACCCCTTCATAAATCTCAATACAGGGACCCCTGATGTCAATTATTAGGTATATGGTATATGGCCCGAAATGCACTCAGCACTCCCCCGATGTACTCAATAGTAAGACTGATACTGCACACAACGCTGGGGAGATGTCAATTGTTAAGTGTATGGCCCGTCATATACATAGTACTCCTCTCCTAATGTACTCAATAGCTGACCCTGCTCGCAATACTCGGGAGACAATGGTCAAAGAAATGACTGTACTCTCAGTAAAATCAGCGCTGTCCACCCAACGCGCTTACTTGTGAAGCTGACACTGCCTGCACTCAGCACTCAATCAGCTCGGACCATAATGCCAAAATATGCCTGCCCTATTCAAAGCTCCCGCATGGAACCTCCTTACCACGCTCGCGTCGTGACAGCGCTTTCACTCCTCCTTCCCGATCGCCCAGATTGGGCGCCGACATAATTTTTAAACGGAATGAACCCGGAAGCGCGTGTCACACAGTTTGTACTTCCGGTGCGTGATCTTTTAAAACTCCCTCAATTCATCGTTACCCTGGCAGCCATCTTAACCGGATCTAATATATTGATGTAGATGCCCTAGACCCTGTAACAGAAGCCCTTGTGACTTACAACGCCAAATTGTTAAACCTTATATTTTTCAAATAATTAGATGTCAATACTGTATTCACATCTAATTATTTGAAAAATATAAGGGGCGGGCGGTCTGACCTTTTTCCATCCTGTGCTCCTGTTGTATTGGTGACAAGTGTAGGCTCAGCCAGTGTTTGCATTTCACTTCAAGGGTTTCTGATTTCGAGCCTGTCTTCAGCAGAAAGCTACATGCAGGTTTGGGGGCTGTCCAGCATGTCTCTTGTACATAACGCAAAGTGTCACTCTAAAGATTGCAGATGTACCCCATGGCTCGTCAACCAAATGACTCCCACAGGAGCCTAACAATCAAAGGGGATGGAATCACTGCCCACAAGTCGCCCCCGGTTCTCCTATTGCGTTAAGGAAGACACTGTTCATAGTGTATTTGACATACTCACAAGTAGAAACACGCACTAGTGTTGGTGCAGCCAATGATTGCATTTCTGGGTTCTTGTCTGTTTTTTTAGGAGAAAGTAGCAGGCAGATTTAAAGGTAGTGGAAATGCTGATTGTGGAATATCAGGTAAAGTACCAGCTGCAGGTGCATCCCATTGCTCATTAATCAATCAAAGGGGGAGGGAGCACTCTTCCAGTAAGTTAGCATCAGGTCTTCCATTGCATTATGGTAGATGCGGTTCATAGTGTTTTTGATTAACAAGTATAACTATGCATGCCATCATTAAATGAAGCAGATTCTAAATATCACCAGTTGCCGCCAGATCATGTGTATTCGGTAATCTTTTCTGTAAAATCACATTCACCTAGTGCACTCCCAAAAATGGGTTAATAGATCAGAAATCTAAATCACTTGTTTCCGATTTCTCTTTTACAAGTCCAACATATGTGGTCCTGTTTTATGCTCACCTTGCACGTCCTATCAGGATTGAATAAATTCTATTTTCAGTCCTTTTTGGTGTATTGAAGGTTGACATATATCAAGAAATGTTCATTTGTGACGTTAGAAAGGCTCCACGTTTTCATAAAATAATCGAATGTCTATGTATCTTTAAGCTAATGCCGCATCTTTTTCTCAGTTTTTTCAGGCCCCGTAAATGTGCTAGACTGAAATTAATTAAATTATGAATAGTTACCCTATTGTATTCTATGTTGTATCCTGCATCTTCACCAAATAAATGTTTACAAACTGGTTTATTAGTTTTCTTCTGATTAACGCTGCAAAGATTTATTTCCAATCGTTGTCTTTGATTTGTCTTTATATGCTGATATGAATAACTATCTACCTGCTAAAGAGCCCAGCAAGGGTTTTTCTTTCCTATAACAGAATCATTGCCCTCGGGTCTTAATTCCAAACACTGGGAAGTCAACGTCCTGATCTGATCGACAGGGCAACTTCACAAACCCTGCTTGTAACAGCTTGATGAATTTGCTTCTGAAGTATAATATGAATGGGAGAGGTGATGGAATAAGCCCCGACCATGGGGAGAATGCTGACCCATTCACAAGATTCTAGTTACATGAGTGTTGCTGGAGACAATCTGGAAGTCCTGCAATAGTATTGAGTATGAACCGATAATAAAACCTAAAAGAACTGTGACTCTGTTGGCAGGCCCTGAGGAAAACCTGATTTGAGAGACAAAATTCCATATTTGTAGGCTTCAGAAAACCATGGTGAATTAGGAGCACAAATCTGGCTTAGGCATGGACTACTAAAATGTCTGCAACACCTAATTCCGGTCAGTGTTCATTTCACACAGAAGTGTTTCACCAACTTCTCCCATGAAACCAAGTTAACTTGTGGAGCCTTCACAGAATGTATGTATCTATATATGTATGTGTTATTTGTAATGCACAAACCTAGCCAAATGTCAGCATAGCACTGCATCCGATCAAAGACATAGGTACATTCAACACAATTTGTAGAGGTAGCTGTTATCTGGGAGCATAAGTATACTGTTACTGCATCGTGATGCAGTGTTCTTTAAAGAGGAGCATCTTCAACTCTTTCCTAAGGGTTAGGGCAGCCTGATGGAGACATGGATTGTGCTTCAGATCCTGGACACATAGATGGAAATGGTCTGCTGCCTTGTTTTTTTCCAGTTTTACATATCTTTGTCTCCATCCTGAAGGGGTTCTGGCTGAGGGTGTGTAGAGAGCCACCAAATATGGTGAACTTGTCAAGGGGAGCTGATCCTGTTATGATGCAGGTGATTTTGAAGATGGTGTTGGCTGGCAAGATGATCGAGTGGAGTTCCATCAGGATAGCGGTGATGTTCAGGTTGGCCCTTAAAGTGGGGGCAGGGGGGGGGGGCAGTGTGGAATATGGGAGGCCATGGAGCCAGACATTTCCATCATCCACATGCAAGATTATGAGAACTTAAACAGTAGTTGTGAAGTCACCTTCTATAAGGAATGATTTCATTTTCTCTAGCTGTGAGAGATGATCGCAGGATATGCTCTTTTCCTTGGACAAGGGTGGTGTCCATGACATATACAAGTGACTTGGCATTGGGAGAAAGCTGGGGTTTAAAGCCATTCAGATTCATGTCAGTGATCCAAGGTTGGACTGTTTCGTTTCTGCTGTTCTTGGCAAATAACAGGAAATCTGTTTGGATGGGGTTGAGCTTCTCCTAAGTGAGGGAATATGAATCTGGATAAGGGAGGAAGTGTGCAGCGCAGAAGACTTTCAAGTGGAGGCCAGTATAATACGCATGCTGTTGAATTCTGATGCTGATATTGGTGGGTAGAGCCCCAAAGAGCTCGATGTCAAGCTTACAAACAGAGGGACAGGATGGAAACCAGGATATGACCTTTGACTATGTCCTTCTGGCCCATTTTGAGCTTCACTCAATGATAAGTATGCTCAGGGGACACCAACTGAGTGAATCTGCCTTGCTGGAGTCGATCTCCAGTCCAGATTGTTCCAGTCCAATTTGTTGTTGCATGACGTTTACTTGATCCTAAAACGTTCTCTGTGCAATGGCAGAACACTTTATCAGGTCTAACCACCAATCCAATCCAACCCCAAGCAGTCATTGGTCAGCCACTTGGTGTGCCTACACCTCCGTTCGACCACCATACAGTATTTGCACACTTTTTGGGTATTTTTCAACTTTCCATTGAATTTTGCCACAATTCGCATTTCCATTTGTTTTTTTTTCTATTCACATCGTATTTGAGCACCTTTTCAGATTTTTCTTATCTGTGCCTTCTAATACTATTTTTCTCTTTTTTCTAGATGTAGACATTTATCTTCTTCTTCTTCCTTCTTTTTGTTTTCTTTTTTCTTAGCTGTGTCACTGTTTGCTAGATTTTTCTGGGCGTTTTCTTTGGGTGCTTCTTTGCTGTTCAGGTGATCTGCCAAAGATGAGCCATTGGTATTTTTTGGCATAACCAGTTTACCTCCCTGGGGTCCTTTGTTTTGACAATACACAGCACATATTCATATACATGTCTGTATGCATGTGAAATTATATAGCATTTACCTAGCTAAGGGGCAGTGGAGTGCTGTGCAATAGTATGGGGGCGATACAAAGCAACAAGAGAAGTGAGGAGAGAGAGGGGGCTATGAGTGTGTCATTGGAACAATGGAAAACAATCAGAGGTGGATGGGCTGTGACCTAAGCATTAGCAAGGGTTAGGCATTATGGTGTGGGAGAGGCACTACATTTTATATAAAACCCACTTTTGATGTGTCTAGTAGATAGAAGGTAACCCTGTGATAAGGTATTACTCAAAGAGTACAATCTTGAGCACAGAAGGGGGGTGCCTGGTGGAATTCAACTTAAAGTATAAATGACATCTGAAGTCAGCAGGCTCATGAATATCTATCATCAGCAAAGTTGCAACCAGCAATCTCAGCAAACGAGGGTGCCCCTATGCTGAAATCCATAGCCATTCAACTTTTGTACATTGTGTGGGCATGATATTACCACTCCGAAGAATATCATCAAACTAGGAGGTGAATAGTGTAGGGGTGGATGAATGTCTAGCTCTGAGTGAGGTTCAAATCTCCAAAAACAACAAATGGTCATCTATCCACTCAACTCTAGAATTATCTACAGTTGCAGCTTCAAACCCCAAAGTCAAATGGGGACTACAAAGAAAGTAGAGTGAGAGTGGATTCATCCTGCAAAACTAGTCCTTAACTCCCAGTGTTTTTAAAACAAAAACTCAATCCCCCTGGACTTCTTGACTGTGTAAGGCACTTTTCCTGCTATGCATTATCAGCTACATACCGCCATAAAACTTCTAAGAATAGAACATCTCTTTGTAGGAGCCTGGAGAGAGGGGATGAAAGAACTAGCTACCCCACATGGCATAAACCTTGCTGCCTTTGATATAAATTGAAAAGCTGCACTGTTAGAATAACTTGTCTTATTACAAAATCATCACAGCACAGCACAGTTAAAGGCGCTCTAGGCTCTGTGTGTCACAGTAAGCACTCTGAATGTATGTCATACAATCTGGTGGCTGTACGTGGCTAATTGTCCATCAAAGCAATCGCTAATCTATCATCAAATTAAGGCTGTAGTAGAGACTACTACTGCCACGACCTGTACCTGAACTCCATAGCCAGTCACCACCTCAGGAGACCCATAATCTCAGATGGTTGTTCTCCCATGCCCCCTGTTATGACCCGTAGTTAGGTAGTGTAGGAGTGGCTCTGTTTTTCCTTTCCTCCTGTCCTCTTTCTGGTTTGGCGATCTTGCTGTGGTGTCCCTTTCCATTTGGAGCGGGAGGGCGCAGCTGCGGATATGCACCAGCGGTGAACTCAGTATTTAATCTGAGCTCGTCAGTGCTTCCGTGATTAGTTTCTCTTCCGGCATTTCACCCCCGGAAGGACTTCGCCGTCGGCGACCCTGGATACGAGCTGACATTTTCTTGTTGGTCCTTTGTTTGGAGTGCTGGCCGGATAACGCGCTCTGCAGTGGCATTTTCCTTTGGGCTAAACCTGGAAATTCGTTGGACTTCTGCACCTTCCCACCTTTTTTCCTTCGTTGTGGGTACTCGTACAGAGGTTAGGCGCATTTGGTGAAAACAGAGATGTTTCAGTCTCGTGCCTCTCGTTCCCCTCCGTTACACATACCTTGTGTATCCCCTTCACCTCGTTGTAGGTGTTTTTGGAGCTACTCACGTAGCTTTCTTGTTTTTGTAGTTTTTCAAAAGTAAAAAGGGATCCTTTTAGCCTTTTTCTTTTTAGTGCAGGTTTTTTACGATATTGTTTTTTTCCCGTGAAGACTTGGTGGGACAGCACTATTCCTGGATTTGATATTCCTCTATATGAAAGGCTGGACACAGAACTTTGTGGACATTATCCATTCCATGAGGATTACGCTTTGTTTTTGCTGGGTTAAGCTACGCTTTAACAGATCCCAGTGGATGACTGTTGGGGACTGTGTGTATGGGAGCTGGCACTTATTCCTTTGTTATTAATGCCTTTCTTGTTTCTTTTTCTTCTTTTCTGAAGCTGCCAGTATTCTCCTCGGAAGTTGTTCTCAGCCAGACAGAGGAGCCTAGGACTGGTAGTCCATCGCCTTGTGTCCTTTTTCCCCTTATTTTCCCCACCTTCTCCCAGTGTATTTTTCTGCTCTCGCCTTAATATACATGGGCTATTAGATGCATGGGTAGAGGTATGGGATGATCTTCGTTCCTGCAGTGTTTGGTATTATTGGTGAGTGGGGGCGGAACAGAAAACCAAGCCCATGAAAATTACACTGCCCGAGCGAAGATGGATCCAAATGCCGGTAATCCTATGTCCCTGGAGGAAAGGGGTGTGGGGGTGGACCCCTCTACGCAGGAGTTGATGTCAGCCCTTTCTACGCTTCAGTCAGAAGTACGGGAATTGAGGCAAGAGAATCATGGCTTACATCAGGAATTGAATGTTTTTAAGGCAAGAGAGACTCTTTGGGGAAGGGGTCCTGGAGCCATACCTAAAACACAAGGGCCGGTAGTGCAGCCAGCAACCTTTCAGTTTGACAGGAATGTCAGTTCCGCTAGTAGTGTAGGATCCCCAGTTGCTATTACAGTCCAAACACCTGTACAGGTTCCATTGGCGGTTCCGGAGCAGTTTTCAGGAGACTGTAATAAATTTGGCATTTTTATGAACCAATGCCATCTGCACTTTATGTGTAGACCTATGGCATTCCCGGATGATTTGGCAAAGGTTGCTTTTGTGATCTCTTACTTGGCAGGCACTGCAGCACAGTGTTCGTTCCCTTTGGTGGACAGTGATGACCCTGTTTTGTATAATTTTCCTGCGTTTAAGGAGCAGATGCGTCGGTTATATGCTAAACATGCCTTTATGCAGGCCAGTGATACTGAGCTACTCAAGTTAAGGCAGGGTAAACAGGATTTGTTGGTGTATGTCTCTACCTTTAACCGTCTTGTTGCAGAAACACATTGGCCCATGGAAAAGCAAACGTCTTTGTTTTATCAGGGCCTCAGTGAGGAACTGAAGGATGTGGTATCCCAGGTTGTGAGTCTTCCTGAGGATTGTGTGGAATTCATTGATTTAGTTGTTAAACTAAATCATCGATTATCTGAACGAAAAGGGGAAAGGAGGCGGTTTCCAGTACCTTATGTTATTGGGGTGCGGGGAGATCAGAAGGAAGAAACGGAGACTAAATCTCAACCAGAACCCATGCAGATTGGGGGGGTGCGGGCCCCTTGTCTAGAGAAGAGAAGGAAAGGAGGCGGGCACATAATTTGTGTTTGTATTGTGGCAAGAGTGGGCATTATGCTTGTGAATGTCCGGTAAAGCCCTCCAGTATGTTGTCCAAGAAATCTGTGGCCTTTGTGAAGCAGGAAGTAGTGTCATGTGGTGTTGACGATGGCATGACTTTAAACCACTATGACATCGTGGGTTCGGTTCAAAGGGTACAACGTCATTTTACCATCATAGTGACTTTGGTGATTACTAACAGCAGGAGGACTACTACTTCGGTATTGCTGGATTCAGGCGCTACCGGTAATTTTATGGATAAACAGTTGGCAGCCAGATTGGAGGTGCCTTGTGTGTATAAAAAACAACCGGAACCTGTGAGAGCTATTGATGGTACTGATTTGACATCAGGGTTGATTGTTATAAAGACGGAACCTCTCCTTTTGATCTGTGATAACGGTCATTCTGAGTCCGTTAGTTTTGACCTTATTGATGCCCCCACATTTGGTGTAATACTCGGAGTACCATGGCTGCAAACTCATAATCCGAGGATTGATTGGGTCAGACGAACGGTTACTTTGGACTCGGAGCACTGTTTGCAGCAGTGTTATCGGGAGGCTACAGATTGGGTTTCACCATTGATTTGTGCAGTGGGCACACATGTGGATGGTGGCTGCCTTCCACCCACTTATTCAGAGTATTCAGATGTGTTTGACAAGACTAAAGCTGGTGTTTTGCCACCCCATCGGAATTTCGATTGTCGGATCCATTTAGTACCTGGGGCTACTTTGACATGTAGTCGGGTTTATGCACTTTCTGAGCCCGAAGAGCGGCATCTGCGGTCATATTTGGACGAGATGTTGGCGTCCGGGTTCATTAGACAATCCTCTTCTCCTGTGTCTTCTCCTATATTCTTTATACCCAAGAAAGAAGGAGATCTTCGTGCATGTGTGGATTCTAGAGCGCTCAATAAAGTCACAATTAAAAACAAATATCCGCTTCCTTTGATCCCGGTGTTGTTAGATCAGGTACGGCATGCCACAGTGTTCACCAAACATGATTTGTGGGGTGCTTACCATCTCATTCGTGTCCATGACGGAGACGAGTGGAAGACCGCTTTTCGGACGAAATTTGAGTTGTTCGAATACTGTGTCATGCCTTTTGGTCTCTGTAATGCCCCTGCTGCCTTTCAGTTTTTTATCAACGAGGTGTTACAGGAGTACTTGGATGTGAGCGTTATTGTTTACATCGATGACATCTTGATTTTTTCTAAGACTGCAGGGGAGCATGATGCTCATGAAATACAGGTGTTGCAGAAATTACGGGAACATTGTTTGATTGTGAAACGGGAAGAATGCCATTTTGGGGTTTCTTGTGTGGAGTTCTTGGGGTTCCTCATTTCTGCTGATGGGATGAAAATGGACCCTAAAAAGACAGTGGCTATTACAACTTGGCCTGTGCCTACTAGTGTGAGAGAGGTACAAGTACTTTTAGGGTTTGCCAATTTTTATAGGAGTTTTATCTCGCATTTCTCGGACATAATTACACCTATGACGGCCTTGTTGCGGAAAGGGGTGCCATTTTATGGTCTTCTGCTTCTCAACTTGCTTTAGAGACATTGGTGGGCAAATTTACATCAGCTCCTATATTGAGACATCCCGATCCCGCCCTTCCTTTTTTTGTTGAGGCAGATGCTTTCCAATACGCGGTGGGAGGGGTGTTATCGCAACGGGATATAGAGACATGTCTTATGCATCCCATTGCCTTTTTCTCTAAAAAACTGTTACCAGCGGAACAGAACTGTGGCTGAGAGAGAGCTGTTGGCCATAAAACTGTCTTTTCAGGAATGGAGGCATCATTTGTGGGAGGCCAGACACACCATCACTATTTACACTGCTCACAAGAACTTAGAATTCTTTCGTTCTGCACGGGCTTTAACGCCAAGACAGATGAGGTGGTGTTGTTTTTTAATGAGTATGACTTCACAATTACGTATAGACCTGCTATTCAACAAGTGAAGTCAGATGCTCTATCACGTATACATGTGGCGCCCATGGAAGAGGTCTTGGCTCTTGAGGATAGGCCCATGATTGCTAAGGAAAAGATTGTGGGGTGTAATTCCATAGATGACCTTCTTCGTATAGTCAGGGACCAGTTGTTAGTCATAGACATGACTCCGTGGTTGACTGATTCTACATGTCAGCTGAGAGATGGGTTGTTGTACCATGGGGACCAATTTTTCATACCACCTGAGATGACGAAGCACGTGTTTACCTGGTGTCATTCCTCTGCATTAGTGGGACATCCAGGAATGGTGAAAACAAAAGAGTTCTGTCTTCGTTGGTTTTGGTGGGATACAGTAGGGCATGATATACAGGTATTTGTGGCATTGTGTCCTGTGTGTGCAGTTAGTAAAGCCTCACATACTCCACCTGTAGGTCTTTTGCATCCACTACTGGTTCCTCCTTCCCCCTGGCATACCATAAGTATGGATTTTGTGACTGATCTTCCTCCGGAGTCAGGACACACTACCATATTGGTGGTTGTGGATCTGTTTACAAAAATGGCTCATTTTATACCTTTGCCTAAAGTGCCCACTGCGAGTGAACTAGCTGACGTATTTATTTCTCAGGTATTACGACTGCATGGTATTCCTACTGCCGTTGTGTCTGATAGAGAAGCACAGTTCATTTCTCATTTTTGGAGGGAACTTTGTTCCTCGTTAAAGATGGAGCTTTGGTTGTCCTCAGCTTACCATCCGCAATCTGATGGGCAGACAGAGCGTACTAATCAGACAATGGAACAGTATATTCGCTGTTTAATGACCTCCTTGACGGGCAGTTGAGTGAGGGCGCTCCCTATAGATGAGTTAGCCTATAATAATAGTGTGCATTCGGCATTAGGTATGACCCCTTTTTTTTGTTCTATGGGGTTTCATCCCAAGGCTATACCTATCCAACCATCAGGGCACGTGCCAGCTGTAGATACCTTAAGCCGGGCATTGGTTGACATTTGGAAAAAGGCACAGGAACATCTAGCTGTGGCTAAGCTCAGCATGAAAGTAAAGGCTGATCGTCACCATTGGCCTGCACCCTCGTATGCTCCAGGGGATATGGTTTGGTTGGCATCTAGGAATTTGAGGTTGGGGGTCCTAGGAAGTTACAGCCTCGTTATGTTGGGCTGTTTAAGATCGAGCGGGTGGTTAATCCGGTGGCTATGAGATTGGTCCTGCCTACGGACTACCGGATTCACCCCGTTTTTCATACTTCCCTATTGAAGCCTTATACTGTTACCTCCCAAGTGTTGCCCCCACCTCCCCCTGTGGTGATAGATGAGCAGGAGGAGTATGAGGTTAATGCCATCTTGGATTCCCGTAGGAGGCAGGGCCGGTTGTTTTATCTGGTGGACTTGAAGGGTTATCCTCCTGAGGACCGTACATGGGAACCTGCTAGTTATGTGCATGCCCCCCGTTTGGTGCGTTTATTTCATGCCCGTCACCCTTCGAAACCACATCCGGTGGGGGGTCATTTGGGAGGGGGTACTGTTATGACCCGTAGTTAGGTAGTGTAGGAGTGGCTCTGTTTTTCCTTTCCTCCTGTCCTCTTTCTGTTTTGGCGATCTTACCGTGGTGTCCCTTTCCATTTGGAGCGGGAGGGTGCATCCGCGGATATGCACCAGCAGTGAACTCAGTATTTAATCTGAGCTCGTCAGTGCTTCCATGCTTGGTTTCTCTTCTGGCGCTTCACCCCCGGAAGGACTTCGCCGTCGGCGTCCCTGGATATGCGCTGACATTTTCTTGTTGGTCCTTCGTTTGGAGTGCTGGCCGGATAACGCGCTCTGCAGTGGCATTTTCCTTTGGGCTAAACCTGGAAATTCGTTGGACTTCTGCACCTTCCCTCCTTTTTCCCCTTGTTGTGGGTACTCGTACGGAGGTTACGTGCATTTGGTGAAAACAGACGTTTCAGGCTCGCGCCTCTCGTTCCCTCCGTTATACATACCTTGTGTATCCCCTTCACCTCATTGTAGGTATTTTTGGTGCTACTCACGTAGCTTTCTTGTTTTTGTGGTTTTTCAAAAGTAAAAAGGGATCCCTTTAGCCTTTTTCTTTTTAGTGCAGGTTTTTTATGATATTGTTTTTTTCCCGTGAAGACTTGATGGGACAGCACTATTCCTAGATTTGATATTCCTCTACATGAAAGGCTGCACACAGAACTTTGTGGACATTATCCATTCGATGAGGATTACGCATTGTTTTTGCTGGGGTAAGCTATGCTTTAACAGATCCCAGTGGATGACTGTTGGGGACTGTGTGTATGGGAGCTGGCACTTATTCCTTTGTTATTATTGCCTTTCTTGTTTCTTTTTCTTCTTTTCTGAAGCTGCCAGTACTCTCCTTGGAAGTTGTTCTCAGCCCGACAGTGGAGCCTAGGACTGGTAGTCCATCGCCTTGTGTCCTTTTTCCCCTTATTGTCCCACCTTCTCCCAGTGTATTTTTCTGCTCTCGCCTTAATATACATGGGCTTGAGTATTAGATGCATGGGTAGAGGTATGGGATGTTCTTCATTCCTGCAGTGTTTGGTATTATTGGTGAGTGGGGGCGGAACTCCCTCAAACCTTTTGCACTGACTCCCGGTATATGAGGAAGAGAAGAGAGTGGAAAGCATTCAAGGGAGAGGGAAATGGGAGAGCACGAAAACATGTGTAAGTGAGCACCACTAGAGTCCTTTGAGTTAGGCTCTCAAACAGTCTTCTTCTCTGGTTTCGATCTGGTCTAGTACAGTCCGGAAATAAACATGCTACACTTCATTACTAATATGCTGCTTCACTCGAGTAAACCCACTTGTCTCTCCTGTTGCACCTTTTTTTCCATCCAACTCATTCTTGGGTGCTTCATTGGCATTAATGGGTTCTACCTAAAACTTTCTTGTAGTAAGTACACCTTAAGAGGATAAGTTAACAATAAAAGGGATCCTTGTCTATGCAGCTCAGAAAGAAAAAGGTAAAGCTGATTTTCTACTAGAACTGGAGACTATACCAGTACTGTAGACATTTTCTCACTCTATTTTTCGCTGATTAATAGTTCCATAAAACATTTCATCCAACCACTCCCTAAACTGTTCTCATCACAGTACCCAGGCTCATAATAATTATATTTCTGTTTGTGTCTCCTACTGCTTGTTGCTTCACAAATCTTAACTCATGCAAAGTTCTATGAATTGTTAAAGGTGTCTGCTCCTGATTGTTACATCACAAATCATATTACATAAATAGGCAAAGCGTATGCTACTAAATATTATGCCTCATGGAGTTCCTTTGTGGTGCGAAATGGTAGGCTTCGATCCGCTAATTTCTAAAATCAGCGGTGGAGTGAACAGCTGTGACAGTAGGTGGGGCTTTTAAGAGCTTGACCTGCCCAACATTGCTCCAGAGTTCTTGCAAGAGGACACATTTTGGGCGGAAGAACTAGTGTTACTGTAATTGTAAAAACACAGAGCAGTTCATCTTGACATTCTTGAACGTCCCTGCTGCTCGTTCTCTCCTCATAGTGGCAGTACATCCTGGCTAAAGTGGCACTTACTGTTGGCACCATGTGAAGTTTGATGCCACAAATGGATGTCAAGAGCATTAATCGTCATAAGTGGAACTACACCACAGATCATCTTAAACATCCAGCGCCATCCTCCTAATCTGACTTGGACAACCAAGGGCACCTCTGACAATTATAACTTAAATGATCCCTACTGCCTCCTCATGTAACAACTGATAACTAATGGATTTTGCCCAAGAGATGAGGAGATCATTTCTTACTGCTATCATAACCCTTACAAAACCAAAGTTAGTCTCAGGACCTCATTCTGACTGGGGTGTAAATAGGAGTTTGATCTAGAAATGGGTTTACAGTGGTTCTGAAAACCACAGTTTTCCCACACACACATTTTGCCTGGAAACCCTGGTAAAACCTAATGGAACTTGTGTGAAGAAACACTACAACGTCACGAGATTTACAACTCAGAATGGGGCTATCATGCACTTTTGATGCATTTTTTTTGCATTATCCTCCCTTTCGTGTTTTAGAACTCAAAATTAGAAGATAATACCGCATCCAGTGAGTATCGCACCCTGCTGTAATAATATTTACCAGGTGCTAACACGACTTCAAAAACTACAAACATTGGAATTCAGTGCAAACCATTTTAAAAATGTGCAGTAAGCCTATGTTTTTCACTCCCACATAAGTACCTTTGACAGGATAAGTGGAAAAAAAACTTAAAATAAGACAGCCATACAAAACCTACACTTTATTAAAAATAAATATACACCATGATCATTCCTCTCAAGCAAAACTCCAAGGAATCAATCCAGGTGGATCTGAAAAAATTCCTAGATACAACAGTGGCCCAACAAATTAAGCAAGTTTTTTGTAGTGGTGCCTGAAATGGATAACATAGTGTTAAACTATCTTTGACATTACAATCATGAGCATAAACTTTACTACTGATAAAGCATTGTCCATGATATAAGAGTTACATTAGTAACCAGGCATTGATGTTCACATCAAGCCTTGATTTTGGCAAACCAGTACATATCAAACAACAAACATTGGCAAAGCCAATAGGTCTCGCCTATGCAAGAGCTATTGGCTTTGCCAATATGTTTTAGAAATGTTGTACACAAGAGTGGCTGCTGTTCAGCATGGGTGAAAGTTAGTGGGGTAAAGGAGAGTGGTGTGGAGTGTCATCAAGTAGATTAGAGTGGAGTGTTATGGAGTGGTGTAGAGTGGTGTACAGTAGAGCTGAGTGGCATGGAGAGGAGTGAAGTGGAGTGTCATGGAATAGCATAGAGTATTGTGGAGGGTGTAAAGTGTCGTAGAGTGGAAGGGCATAGAGTTGAGTGTTGTAGAGTGGAGTACAGTGTCAGAGCTGAGTAAAGTGTCGTAGAGTGGAGTGGCATAGCGTGTCATGGAGTGGTGCAGAGCAGAGTTGAGTGTCATAGACGGTTTTGCATAGAGTGGAATAGAGTGGTGTAGAGTAGAGTGGCGTAGAGTAGACTGTAATAGAGTGGAGTGGCATAGAGTGGAGTAGAGTGTTGTAGAGTTGAGTTGCATAGAGTGGCATAGAGTGGCATAGAGCGGAGTGGCATAGAGAGTGTTAGACCTGGCATCCTTAGAGTGGTCTTCCCCTAGACTTTTGTATCCACGTTTAGCTGATTCTTTTTACTGGCTTTAAGGACTCTGAGCACTTTACCACTGCTAACCAGTGCTAAAGTACATGTGATTCTCCTCTAAACATGATGACATTGGTGTACACCTGATTGGCATGCTTGATATACTGGCAAGTCCCTTGCAAAGTGGTATACCTTATACCCAGGGCCTGTACTTCAACTGGTACTATTGGACCTGTAGCACTTGTGCCAACCACAGACTAGCCTTTCAAACTTGTCTCAGGCATGCTACCGCAGTGCCTGAGCGTGCAGTTTATTGCCACTTCAACTTGGCATTTAAAACTACTTGCCAAGCCTTAAACTCCTCTTTCACTACATATAAGTCAACCCTAAGGTAGTCCCTAAGGGCATGGTGTTATGTAAATAAAAGGTAGGACATGTACATTTATGTTTTGCATGGCCTGGTACTGACAAACAGCCTATTTCGTTTTTTTCACTACTGTGAGGCCTACCCCTCTCATAGGCCAACATTGGGAAATCCTTAATACACATTAAAGCTGTAATTCCTGATCCAAGAGGAGTAGCTTTTTCATGTTTCGTATGTTTGGAATGTTAATGATAAATCATCCTTACTGGTGATGTTGGATATAACATTACTGTTTTAGAAATGCCACTTTTAGAAAGTGGCATTTCTCTGTACTTACTGCTCTTTGTGCATGACAGCCTTTCTTCAATACACTTCTGGATTGGGTGACAGCTACACTTTGTGCATTCCCTCTAGACAGCCACAAACACAGGAAGGTGAAGCTCATCTGCATTCTGAGAACTCATTTCCATTCTGATGGGTCTTCCTGATAGGTGAGGAATGGGAGGGGCTGACACTTCAATAGATAGTTTCCTGTCCACACACAAAGCCCTGATTTACCACTCACAGATAGTCTGGCAAACATGACTGGTTTGAAAGGGATCCTTGTGATCTTTACCACCCACAGATAGTCTGGCAAACATGGCTGGGTTGAAAGGGATCCTTGTGAACTTCAGAGAGTTGCTTTGAAGTCACCCCCTACATCAATAGCACTTTTGGAGATAAGTACTGGGCCTCTGATCTCCTGACATCAGACACTTCTGGATCTTGTACTGAACCTCTGTCAGAAGGACTGCTGTGCTGCTTAAAGGACTGACTGGACTACATTTCTGGAAGGACTGCTTTTCTGCTTGTTGCCTTGCTGCTTGCTGCTTGCTGCTCCCTGACTCTGCCGAAGGATAGCTGGACTCTGCTTCCCTCCAAGTGATCTCCAAGGGCTCGGCTCCTATTTTCTGAAATTTCAGGGATACAAAAGACTTCCTAATTATGCTGGTGCTGGTGGACTCTGCCTCCTGTGAGTCCTACCCTTGCCTGAGGTGCCCCCTCCAAGTTCTAGGCCTCAGAAGTGGGCTATGCAGCTGTTTTCTACAACACTGACCCATCGTCACCACTGCACCAATTGGAACAAACACATAGCCCTTTGGTGCAAAGAATGTACGAAAACAGTAGTTCTACAGCCTGCCCGGCCCAAAGACGTTCTGCCGGCTAAACCACCATGCGTTGCTTTCACTTCAGCGAAGCTCGACGACGCAGTGACCTGACTGTGTGGAAAAGATCGACACATTGAGCCCTCAGCGTCGACGCTTTGCTCCATCCAAGGTACTTTCTCAGCAGGCCCTGCATGGGTCCGGTAGTTGGCCTGCCCTCCATCGCAGTCGGACTGAACTTTGGATTTGCACCGGTCCTTCGCAACCTAAAGTAACTTTTTGACTGCTAGTGTATTTTAAGCACTATTTTTTAATTTGATCTTTAAAAATTCACATCTCAACTTCTACTGATTGGATTTTTGTTGTTTTCGTCTTATTTTGCTGAGATAAAAAATTTCTATTTTTCTAAACCTGTGCTTAGTCTTTGTGTGGTGTATGCATTGTTACTGCATGTGTGTTGCACAAATACTTTACACATTGCCTCTTTAGATAAGTCTGGCTGCTCTGTGCCAAGCTACCAGAGGGTAAGCACAGGTTATCTTTTAATGTGCATTTAGCTTACCCAACTAGAGTGGTGGTTCCCGTCTAGCCTGGGTGCATACCTCAGCCAACCAGGAATCCATTTCTAACAGAGAGTCAGAGTGGAGTGTCATAGAGTAAAGGGGAGTAGTGTGTCTTAGAATAGAGTGGAGTAAAGTGGCATGGAGTGACATAGAGGGAGTTGTGTAGAGCGTCGAAGAGTGGAACAGTCTCGTCGAATGGCACAGAGTAGAGTGCTGTAGAGTGGAGTGGCCTAGAGTGGAGTTGAGTGCCAGAGGAGCAAAGTTTAATGAAGTAGAACATCATACAGTGGAGTATCATGAAGCTTCGCAGAGTGGAGTATAGTAGAGTGGCCTAGAGTGAAGTGGCATAAAATACAGTGGTGCAGAGTAGATTGGCGTAGAGTGCAGTGGTGTAGAGTGTATTGTTTGTAGTAAAGAGGTGTAGTGCACTTTAGTGTAGCGGGCAGTGGCATGGAGTACAGCAGTGTAGAATAGAGTGGTATATAGTGGAGTGGCAAAGAGTGGAATAGAGCAGCATAGACTGCGATGGCATACAGTAGATTGGGTCAGAGTAGAGTGAAGTGTCATAGAGTGCAGTGGTGCAGAGTAGAATAGTGTGGCTTAGAGTTGATTGGCATAGAGTGCAGTGGCATAGAGTGGAGCGATGCAGAGTGGAGTGGTGTAGAGTGCAGTGGCATAGAGTAGAGTGGCATAAAGTAGAGTGGCAGAGAGTGCAGTGTTGCAGAGTAAACTGTCATAGAGTGCAGTGGAGTATAGTAGAGTGGCATGGAGTGCATTGGAGCAAAGCAGTGTGTTGTAAAGAGCAGTGTTGTAGAGTACAATGATGCAGAGTAGAATAGGGTGGCGTAGAGTGCAATGACAGAGTACAATGGCGTAGAGTGAAGAGGCGCAGAGTATACTGGCATAGAGTGGATTGGTTTTGAGTAAAGTGGTTTAGGGTGCATTGGCATAGAGTGCAGTGATGCAGAGTAGAATGTAGTGGCACTGAGTGCTGTGCCACTGAGTGCAATGGCGTAGAGTAGATTGTTTCAGAGTAGAATGCAGTGGTGCAGAGTAGATTAGAGTGGCATAGAGGGGATTGGCATAGAGTGCACTGGCGTATAGGGGAGTAGTACAGAGTAGAGTGCATTGACGTAGAGTGCATTGATGCAGAGTAGGGTGGCATAGAGGGAAGTTGTGTGGAGTGGTTTAGAGTGCAGTGGCGAAGAGTGCAGTGGTGCATAATAGAGTAGCATGGGGTAGAGTGCATTGGCATAGTGTAAAGTAGAATGATGTAGAGTAGAGAGGTGTAGAGTGGAGTGGTGCAGATAAGAGTACAGTGACGCAGTGTGGAGTGGAGTGACAGTGTGGAGTAGAGTAGAGTGCAGTAGTGGCGTGGAATGGTGCAGAGTAGAGTGGAGTGGAGTGGGATAACAAAGTATGCATGGTATGGCAGCGTACTTTCATTACAGACAACATATCTTCAATTGAAATGGCCATTACATTTGCACTCACATACAGTTTTACTGATAAAAATATACAGTGCACGAATGATAATGTGTGGAAATGTCATCACCCAATGTACTGATTTGATCGTCAGCACAGTTCATTTACAGACATTTAAATTTTGGTGTGTGCTAGAAAAAAAATAACAATGTACAGCCTTCCTCAGGTATGACCCAGAGCCAGCAAGATTGTCAAATAAATTGTTTCACTTTGAAGTCCAAGAAAAAAAAAAAACCACCAAGCTCCCTGGAAGACACAGCCTGACATTTTCCCTCGGTCTTTAAATGCACAGCAAATGTGACAAGATAAGAACAGGACTTAAAGGCCTGTTTGCAGAAAGCGAGTTTGTGGAAGTATACAGTAAACAAGGTTGGGCAACGGGAGGGACAAACTCGAGCTGAGAATCCTAAAGCAAATACAGCCAGCAAACAGAAAGCCAGAAAATGTGAGTTACAAACCATAAAGCCAATGGTAAGCAACAGGCGGAATACATTCCTAGGTCAACTTTCTGAATGTCCCCAAGATATCTTTTGCAAACCAGACAGCTGCGCTATCTTTTTGGCTGCGACCTAAAAATGGATGGCAGCGAAACAACGTGAATTTGAGGACTTAATAACAATATTGATTCAAATAGCAAACTTCAAGTTCGGAAATACTGCTTTCTATAAAACAACTGATTTGAACTTGAAGTAGGATTAGATGCAACATAAATTCTCTATTATCATACTTTCCTATTTACTTTAGTCAATATGGAAGATGTAAAATTTGATGAATATGACATGGGATGTGTCTGAGTGTGTTACTGCTACTGGTGGCAAGTAAATCATTTGCTCATAGTTATATTTATTAGGGGGGCAGTAATGTCTTTAGACAGTGCATACTTAATTTACTCTTAGCCTTTATCATGTGCGTATTTCCATGTAATACAACACAAAAAGATGATGGATGGAATGATAAACATTGTCAAACATTCATCCCCAGTCACAGATCTGGGTTTAATCCATCGTTATTTTGCTCACCACGCCATTCCAGTTTGGACACAGCCATATGCAAATCAGCCTTGACCCTGTTCCCCATGGGAACAGTCCAGCCCTAACTGCCAGGCCAGGTCCTCCCTGGACCGGAAAACAAGCATCCTGGGACTGGTTTCGGGGCATCACTCCTCATCAGCCAGGCTAGCTGGAAACCAGTGGCGTAGTGAACACAGGACCCACGTCTGGGCATACCCTTCCCACTTAGGGTGAAAATGAAACACAAAAAGATGATGGATGGAATGTTGAACACTGCCAAACATTCACCCCCAGTCACAGATCTAGGTTTAATCCATCATTATTTTGCTCACCACGCCATTCCAGTTTGGACCCAGCCATATGCAAATCAGCCTTGACCCTGTTCCCCATGGGAACAGTCACAAGGCTAAACTGCCAGGCCAGGTCCTCCCTGGGCCTGAAAATAAGCATCCTGGGACCGGTTTCGGGGCATTCTCACCCAGTCACAGATCTGGGTGAGCTAAAGAATGATGATGGCGTTCAACGCAGATCTGTGACTGGGGGTGAGTGTCTGAAAAGTTTCAACGCTCCGTCCATCATCTCTTTGTGTTTGCTTTGTTCGCCCTAAGTTGGCAGGGTATGCCCAGACGTGGGTCCCTTGGCACTGGATTCAAGTTAGCCTGGCTGATGAGGGGTGTTACCCCGAAACCGGTCCCAGGGTGCTTATTTCCGGTCCAGGGAAGACCTGGCTTGGCAGTTCGGGTTGGACTGTTCCCATGAGGAACAGGGTCAAGACTGATTTGCATATGGCTGGGTCTGAACTGGGGTGGCGGAGTGAGCTACAGAATGATGATGGATTCAACCCAGATCTGTGACTGGGGGTGAGTGTCAGAAAGGTTTCAGCGCTCCGTCCATCATCTCTTTGTATTTCCATGTAATATTCATATTACATTTTAATGACCATAAACTTACTGCATAGAATTAATGTTGATGTTTTCACATACAAATGATTTGTTACTAATTGAATATTTGTGGAATTAATTTTTAGGTGAACCTGTTATTTTGCAAAAATATATCTTTATACTTCTCCCACACACCCTGTGTAACGTACAACATAGAATGATCTATTTGGGAGAAATATAATTGTAACTTGTTTTATAGAGAGCTTCATACTTGACTTTTGCCATTCCTAAATTCTGTAAATAACAACTGTTACTAGTACCCAATTTAATGGTAGCGAATTTACTGACCTCGGAAATATGGAGGGTTTAGCCCTGGAAGGGTTTTTAACTCTTCACCACAGTCCTCAGCAGCAGTCAAGCAACCCACTGAACTGTCCTGGCATAATCAATGGTAAATGAAGACGAGTAAAGTATTATGCTCTGCATTTTCAGCCATATGTATGCCATTTTGATGTCCACTGGCTTACACCCACATCAGTTTGACCTTTCATGTACGCAGAGATCTGCATACTCTAACAATGCAGCCTTATCCTACACTCGTATCCCAAACCCCATCCCTGTAGAAGGGAAGCGTGTCACTTTGATATGCTTTGAGCAGTGTTGTACTTTAAATTAATAAGTGTTATTTTACAATCGCACTGTTGCAAGGACAGTGGACATTTGGCAATTTAGACCCAGGTCTTTAATCTATTAAGTGTCAGAGAAAAGGGCCATCAAGGAAGTCCTATTTTCTAAGAATACCGTTCTTTGTGCTCAAGTCCAAAGTCTGGTTTTATAAATTAAGTCATTCATCTGGAAACAGACCATAAACCTAGCCTGTGAAAGAAAACCGGGAGCTTTGCAAAAGTTTGTGATTTTGCGTTGATAAACACCATTTAAGAAAGGATTAAAAAGCGATTTAAACCTACAGTGAAAAATAAATATTAGTCTTGGAGCACGAGACTCCAAATAAACACATTGTGCATCACGGATGTGCAACCCTCGCAATTTTTAGTTTTTGTAGTGTTTAAAATTAGAGTCGTCTACGGAAAAAATGCCTCTGACCTTAGTTACCAGAGAATGATTATGTTGCCCAATTTAATCTAAGTTAGCTCCGTTTTACGTTCATAAAACTCTGATCTTATGGCTTCGTTCCAGCACTAGAGTGAGATCTGCCTCGAAATGAGTTACAGTAATTGCAGGATTTGTATACGGAATGGCTGATATGTAAAAAAAAAAAAAAAAATGGCTGATATCTTCACATCCGTCAATATACAGTGAAAAGAATGATACCTATGGAAACTGCAGATCGCCTCCTAAAGCTCACTTCCAAAAAACATGCATATCTCTGCTCACATGATTGGTTAAGTGTGAATAAAGGCATGCAGATCATGTGGGCAAAATTGTTCAACACAAAGGAGTATGCTTTTTAAAAAGCTACTTATCTGAGCAAAGCTTTTTGGAAGTTTTGCGGATTTTTAGAAAGCTGGAAGATCAATTTCCGATTTTCTAGTTATTATATCTGTATGGAAATGCCTCTTTATGCATGATCACCACCAAGTGTTTGGGTTTGTGCTGCTGGTTTTTAACTCCGAAGGTGCGCCGCGGCCTGCAAACAGTCTTCTGCGCCAGTGCTCTGACCCTAAATGCGTGTATGTCTAATTGGTTAATCCAAAGCTGGAATAAGTTCCAGTGCCTGTAAATTAAGTGTCCCTTGTGGACTGCAGCACTTGTTGTGCCATCACAAGTGTGACAAAGCAAAGCATGATTCCCAGCCTGCATTGCCAGCTGGCAGAGAATTGTTTAAACTGCTAACTCAACTTTTGACATTTAAACCAATGGCAAAAGCCAAAACCTTCCTTTTTAATATTTATAAATTACCCCTAAGGCAGGCCTACTGAGCCTTAAAGGAGTGAATTATATTAAAAAGATGGAAATGTGTTTTATTAACTTTGCATGTCCTGACATAAAAACCCTGCATTGTTGTTTTTACTGTGGAAAGGATTGTAGCCCCAATGGCAAGTAAGGAGTTACAGGCTGACAACTCTGCAATTCTCAGTTCTGAATGGGACTACTAAGCATGGTACTTCAAGGTATCAAACAAATCATAACATTAAACCCGACTTGTTGCTCACGTCAAGATTAATGTAACTTTTATGCAAATGGCAACTTTAGAAAGTTGTCATTTTGTTGCCCACATTTTTCAGTAGCAGGTTACAGTTGCACACAAGCTGTTGTCCTTGAGACAGCCTTCTGCCCTCCAGGGTAGAGGTGAGAGTAGTGCAACAAAGGCACTGCCCAGAGTAAAGGTGTGACTTTCACATGACAGGATGGCCAGATTGGGTATGAGCCCAAAAGGTGACCTTCAAAGGGAAACCACCTTAGAGGGGCAAATGGTAGTCACACATGAGAGGGGCTTCTCTTTTGTTTCTGCAGACAGGCTGGCATCTCAGACAGAGAGGGAGAAGCATTTTTTTCAGAGGACACATAGACCCCAGGCAGCCACGCTTCTGGGTTGGGCTAGGGAGCTCCACAGACAAGAGAAGGGTTCTGCCATGTTGGAAATGAAAAGAACAGTACATTCTGAGCTAGCTAGATGCCACACTTCACAGGAAAGGGACCCGGTAGCCCATTGACTAGTTAGTTGCCACATCCCCCTATGCTTGTAGTGGGCATAAAAGTGGCACCTCTGGCACCCAGAACTCAGATCACATCTGGAATGGAGAGAGGATAAAAGAACGACTGCCCAGTTGTTCCCTTACGAAGCAAAGAGAGGCAGCACCAACAACTGAACTGCATCTGCTCTGCTGCACCTTGGGCTTAGGGAAAAAAAATGCATTTGGTGTCCCGCCCGTGGAAAAATCCCCCTGAGCCCCAGATGGAGAACGTGACTCCAAGAGTCATATGGTTGACTTCCTCCTCAAAAGTTGCACCTGCATTTGCTGGAACCGGGAGAGTCTTCTGAGTGCACTTTGGTTGCCCAGCATGGAAGTTACTGCAAGTTAAACAGAACCACTGGTTTTGCCGTAACTGGAGACCAGTGGCAACTAGTTTGGTGGTGGACTTCACCCGGACTTCATGGGACATTGACCCCTGAGGTCAAAGTCGCACCGTGCTCCTGGACCAAGGGGTAGCCACAGGAAGGCTACTGACATTGGCTCAGTATCCTTGAACATCTTCAGACATCTGCATCCTTTACATTCTTCATAGAGCTTGGATTTCTATGAAATCACTCTACCTCAAAAGTATTATTTGAATGCTTCCCACAATGAAAAAATCGTAAACATATTTACAATAATCGGAAACAATTACATTATAAAGGACATTATATCTTGCTTCCTAGCTTAGTTTATAAAACAGGCTTTATCAAAGTGCTGTATGATGGCGCCTGGATTGAACATCTAAAATAATCTCTAGCATGACCACCGAGTGGTCAGAAAAGGCATTCGCCCATATGGAAGTCTCTTGTTTCCTTAAATTATGAGAAATCAAACAAATCAAGCCATGACGCAGAATTAAATTGTTTAGAAAAGCATGTATATAGTTAAAAGGAGGGAAAACCAGAACATCATGAATTAATCAAAGTCTAATCTTGCCTACGTTGTATCAGGAGTGGCACGTTTTAGGTTTCAGTTGCCTTTCTTTTTGTGAGTTGTCCTGTGTCGAATTTTGTATAAAATTAATGTCGCAACCCAAAATTATAGGCCCAACAGTATTCATAGCCATATGAAGCTGGTGGGAACCACTACACGGTCCTCAAAAGAGCCATAATAGTTAACAGAATTATACTGCTGTCCTTCCAATGAGGCTATAGCTCAAATCCATCCACCTAATACATAACTCTTAATCTTCCCTATTTTCTAACGTATTCTGGTGAAAAAGTAGATTGCTCTGCCCTTTATAGCGGAGCCTGATGAAGCAAAAAAATATGAAATACCTAGGAGTTATCAATTCTGGATTATTAGATTTTGAATAGGATTTCCTGCGAGTAAATAACATTTGGTTTAACAGTTTTCAGACAACTCAAGATGGAGTCATGTTTATGCTTGTTCAACACACCTTTAATCTTAACACCGGCAATAATAATTGATTGACCCATTAAGAAAAATAAAAAAACACAAGTAAGTGGGCAAGACATCTAAAGATGTCAGAATATAACATTGTTGTTGGAGCTACTTTAACATTTCTAATGTACTTCCATAAAAGAGAAAAGAATTAAAAAACCTCTATTTTCCACTCTACTAGATCAGGTGAACTACCATTTTTTGAATATTTCAGCTTTTGCAACCATCCACCTCATCTGTGAGACCCTAAAGGGGAAACTGCCCACATCATCCCTGGTTCATCATCTGGCCCCACAATAGCTGATGTCATGGTGTTGCACCTAGGTCTGATCTGTCTCCCAGAAGGAAAAAGTGAGGACCTTTAAACCCTTCACGCCTTCCATCTGCTGATTGAGGATAGGACTCAGTGTACTGTTAGAAATGGGGGTCTCTAGTTGGCAATGGTTTGCACCTTTCTCCAAGTAGGGACCCTTCTTCCTAGTCAGGGTAAGGGGGATACACTTCTAAAATAACCCCTGCTCACCCCCTTGGTAGCTTGGCACGAGCAGACAGGCTTATCTCAGAGGCAGTGTGTAAAGCATTTGTGCATGCATACAGTAACAGTGAAAACACGACAAATGGACACCACACAAGTTTAGAAGAATAAGCAAAACTTTATCTAAACCAACAAGACCAAAAACAACAAAAATCCTCAATACAATACTTTAAAAATAGTTACTTTGCAAGACAACCTTTAAAATGCAGAAATAGCTGAAAAACACAGTTCTTCCAAATCGGTAGCTCCGTCTGGGGCTACTGCGATGCTGAAAACGACAGACTCTAACAGTTCCAGCCGACCGCATCGGTACGGGCCAGCTAAAGCGTCGACAGACTCGTACACAGGGGGCAAGCACTACTTCCAAGCTCTTGGAGATGATTTCTCAAGCAGGATACACACACAGTTACTCTCCTTGGCAGAAACAGCTACTGGCCGTCCAACCCCAGACAGCACACAGCAAAGGGGCAGTACTCCTCCTCCAGTTGCTTCCAGCTCTTCTCCTTGGCAGAGGTTCCTCTGGAAGTCCAAAAGTGATCTAAAAGTCTTGGGTGTGGCCCCCAGTTTTTATAGCACAAATTCCTTTGTTCTCTGGTGGCAGAGAAGCTCTTTGCCCAACCAAAACCAGTTCTGTCCTCTCTGGTGCAGATGCGCGGCAGTAGGTGGAGACAGCATTGTCCAAGGCAGGCCAGGATCATTCAGGTGTGAAAGAAATCTCCTCCCATCTACTCTGAATGCAGCCCAGGTCTATTCAACCCAGCCCTGACTCACCCTGGAAAGGCAGGACACCCCTCACCCCCCTAAGTGGCTGTCTGAACAGAATGCACATCCCCAGCCCCTGTCACTCCATAGCCATCCAGTCAATACACAAACCTAGCAGAGTCACACTAGACAGCTGAGCAAGAAAATACCCACTTTCTAAAAGTGGTATTTTCAAACACAGAATGTAAAAATCATCCTTACCTAAAAGATGCATCTTTACATTCTGCGTTCAGGCATACTAAACTTTACCTTCCTATCTTTCCCCCGTGGTAAGTTATATTTATAAGATGTTATAAATAAACTCCCATTTTATCCTATGGGACAGATAGCCTTTCAATAGTGAAAAACGAATTTTGCAGTATTTCACTATAGGGACAGGCCACACACATCAGGCCATGTCCTACCTTTCACATACACTGCACCCAGCCCACAGGGGTATATTGGGCCTACCTTAGGGGTGTCTTACATATAAGAAAAGGAAAGGTTAGGGCCTGGCAAGTGGGTGGACATGGCAGTACCAAACTGCGCTAAGACACTGCAGTGGCAGGCCTGAGTTATATTTACAGGCTGCTCATGTGGGTGGCACAATCAGTGTTGCAGGCCCACTAGCAACATTTCATTTACAGGCCCTGGGCACACACAGTGCACTGTACTAGGTACTTACCAGTAAATCAAATATGCCAATCATGGAATCACCAATCCATAAACAAAATTTACAGGGAGACCATATGCACTTTAGCACTGATCAGCAGTGGTAAAGTGCCCAGAGTCATAAAACCAACAATAACAGGGTCCAAAACAGGAGGCCAAAAAGCAAAAAGCCTGGGGATAAATCCATTGGAAAAGCCAGGTCTAACACAACCCTTTTCCAGCCTAAGGCCAGGGTAGACTAATCAATCCCTTGATGGACTTCCCTGCTTGGGGTGATAGAACCTAGACCTGGCCCACAACAGTGGGGGCACGTTCTCGTTCTATGGCGTGCTGAACCCAGTTGGATCCCTCTGTCCATACTCTCAGGACCCACTAAGCTAACCCATGGGGAACCCTCCTTCTTACCTGGGGACCCCATCTGTGCAGCACCTAACCACAGCTTGCTCACAGGTGTGTCCCAGCAGGTAGACAGTACCCATATGGCCAACACAGTGGTGTGGCCCAGTCCACCCCCTGGGTGTGACTCCTGCCCCCCACCCCCCAGGGGCCACTTTGTCCACCAGGACAGCAAGCCACAGTGGCCACTGACAGTTCTCAGTGATGAGATCCAGGCCTTATGCCTCTCAGGGCTCTCGAACCTCTGTGGCACCAGAGAGTGGGGGGCAGTAGCCCTAGGTGCCTGGCACTCTTTGACCACTCTCCCTCCTGTCAGGTCATGGATGACATCCTGACACTGACCCACCCGCCCAGGGTCTGTTACCTGAGACTGGACAGGGGACTGGGGTGGGCTCTCCCATACCCGGTCCTCTTCCTTGGGGCTCTGCAACCTCCCACCTGGAGCGGTACCCCCTTCCAGAATTGTCGGGGCACCTGTGGCAGGTATCCTGCACTATGCGCTCACCACTTCAGGGGTTCTATCCTGCAACTGGGATCCTAGCCTAGGGTCTGTACCCTTAGACTGGGCAGGGGTCAGGGGTGATTCTGCCCTCTCCCAAACCCCCCTACTGGGGCCCTGCACCCTCCCACCTGGAGCAGTGCCCACAGAAAACAAACCGGTAGGGGCACTGTTAGCAGTCACCCCTTCCTCCAGGTTAGGGGGGACGCCCTGAACCTGGCCCTCCAACCCAGGGCCTGTACCCTTAGGCTGGACCTGTGTCTGGCAACCCAGGACTTCTGGGGGAGTACACCCCGCCCACCCCCAGGGAAACACATTCATCTGGAGTTGTGCAAGAGTCTGCCTGGCACAGGTCTCCAGCCTCCTGTCCACCTGAGAGCATAAAGACCCCCCAGGCCAGAAGTGGCCTCACCAGGGTCAGTCCTGGGGTGCTCTCACCTCAGAGCTGGCAACCCCTGACCCACTGGTCCTTCAACTGGGGACTGCGCCCCCTCTCACCCATCTCTCAGGACTCATGCATCCTCCCCACTGGAGAGGTGCTGCCAGACACCAGAACTGGTGAGAAGCTTGTTACAGCCACCCCCCAGCTCACCTGACACCTTGGGATCCCCCTCAGGGAATGGCCTCCCGGTACAGACCAGGCCCCCCCTCCTGGCGTTCCCTCATGGAACCAACCAGGCCTTGAGACTGGGTTTCGGGCACCTCGGGACATAGCCCACTCCCACTCCTTCTCCTCTGAGACAGGACATGGGACCCTACACCCCTGCCACTACTCTTGGACCCATCTGGGTTACCACAACCTTCTCCTACCACACTTGGTTGGGGAAAAGCTGAACCACCCCCTTCAGGATCACTCCCAGATGCTTCTTCAGACCCTCAGGAATCCACCAAAAGGTCTGCCTCCAGTGTGAGCTCCCTGGTGTCAGAGAACTCACACTCCACCAGGTGGTGGCACAGCTTTGGAAAACAGGGACTTAAAATATGCTCTCCCACAACTGAATCACACAGCCCCCCACAGGTGTTAACCAAGCTACCCTTTGCCTCACCATCCAGTGCCTCGCACAAGTACCACACATCACCCTCCTGAGACTGGAAGGACAGTGTCTGACTGTCACTGTCACTCAACCCATACTCTTCTGGGCGGTCTCCACACTCACCTACCAGGACCTCTACCATGGGGGAACACCTATCCCTGCACCTCTCATCTAGAGTCAGTAGAGTGTCCCTCCCACCACTAGGAATATGATCCCCTGTGCCAGTTCCCCAATCCACTTCAGGGATACTGCACACCACTGGAGCTTCCTCATAAACCGGAACCACCTGATGTGTGTAAACCCCCTCCTTCAAGATGGGTGCCACATCTCTGGGTATGTGTACTGCTCCCTCAGCACCAGATAACACCTTTTTGCTGCCACCATCTGAGCTGGACTCCACCTTCAGCCCAGCCAAGATCAGTTCTTGAGCTCCACACATTTCCTTTTGTTGGGCTAAGGCCCTCTTGGTCTCAGCCCTCTCGAGCTCCTCATCAAACTCTCTCAGCCTCTGCTCACAAGTAAAAAGCCATTCATCTTTCTCTGTTTCTCCCTCACTTTCAGAGAAGTCCTCCACCTCAGACTCATCTGGTAGTGTTAGCCTCCAGCGGGGTAGCTCATAACGAAATAGGGCTGTCTCTAGATCCTCCCTGGACCTTCTCTTCACAGGCAGCCCACTTTCCTTGCAGAACACCCGTAGCTCCCTCATCGTAAAGATGAACATGTGCCAGAAGTCAAGCTCCATTTTGTCAAGATTTCACAGGTGCAACAACTAACCAGAGTCTCAGTATCAAACATACTTCCAGGAGGACCCCAAAAACAGAAAAAGACAATATGTGGTTGCGTAATGGTCTGCACTCTACTAGTAGTGTACACCAATTACTGTATATAAGGCACAAATGCTAGTCCGGATCCTCACCGCTGACCACCAATGTTAGAAATGGGGGTCTCTAGTTGGCAATGGTTTGCACCTTTGTCCAAGTAGGGACCCTTCTTCCTAGCCAGGGTAAGGGGGATACACTTCTAAAATAACCCCTGCTCACCGCCTTGGTAGCTTGGCATGAGAAGACAGGCTTATCTCAGAGGCAATGTATAAAGCATTTGTGCATGCATACAGGAACACAGTGAAAACACTACAAATGGACACCACACAAGTTTAGAAGAATAAGCAAAACTTTATCTAAACCAACAAGACCAAAAACGACAAAAAAAAACCAAAACAATACTGTAAAAATAGTTGCTTTGCAAGATAACCATTAAATTGCAGAAATAGCTGAAAAACACAGTTCCGGGGCTACTGGGATGCTGAAAACAACAGTGTCTAACAGTACCAGCCGACGCATCGGTACGGGACAGATAAAGCTTCGACAGGCTCGTAGACAGTACCTTTCTCGTTGCGGCCGATCCCGATGGTATGAGTCGGTCAGGGCAACCATCGCGGTTGCGGTGAAGTGAAGCGGTGCAGCGTGCGGTGCCCTCACGATGCGGTGCAGGCAGCGGCTTAGTGACGGTCGTCTAATGGCATCGGTGAGGCCAAGGCTTGCGATGCGGAGTGAGGCGGTGCTCGATGCGTTGCTGGCAGGTCCGAAGCAGGCGACGGAGTCGGTCGGTGTTCGGGTCGGGCAGCAACGGTGTCGGTGACGTCCGGGCAGAGTGAAGCGAGGCGGTGCGGAGTACGGTGCCCACAGGAAATGGTGCAAGCAAAGGTTCAGTGACAGTCGCCCAACGGCGCCGTTGAGACCAAGGATGCGGTGCGAAGTGCAATGGTGCCTTCTGCTGTGCCTTCAGGACAAGGAACTGGCGACGGACTCGGTGACAGAGTCGGCTGCTCTTTTCTTCTGCGGCGACTGAAACCAGCGGTTCCAGAGACGGTGCCCAGAAGAATGGTGAAGTCTTTGCTGTTCCCGAGAGTTCTTGAACAGAGGGCAAGCTCTACTACCAAGCCCTTGGAGATACTTTCTCAAGCAGGATACACACACAGTTTCTCTCCTTGGCAGAAGCAGCTACTGCAGGCCAACCCCAGACAGCACACAGGAAAGGGGCAGTACTCCTCCTCCAGTTTCTTCCAGTTCTTCTCCTTGGCAGAGGTTTCTCTTGAAGTCCAAAAGTGATCTAAAAGTCTGGTGTCTGGGCCCCACTTTTTATAGCACAAATTCCTTTGTTCTCTGGTGGCAGAGAAGCTCTTTGCCTAGCCAAAACCAGTTCTGACCTCTCTGGTGTAGCTGCCCGGCAGGAGCTGGAGACAGCATTGTCCAAGGCAGACCAGGCCCATTCAGGTGTGAAAGAAATCTCCTACCCCTACTCTGAATGCAGCCCAGGTCTATTCAGCCCAGCCCTGACTCACTGGAAAGGCAGGACACACCTCACCCCCCTAAGTGGCTGTCTGAACAGAATGCACATCCCCAGCCCCTATCACTCCAAAGCCAGACAGTCAATACACAACCCTAGCAGAGGCACACTGGATGGCTAAGCAAGAAAATACCCACTTTCTAAAAGTGGTATTTTCAAACACAGAATGTAAAAATTATCCTTACTAAAAGATGCATCTTTACATTCTGCGTTCAGGCATACCAAACTTTAACTTCCTATTTTGTCCCCATTGGAAATTATATTTATAAGATGTTATAAATAAACTCCCATTCTATCCTATGGGACAGATAGCCTTTCAATAGTGAAAAACGAATTTGGCAGTATTTCAGTATCAGGACAGGCCACACACATCAGGGCATGTCCTATCTTTCACATACACTTCACCCTGCCCACAGGCATACGTTGGGCCTACCTTATGGGTGTCTTACATATAAGAAAAGGGAAGGTTAGGGCCTGGCAAGTGAGTGCACTTGAAAGGTCGACATGGCAGTACCAAACTGCGCATAGACACTGCAGTGGCAGGCCTGAGTTACATTTACAGGCTGCTCATGTGGGTGGCACAATCAGTGCTGTAGGCCCACCAGTAGAATTTGATTTACAGGCCCTGGGCACACACAGTGCACTGTACAAGGGACTTACCAGTAAATCAAATATGCCAATCATGGAATCACCAATCCATAAACACAATTTACAGGGAGCGCATATGCAATTTAGCACTGATCAGCAGTGGCAAAGTGCCCAGAGTCATAAAACTAACAAAATTAGGGTCCAAAACAGGAGGCCAAAAAGCAAGAAGCCTGGGGATAAATCCACTGGAAAAGCCAGGTCTAACATGTACCAATAACAGAAATGCCTTCAGACAATCTTGCTGCCCAGTTAGTTGTTGCTTTGCGATGGCAAAGAAAAAAAAGAGAAAGAAGAAAGAGCAAGAGACAGAAAAGAATGAAAATAAATGAAAAAGAACCACAGGAAATAATACATTTTCATAATCTTCAAAAATCAATCATTTCAATCCTCCAATCATTTTGCCATTCTGAAATATCCTGAACTTCTTTCAAAAGCATGTATACTTCTGATATGAAAGTATAAATGTGAAACAGTCCCTTAATCAGTACTTTTGATTTGGACTGTTGAATTAGGGAAGCCTAAGCACCCTCAGCCTTAATGGTCCAAAAGTCATTTAAACTCTCTAAAGAGGCATACAGCAGAAATGAACATATATGAGAAGACTTAAAATTTCTGTCCATCAGGTGCTACCATGGATTTCTGTTGAATAGCTACAGGGAGAACATGTTCCTTGATAGGGTAGTCCGCAAAGTTAACTAAGATGGTACAAGAGTATTTCATGTTTGGGGATCATTGGCTTGGGACCTTGTGCACTCTCATTATCGGAAGTATGTGGGATCTTACCAAGTTTTCAACAAGTTCAATTGGCCCATTCTGATCCCCTTAGTTTCTCTTTCCTCTGGAATACCAACAAAATGTGAATTTGATCTATGGGAATGGTTCTCCAAATCCTCAATTTTTCTCTGAATTTTTTTTACCTCCCTTTGCATTTACATAGATTACTTTTGATGAAGGCTTAACTTATCCTCAAGTTCGGACACCCTTTGCACTACTGTTTGAAATCTGATGGCAATCTGGGAGTGGGTCTAATCAATTTGTGAAAGCTCAACATGCAGGGAAGAGATTTCTATCAAGATTAGCTCCCCAAAAATATTTTTGTCTTAACATGTGAATGTTTTTCTGCCAATTCACCCCCAGAATGTTGAATGCTCTCTGGAAAAACCAACAGACTATCCTATAAAAAGGCAGAGTTATGGGCTGGAGCTTTATCTGGAAAAATACAAATATTTTTACCACGTTTACATCTTCATCTTGTACCTGTAGAGTTTGATTAATCTCTACTTGGTTTACAGTAACCAAGTAATAGACATCATGGTTTCGTCTCTCTGCGATTCCCCAAAAAGAGGATCATTTTTGGGCTCAATGAGTTGTTGCATGTCCCAATATCGGGGTTTATATTATTTGAATCATCTGACACTTAAACCTCTGAAGAAAGCGCTGGTTTTGCCTCTTGAGTACCAAGTAATAGACATCATGGTTTCGGCTCTCTGCGGTTCCCCAAAAAGAGGATCATTTTTGGGCTCAATGATTTGTTGCTTGTCCCAATATCGGGGTTTATATTATTTGAATCATCTGACACTTAAACCTCTGAAGAAAGCACTGGTTTTGCCTCTTGAGACAAAGTTGAAATCTTTGGAAGAGACATCTTTGAAGTGAACGTTAAATTTTTAGTTGCTAACTTCCTAATTTTATCTATGTCTACATTTGATAAGGTCAAATTTTGTGATAGAGATTTCATTTTTGATGGTTTATAAGGTTTCTTTCAACAGGAGATGACTTTGTGAATCAGCACATTTTCTTTTTCATTCTCTAGGACTAGGAGCTATTAGCCAGGGTGGGCCCTCCGGACCAGTGAGACCTCTTTGAGGAGAGACAGTTTAGCTCAAATTATGTTACCCCCATTAAGATAAGGAAATGTTGGTGCTGCCTAAGCCTGTTTGCCCCCCCTCAGCAGATCCCACGTAGGGTGCAAAGGGTGAGGGGGCAGCAGTGCAAGAGAGACCGCTGCCCCAACTTCTTGAGGCAAGAAACACACTCATCTCTGGACTCTTAGTATCCATTCTACTCACACCACCAGACTGTCTACGAGGGAGGGGATCAGGGGGATGTAAAGATGCACATCTAGGTTTCCTTTAGACCTAGGTTCCATAAACCTAGCTGCAAGCTTCTTCTGCTCTTAGGTTGAGTTCAGGTTACCAGTAGAACTTTGTGTAGCTACTCCCAGCTAAGGCCCAATTGTCTCAGCTCCCCACAGTCTTTTCCCACCACAGATAGTCCTGGTGCAGGGTGATCCAGTGCATATGTGTTTATTAGCTGGCTGCCACAAAGCGCAGGAGAACCAGCATGTCTTCCAAAAGTTCATGTAACTCACTCGATCTTGCACCGGTCACACTTCTCCACTCTCTTTTTATAGTTTTGTAGAAGGGTACAGACACTCTGTGGTATGCTCTTTGTGGTGTGACTCTGACCCATTTGTTAATGTTGGTGAATTTGTGTGATTGAATCAGTGCACTGATATACCCTGGGACAGGGATTTTGTATTACTTCACAGCGCATGGTTGCAATGGAGGCGAGGCTGAGTGTGTGCGCTTACTGCATTGATACACCTTGTTGGAGTGTGTGTGACGTCACTCGTTACAACTATAAGACCTTTGAATCTGGAATGTTCACATTCCTCTCAAAATGCAGTCTATGTATCTTAACACATTTCAAATGCTAAGTAAATGCTGTCAACAATATTTTGAAATTATGTAGTATCAACAAATATTGATGAACATGTACTTTTACTGTTTCTAATGAAACTAACAGATTTAATGCAATTGAAGTATTAAACTCTGAAATAGATCATTCCCTAATCACTATTACTTTTCTTCTTCTAGACCATTGCCTAAAGTAAATTGTTTTTCCGCATCCAACTAAAAATGTGTGGTTTACCAGAAAATATTTGCGCCTGGCACAGAATTGTCAAATAAATATAATTTTACACAAATTTGGCAGCCCAAGCCAATTTGAAAGTTAATATGGTGTTGATTATGTAATTTGGTTAGGTATAGTATTGATCATTCTGTTTAATTTCAATTCTCCGTGCCAGCCTTAAACTTTGGTTTTAATGAGTGTTTGTTATATTTCACTTCACGTTTATCAAACCTGTTCATATGTTTTCCTTTGTATCATTGTGAAATATGAACAAGGTGCCTAAAACTATTGGGAATTTCTAAATTTCATATTCTTTAGAGTTTGGATTTACACTTCTCATGGCATTACATAAAGTTTATATGCTCGGGAGAAATCAATATATCCACACTAAATCGAGAATATTGTTGGGACTTACCTTCCTGAATGTGAATCAAATCCATAATACATATCTTTACAGAGATCACATCTCTGCCCCGTCACAGAACTATCCAGGCAAATGCACTGACCGGTGAGATTGTGGCAGGTATCTTCCTTTGACCCATTTACATGGCATGAACATGAGAAGCAGTGTGTGGCATTGTAAGCAGGCAGATAAAAACCTAGTGGACAACAAATGTAAGAAATATTGCGTCAATACATTATGCATTTTTTTCTTTCAATTAGGTTCCATCTCAAAAGACAGATATTGGGAAGTTTGTAAACTTCCTGTGCTAGTAAATCTAATATGGAGTCAATTAAATGGAATAATTTGTTTGCCAATAATAAGAATTGAGGTGCACGTTGTCAGTGAAATGCCACAGCTAACAAAGCAAAATGTCCAAAACATTATTAATGAAAATCATTAAGCAGCAATTCACCCAGCTTCATGCTACAAGGCTATGTTTAAGGAGGTATTAACTCTACACTTCACCAATTATTTGAAATTGTAAATCTGACTGATGAACAGTGAACACTATCAAAAATACAGCATTTTATATTTCTACTAAAACGATGTGTTCGATCTTTGCCAAGTAAATTTGTATCCAGCAGCAAAGACAAGCCTCCATAAAGTGACCATCACCATACTACTATTCTGCTTCATTAACAAATGTCTTTCAAGGTTACTGAACTCTAAAAAGAACTAGAGTGTTAACCTTGCTCCTACACAATAGGACAGACACTGCTACAAGTGCTAGGAAAACGGAGCCCCAAAAATATTCGGTACTTGTCCATAAGTGTTGTGACTCTTTGCAGATGATGGTGTATTGTCTAATCCCTAACAATATGTTTTAAGATAATTGCTTCGTTGCTGGGATAAGTACATCTGAGAAGAAGTTGTGTTCTTAAGGAATTTATGTTTTTGCTTGCTATATGAATCCTTTCATTGCCCGAGTGTTTGTGCATCTCTGTGCTGGAGCTTTTTCCCAAAAATTGGAGTTAGGTTTTGTAAACACAAGATATTCTCTTTTTTTCAACAAATATTCTCAATAGTTTGTTGCAGTTCTCAAATGGACAAACCGCAATAATAAATATGTTGGGCTTTTATAGGGAACGTAGTCTGTGCAATGAATTATGTTATATTAGAGCAGATAATAAAGTTGTGGTAGATCGCAATTTACGAGTTAGTGTATGAGTTGTAGATGGAATAGCTCATAAGCATGAAGAAGCAGTCACTCGTCTGTATCCTAGTATGTGCTTCAGGCCACACAAGTTCAGGAAAATAAGGTGCATAGGATGATTCTGAACCTGCACACTAAAGCAGAATACTTTAATGATAAGGCCCCAGGATCACTAAGTTCATCTTTCATTCCAAATTCCTCCATCCATGCCCAGCAGGGACACAGTTCCACACGACTTAGAAAAGTCCCAGATCAGAGAGTAATAACACATTTACTAGTGCAATTCATTTTTGGCATCTCTAGATAACAAGCATTTGCAATGCAATCGGTCTCGCCTTTGGGACCTTATATGTATTTAGCTATGCAGCACATTAGCCTGGGTGCTGAAACATCTACTATTCTTTAACATGGAGGGAAAGTAAGCACCAAACTGCGTGACACGCCAGGTATGGGAACACATGGACAGAAATATTTCCTTTCAGCGGGAAATGGTATAGTCCAAAGCTCTGTTTTTAATATAAAATCAGGGTGGTCATATCACTGAAAATACAAGATTTGAAAAAAATATTATTGTCTACGGGTGCTCGTGGAAGACAATTTCTATGGACTGCAATCTAGAGAATGCTAAAGTGATTCTGGTATTTTACTGACCTCTGCTGGTCGTTTTCTATCAAGAAAGTTAAATAGAGGCAGTTGCCAGAAAAATAAAAAAAGTCCCTCAGCAGAAAGCAATTCTGGTATTTTACTGACCTCTACTGGTCATTTTCTATCCAGACAGTTAAATAGAGGCAGTTGAACAGAAAAAAAATGTCCCTAAGTGGAAGCAGACAAGTCCTAGGGTTGATCTCCAGAGCCCACAACGTACATACACATATAAGTATATACTAAAGTATATACAAGAGGTCTCGAATGCTCGACCTAAAAAACAATGCAGTGTGACAGTGGCTTGCAATAACACAGAACTGAACTCTCCACAATATATAACTCATGCTCTAAATAGAAAATCTTCATTCAGTCGACCTTTTCTTCTAAAGAACAGAGCAGCAAGAAAGTATGTGAAATTACCATCATTAACCTTGTACCTACTATAATCAAAACTTAACAATCAATGCACATTCTTGATATGGGGTGGGGCTGGACTGCTGGGCTTGAGTACTGAAAACTTAGGTAAGCATTGATATGAAAAAAAGGTTACTTAAATGAGCAAATACAAAGAAAGGGTACAAAGAAAGGAGCTAGGAGCAAAAAAGGAGTAATAATTGACAATACAAAGGAAGTTATAAAAACAAGTTTGTTTATAAGCAGTATAAAAACACAATGCCTTTTATTTTGTGTGGTGCAAAAAAAGGATAAATACCAATAATAACTCATTTTTAAACTATTTGAAAACATTGGAAAACACTGAAAAATCACAGTAATTCGCAACAAATAAGAGCTGAAAACGGGAATGCCGAAACATGATTATAGGTCGGCAGAGGAGGGTAGGTCCAGGGATAATCTCCCGCGAGGATCACTTTGTTTCCCACACCTGTGCCGCTGACCTCTGCCTCATTTTAAGGGGTTCGTTCTATCCAAAACTACAGGTGGAATCAATCACATTGCTTCGATTTAGGTGCAGTATCTTTGATTTTAGTGGGCACCCATGATGTCAGGGTGTGCCCATATACATATATAGGGTAGGAGAAGAATTAGTTTCGGTCCTGATGAAATGCCGATCGACCCTCCTGGCAACAAAGGCATGAAACATGTCGATCCCATTCTACAATTCACATTTTGGCTATCAGAATACATTGTGACATCAGGATAGAGCCTTGATTGTTTATTGTGTCAAGGGACCATTGCCCCATAAATAAATCCCCGGTTCCCTTAGACTCTTTTACTCTTACTCTTTGTCACCACCCTAGGGAAGAGCCCCCACATGCATTTATCCCACGGCATCTACAGATCAAAAGATCTCGGGTAAAGAGCCCCAGGCCCGTCAAGCATTGCAGCACCGGCTTGACGAGGAGCACCCTATGATGAAGCATGACACCCTATCAGGTGTGTGAGGGCATTATGATCTTACCACTCGGATCCCCTGGTATCCGCTTGGTCGGACCTGTCATTCCACCTAGATTAGGGATCATGTTTTCCCTAGAGAGCAACTACTCCAGTTGAAGTGTCTAGTAACTATATTCTGGGAGGAGCATGGGTGTAGGACCTCACTAAATATTGCTCTTCGTCCCCCTTTTTGATAAAGAAACATGATTAAGGCCATCTTCTTTTTTTTCTTCTTTTTGTTCACTTTTTCAACAAGGTGAACTGCCCTCCTGATGTTTTTGAGTGCTTGGCACCCTGTGATGAATCCAGCCTGCTCATCATGTATCAAGTCTGGAAGTACTTCCACCAGCCTGTTGGCTAGTACTCCCATGTATATTCTATTGCCATTGTCTAGGGGTGTCATTAGTTTATGTGCACCACACATGAGCTCTTATCCTTCTTTAGGGAGTACACATACATCTGCTTCCAGTCACAATGACAAAGCCTTGCCTTTTTTGCCATGGAGTGGCAGACTTTTGCCTTTGTGAGGATGAAGGTCGGCACAGAGGTTTTGTAAAGCTTTTTGGAAAGACTACCTGGGCCCAGGGCTTTAAATGATTTAATTTGTTTTGTTGCTACCAAGATATCTGCTTCTTTTATGGGGGCATCCAGCACATCCTTCTGTTTCTCTTTATGTTTTGAAGGTGCAGGCTCTGAAGTGTCACATTTCCACTGTTGAGTATAGTTTTTCATAGGGGTCTCGGGAAAGAGCTGCTTTAGTCTTGTACCTGTAATGCATCTTTCTTAAAGTGTCTTTTATAGCTACAATATTTAACTGGCTCCTTTTGAAATTAGGACATTCAATAATATGGTATAAGCCTTATTACTGGTTTCATTGACCTTCAGTTTCGGTATTATGTGTTTCCTCTGATTCTGTCCTTGTTACAGTTTGCTTTGGATTATTTCCCTATTTCTCTTAGCTGATGCCACCAGGGCTATCCGTTTCCCTCCCTCTCAATGTGGCCTAAGGACATCACATAACACAGATGTAGGTATGTCAGCTGAATCACTGAGATCTAGATACTCCCCTTCTATGGCCACGAACCCTGCCCTGTTAACATCATCTTGCAAACCATATTTATCAGGGCACCTTTTTCTGACCCTTGAGGATGCTGTTAAGGTGCATATTTTAACTGTCACTGGAATATCGTCCAAGATCGTGGTCGAGACTATGCTGGCTCCCTTTGACCCTGCCATCAGGACCTGTGAGAGATAGATTCTGACAATCTTTGAATAAGAGTGGTGTATGTGTGAGTAGAAGGTGTAATCCCTGGCCTCTGAATGGGTCTGTCTCCACCAATTCCCAAGCCCATTGTCTTTTAGTTCCTTCCCTGTCTCCAGTGTCACAAGACCTGAAGCTCTTGCTTCCATTCCTGACCTGTCTATGTCTTTGAACACTGGATTAAAGTCCCCTGCAAGTCCCCCTGAAAAATCCTTATGCTTCCTCAGTACTGTCTGCAGAAACCTATACTGGTTCTGGCTAGGGGCATACAGTACTCCTAAAATAATCACCTATGACCCCATAATTCCCTTAATTTCGGAACACCTGCATATATTATCCATGATGAATTCCTTGAACATGAACCCCAGCATGTTGGGCAGCAGCATTGCGACTCTGCATGATTTTGTAGGTGCTGTGGCATGCATCTGTCTGATGTAACATTTGGTGGGGAATCTGTGCAAGTCCCTTCTTTCAACTGGATTTTGTGCGATACTGCCACCTCAGCCTTTTTTGCTTATAGCAGGGAGTGTGTTCTAGATCTTTCCTCAGGGCAGTTAAGTGACTGAACTTTAATTTGTCCTATGCAGTTGGTCATTCATCTGACTCGTTTTCCGCCCTGGGGGACACATGTGAATGTAGTCTTACTAACATTTTACCTCCCCTCCTGCCTCCCGCAAAAAACTCTAAATGTTACTTCAATTTCTGTAATGAACATATTAGAAATGTAGAAATAGTGAGAATAACTAAACTTGATTTACTAATGGAGCACGATGTAGACAGGTTTTCTATGGCTTACTTCTTGCTGTTCTGTGGTCCACGCTGGCCTTTCTGGAATCCCTTAAGCTGGCGAATATGTCCTGAGTCTTTCAGGATTGGATGGGCATTGAGATCCTTAGCTGGCGAGGATCTAGGAGTCTGAGCCTCAGCCTGCGCTATCTTTTTCTGTTCTCACCCATAGAGTTCCTCCTCCTCATACGCTGTTTTTGAATTTGCCAACTGATTCATGTCTCTTTTATTTACTTTGTCTTCATTTTCTCGGCCAAGAGGCTTCCTCTTTAAGATGTGGTAGTCCCAGTGCTTCATGGCTCTTGTGAGGCTTGTAATATGCTGGTTTACAGCATCAATTTCAAACAGTAGGCCGGAAGGAAATAGCCCTCTGAATTTGTTGTTTTCCTCAGCTACAGCAGAGGACAGGAAGATTATATTTTTACCAAGGTGTTTTATGAGAGAATTTACACCTGGATTACTGTTTCGCCGTTGAAAATTATTGGGCTCTGTCATCTGGCTTCTCATTTCAAGAATGTTTCTGAGGAAAGGACAGCATCTTTGCTAGAAAATCCCTTAGTTTGTTGTCTGTGCTAGCAGTTTTGGGCTAACTGTGTGTTCTCTCTATGAGTACCTCTTCTACTTCCTTTAGTCCCAAGATTCATGTGAATAAGAGTTTGATGTAATCTGAAATGCTGTCGCCTTCTGGCTCCTCTTGAGTATTGCAATTTCTGACACGGTCTCTTGTAGAGTGATTTTTAAAAACTTCAGACTTGCCATGTCATGCCTGTATTTGCTTATTCATTTTAGTCAGATCCTCAATGTGTTTAATGTCCTGCCACCACTAAACTTTCCATTCACTCTTCTCTCCTATCATGTTAGTTGGTCCACATCTGACCCTAAGGAGCTCCTGTGTGAGATCTTCTTTCAATTATTGGACGTCTTTGAGATCATCTCAACATAGTGGTGTAGTATCTTTATGGGCAGCCATGATTGTCCAGTGGTCAGTTTCTGAGGCTGTGCAACTGCTTGATGGCCTGCCTGGCACTCCGGTTCAAAAGGTATCTCTTTCTTTCTGGACTTTAGGAGCCTTTTGGGTTATTTTTGGGTTATTTCAGGTGCCCTCTCTGTGGGGCTTTAACCCTGATCACGAGTCCATGACTGGCTGAGGTAGGCCAGTGAAGGCAACTGCAGTTTTCTAAGCTTATTGAAGAATTAACCCTTGTGCCTGTTTTCCAGGCCCATCAACTGTGCTGATAAACTCCTAGGATCGTGAATTGTTTCACATGTGCTGTTTTGCACTATCTTTTGGTGCCTCACTTGTCTGTACCACTCTCCTTGCTTCAAATCTAACATGAGTCACTTGGAGTTTGTAAGGCTGATCTCCATTTAGCCTTCTTCGCTGCACCTTGTCCCACTTTCCACGGCCCTGCCCTGCAGAGCCTCATGTGGTGTTCTTTTTCTCTGTCACAATCAGGAGTACAGGGACTGGCTTTAGGCCCATGTTGGAAGCTATGCCAAGGTTCCACTTCTACAGTTCCCTCATTCCTGTCCTGCTATCTTCTTCCACCCCAGGAAGCCTCCTGATGCTGGGCTCTCCATGCAGCAATACCTTCCAGGTCCTGTCACCAGACCCAGAGGGATCGGCACCTTCTTTCTCTGCAGCGGGATGGCCCGCTGCACATGGCCAGCAGAGTCTGTTGCCACTGTTGTTGCTCTAATGAGGAGCTAATCAGTTTTCCCTGTGCTTTCATGCACATTCCAGTGCTGTTTCTGCAGGCATTGCCACCATTTGGAGAGGCCCATGTAAGACTGGCCCAAAGCCTCAGAGGAACTGCAGCAGCCATCTTAACCTCACAACTTCGTATAAGTTACTGATCTAAAATATACTGTGGCAAACACTTTGATAAGTTAAATTGGTATCATTATAGGGTGTCAAATATAAGATAATACTATGCATTCAATGATGATTTGGGCATAAATTATGTGTCTAGTGTTAATATTTATTTGTATTTCAACAAAAAAGGTGCTTATATGTCAAATGGTATTGTGTATAATGCAGGCCTAGATGCGCTATGTACTATGAAAATACCAGCTCAAAATTATGCACAGTGTTTCTTTATATAAGATAAACAAATAGAAAAAAGGGAGGCACAAACCTTCATGTGGTGTGCATTTCCCAAATATGATCCAAAGTGCACCACTGGTCACATCATTACTTGTGACACTTAATTTGTCTGGTTCATAAGTGTCTTTTTAGTTCTTCACCAAATTTCCCTAAATCTAAGCTTCTGAAGTACGTACCTCAGTGCAACCTTTGGTCGGCTTCTAACAACGTTCTAGCTGTTCCTTAGTTTAAGATGGCCACTTATGGAGGAAACACTTTTTCAGTACTCATCCCCAAACTGTGGAATGGTTTGCCACTTGCTCTTAAATCATCTCCTCTTATCTTCTTCTTAGAAAACGACATAGAACCTTTTTTTCCGGTGTGATCTTTCTCTTTTTTTGGGGAATTTTCTTAGGTTTCTAGCGCCAGAAAGGCCCTTGTGCATGAGAGTGCTCAATAAAATCCAAACGTTACAAAACAGTGAGAGCTGCTGCTCTGGTAGTACTTATTATGTTTTGTTTTGCAGTTTTTTATAGTGAAGACCACCCAATGAGCCTCAGAACATATTAAACTGGAATGCTGGTGTCTGTAGGACCACTTACATTTCTTGACAAATTCTTTTAGATACATTAATAAATTAAATCTGTTACAGAATGCAAATGTGCAGGCCCTGTTTCATTTTAACCGAGGGATACAAGGAGACCTACTCTGCTTCTGGCAGATTCCGGAGGGTCGAAGGCATCTAGACATATTGTGTGCTAATGACTATCCAGAGAAAATTATGATGTAGAGTGCCTTTGGGCTTCACAATCCTTTGATCCAGCAAAGCCACTGCCTAAGTCAAGGGCTGCCTTGGAAAACCAGGACTCCTTACTGTTGGTACATCATTATGGATGGTATCCTAAACATATACTGGGGACCCAGCTACCCCTGGTTGAGCCGCTCATCTTGCATGACCAACACCTTGGTGGTGTTGCATGCTCTTTGTCTTCAGGTATAAGTTGTTGATTACTAGAACATAATTTAATGATCTCTCATTTCGTTACATTTTGCCAAATGGAATATGATGTCAGTGGTTAACATGTATGGGGTGATAGCTTTGCCACTAAGGGCCTTATTTAGAATTTATGTATGATGAGACACTTAATCTCAAAAGTGGTGGATGTCCTGTCCATCGTATTTCATGTGCATTATAACCCATGTCACTTGTAATACGGTGGACAAGATATTGTCACATTTCTATAGACTATACCATCCACCAATTTCTAAGTAAGGCTCTGAATTTCTTTATTAGCCACAATATAATATTTATGGTTTGTTGTCCACCATAGCTAAAGCACTACAAGACTGCAAATTGTTTCAGACCTACTACAGCTCCACCTAGGCATTGTGAGTGGACTACTGATCTCTTGCTCCTGGCCACGGCAAATTTAAACCTTTTCTGTTATTTCAGTTGTAACCGCTGTTGTGGTCCATCTGTATGCCTGAGAGCATCTCAACTGCCTTTGTTCCACTGGCCTTGAGGTAGGATCAGCATTGGGATCCTATTTGGGTGGTAACAGAAACTCTAATTTGCCAGAAGAAATCACCTACTAGAATGAGGGAATACTCAACAGAATGTACAAACACTTTTTGGTCCATTCCAACTAAAGCACTACAAGTCATCAAATTGTTTCTGATCTACTATATTTCTTCCTAGTTTCTGTCTGTGTGTGTGGGGAGCTAATGAAATCAGGCCTCTTGGCCATGGCAAAGTCAAGCCTTTTCTCTAATTTCTGCTGTAACAGCTGTTATGGTCCTGCAGGACATCCGTATGCCCCAGAACATCTCAAGTGACACCAGAAATTCTCTAATTTGCATGAAGAAATGTCCCACAAATATGAGGGAATGTTCAACAGAGTGTATGAACAATTAGAGCTCTAGTTTATGTGGTAATATAGAAAGGAATGGTGAGTGTTGCTATAATACTAAAGTGTGCACGGAGTACATAGATACCTTGAAATGTATGCTATGCTATTGTATAGTTCGGTCAATAATCTACAATGGGGTCAATATACTATATTCAAGTAAATAGAAAGGCTGTAAAGTTAAGATAAAGGTTATATCAGATAGACATAATAACCTTAATAATAGTAATAATAATATTATTACCAATGATTTTTAGTATTTTCATTATTATATAATTATAAAATTATACTATATTATTAATAGCATACTTAATTTCTTAACTTTTACTGTGAGTACCTCCATTGCACTAACTCAGAAAATCTGATATCCATTACAATACCCACAACGCAATTAGACAAGAAAGGCAGAGAGAGTAGCTTAGTATTGTATCTTTTTTCTAAGCTAATGCTAAGCTTATCCCTTTTACCAGTCTTTTATTTCCTTTAAATCTTAGCTTTGCAGACTTCTACATATGTTTACAGTTACATCCCAAGGTCTCACTCACTATTCTCTGGATGGTGTTTTTAGTCATTCAAAATGCTCGGATCAATGCTCTTGACATATTGTCCAGCTTTTGTTTACAGTTTTGTTCAACCACACTGGATTCACCCTCTTTGTGCATGCTTCTATGAGCATGCCTTTCACTTCTTTGAAGCTGATTCCTATTCATTGATCAGTCTGAGCTGCTTGGGAACCTAATAAAATGAATGAAGCTTAATGTATACCTTGAGTTGTATCACTTCCTTGGTCACTATCTGGACTGGCAAGATTGTCAAAATTATACTTGCCAATTTCAGGCCTCTCCTTCCTGCCTAAACATTTGACATGTTTTTTTCTTTGGTTATCCAAAGGGGCTTCAAATGGACTCAGAGAGCTGGGCAAGGCACATTTACCTGGTACTTGGGCACCAAGCGTGGCACGGTTTAAGTATCTATAATTTGCAGTTAGATCCCTGTTTTTCCTGCGAATTGTTGATGTCTCACCCAATTCTTTTGATTCTCTTTTTCATAACTAGCCACAAACGCATCTTTTCTGATAATGTGTGCTTTAGGCTCCTGAAACATGGAGTAGTCCAATCATTGTTCTAAGACTGTTATATCCACACCAATCATCAAGAAGCAAACCTTTAGGAGGGTTATTTATGAAATGTCCTAATGGACACAAAACCCTACCCTGATCAGATCTGAAGGTGGTACAAGAATAGAGAAGCTGCTTCTGTAATATACCTATACAAATAGGAGTCCTAAAAAATCAGAAAAATACTTATAAATGGGATAATTGCTAAAACAACAAAACCGTGATCAAATAGTGCAACATTGGCCATTCTGTCCCAGATGTTCATGGTGCAATCAAATCTAGTATGGAAACTGATAAACTACAAACATTCACATCTGATGCTGCAATTTGGCAGGGATACCTTGGAGACCTATAATATTCAAAACATCTAAGGAAAGGGACTAAGACCTAATGCACAAAAAAATAACCCAGTCTCACAAACCACACAAAACATTGCATGACAGGTACAATCAAAACTATACCAAGAAACATAAAATATGATTTCGATTAAGATGACTGCAATTAATAAAAAGGCAAACAAGTAGAAAGTGCAACACACACTGTAGAAAGTTTCAGTGAATATCCCTTTCATATACCTTCAAAATGTTCTGTCTTAGAAGTTCATTTTCTGAATTAAACTAATACTGGCTCAGCTGTACACACTAAGATTTTTTTTATTTCAATTCGGTAGTTTAACATTTCAATTTTTCTGTACATTGGAACAGGTAGGTCTTTTCACATGAGAGACACGTATCAGGCAGTAGCCATTTTATCGATTGTGCTATCTTATTTTGGACGTTTATTTAATATTATGATAGCAGCAATTTGGTAGTTACATTCAGTGGTGCAGCAGAGTTGCAATGGCACAAATACAAGCAAGAAAGTTGTCCCAATATCTGCTGTTTTTGTAGTAAAAAACAGCCATGAATTGAGGTGAAGTGGGCCCCTGACATACCCAGGCCCCTGTACCAGTACATCCATTGCACTCATAGTTAAGCCCCTATTTACATTTTTATTCCAATGTGTTTAGCGGGGTCTGGAATTAGAAATGGTTATGTTAGGCACGTTCTATCAGAATTATTTTAGGAAGTTTGCTATTGATATCAGTGATGGAACAAGGAAGGGGTCCAAACAGAATTATCAGACCTTTAGAACCAGCTCAGGAACCTGAATAGAGGACTCATCAGGAAGGGGAAGCAGAGGGAGACAAAGGTTTGAAAATTCCAGTTCACATCACAGTATCACAGGGTTGTCAATGAGAAAACTAATAGAATTCCACTACTAGTAAAGGGAGGTACATTCTTCTCAATTCAATTAAGCTCATATTCACCAGATGAGTGCCTCCCATGTCGGGTAAATCCAAGATTGCTGATAGTATTTTCCTGGAGACAGCACCAATAAATCTACTCAGATTTCCCTATAGCTATGAGGAATACACTTGAACATTATAGGGGTCTAAGTTCCCTTTTCCAAGAGGAATACTTTTATGAGTCCTTGTGAATGCTTGGAAGGTATGGAGTTTGTCCGGTGCACATCTGTAGGGTGAACACCCATGTCAGGTGCCTTATGCACCTATTTTGTAATTACGGACTTTGGACTTGACACTGTACATATAGAGGACTGACTGACATCTGGAACATCACTGGCACTAAACCAATAGTTCAGAAAGTAGGACTAGAGCAATGAAGACTTCAACATGGCCACGGAGCAGTAGTCTGGTCAATGACACGATCAACTAGCTAAGACAATATGCAAAAACCCTAAAAATGTCTCCTGTGTCAATATATAACAATGGAAAGGCATACTCTCATTTCAAATCTCTAACATATTAAACAGAATTTGAAAAGGAAAAAGAAACAGTAATACCTCCAGCATGATGAAGAGTCCTTGCCTAGAAGCATGCATTGAAATCTCCTCAACACATGCTCCCTTTGTCGCAAAGCTCATGAACTCTCCAGCCTGTGAAGAATCTAATCATTCTCTGCCTTGAAAAACACACTGTTGATGCCAACAGTATAGCAACTACCTTTCTGGCTCAAAGCTGTTATAAGTTATAAAAATCCTAGAAAGGCATAGAACCACAAATAGTCAGCAGAAAGTGGAAAGAAATACGTCTTATTCCCCGAGAGGCAGTCTCAAGCCACACCCCCAGGAAGTACAAATCATAAAATTAAAGAATAAAGAGGATATTGACATGTTTCTAGATGGCAACTAGATTGCAGGATGGCAAATCACCATGTTCTTAGTAGCTTATGAAATTTCAAGGACCTACAGGAGACAAGGAGTTATAATTGCATAGGTTTACCAACGTTACCTAAATAAAACTAGATCTGAAAAAACATACTGGTACAAAGGTACACTTTTAAAATCTTTTTTAGGAATTTGTGAGGCAGGAGTTATGGTTACTTAATCAATGGCTCACTTTCCTTAATTATTTATTAATCCTTCATCCTTCTTGTGAAACAGAAATGACATCCTTTCACATCTAATTGGTACACACAGCACCTTTCCTTACATATATGCATACGCTATAGCGGATGTGCCACTTTTGCTACTATCGGAGAAACCGTGGCTACTGTAAATTTTACTTCTAATAAATCACAGATCATTTCTTAAAATAACATTTTCAAATTTGCTTGGTGTTCTCCTATACAGATAATGCAACCCTCTTTTCACAAAGTAAAATTAAATGTATGGCCAAAATTAATATTCTGCCATTTCTTTTTCACTCATGAGTTCTCCTGTCTCCTTATCTCTACACTGACTGACCTGCTGTTAATTGTGAAAATAAGGATATGATTAAAACATGAATACTATCATAACATAAGAGTTTTCTGCAATGGACAGTAAGAGAACCACATAGATAGAAAGTGTAAAGAAGTGACAGTGTCTCTCGTGAACTACAGCAACAACATGTCAGTGATAGGATATAGTTCTATTAGTGTCCAAAGTCATTAACGTTTGGCACAAACAAGATAATGTGGAGATGTCGAGTACATGAACTATCTGGTCTAATTTTGACAGAGCCTTTCAAAACCAACTAATCAAAAATAATGGAACATGATATAAAAATTGTCTACAATAGATTTAAAGTGATATTAGATTAAAGATGACAGCTCCTGTGGCATAAGACATCATTTGCAGGCAAAGAAAATGAAAATATGTATGGACTACTAGTTTGCAGAAGAGAAGTCTACTCACAATCACATTATAAATTATGAGTCAAAGAGCGCTAAAGTCAAAGAAGCCTGGCTGCTATTCCTAGTCACTAATATTAAGTGATTCCTACTTATAGTAGGGCCTACCAGTATTTCCACAAAGACCTTTTTTATTAACAGGACACCATGCATGTGGAAATAAATTAGTTATATGACCAGTGCAGCTTTCAAATTGGTCTTTGAGATAAATATTGATTCAATTCAAGTCTAGAGAGGCATCTACGCAAAGGTATACTAAGCCTAGGTGTAACGCCAAACTTTGTTTTGCTATTCACAATTTCAGAGTCAAGATTTACAACTAGTTGCAGACTTGCAAGTATCCACCCCCTCATATCGGGGTGGAGCCGCCTATAACAGGATTTTTAAGTGAAAAGGTACTTCTTGTAAATTTGCACATGTAGGTGTAGATCTTCCCATCAGAAAGTTTATGGAAAATTAAAGTTTGTTATTCTTTAAACATATGTAAAATATTTAGTGTAAAATATAAATATAAATGGATTTTAAAGATCTATTATTAACCTGAAATAACAAAATACATTTTTAAATTATTATATTTATAATGTTTAAACATTTTTTTTAATACAACCTCACAAACTTTATTTAATTTTTATTTATATTATTTTAATGTGTGCAATTCATTGAAAACATTTTTTTAAAAGGTAATATGTTAATTTTCTTATTACATTTATTATTTTTAAAATAATAGAACAATTATTTTTTTTATTTTTAACACACGCACACACATACAGACACAGACACACAAACACACACACACATATGTACATATTTCTAAGGTCAAAAACATTGAAATCATTTAACATTCATTCCTATGGGATGTGATTTTAATTCCCTGACTCCATTGTTTTCTATGGGAGGGTGTTGCATTATATGTCAGTGGTGATGTGTGGTACTTCACTTACTCCAGTGCTAGACTGAAGTATGTTTACACCTGGGCTGTAGTAACTAAAGTTAAACATAATTCCTAATCCTCCCCAGCTGCCCTTCCTTAGTTAAGTGGATCCACATACCTCACATCTTGGTCTTCCTGCCAAAAGGCCTACAACATTGTTTTTGCTCTGGGAACAGTTTTCACACCTCATTAAGGGGAAGCACTGACAGAGGGCAGTTGCGGAAGGAGAATGCTAATTGGCCTACTAGAAGTTCAGGCAGACAACTATAATGTTTTAAAAGTTATTTTTCCTAAATATTTATTAGAAATAAACTTCCCCAATGATTCAACTTGAAAAATAGGGGTTAAATCATTCCGGTAGCTGTCCCTAACCTAAGATAGCAGAATTATTATTTTATGTGAACTTTAGTATTTCTAATTGGAACAGATATAGCTTTTTAGAGTGAAAGATGTTGGTGGCTAGTCACTGTAGGTACATGCAACATACATTTATACATGTACCACCTTTAAATACTAGGCACTGTACTTAATGGGTTTCAAGGCCTACTTATGGGTGACATATTTAATATTAACAGTAGGGTTCTTTCCTGCTTACTTTGACAGGTTTCCCTGCAGGTGTAAAGCTGCAACAGTCATACTGTTCAGGGAGGCCTGACAACACGTTTTTCTAGTCTGCTTGGTGGCACAACATGTGATACAGTTCACAGGTGACTTTTAACTTCCGATGCCATTGGTGTATTTTTCTACTCCATGTACAATGGCCTTACTGGAAACGTAAACATTTCAAGTGAGGATTTGCCAATTGAACCATGTTTTAGGGGAAGAAGCACATACACAAGGGACTGGACAGAAATGCCCTAGTGTGCAGAGTTCAAAAACCAGAACTACCCGTCAGAAAGCAATGGGAGTAATCATACACTTGCACCCCTGTATATTGTTTCCTTGAGAAAGAGAGCCCTGCTAATGTAAGAGATAAAATTGTCATAAGGCGTGTGAGTCCCACCAATTGCTGAATATACACTTCACTCTTTTTCTGTCATCAAGACATCAATGGCAAATACTTCTTGACTGTTCACTGCATTGAATTAGTAGACATTTCCACAATCCCAGGACGCAATCTCGTAGGCTTAAAAAGAAGTCAAGTTAATTGTGGGTCGAGCTCAATTACTGCACAATCCTTTACTGAGAAATAATGTATGTCAGTTAAATGTTCACCTTTAACAAATGTATAAGCCAAATAAGAATCTCAGCTTTTAGACAAGGTTGACAATCCAGGAATACCACCAAATGGATGGCCATTCCAATTCTGTAGATATCGTTTTTTTATAGCTGTGGCAAAAATCTCTAGCGTGCATGCATCTTTCTTTCTCTGAACTCTTGATATATCCTTCTATTTCCCATACTTCACAATAGCTTGCACTTATGGGATCCATCTCAACATGAATGGTCAGCTTGACCTCATAATCTCCTGAAATAAGTATCAAAACATCTGGGTATTCATCAACTGTTTGTCTCAATTCCTCTTAATCTAAGTTAACAGATCTTTTCTACTCCCACCAGGAAACAATCAGATGTTAAAAATGCTCATGGCTTCATACCCTCCCACTTTCCCATTGTTCCGCTGCATATAATCTAGAGAGTCATAAAATTATTAGACTTTCTCAAGACTATTTTGTATCATGTTTTAATCTTGATGACAAATAAATATCAAGACTGCACTCTTGACCCCTTTAATTGTTGCTAAGGGATGAAACATATTGTAATCCGGTAATGATACTGGTTAATCTAGACAGGTTTTCCAGTTTGAAACTGATTTTAGCATTTTTTTACATAGTTATTATATAATCATTGCTTAAAGACTGCAATATTCCAGGAGATAAAACATACTACTATAAGGTCCTGGCTAGACACTAACAGGCATAGCAATCCCTGGAGCCAGTTCCAGTCTTCATTCAAGCTTTGAAATCTTTCTTGGTTGTAGAAAGTATGCCAGTTTCTTCCTCTTCGTTGTCATATCACACTCTCTTCTCCTCATTGCATAGCAATTCAGTCAAAATCAGGAAGCTTTCAAATTGCAATTTGCTGGATAGAAGAGTCTTAGTACTTAGTCCCTTGGTATGGAATGGTGAGCATGTTTGACAAGGCTTAAATTATATACAGAAATCACCCACCTTATTATTGACCGTAGTAGACCTCAATTCAGTATCCTTATTTCATAATACATATCATATCCCTTTTCATTGAGTTGGTTTGCTCGCAGCATAACTAGTCTGCAGATTACAGCTGATCCAGCAACACTGATGTGTGATGATTCCTGTGTGTTTTAAAAAAGACCAGCTCCTCATCTCTATTGCATAAAAAACTCACATCAGAGCATGAGCCCATATTTGAGCTTAGACTAAGTGTTAAACTCTTTCAGTCAGAAGTGGATAAATGAATGACCTACTCATCCTCTGTTGAATTTGATTTTAACACACATTTATACCCCCATAAGATTAGATCATTTAGACGTGGGACATGATCTTTTCTCAAATAAGTTTCTATAAGAATCACTAGGTGTAGGAACGTGGTTTAAAAAATGTGTCCTAGATTGCTTTAACATGCCATATTGCAGGATATCCACACCATGAACCTACAAGGAAATTAACTGGAGTATATATATGAGTATATATATATATATATATGTATATTTATATAATTAAATATGACAGCAAACGCGCTCCTGTGGGAACCTCTGACTGTGAGGGGAGGAGCAGACCAGCAACCAGACTAAATGAGCCAGACCATGGAAAATAAAGTAGACGCTCACCCAGTCCAAGATCTGCAGTGTAAATCCAATTTAATCCAGAAGCATGATACATTTCGGCCAACTAGCGCGTTGTGGTGTTGGATTAAATTGGATTTCCACTGCAGAACTCGGATTGAGTGAGCGTCTACTTTATTTTCCACATTTGTGCTTATATATATATATATTTGAACACAAACAATGGTTACAGGGACGTTATAGTTAGGCCTAGATTTCACTCGTACAAAACCAGTGAAATTTAGTAGTTATAGTGACCTGAGCTAACTATAGCTTACGCCCCGGCAATGCACTGCTTTGACCACACCTAATACATCACTCATAACATGGTCAGTGACATCACTGATGACATCTCAAATGGCATCACTGATGAGATCACGGATGACATCATCCACAGAACCACCAACACAGCCACTCACACCCCCATACAACCTCTTGTATGCACACTGACACAACCACTCATATACCCATTCACAGACCCATATCAGCACTCCTACATCCACTTACTCACTCCTCCATAAAGCCACTCACACACCCACTCACTCACTTGTACAGCCACTCACACAACCATTCACTCACCCATACAGCCACTCATACATCCAGTCACTCACCAGTACAGTCAGTCACATAGCCACACACTCACCCATACAGCTACTCACACACCCACTTATTTACCTACAAAGTCATTTACACACCCACTCACTCACCCATACAGCCTCTCAACACAGCAACTCACTCACCCGTACAAGCACTAACACACCACTCACTCACACACCCACACACTTACATACTCATTCACACATCCATACAAACCCTCACATATCCACTCACTCACCCATACAGCCACTGACACACCCAGTCACTCACCCATACATCCATTCAGACACCCACTCACTCACAGATACAGTCACTACACACCCACTTACCCACCCATAGAGCCACTAACACTGCCACTCACTCAGCAATAAAGCCACAGACACACCCACTCACTCACCAATACAGCCACTCACATGGCATCTCACTCACTCACCCACACACCAACCCACACACCCACTTATACCCCCTTACAACCACTCACACACCCATACACACAAGGATACATACAGTCACACAGACGCTCACATAATATATGTTCGAAGCAGTATCACTTAGTAGCAGTGCACCTAGTATAGTAATTTAACTTTTGTAGTAGGCTAATATATATTTTTAACAATCATAAACTCTTAGAAAATATTTACACTCACTGGATGATGTCATCAGTGATGCCATCAGTGATGTCACTGTCCATATCATGAGTTATATAATATGTGAGGTCATCAGCAGTGCATTGCGGTGGCGTAATTTATAGCTAGCTTAGGTAACTATAACTACTGAATTTAACTGGTTGGTACGAGTGAAATCTGAGCCTAACCATAATGTTCCTGTAACCTTTGTTTTTTTAAGTGAATTTCTAAGGTTTTTCAAATTCTATTTCCTAATTATAATGTCCCTGCAACATTTGATTTTTTCAGTGAATTTCTATGTTTTTTTAACTAGTAGTCGTGCTTGCAAAGTGGTGGAGAAAGGGTCGGGCCTCCGACCAGCTCTCAGGAATCCTGTTGCGTCTGAGTTACTGGACATAGGAGGAGAGCTTTTGGCCCCCCAAGAATCCTCCACATCCAAGATGACTTCATCCCCCAACCAGCAGTGCGCCAGGAGGCACATGTGCAGAGTGGTGAAGAAAGGGGGCCCGGCCTCCAAAGACCTCTCAGCAATTCAGCTGTGTGGGACTTACTCAAGGTAACAGGAGTGCTTGTTGGCCCCCAAGGACACTCTAGAGTAGGCCTGGGAGGTGAAATTTGCTCCGTTTGCGTTGTTTTCTGCACTCCGTGGAGCAAGCAGTGTTCTGAAAAACTCCGCTCCGTGTAGCGGAGTGGAGTCTTTTCCTTGCTCACGCATGCCAACGTCAAGTTGCCGAGCTAGGAAAATCCACCTCATGGCGCGATTTTTCCTCGCTCGCGCTCAACAACATCAAGTTGGCGAGTGCGAGCGGGAAAAATCCACCTCCCAGCGAGATTTCTCAACACGGGCGGTTGGATTTGCTCGCATTGAGAAACTTTCCGTTCGCATTGAGAAACGTTGCCCCTAAAGTAGAAATTCTACTCAAGTGCCAGAAAAGAACCAGCACCCTCGTGCGCCGCATATGGCGCTGTTGGCATTGGCAAACACCCGGCGATGAAAATCAATGCAAACAGACATGACCAGGTGCACTCCGCCGCTTGTGGAACTCCGTGTAGTGCAGCAGAGTCTTTTGGTCACTTCACGGAGTTCTCCACAAACTCCTCCCAGGCCTACTCTAGAGCCAAGGGGATTAAATCCCCCAACCAGCAGTGCGCCAGGAGGCGCATTGGCAGAGTGGTGGAGAAAGGGGAGTGGCCCCAGAAGACCTGTGTGGGACTTACTGGAGGTAACAGGAGGGCTTGTTGGCCCCTAAGAACCCTCTGGACCTAAGGGGACTTCATCCCCCAACCAGCAGTGTGCCAGGAGGCACGTTTGCAGAGTGGTGAAGAAAGGGGGCAGGGCCTTCGGCGACTTGTCATTCTCTTTTTTGGCCCACCTTCCCAGGGTGTATTTTGGCTCCCAGGGACCTCATCCCTCAGGGCCCGACCTTTGCATTGATTTTTTAAAAATAAAATAAAAAGAATAAGGGGAGGGGGGCTGTGCAACCCCCCTCAACCAGCCGATTTCGGCCCCGGGAACCCGATCCACCGGGGCCGGCCATGTACAGACCTCACATATTACATCACTCATGACATGGTCAGTGACATCACTGATGATATTACTGATTACATCTCAAATGATATCACTGTGACATCACCAAGGGAGTGTAAGTGTTTTTAAGAGTTTATGGGTGTTAAACATATATACTAACCTAATACAAAAGTTAGATTCGTATACTAGGTGCACTACTACTGAGTGATACTACTTATAACATATATTAAGTGAGTAGCTGTGTGACTGTATGTATCCTTGCGTGTATGGGTGTGTAAGTGGCTGTAAGGGTGTATAAGTGGGTGTGTGAGTAGCTGTGTGGGTGAGTGATATGCTGTGTGAGTGGCGGTATTGGTGAGTGAGTGGGTGTGTGAGTGGTTGTATGAGCGAGTGAGTGGTGGTGTGAGTGGCTCTATAGGTGGGTAAGTGGGTGTATAGTGACTGTATGGGTGAGTGATTGGGTTTCTGAATGGCTTTATGAATGAGGGACTCAGTGTGTAAGTGGCTGTGTGGGTAAGTGGTTGTTTGAGTGGGTGTATGGTTAAGTAAGTTGGTGTGTGAGTACCTGTATTGGAGAGTGTGTGTGAATGGCTGTATGGGTGAGTAAGCGGATATGTGAGTGCTTGTATGGATGTGTGAATGGGTATGTAAGTGGGTGTGTGAGCGAGTGCATGACTGTATGGGTGAGTGAGTGGCTGTGTTGAGAGACTGGATGTGTGAGTGAGTGGGTGTGTGAGTAACTGTATAGGTAAATAAGTGGGTGTGCCAGTAGTTGTATGGGTGAGTGTGTAGTTATGTGAGTGGCTGTACGAGTGAGTGACTGGTTGTATGAGTGGCTGTATGGGTGAGTGAATGGTTGTGCGAGTGGCTGTATGAGTGAGTGAGTGGGTATGTGAGTGCCTCTATGGAGGAGTGAGTGGGTGTGTGAGTACTGGTATGGTCTGTGAATGGGTATATGAATGGTTGTGTGTGTATGTCAGTGGGCGTATGAGAGGTTCTATGGGAGTCTGAGTGGGTGTATGAGTGGTTCTGTGGATGATGTCATTTGGTTTTTAAGTGAATTTCCAAGGTTTTTCAAATTCTATTACCTAACTATAATGTCTTTGTAACCTTTGATTTTTTAAGTGAATTGCTATGGTTTTTTAACTAGTAGTCACGTTTGCAGAGTGGTGGAGAAAGGGGGCAGGGCCTCTGACCAGCTCTCAGGAACCCCGCTGTAAGGGACTTACTGGAGGTAACAGAAGGGCTTCTTGGCCCCTGAGGTCCCTCAGCATCCAAGAGGACATCATCCTCTAACCAGTATTGCACCAGGAGGCACGTTTGCAGAGTGGTGGCGAAAGGGGCATGGCCTCTGACGTCTTCACAGCAATCACGCTCCATGGAACTTACTGGAGGTAACAGGAGGGGTAGTTGGCACCCAATGACCCTCTGGAGCCAAGGGGACTTCACCCCCTAACCAGCAGTGCCCCAGGAGGCGTGTTCACAGAGTGGTTGAGAAAGAGGGCATGGCCTCCAACAACCTCTCAGCAGTCACACCATGTGGGACTTACTAGAGGTAACAATAAGGGTAATTGGCACCCAAGGACCCTCTGCAGCCAAGGGGACTTCATCCCCCAACCAGTTGCTCACCAGGAGGCAAGTTTGCAGAGAGGTGGTGAAAGAGAGCAGGGCCTCCGCTCACTTGCCAGAGGGTTTTTTCTTTTTTTTTAAATTTATTTTGGGAGGGTGGCCCTGTGGCCCCCCTTCCCCAGGCCAATTTGGGCCCATGGACCCCATCCACTGGGGCCAGTCCTTTTTTGAATGGGGAGGGTGGCCACATGGCCCCCCTCCCCATCTGATTTTGTCCTCGGGGATCCCATCCCCTAGGGCCTGGCCTCTAGTGTGGGTGCCCTGGTCCCACCCAGGACACCCACTTTGTAGTGTTGAGGACTGCGGGAGGAGCCTCAAGGCCCCCGTGGTCCCTGCCATCTTCCCACCTTTTGCGGGAGCCGGCATTTCTTTGACAGAGAGGGAGCTGCTAAAATGCAGCTCCCTCTCTGCAAAAGCAATTGTGCTCTGCTTTGAGCAAACAATCACAATTGCTCAAAGCGGAGCATAGTTTGCTGTGGCGTGGTGAGAGTGGCAAAGCTCCTGCCAAGCCATAGCAAACAGCTAGGTTGTGGTGCTGGGTGCCGAGGGGGGGTCCGTGTGGCCCCCCATCAATATTTTAGGATTTAGCCCTGGGGAGTGGTGGTCCCGGGGGTTGGGGGTACCAAGAGGCCCCCATCTAAATAATTAAACAAGGAGGTGGTGGTCCCCGGGGCATCAAAAAGCCCCAGGGGAGCTGTGCACCCCCCTCCTTTTTTAAAATGCCCCCGGGACTTGGCCGACCCGGGGACCGATTAGAAACGAAGCGTGGGAGCCAACGCTTCTTTTACTTTTTCTTTAATTTTGGTAGGATTCGCGGATCCAGCGCTACTCCCGCCGAATAATAAAAAAAAAAAAAGACCTTTCTGGCCCTGCGGGGTCACTGTGGTACCACCCAAGAGGCCTAGGGGGTCAGGGTGTTTCTCCTCTGCCCCCTTATCTTTTTATTTTAATGTGTTTTCTGTGACTCTGTTCAACCGAGTCACAAGATGACTGCCAACACTTCCTGGTTCGGGAGGGGTCGCGGATCCTCAGCGTCCCTAGATATACAACTGGAAATGTATTTAAATATCTCCGCTACTACTGAATGGATTTACACCATTTAACAAAAAGGGCACTTTCAGGACGAGCAGTTACCTTTCTTCCAAATTTGGTGTAATTCCGTTCAGCAGTTTGGGCTGTAGCCATATCTAAAGTTCTATGGAAATTAACATGGGGAAAACGCTTTTTGGGATCCCTCTTTTCTCAGTGCCCGCTTGATGGATCCCCCCAAAATTATTAAGACAGCAGCTGAAGTGAGTGGCAAACTAGTTTTGAACATTTCGTGATGATTCATCAAACGACACTAAAGTTATTGGTAAATAAAAAACGCTCTTCCTATGGAAACTACATCCTAACTATAACTACCATCTGGTGACCACACAAATATTTTGTTAGATGGTATCTCACAGAATACTGTGGTAGGCAAGGATATTTGCATTGGTTAACCGCTCTGACCAACCCTTGGGATTTGCACTCTGACAATCCCTGTTAGGCCCACTTGGGAAGGAGTGTATATTGTTCTGCCAACTGTAATTCTCTGCAAATGTGTACATTTAAAAGCGTATGCCAATGGTTGCCTTCAATTCTTTATCATACCTCCCTGCACTTGAAATCTAGCTTCATTGTATTATACTGCCTTTCTAATTAAATCGTTATTGCTCACACTGTCACCTACTTTATCAGTTACAGACTCACTTGCTGATTTTCACACTTTAATCCATTTTCTAATACTTACTTTTTCCATCTCTCTCTCTCTCTCTCTCTTAATTCTCTCTCTTTGATGCTCACTTGTTCTATTGTTGTTTTGCAGAATTCTGACATACTCACTAGGTCAGTCCTACTTGTACTTTCACTTCTTAATCTTTCACCATTTCACCCACATTCTTGCTCTTTCTCTCATCACGGCAATAGATGGTTTTGTGGCGAAATGAATGGGGAGAAATACAATTCTTGGCAACAATTCCTTTGCAGAAGCCAAAGGTAGTGCCGTCCAATAAGCCAGCATATTGCTTTTTATTTACAAGCTGCACTGCTACATAAATCACCACTGCAAGAGCATGGAATACTGCATATCTGTGCTAAAAGCAGATGCATATTAAGAAGCCTTTAATATGCTTCCCAAAGCAAACACGTTTTTCACAACTTCCTAGCCTAGTGTTCTTTGAAGGTGCTAAAATAAACTTAGACGAACATGAAAGTGGAATGGCTGGTTGGTGAGACTAGGAAGTGTTTAGTTCTGCGAAGTAATTTCAGAGATACACAGGAGCATCTTAAAACGCTGGGAGTCAGAACTTCAGAGAAAATGTGAATAGTGACAAAAACAACACAATGTTTGCTTTATTTTCTGGGAGTTAAACGATGTTGATGTTGCTTTTTCTGTTTCTACTTGATTTGTACTGTTTCCTCAGGGGCTCTTAAATATCTCCTCTACTGAGAAACTTTTTATGGCCCAGGAAAAAGCTTTATAATGTGTGCCATTAATGATCTTCTGCACGTTGCAAAATCACTCTCTGCACAGGCACACAGGTACACCCAGCTGAGAGGGAAGATAATTGGAAGTACTCACTTGTGAGAGTAAGCACCGGTGTCTCTACCTGCCAGGTTACTCTGTTCGTTTTGGTTGTGGGCGAGGATTAACTAACGTTAGAGGCAGCAGCGGCCTGTGCAGGTAAGAGCAGTGGGGCGGTGGGGGCAAGTGGGGGGATTTCGAGACGACGAGGGAAAATTAATTATTTATTTGATTTTCCCTCGTGGCCGTCTGTTGGAAACCCCTCCCCCACACCTAGGCCCCACCGCTCTTACCTGCACGGTCCGCTGCTGGTTAGAAGTGCAGTTCTCTGCTGTTCCGCCCAGTCCCAGGCTTCCTCCACTGTAGCAAAGAAGTGCGTGTTTTGTTTGATTTGCAGAGATTTTTCACTGGGCTGGAAGCAGCAAATAATATTTAATGCCCATGCCACAAAGTTTACATTACACCTCCATGAACAAAGTGCAGAGGCAATGCACCGCAAGCGTATAGTCTGGGAAGATGAGAATCCGAGCAACATCATAGGTGAGCTTGTCTGATTGTGGAGCCATTCTCATAATCAGTTATTTGTCTCGGAAATGTAAGATTTTGTGACGATCGGCCTAGGGGGAGGTCCCATGGAGGATGGCGGGATGGGTCTATGTGGGCACACTCCACTAAAATAGGGGGGAAAGTCTCTAGGGCATCACACACCTGGACAGGCAGTCCTAGATAAAGGAAGTGAGAGCAGGGCCCTTATAGTCCTGTGGTAGACCAATGAGCCAAATGTTGCTCCCATGGGAGCGGCAATCCACATCCTCCACCCTTGCTTCAAGATATTGAATTCTATCTAAAAGGTCTGTCATTTGTGCTTGGATGTTTGCCACTTGGCGTTGCAATTCTTGTAAGGAGGTTTAATTTTCTTGACATCTGCAACTATTAAGTGTGTTTGTCTCGTAGTAGGCCAGGTTATCTGCCACGGTGTCACCATCCTTGCCGATCCTGTACCCAGTACACCTTTTTCGGTGCCCCGTCCCTCTGGACGTGCCCCTGAGCCATGCCTAAAATGGGCAACCCTGTCTACTTACATTTTCTCCATCCCCAGTACGCTTTCTGACTGGCCCACCCGCGAGATGCCTACCGCCTGCTCGCTGGGCCAAAGCCCTTGACCTCTGGAGTGGATAATATTGAGCACTGATTTTGCTGCTGGAGTGTACTCCATGCCAGACCATGGCCGGCAGCAGCGATCCTGTTTGTTCACTGTTTCATCGGCCCATTGCCGTTGCTGGCCTGCCTGGTCCAGTTCATACTCGCAACCTGATCGCTGAGGCAGGATCCTGAGACTGAGAGTAAGCACCTCCCAGCGACGGCTGCACTACTGGGACCTGCAGCAGTCAGTTGGGGCTTTACATGGGAGAGGGTGGTGTGGAGTACTTCCTGGCCTCTTACTTGTTGTACTATGTCATTGGTGGAATCATAATATGTCATCCATGGAATCTCATACATTTCATGAGTATATGTCATATAGGAATTGTATCCATGTCACTAGATTCTATTACTAGATTCAGATGTAATTAGAGCAGTTGGTGATAGTCTCTGCCTCTTGATGGATGGGATCCTTGATGGAATAAACTTATAAAATATTATCCTTCCTGTGTCCTGATCATATGTTACCTGGATGTTTCACTGGCGTAGTCGGCAGGATGCACCATAAGGATCTCAACACAAAGATTTGGTGAGAAGCATCTTTTATATTTAAAAGGACACTTGAATACTGGGAACCTATCTCTTGCAAAGGTCATCTCCCTATGGCTGTTTAAAATAAGTTGGAGCATAATCTTAATTTAAAAGAAGTCTTACTCAAGCTATGACTTTCCACTATGATTTTCTCCTACTTAGGATTGGGAGCTTCGTCGTATGTTCGCCTCCCCTCGGTTTAATAGTGTGGGTTTTAGAGGTGTTAATCGATGCGGGCTCATCCTAATTGATTCGGAGTTTGTGTTGATGTCATCAAAAGCGCTTGATGTGTTCACTGTGTATTAATCTCATTGGGAACTGCTTCGTAGTATTGTGCTCCTCGCAAGAGAAGAAATTCGGAGATTCGCTTACAATTTGCAATCTAGTCTTTTTTCACAATTATTATATTTATTGACTATTTTGGCGTATGATGAAGAAAGAGTAATTTGAACTTGCTTGTTGAAAGAAAAACTGTATTGTTGCAACTGCGTCTCTCCTGTGCATTTTTTAAAAAAGTAAACTTTCATCTTGATGAGCGTTATTACCTGCTAGTTGACGTAGTGAGATCTGGAACTTCCAATGACCCGAATCTTCCTCCATACACCTTCTCATCGTCACTGGAATCCAGAGGCTTGCTTTCTCGTCATTACTTGAATGCGCTCTCCGTCACTCCGTAACGTAATATTACGTGGCGGCCATCTTGAATTTGGATCATCACTTACTTTAGCGTTACAGCGTTTCCTAGCAACGAAGTTCTCAGCTTGTCTGCTTGAATTCACGTCGCGCTGATGCGCACAGCTATACTCATACTCGATAAGGCTGCCTGGTAATTAACGCCTATTCTATATGGTGCACAGTTCATTACTTTTCACTCACTCTGATGCAGACAGCATGTTTTCCTTGAAGTACATCACGCTGGTGCACAGAGCCATATTTTCATAGTGATAATTCCAATGCCCTGTTCTCACATCTGAAACCTTTGGGAAAATTTGTATTTTGAGCACATAATAAGGTTTCTATTTTACGTATAATCTCTTAGTTTGTGATTATACATTTTTATTTCTTATTTTATTTTTATATATAGGAATTTTACTATTGTTCATCTAAAATGCAAAATGTTACTGCTGCACCATTCTTTCTAGCTAATACAGGAACTGCACCCATACCCTGGAGAAAATGGAAAGTGGTTTTTGAAGATATGCTAGGGTGTGTGGTCCTTCTCTTAGTGCGGAAAGGATATCTTCATTGCTTTTGCATTGTTTAGGGTCAGAGGGCCAGGATGTATTCGACCAACTACCTGATTTATCTCCAGAAGAAGCCAGAGACCTCAATGACTATGAGATTTGCATAAGAAAACTTGATAAACATTATTTACCAAAGGTGAGCACCATCTTAGAAAGATACAAGTTTGCTAAAAGAATGCAAGGGGATGATGAAACTGTTGAAGGGTACGTGACTTATTTAAGAATGCTGGCCTCTTCTTGTAAATTTGGTATTTCATCAGATGAACGCATTCGAGACCAATTTATGTTTGGGTGCAACATCGAAAAGGTCAGAGAAGAGTTATGGCTGCGTGATGAGCCTACATTAGACGAGGTTCTCAGTGTAGCCAAGAGAATAGAACACTCTCTAAAATGTGTCGCAGTCTTAAAGAAAGATTCTGAAAAGGAATTGAAGGTTCAAGAAGTTACTAGTAAAAAAAAGAGGTTGCGAATAGAGAGAAAAGTTTTAAAGGTATCATATTTAATAAGCCAAGATATAATGAAAAGAGGGTAGATTTCAAATGTTACAGGTGTGGCAAGATGGGACATCTTGCTAACGATAAGAGGTGTCCTGCATTGAGCCAAATCTGTTCAAAATGTAAAAAAAGGTCACTTTGCCTCATTGTGTAACAGTAAGTCTCCAAGAGTTAAAGAGGTGGAAATTTATGGTGGAGACAATGGTGAGTCAAGCAATGAAGACATTGAGTGTGGACAAATCGTAATACAGGTAGATAATGGAGAAAAAAAGAAAACGTGTCCGTTTGATGATATATTGGTTGAAGGGGCAACCACTAAAGTACTATTCGATTCTGGTGCTAAAATCACCATTGTCTCAAGTAGTCTTTACATGAAAAATTTGAAAGATAAGGTTAAGCTCTTGAGGCCTGATATATTACCTTTGGCTTATGGGGGGAACCTATCAAGTTACATGGATATTTTATTGGACTTATAGAATATAAAGGCAGGTTAGTTTCGGGAAAAATATATGTTTCTAGGAAAGGAGACAGCATAATTAGTTGGATTCATCAAGGTGAACTTGGGATTTTTCTTGATCCCAATGCTGATCCTCCTATTCAGCTTAAAAGTGTTGTGAATTCTGTTCTTGAGAAGAAAGACAACGACTTTGTCTTCTCTCTTAAGAAAGAGTTCCCAAGTGTTTTCGGAAAGAATCTGGGTTGTCTAAAGGGTTATCAGCATAAGATAGTACTTAAAAGAGATTCTGTTCCAGTGTGTTGCAAGGTAAGAAATGTGCCTTTTTCTGTCAGGGAGGACATGCAAAAATAAATTGTTAAACTGGAGAATTGGGGCATCATAGAAAAGGTTGAAGGTACCGAATGGTTGGCTCCAGGTGTGGCAGCGCGCAAACCCAATGGGGATTTGAGGCTATGCATTGATTTGAGACAATTAAACAAAAGTGTGGTTGTTGATAGATACCCGTTGCCAAACATTAATGAGCTATTAGTTTTGTTGGGTGGAGCGAGAATTTTCAGCACAATCGATCTCACTTCGGCTTACCACCAAATAGAGTTGGAGGAGTCGTCTAGAGATTTTACATCTTTCATAACACCTTTTGGCACTTATAGGTTCAAACGAATGCCTTTTGGCTTGGTGTCAGCTTCATCAGTTTTCCAGAGAGTGATGGAAAACGTATTGCATGGGCTTACAGGCATATGCGTTTATCAAGATGATATTCTGGTCTTTGGGGATGATGAAAGTCAACATGATTCACATTTAAAAGTGGTTCTGGAGAAGCTGTGTAAGCATAATCTCACCATCAAAGCAGAAAAATGCAAATTTAGAGCCATAGACTATTTAGGACACAACATTACTGGTGAAGGTGTCAAACCAAAGACTGATTTAATCAAAACCATTCAAGGCATGAGCTCTCCTTCTAATAAGAGTGAACTTATGAAATTTTTAGGAGTGGTAGAGTATTAAGCGAAATTTGTAAAAAACTTTGCTGCAAACATGAGGTACCTGTTAAGAAAAGGTGTTGACTTTGTATGGTCTGATCTTTGTGAAAAAGAGTTTATTACTATCAAGGAGAAACTCAATGCCGCCCCTTCTCTTAGCAGTTTCAATCCCAAGATCAAACCTATTCTCATCACTGACGCTAGTGAAAAGGGCCTGGGGGCTGTTTTGCAACAACAAAGCTCAAATGGTATGCAAACCATAATGTTTCTGTCACGCAGCCTCAAGGATCCTGAAACTAGATATTCTGTAGTAGAGAGGGAATCCCTTGCGGTCTTTTGGGCGATTAAAAAATTGAAAACATTTCTCTGGGGCATTGATTTTGAAGTACACACCGACCACAAACCCTTGGTAGAGATATTTAGCAAAAAAGGACTCAATTCTATTTCTAGTAGGATAACCAAATTGGTTATTGGTCTACAGGAATGTAACTTTATATTTAAGTACATCCCTGGTGTAGATAATAACATTGCTGATGTTCTATCTCGCCTTACACCGAAAATAGCAGATGAAGAAGAAGATTTGGAGGAGGTTGATGAGTGGGTTTGTGTGGTCGATCAAGGAATAATCTCTGAGAAGAGATGGGGTGATGAAATGGCCCTAGATACTACTTTAAATGACGTCATGTCTCTCATTCAAAAGGGATGGGTCAGTAATAAAGAGGGATCCATTGCAACTAAACAATTTTGGATTTTGCGCAATGAATTGTCTGTGGAGAATGGTTTGTTGTTTTGTGGTACGAGGTTAGTTCCTCCCAGCACCCTCAGGAAGGAGCTTATTGATTTAGTTCACTCATCTCATACTGGTCTCACTAAAAGTAAAGGAAGACTACGCATGTCGTTTTGGTGGCCCGGCATGGACATAGAGGTTGAACGCATTATTCGAGATTGTATTCCATGCACATTAAGTCCAAATGCACTCGTGTTCAACCTATGGTTCTATGGAGACGTCCCTCTAACCCTTGGCAAGACATTGCACTAGACATCCTTGGTCCCATACATGGTAATAATTCACAAACCTTTGTGTTGGTTGTAATAGATATGTATTCACGTTGGCCTGAAGTGTTTTTCTTACCAATTATTGATTCAGCTCACGTTATTCAATGTTTAAAGAGCTTGTTTGCAAGGGAAGGGATTCCTGAATCCATTTTAACTGATAACGGGGTTCAGTTAATCTCAAAAGAAATGGAAGACTTTCTTTTCTCTAGGGGAATTATACACAAGACATGTTCTCTCTATCATCCGAGGCAAATGGAATGGTAGAGAGATTCAACAAAGTGATAAAAGAAACTATTATACTAGCAAAGTCATCGTCATTAGATTGGAAATGTGAAGTGTTAAGGAAAATTGAAAAATATAGATTATCTCCTCATGCTACCACTGGTAAAACATCTTTTTTGCTGTTCCGAGGTAGAGTTCCCAATACTTATGTGGAGCCTGCCTGGGTCAATAAGTATGAATTAAGTAAAGGAAAAGAAAATAAGTGTAACAATCTTGACATCCAAAAGAGAGATGAAGAAAAGGCGATGCAGAGAAAATAATATTTTGATCTAAAAAAGGCGGTTAAGAAAACTTATGTTAAGGTGGGCGATTGGGTAATGGTTAAACGCCCAGGATTAGTAGGAAACTCTATGTCCAAATTCATGAAACCCATCAAGGTTATTAAAGTGTTTAACAATGCCATAAAAACGCAGGACCATCGTATTTGGAATCTGAATAGGGTGGTTATAGTGAAAGGCAATCTAAATGAGGACTTAGGTGTAAGTTCTTATAATTTGCATAGAACTCATCTTCCTCCACAGCTTAGTGGGGAAAGTAGAAGCCGGAGGTCTTCTAGGAAATGCAAACGTCCACAATATCTTTCTGACTATGTATAATAGTTTTTGATTTCTTAATATTTTTGTTTTTAAGTAGGAGGGGAGGTGTGTGGAGTACTTCCTGGTCTCTTACTTGTTGTACTATGTCATTGGTGGAATCATAATATGTCATCCATGGATCTCATACATGTCATGAGTATATGTCATATAGGAATTGTATCCATGTCACTAGATTCTATTACTAGATTCAGATGTAATTAGAGCAGTTGGTGATAGTCTCTGCCTCTTGATGGATGGGATCCTTGATGGAATAAACTTATGAAGAATTATCCTTCCTGTGTCCTGCTCATATGTTACCTGGATGTTTCAGGTGGTAAGTTTGCATCGAGGCAGGGCCCTTCATACAGTGGTGAGTGGCGTATAACCCACATCCTGGGATCTGGTGTCTGCTTGAAAGCTAGTATATCAGAGGTAAGGGGATATCAACTGAAGTCTGCACGCTCTACTGAGGGAGCTCAGAGTATAGAAGCCTGCCTGTGTGCTGAGACTGGCAATGAGTGTACCTGGTCCATTTGGGAGATAGGCTGTCCAGGAGCAGAAGCCCAGCATGTTTCCAGTGTGAAGAATAATCAGAGAAGGTGAGCAAGTATAAGGTAGCAAAGCTAGGAGCCCCTCGTGTGTTGAAGAGGTTCCCCGGTCTCCTTGAGTGGTTATGGTCATGAACTGCATCAGGATTTCTACAATTACGAAGAATCATGTTTGATCAACTGTCTACCATAACTGAGAGACTAGCATTCCTGCTACTGATGTCAGAGTCAAAAAACATTTGAACTCTCTAGGTGGGAGCCCTTATCGGCCTCAAGGCCACAACTGCCAAAGACCTTCACAAGGTCAATGTCAGCCTGGAGGCCACAACTGCCACCACAGCCATCTGCACCCGGCCAATGAAGCTGCTACTGCCAAAGAAAAGAGATGTGGTGTGAGCATCTATGCTGAAATCTCCCAGTGGTCAAGTTTAGACCAAGTCCCTAGCCTCAGCCCCTACAGTTCTAGAGCTGCCACTCCAGGAGGAGAATCGTTGCGTGCATCTGTCCCTCACTCTGCACCAACAGAAAGCAGACAACTGCAGGGCTTAAAACTGTGAGAGGAATGAGAGGCAGGACAGCACATCAAGGTATGCAGATCGAACATAGGATATTTACCAGGTAAAATCAAAGAGATGAAAGTGAATTGAACTATTAGGCACATCTACACCTTGGGGGTGATTTGAGTGAACTGCACCTGTGCTTAAGCAGTACCTTGTCCCAAGTTATACAACCTGGGATTCTGGGACTCTCAGCTATAGGAGGGTACTGAATGGTGTAGCCCCTTAACGAACATCACAAACAGGATTACAACCCTAATTTTGCTGGGTACTATTATGTTGAAACTGTGTGATTAAAGTACTTTCTTTAACTCAATAAGCACTGGCCTGGGAAATTTGCTTTTGTGTCTGTTGGTTGACTGAAGAGTTCTGTGCTCATGTCCCCCACACTTTCTCCCTCACAAGCCTTAGCTCACCCTCGCTACCCTGAGAGTCAAATGTGGAAAGGGTGTACTTGGGTAAGGAACCTCAATCACCACCCATAGCCGCAGTCGCACAGATTACTCTGCGCCCCCTCCCCAAATGGTGTCTGACACATGCAAAGGATCATTAGTAAATCAGCTCACAAAATGTAGAGACAGAATGAGGTTGAAAAACGTTGTTACCCGATTCACAATATCCATACTCATAAAAACCTATTCTTCTGAACATAAGTACCTCGTCGCAATATGTGAAGATTGGTTTATTTTTGTCTCATTTGGATCTGTAGTTTTGTTGCAGAGGAAAATGCTTGAAAGTGTTTATCCTCGTGGAATCACCTGCCTGTAGTTTTCAAGGACAAGGGTGGGTTACTTGCCCATGATGTCTTGACACCGCCCCTCCCCCTCTCTCCAATCTGCTCTCTGATTAAGTGCTTGCTCCAGAATGTCAGTGGGTCAGATAGCACAAGAGAAAAAGCGGCAAGGGAAGAAAGCACCGGTTCCATATTTATTGGTGCATACCCCCAAATAATTTGAAATTAGAACATTTAAAAAAAAATCTTAATGGAGGTTAAGCTATACTTGCAGCCCCTGCTCGAGTTATTGAATGGCATATTAAAACCAATGCGCCTCTAATGCTCCTTCTAATGCACACAACTACTTTAAAAAATTGCCCATAAATTTAACGTGAACCAAATGTATTCCTATAACATTTTACCAGTCACAGGTTTATACCGCACGTGCTTTCGTAAATGAAGCTACCGAGTTGTTTCTTCTTTTTTTTTAAGATTATGCCTTGTTGACTTTTTAACAGATGGCTGGCAATGCAATGAAATGTGCTGTGCATAATTATGCTTAAACGCAGCAGACAAATTATAGTATAATCTAGCATTTATCTTTTATGTATGCGGGACTTCACAGTTGTGAAATGGGCCTTCTTTTTATCATGGTCATGTAAAACGCAGAGGGATGCAGCGAACTCCAGTCTGCCGCTTCTGTTTTCTTCCTGAGCAGACTATTAAAATGAACGGGGCTACAATTCATTTTCAAAAATTATTTTGGGTAGTAAATAATGCCAGGGCTTAGATTTGCTAGCATCTGTGCTAGTAAACGCCCAATGCGGCTGAGCTGAATTGTGCCAACTCTTTGCACGGTGTTGATGTCAGTAAACACGCACAGAGCGCAAGTTCAGTACTACAATACCTCACGACGCCGAACATTAGATTTGCACCACAAACCATCAAAATGTGTCACAGTGGGATCACACCCAGAGAGGGAACAAAGAGCACTTCTGGAACTTTCTGCAAGCAAGGAGCAGCCTGGGAAACACCAACGATTAGGCAATTAAAATAAAATTACATGGATGAAGAGGTTGAAATCCTCAGGTAACCTCATTGCAGAAATCAACACATATAAAAGTAATCTTTGTGAGTTAAAAAAATCGAATCTGGTGATGAGGGTGCACTGTGAAATGACTTGCTTGCTAAATCAATCAATTACAACTACCAAAATGATGGTAGGAAAAAATAAAAGAAGAGAAAATGGCGAAAAAATGGTGGTCAGCTCAACTGATGTTGGAACAGCCCGCCCCTGTCCTATTTCTTAGTAGGTTTAAGCCCAGATACTTTGAGCGGTCATTCCTTTCTTGTTGAGAGACACTCGTGCCTGCTACGCACTAACATGATTTGGGATACTTATTAACCTAATAGTCCAATTAATTTTTGCCTGTTGTGTTTGGACAGTGGATGTTGTGATATAGTTATGGGCAGAACACGTCACCCTTAAGCAAATACAAAGTGCATTTTATGACACATCCTTGTAAAATGTATTTGCCATTTTTCAGGTCTAGCCTAGAGAAAGAGTTGGCTTCCTCGCCAGACTTAAGTTTTCAGAAAAAATCATTAGTAAAAATACTTATATGTACATACATAGAAGGACTTTCAATCAGTGCTTTTCTCCATTGGTCTGTTCAGCTGTCATTCACATTTTGTATCCACCCACCTCAGCATACAGCATGGTCAACCCAATTTAGCCACTGGATCTTCTCACTGTGAGTGACAGCATTTTGCCTCTGCACATGTATATATTACACTGCAAAGTAGAGCATGTCAGTTGCAGGGCTCGTGAGCCAGTGTCTCCTTTCATTTATCTTCTCCCCATTTTTGTCTTTTCCAATGTATTTTCTTTTTTGTGCGATGAGCTGTAGCTCCCCACACACTGCCACCTAGCTAGAGTGTGGCAGCTGTTTCTTCTAGTAGAGAGTATTGCTGTGACCAACTTCATACAAGCAGAAGCCATAGTGTAGTTATTGTTCTTTTTAACTTTTAGCTGGTCTTCGCACTTTTCGAATCCCAGCAGAGGCACTTAATGTAATTGATCTGCTGTTTTTTATATCACTTAAGAACGCTTTTAATTTTGAACTAATTTCATTCCTTGGGAGAATTGTGCTCTGCTTTTGGAAAAGTCTTATATAACGAAAACAAAAATGTAATTTTTTTGTGTGAGTCGGTAGCTCCAGATTGGCTGCTTGCTTTAGATCTTTTGCACTCAACACTTTGTCCACCAGAGAGCAGGCAACAGATTTCCCTTTAGATATGATAACAATCTTTCATGCAGCAACAATGATGAGAGGAGTCCATTTTTAACTGATGTATTGCTTTATATTACGTATATTACGTATAAACACTTTTCTTTGTGAACATTTTTTTCTCAGTGGACTCTTCAGTGAATGAACAGTCCCTTTTCTATGTTTACAATGGACAGACTTTGGCAAGGTGCTCTGCTCCTTTGCAGATCCAGTGGCGTCGCCAGTGGCGTCACTAAGGGGGGTTTGGGGGAGGCGGGCAGTATGCCCCGGGCAACACTTTTTTGGGGGTGACGAGCGCAAGGAACGTTTTCTTTTTTTAAATTTTATTCTACCTCGTCGTCATCTGTTGCCTCAGCACCCCACCCCGCCCCCCACTCATTGTCCTTTTTCGCCTCCACCCCACCCTGTCCCGCTCTTACCTGCACCAGCAGTCACTGGGCGGCAAACTCAGGGATCACCCCGGGCTGCAAAAGCTCTAGCTACGCCACTGTGCAGCTCCCTTCCCCAGGATTGCTGATACTTTGGCTTCAGGTGCTGTGTCTCTTTAACTCCAACTCTAAGGCCTAGGTCGTTGAACTGAGTTCTTGATTTCATCTTATATGGCCTTCTGTGAGTGAACTAGGATTGTTGAGAGTACAATTGTGTATCAGACACCTTGCCTGGTATTGGCATTAAGGCACAAGTCCTAAAAAAAGAAGTGGGAGGGCTACCAAGTTAGTCAGTATCGAAGTGACATGGCACGTGGCATCCAATTTAAACCAATCTTTTACATAAATTTGAATTCTATCAAGTATACACTCGTGTAGAATTGCTTATTCCTATTGAGCTTTGTCCAGCTTTGCGTTTGATTCGCTGTATAATTGAATAATTTATTTTGACATTCGAGTGTAATAAGCCACTATTTAGGGCTTAAGATAATTTACATTTTGAATCTATTAATGTCACAGATGTTCAAGAGAATCCCTTGAAGGCATCCTTACCTGATCTTGTACATTACCCAAGCCTCCAAGAGTCTATTGGGTTGCCCATATCTTGTTTTTTAAACTTTCTAAAAGTGGCATTTTCAGAACTGTCATTTAAAATCTGACTTCAGCATAAGTTAGGATTTTAAATTAGGATTCCAGAGATACCAAACATGAACCGGTTATCTCTTCCCATTTGGAAATTACACTTATAAAATGTAATAAGGCAACTCTAATGCTACCCTATTAGAGAGCTAGGCCTTGTAGTAGTGAAAAACAAATTTAAGAGTACTTCACTACCAGGACATGTAAAACTTAAACGTACATGTCCTACTTTTTAATAAGGGTGGGCGGCAAATTCCGTTCCGCTCGCGGAACTTGCGAAATTTCGGCATTTTTGCGTTCCGCGCGGAACGCGGAAATGTCGAAACTTCCGCGATCCGCGGCGGAACGGAATTCGGGGGCATGAGGAAGCACTTAACAAGAAATTTGTAAGTTTGTGTGTGGAGGCAGGAATTGGGGCACTGCTTGAGCTGTGTGGCTGACAATGCTGGCTACCTGAGCAGACCCAAAAGAAGACAAGAAGAGCATGGAGCAAAAAACGTTGGTCCCGGAGATCCCGCGGGCTGCACATGACCATCCCTCCACTTCCCCTTTTAAACTCGGCCAGCTGCGGACGCAGGTTTTCCATAATGCTAATGCTAGATAACGGGGTTACCGGCGAGGACGAGTGGAAAGGGAGGGCAAGAAAAGAGGGATAAGTCTGCGATTCTGCGTACTCTGGACACCGGTGTCGAATCCTTACTTGAGCTGTGTATGCAAGTAAATATATATATTTTTTTACAAAGGGTGTTCCAGTCTGTGTGCGGCGGTGTGCGGGTTCCTTGTACGCCCCGCGGCTAACACCTTAAGGCCCGAAGTACACGGAAGGCCTTGCTGTCAAATACTTGTGCCCACATACAAGACGAGCGAGCAAGCCGCTCGTCACATGCCGGTAGAATTAGAGGCAGACAGCTGGGACTGACCAATATTTCGCATACCAAGAACGCAGTATAGGCAGGTATAACCCCAACCCTACCCCTTTGTTGAGGTCCCCTAATCAATGCTTACTGTGCACAAGAACACCTCAAGTTCAGATGAAGTGCACTCGTCCCATAAATATTAAACCTACATAGGTGACAAACGTCCTGATTTAAGCGGTAGAATACTCTACTATTTAACATGAATAGTCAGTAAAGCATACAAGTTTAAATTTCTCACGCAGAAAACTAGCAGTACAAGCGAATGGGAACATTAATTTCTACAGCTTAATTTTTTCAAAAGTGCCTCACCATTGTCAAAGGCTGTCAGGTATCTTCCAAGTACCAAAGAAATTGCATTCTGTATGTGCCCATCCCCACACCATCGAGCATTTGCTAAGCACTGGGGCACAAGTCACTTTCGCTGCTCCGGCACTCGTAACATTACAGAACTACGAATACACTGCGCCGAGTCCAGTCTGCATAGGTGCTGAATCATGTACATATACATGACAACACTCACGACTAAGGCGGGAGACTAACGATTTTATTAAGTCAAACAATGCTTTCTACAGTTGGCTCCCTCATAGAAAAACATCCACGTCAATGGCGAATTAATTTGTCCCCGAATTCCTTTTCTAAACCTCCTGTTTCTTTTTCCCCATAATTGGTGCGTCTGACATATAGAGGGCATGGTGATCACGCATACCTTATCATCTTACACTTTTTAATATACGTGTTATTAAATTTATCACAAACTACTCGAGGCAGAGGAGAGGACAAAAAATGTCATTGTTATAATGTGGCACTGTCTGTTGGGCGCGAGTTAAACACAAAAAGATACATTTTTAAAATAGAAAAGCAGGTTTGTAGAATCTTGCCCTTATTATTTAAGGGCGGAAGAGATTGGAGCTCGAAAATGGACAAGGGGGATAACACTTTTTCTTGAAGGACTACTAGGCTCGTTTTTATAAACCAACTGGAACGATTACATGCAAGCGCCAAGATACACAGGTTGAAATAAAATGCATGGCACAATTCTGTTGTGCAAAGTCACTACTGCCCCGCCACAGACAAGCACTTCAACCACATAAGAGCACAGTGCACGTTATGATCTAACCTCCGGCCTTGATCAGAGATAGCAAGAGAGACCATATGTGGCTATGAGTGCAATACAGTCATACATTAACTTCCTACCACAAAACATCCTAATCCTGGACTGGCTCCACAGGGACGAAGCCGTCTGCAAGAGCTCATCTTGGTCAATGTTCTACTTTTACCAAAGACCATTCTGAGAAATCCATAACCATCACAAAACAGCCATGCACGGGGAAGTCAAACAGTTTGAAAGTGCATACAATGTTCCGGTGCACGGCCCTGCACTAGTCATTCAGTAATTTCAACACAGGAGGACACATATTTGCTTGGTAATGTTTAAAAAAACTCGAGCGATGCTTATAAGGTCCCAAAAGCGAGACCTATTGGCAGGGGGTGAACGCGTGTGCATGAGGTGTGTATGAGTGCATGTGTGCGTGTGTGCATGGGCACGTAACGGGCGCAACAAGAAATCTCCGCGAGCACGCGAAATTCCGCGTGCTCGCGGAGATTTCTTGCCGTTTCGCGGAATTTTACGAAATGCAACTTCGCAAATTCCGCCCACCCCTGCTTTTTAACTGCATTGGACCTTGCCTTTAAGGGATTTCAGGGGCCTACCCTAGGTGTGTCTTATTTGTATTAAAAAGGAAGGTTTGGGCTTGGCAATAGGTTTATTTTGGCAGGTTGAAATGGCAGTTTAAACTGCACACACAGGCTCTGCATTGGCAGGCCCGAGACATGTTTAAAGTGCTACTTAAGTGGGTGGCACAATCAGTGCTGCAGGCCCACTAGTAGCATTTTATTTATAGGTCCCAGGCACATATAGTGCCACTTTGCTGGGGACTTACAGGTTAATTAAATATGCCAATTGGGTATAAGCCACGTTAGCATGTTTTAAAGAGAGAGCACAAGCACTTTAGCACTGGTTAGCAGTGGTAAAGTGCACAAAGTCCTAAGGTCAACAAAAACAAATTCAGCAAAAAGTGGAGGGCAAAGGCAAAAAGCTTGGGGATGACTCTGCAGAAAGTGTAAAGTCCAATAATGTTTATGTAAACAATAATATGTTGGACTTGGCCCATTTTGCAGGGTCATCCCAGAACTTTTTGCCTTCCTCCTGGTATTTTTTCTGACCTGGTGTTGGTGGTTTTAGGACTCTGGTCACTTTATCACTGCTGTTCAGTGTTAAAGTGCATGTGCTCTCTATGGTAAACTTGGTAAGATTGGTCTACACCTGTTTGGCATATTTAATTTACCTATCAGTCCTTGTGAAGTGGTATTTCATATACCCGGGGCCAGTAAATTAAATGCAACAGGTGGGCTTGCAGCACTGCTTGTGCCACCCACCAAAGGGGCCTTTCAAACCTGTCTAAGGCCTCTGCCACTGGAGGGCCTGCATGCGCAGTTTACTGCCGCTGTGACGTGGCACATAAAGTGGTTGCCACGTATGTGACTCCCCATTTTACTGCATATCAGTCACCACTAAGGTAGGACCTAGCTAGCCATACGGGCAAGGTGAGCTGTAGGTAAATGGTAGGACATATGCCTTAACTGTGTGGCATGTCCTGGTACTGACAAACAGCATATTTGGTTTCTCACTGCTGTGAGGCTGCCCTCTCATAGGAATGCATTGGGGATTCCCTGATATGTGTTTCAGTGGTAACTCCTGATAGGAGAGGGGTGGCGTGATCAAGTCTGGTATGGTTGGAATAGTGGCAATAAATGCTGCGTAATGGTGTTCACAGATTTATTATCACTATTCTAGAAATGCCACTTTTAGAAGTGGGCATTTCTGTGTGCTATGTGTCTTTGTGCCTGCCTGTTGTGTATTGCATGTCTGGCTCTGGGTGACAGGGGCTGGGGAGGTGCAGTGGTTCCAGAGGGCCTGAGTGAGTCAGCGCTCGGCTTAATAGGCCTGAACTGCATTTGGAGTAGTGGGAGAAGTAGCACCTGAACCTGAATAGGGCTGTGCCTGTCTTCAACAATCATTGTTAGTGTAGGCTCTGGCCCCAGACACACCACAAGGGGGACTGTTGTGCACGTGATAAGTGCCCCCCAGTACTGGTTTGGACTAGGTCCAAGGCCCTGTGCCAGGGCAGATCAAAGACTTGAGGGATATAAATTTTAGGACTGTGACCCCATGTGTTGTGCTTAAAGGAAGACAGGACAAAGAGGACTGCTGGGCGCCAGGAGGAACCGCCATAAAGGACTTCCCCTCTGCTGGAGGGCCCTGTGAGCTGGCCTGCCTGGGCCCAGCTCTGCCCCTTGTGACTTTGGGGCTCAGCGCGTGGTGAGCACTTGATCCGTTCCCTCCAGGGATTGGGGGATCCTGCCCTGCAGTACCCAGAGGCCGTAGCGCTAGGTTCCATTTGGGAGGCTGGAATTATCGTGGGGAAAAGGGAGCAGCCGGTGTGCGTGTTGGCGCCTCCCCCCCGACAAGTGCGGTGGGCACGCTCCTCTCTTTGAGGCTTAACGTTGTGGCAGCGCAGCACAGAGCTGAAATCGAGGGAGATTTTGCTCTGTAGTAACTGGACGTCAGGCAAAGCCAGCCGTACTGGGGGCGGAGCTTCCCCCGGAGAGAGGAAGCCAGGCAAAGAGAATGGCCTGCGAAGTCCGAGCCTGGAGGTAGGCGGTGAAAGTGGGAACCGAGGACAACGGAGCACAGGGAGACTTTGCTCCATGTCCTGCCGGTCTTGGTCTCCCCAGCGGAGCAGCTGCACCACGAGGTTATGGGCCAGGCGGATGAGTGTCGTCGTCCCCGCGCCTGGGGGAAGGCACGTACTGCAAAGCAGCCCAAACGCGGGCCGCTGCTGGCTTCCTTTTGGTCTCCCGTTGTGGAGGGATCTACTGATTGCGCTGCCTTTTTGGGTGGCATTGCGGGGATTACCCCGACCTGAGAAGCACGAGACTGGGAGAGGTCTCTAACGTATTTGGTGGCAGCAGCTGCACCTTGCGGAATTGCGGCAGTTGCCAGTTGTGTGCCCTGTGAGGGGCTTCTTTTTGTTCCTGTGGGCATCGTGGGGTGAGTCCAAGATGGGCCCCCACCTCAGTTATCATGGTGGCTGCCCCGCAAGATGTGGGCAGCTACCTCTCACTACTGGGGGCAACTTGTGGCACAATGAGGTGCCTATGTGCCCTACAACAAGTGGTTACTATGGGGCACTGGGGCTGATGGTTTACATAATGTGCTATATGAAATACCATTACTGTGTTTCTGCCTAATGCTTTGTGCTAGGAGCCATCCTACCAGTATTTACTGGTCGCCCCAACTTTATGTGATGGTGATTTTCGAGTGCGTGCACCTTACAAAGTGTTTGCCTATGGTGCAGTGCTAATCATGTTTTGGCGATACTAAGCGGTACTCCTACCTGTAGTTACTGGGTGGGGACAACTGTAATGTTTGGGACTACGACGTGTGCACTGCTACTGATGGTTTATGCCTAGTGTGTTTGTGCTAAGTGCACTCTTACCAGTAGTTACTAGTTGTCCTAACTAACTTTAATTGTCATTACACTGGCCAGATTGGCCTTGTAATGTATGTGATGCTATGACAGTGGCCCGATTGGCCCTGTGATGTATATAATCCCTGAAAAGTCATGCCAAGTGCCTGGTGGCACACTGTATATATGTGATATGTTCTAATGTGTTTTATGGATAATAAAAAGGCTATTTTTACATAACCTTGTGTGGAGTTTCTTTTGTGGTGTGCCTAGTGTGTCGCTGCTGTGTGAGTGTGTTGCGCAAACGCTTTACACATTGCCTCTGGGATAAGCCTGACTGTTCTGCCAAGAAACCAAGGGGGTGAACAGGGGTGATCTTCAGCGTGTAACTCCCTTGCCCTGACTAGAGTGCTGGTTTCTGCCTGGCTTAGGCGCATGCCCTAGCCAACCAGAAATACCATTTCTAACATAATGTAATTATAATGGAACATCATCATAGCAGTACCATAAGCAATAAGTGTAAGCATCAAGTAGCAAATTTGTTATACATACTAACTTTTTCTTCATGCATTTCCCGTTAGGTGCTTACTTTAAATGCAAGAAATCAAGACAAACTTTTATTTTACATTGTGTGAAAATTGCTTTCCTTTTAAACCCTGCTTAATTTTGCAAACAAGGTTCTGCCAGAGGTCTGTCTTTCTCAGAGTGCATGAAAGGCTTTTGCGAAGCCTGTGGAAGGCCAGAAAGCTTTCTAAATCTGGTGTAAGCCAATACCTTTTGATTTTACTATAACTATATATTTATAGTACACTCTTATAGTAGGACTTTGAGGCAGCCTTCTTCATCAGTTAGTCTGATCAACAGCCATTCAAATTTACTTCCACCCACTGTAGAATACCACACAGGCACTAGAGCAACATATTTAAGCTATTCCTTTCTCCATGAGTGACAGCATTCAAGCAAAGCACAATTACTTTTGGGCCAGTGTATGCTTTGTTAATAAAAATAATCATTATATTTTTTTAATGTATTTTAATTATTTTGAACTTGATCGGATTCTGGTAGGCCCCCAGAGCCTGCCACCGAGTCCTTGCCACCACTTAGAGTGTGCATTTCTTGCAGCTGTTATTTCTTTAGAGATAGATTTTCAGCATATTCCAAAATAGCCTCTAAGTGGCTGTTTTGAATGGTTTCGTAAAACTTTATTGTAAAAAAAAATTCAAAGTACAGTCTACGTGTGTGCACACGTGTGAATGCACAAGCAGCCAATGCCAGACCTATTGGCTTTACCAATGCTTGTTCTTCATTATTGCACATTTTGTACAGAAATGATGTACAGAGAAGACCTATGGAGCTCTATTTAAGCATTTACATTAACGCAATGATGCTATTATTTCTACAGTTTCGGGAGTATGGAGAGATAAAAACATAATGGCATACAAAAGAGCCGACTCATATTACAGTTCATGTGCATCAGGGCAGGTTTGGGTACTGCCTTGTGGATTGCACCCTTTTTGACATGGTCACCCCCATTTTTTGCCTGGCATTTGATGTGATTTCGACTTGAAGTGCACTGGGTTCCTGCTAATCGGGTTCACAGTGCCAGATCTCTCTCCCTAAAAGCTGTGCGAGGTGGCTCTTCCGCTAAGGCGGAGGAGTGTCGCCCCACTGCTCTTTGAGCAAGAATACCATAGTTATTATCATTTTATTTTTCACAGGTTTGGGGCTGGGTTAGGGCGGTGTGGGGCTGGAGGCACAGGAGGAGGAGCGGTTTGCACACTCCAAGTGCACATGACTGCTTGGCCAGCCGTCCTGGCCCGTTCGAACAGTCATGCGCACTTTGCATGTTGACCATCAAGCTGCATTACACAGCCTGGTGGGGAACATGCCCAGGCCCCCAGTCCCTATCTGAGTGCCGATCCACGGCGCTCAGACCAATCACAACGCTGCATTGTAGTGTTATGATTGGCTTAGGGGAGCCAATCACAACGCTGCATTGCAGTGTTGTGGTTGGCTATGGGGATCCTGGGTGCTTCCTGGTTCCGGAGAAGCAGAGGAGAGACGTGGTAGGCGGACAAGGTAAGTGGTATTTTGTTTTATTTTGTCCCCCCGCCGCCTCTCCTCCTTCTTCCCCTCCACCCTCATTCCCTGCCAGCTGCTACTGGATTGTACCCCAATTGGCAAATATCTTTAGTCCTACCTGTCAGTCCCTAGTAATTGGTACCCCTGGTACCCAGGGCATGGAGGCTAAAGAGGGACCTTAGGGGCTGCAGCACGAATTGTGCCACCCTAAAGGACCCCTCAATGCAGGCTACGGGTCTTGGTGCAGACAAAGGTGAAAACATGACATGGCACACATCCTCTGTGCTATGCCTACAGACACAACAAACAAAAAAAAGAAAAAAAACTTGGAATCTGGCATACTTGCCGCAGGTCGGGATAGAGAAGATTCGGATTACGAGTCTGGATCTCATTTGGCTGACCCTTATTGTGGGGTATTTTCCCGAGCTGCTATACGTCTATTTCAGTCCTTTACAGAAATTGTTGAATACTCTACTTGATACTTGAAGCCCTGATGAAGTTCCTTTGGAAAGGAACGAAACGCGTTGGCTGATGGCCACTTTTACTCCTATTACTAATAAAGGAAACTAATGGATTTACACATATGTTTCTGTCTTCATTCCTGGTGCACCTTCCATCTCTAAAGATTATGCCTACAGACACTGCCTGCAGTATAGGTAAGTCACCATTACGGCAGGCCTTACAGCCCGAAGGTGGGGTGCACTATGCTCCATTTGAGGGCCTATCTGCACGAGTCAATATGCCCCTGTGCTGGTGAGCTCTATTGCTTCCAGAACAAGTGAGCAGGGAATCCATCCATTTTTAGTACATGTGCTGGACACTGGTGAAAATTAGTTCCCCAGCTACATGATGGCTTCCCTGAAAATAGGGATGCTTGTATCAAGCATCTCATATTAATAAACCCACACTGATGCAGGTGTTGGATTTATTGATACATGCACACAGAGGGCACCTTAGATGTGCCCCCCAAAAGCCTACCAACTACTGGTGTGCAATTTTTTTTTTGCCATCCTGCCACCAGAGGTAAGTTTCTGACCCCCAAGGGTAAGGGCCTTTGCTCTTGGGTGGCCAGAGACAGGGTGCTTACACCCCCTCCCACAGGATGACCTGCAGATTAGCATTCCAAGGCAGGGGAGCTTCAAAGAGCCCACCGTATGTATGGTATGTGAATCTGGCTTCTCTCTCAAGGAGAATAAGTTGACCCCCTTGGTCCAGGGCCCTTTGGCACCTGGACCGGTGGGAAAATTAGCTAGTCAGATTAGCGTGTCCACCCTCAGGCCAGTACCAACCAGAAGGTGGGCTACCTGAAGTGGAGGCAACTTTCCAGATTTTGCCATTTAGGTGATGGCAAACTTAGGAACTCTGGAACAGGGTTATGCCCACTCTCCACTGGAAGTGGTCATGTAGGGGATGTAGTGACCCCAGGGGTAAGTAGCCCATTGGCTACTACCCTACGCTCCCCTAATGTCCCTAAATTCAGTATTTAGGGGAGCCCCTAGGACCAGAAAGACAGAGCCTGATGACCTATGAAGAAGAAGGACACTGAAGAACCGTGAAAAGACTGAAGAAGAGCAACTGACCTGGCAGCCTGTCTGCTGTTCCCCTTCAAACCTGCATCAAAGACATCTCGTCCCGCAGCTGTCGTGCCTCCAAAGCCTGGGAGGACAGCCTGCCTTCAATAAAGACTCAAGAACTTCCATGCAGGCAGCCCAAGAAGAACCGTGAGGACTCTGCAACTGCCAAAACCCGACGCCACCAAGCTCCACTGCACCCGAGCCCCCCCAGCCCGATTCAAAGTTGGCCAATGGAGTCAACGCGGTCCCCAAGCCTTCAAATGACAGAGTCCACTTTGGGTTCACGACATCACCTGCACCCTATTTTTGCAGCTCTCATCAACCGCGAGTGCTTCCGGACCAAGAAACCAGACAGCACAAAGACCCTCTGCACCCAGCTGCCCTGTGGAAAAGAGGATCACCAGTGTCCCCTAGCATCGTAAGTTTTGAAAACTCTCCTGTTTGTTCAACCCGATTGGACTCCCAGTCAAAACCTGCAGCCTCTTTTCATGAGGACCAATCCCCATAGACTCACATTGGGCATCTGATGCTGTATCGCACAACTGCACACAGCCGTCGTAGTACCTCTGGAGGTGACATGCTGGCGCTGCCTTGGATCTTGCCCTATACTCACCTTAAGTCCTGGAGATTGGTCTTGTAAATTGCTGAACCGTACCTGAATACTGTACTTGTTTTTCCTCCACTAGGATAACATTGAAGCTTCTGAAAAATGCACTATGTGCCGACTTTTTAAAAAGCAAAGTATTTCTCTTGCAAATGTATTAACCTGATAGTATTGATTCTGGTGCCTAAACATATATAAAAATATGTGATATTTTTAGGTCTCGCGCCTAGCGTTGCAGTGCGCAGCCCTGCTCGCGCAGCGCGAGACCTTTAGAAAGGGCTTCTGAAAACGACCTACACGCTCGTGCGTGTGGTTTCGTTTTCAGAAGCCCACATTGGCTGTAGCGTGCGTTTTTTTTTTTAAAACGGCACGCGATTGGGCAAAGGCGGGCGCATGTCCCGCCTTCGCTCCTCCCATTCCCGACGGTGGCCAGAACGCGCAGCAGCGCGCGTTCGCCTCGCTGTCGCTGCCGCGCTCCCTCCCCCCGCTCCTCTGTGGTACGCGCGCACCACTGGAGCGGCACCAGTCCTACTCCCACAGCCTTTTTAGAGAGTTCCTGTTGCTTGTTTTCCATCAACTTTCTTTCGAGCCTCTTTCTGCCATCCTCCTCCCCCTGCCGTAGAGACAGATGTTTCTGCTCCTTGCGCGCTCGGTCTCGCAGAGCGCGCAGAGCTCCCCAGGCACGCACCAGGGCACCGCACAGAGCGACCCATGCTTGCGCCCCACCATGAGACGCCGAGTATGGGGCCCCGCACTCCTGCCAACGCGCTCAGCAGCAGCAAAGCCAGCCCCCAGGAGAAGCCGTCAAAATGCCCACCGATGACCACCTGCATCAAAATTCAGAAGCGGCACCTCTACGCGCCCTGGGCAAGGTAAGTAATACTGCAGCAATGAGGTGAGCGTACAAAGCACCCTGTACCTGCTCCTGGAAAAGAGATGCTGTTCTCTCACCTACGCGATACAAAAGGGGATGATGGACGGAACGTTTGAGCCAATCAAACACTCACCCCCAGTCAACTGATCTGGGTTTAATCCATCATCATTCTTTAGCTCACTCCACCACCCCAGTTCAGACATGGCCATATGCAAATCAGTCTGACCCTGTGCCTCATGGGAACAGTCCAGCCCGAACTGCCAAGCCATGTCTTCCCTGGACCGGAAACAAGCATCCTAGGACTGGTTTCTGGCATTTCAGCCGTCATCAGCCAGGCCTGCTTGAATCCAGTGGCAAAGCGAGCAAGGGACCCACGTCTGGGCATACCCCCGCCAACTTAGAGGCGACCAAAGCGATACAAAAGGGGATGATGGACGGAACGTTTGAGCCAATCAAACACTCACCCCCAGTCAACTGATCTGGGTTTAATCCATCATCATTCTTTAGCTCACTCCACCACCCCAGTTCAGACATGGCCATATGCAAATCAGTCTGACCCTGTGCCTCATGGGAACAGTCCAGCCCGAACTGCCAAGCCATGTCTTCCCTGGACCGGAAACAAGCATCCTAGGACCGGTTTCTGGCATTTCAGCCGTCATCAGCCAGGCCTGCTTGAATCCAGTGGCAAAGCGAGCAAGGGACCCACGTCTGGGCATACCCCCGCCAACTTAGGGCGACCAAAGCGATACAAAGGGGATGATGGACGGAACGTTTGAGCCAATCAAACACTCACCCCCAGTCAACTGATCTGGGTTTAATCCATCATCATTCTTTAGCTCACTCCACCACCCCAGTTCAGACATGGCCATATGCAAATCAGTCTGACCCTGTGCCTCATGGGAACAGTCCAGCCCGAACTGCCAAGCCATGTCTTCCCTGGACCGGAAACAAGCATCCTAGGACCGGTTTCTGGCATTTCAGCCGTCATCAGCCAGGCCTGCTTGAATCCAGTGGCAAAGCGAGCAAGGGACCCACGTCTGGGCATACCCCCGCCAACTTAGGGCGACCAAAGCGATACAAAAGGGGATGATGGACGGAACGTTTGAGCCAATCAAACACTCACCCCCAGTCAACTGATCTGGGTTTAATCCATCATCATTCTTTAGCTCACTCCACCACCCCAGTTCAGACATGGCCATATGCAAATCAGTCTGACCCTGTGCCTCATGGGAACAGTCCAGCCCGAACTGCCAAGCCATGTCTTCCCTGGACCGGAAACAAGCATCCTAGGACCGGTTTCTGGCATTTCAGCCGTCATCAGCCAGGCCTGCTTGAATCCAGTGGCAAAGCGAGCAAGGGACCCACGTCTGGGCATACCCCCGCCAACTTAGGGCGACCAAAGCGATACAAAGGGGATGATGGACGGAACGTTTGAGCCAATCAAACACTCACCCCCAGTCAACTGATCTGGGTTTAATCCATCATCATTCTTTAGCTCACTCCACCACCCCAGTTCAGACATGGCCATATGCAAATCAGTCTGATCCTGTGCCTCATGGGAACAGTCCAGCCCGAACTGCCAAGCCATGTCTTCCCTGGACCGGAAACAAGCATCCTAGGACCGGTTTCTGGCATTTCAGCCGTCATCAGCCAGGCCTGCTTGAATCCAGTGGCAAAGCGAGCAAGGGACCCACGTCTGGGCATACCCCCGCCAACTTAGGGCGACCAAAGCGATACAAAAGGGGATGATGGACGGAACGTTTGAGCCAATCAAACACTCACCCCCAGTCAACTGATCTGGGTTTAATCCATCATCATTCTTTAGCTCACTCCACCACCCCAGTTCAGACAGGGCCATATGCAAATCAGTCTGACCCTGTGCCTCATGGGAACAGTCCAGCCCGAACTGCCAAGCCATGTCTTCCCTGGACATACGTCATATGTTAAAAGAGCTTCCGGGACTCAGCTTCAACTAAGAGGTCTGAGTTCCAATTAATCCGATCAGTGGTCTCAGCGCCTGTATAAAAGGGACGTCGTCTTCTTGTGGGTTTTCTCACATCCCACAACCACCCCCACTGTGTACCCGATCTCACTGCCAAGATACCTGAGCACGTTCAAACTACCACCCCTAGGCCTGATATGCATCGCCGCCATGTCTACACATGATACTGGTCCTAACCTGTGCACTGCGCTGGTCGCCTTATATGACAACAGACCCATGATAGAAATATGAATAACATGCAGATATGTCTCATTGTGCCTAGAGTGATAGATTAGGAATTGGTGATCTTGTTATTCCCAGTCCTTGCCGGTCTATCTTCAATCTTGACATTGGCTTGGATGGAGGACAGAGCCCTGTACTTCTGATGAATGTTGCTGCAGCGCTTGTAGGTGACAGAACCAGCTAGTGACCATTTAGTTCAAAGGGCACTCAATGTGAGTCCTTAAAAATAACCAAACCAGCCTCCCAAATAGGGCTGGGCTGGCCATACCGGGCATTGGGCGCTTACCCGGGAGGCTGGAAGGCTGGAGGCCAGTTTTGAGACGGAGGGGACCCATTTTGTTACTAGGGGTTGGTTGTGCAGAGGTGCTGCAATATCGCCCCCCACAATAACAAAAGCAGCAGTACTAACGAACCTTGGGCACACACTATATACATAAACGGTTGCGTTCCGTACAGTAGTGACTATTGATTGATACAGTGGCATACAAAAGAAGGTTTTGTTTCATAAGAATTAGCGGTGATACCTGCAGCCAGTCATGACCTCGCTGCCACAGCGGCTGCCAGGACTATGTTGTCTCACCCTATCTTGCTTGCTGGACAATCACCAAAGATGCACATTGACAATCTGGGCTCAAACACTCAAGGCTTGTCCATGAATGTCTGCAGCTGCGAGAGGACTTAAGGATTCCATCTTCACACTCTGTCCCCACCAGAGGCACAGAATCACCCCCAGACTGCCTGACGGGTCACTGCTCACGGCCAGCAACCCTGTGGTGAGCGTGAAGCAGCACACGTCATCATTCGTGAACCTCCCGTAGTGACTGAGAATACTGTGATTGCTAGCCATAGTGTGCGACGCGGTTTAGTCGTTTGGAGAACATGCCACTATTCACGTAGTTTCAAAGTCGTGAGGAAAATTGTTTTAATTGCATCACAAGAAAATGTCACATTCATGTTTTTAGCTTTAACTAGTAGTTGTGCTGAAATACTGCAATTTTACACGCTAAAACATACCGGAGTGTAAGGCAAGGAAAACCAGGAAACTCCACACACTACAAATAGACAAACTAACTTCTGCTCTGTCTCTAACCCTCACACCCCCTCCCCCCACCCCACAGATCCCGGAGGCACCTGAATTACACACACCTTACATAAAGGAGCTCTTTCTTATTATGAAGCATCTACATGCACAGATGGCGTGCGCAGATCAGTGGTCTTTGAAGTGAAATAAATGTAGATGGACTGAAATCACTATTTCTTCTGAAAGTAAAAGGATGCTGCTAACCTAAAATATATGTACAGTAAATATAATGTAAAGTACACTTTTTATATTTTGTTTAATGCTGGATTTTGTTTCAAATTCCTCTGAATTTTCGAGAAATGGGAACTGAGCCACACGAAGATGAAGCGATCTGCCTATCACTTTTTGGTCACAAATACGAGCTGCAATCGTTACTCAGATCTGCCAAGGGCCCCACCACCCGCTTTTAACCAGAATAGCAGACCGTCACTATGGAGTATGCATAAATCACACCAACACATTGCCATGGTCTGATGTCTATGTTTACGTGTGCTCTGTGAATTTACTTTGGCAGAATTGTAACTTTTGCGCTGGAGTGCATCTGTCCTGGGTTTACGGAGTTGGTGGGGGCGTTGTGGTACCCGTCCGAGTAGGCAGGCTGCCACCTGATCACCAGTAACAAAACTGCTCTTTTGTGGTTGAAGCTATGTGTCTGGAAACGTAGAGTGGCCGCGGCGCTCGCGTCACGAGACACCGCGAGCTGCCGGGGAAGATGCCACATAGCGATGGCGGGGAGAGTCGTGTATTTCCTGTGTCACTGTTAGGCTGAGAATAGCTGCGGCACAGGCTCCAAGAGGTAGTGCTGGGAAAGTTGGCCGCAGACTGGTTTGCTGTAGTTATTTGAATCCAGAGCTGCCCTCTTTCCCCCTGTCTGCACACCCTCCCCCCCTGACCCCCATAGGAGTTCAGTCGTACTGGGCACAGTTACACAACCCCTGCAGCAGAGGGCTAACCGAAGCAGAGTTTTCGCACCTGCCAGTGGAACCGCGGGCAAGCTGTGCCCGGCTAAAAAGTGGTAACAAAACACTTTCACCTGGCACACCAGTGCCTTCACTCTGAAGAAACCGGGGGCACCACAAGTAGTGAGTGGATGTTGGGTGGGAAGTACTGGACTGTGAACTGTGTCTGGGATGCATATTACCCAGCACCCCCTACAGAAGCAACCATCGAGCGATCTGCTTCAACCCTGGCAACAAAAAAAATATGAACGCGTTTGCTTTAAATACAACAAGTTCACGAGCACAGCACTTCTACGTAGGGGGTCTGGCGCTGCGGAGAGGCGGAATTGGAAATTACCATTTAGTGCATATTAATAGCTTGTGCTGGCTCTTCCTTTGAATCCCCAATGCGTCCCTCTCCTCCTGTCCGTATGTTACAGCAGAAGCCTCTCCCTCTGTCAGTCTGTCACAGAAGCCGTGGAAACCAACAACAGTAAACCGTGTGCTGAAGGAATGCGTGAAATCCACATGTGAGAAGGAAAAAAGTACTCAGTGAGCTCGGGTGCCGTGCAGGCGGTTTGTGGGTGTGTTGTGCGTGAAGTGGGAGTGCAATACATGCTGCTCTCTGGAGGTGCTGTGTGAGAGGTGGGGGTGCAGTGCGTCCTCTCTGGTGGATCTGTGTGAGGTGGGGCTACAATGGAGGAAACTGGTGGTGTGTGTGTGTGTGGTGGGGGAAGAACGCGGGCTGCTCCGTGGGGGAGCGCTGTGACGGCAATGCATGCTCCACTGTAGACACAGTGTGAGAGCAATGCGGGTGGTGCATGAGGACAGATCCTCCACCGCCGTGGGCGCTCTGTGGCAGTACCCAGCAGGGTGCGGGGAAGCGGTAGTGCGAGCATTGGGGCAGAATGCAGGGTGGTTAAGAGTGTACGGTTGAAGGCAGTACCGCCTTCCCTGTGTCAGCAGGGTGCGCTGGAGGTGTACCTTGTCAGGTGGGTGTGCGGTGCATGCTGCTCTGTGGGGTACTCTCCGTGCCATGATGTACAGCGCAAGCCCGGCTCTGGTGGCTGCTGTGTGTGAGGTATGTGGAAATGTGGCTGCTATTTGCGGGTGTTGCGTGGTGGGAGTCTTGCACGTGCTTCGTGGTGGGAGTCTTGCACGTGCCGCCATATGTGGGTGCTGTCTGAGGTGGGAATGCTGCAGAGGCTAGTCCATGTGGCCCTGTGTATGTGCTGAATATGTATTTAGCGTGAATGTGGTACAGGTGGCTTACATCCTTGCACTTCATTGTTGTTTTCGAACAGCTACACAGCAGGCTGTTCTGTGTGGGACTGTGCGTGATGTAGATATATGGCCAAGTCAGTTCTGCTTGGCGCTGTGTCAGTGACTCTAGTGCAGGTCTCTCTGCTGGTTACTCTTGCCTTGCTCCCTACTTCCTTCCTCCCCCTCACCATCTTTAGTTATCCCTTCCCAACTTTCTCTATCCTTTTTACTCTTGCCTTGCTCCCTACTTCCTTCCTCCTCCTCACCATCCTTTGCTATCCCTTCCCAACTTTCTCTATCCTTTTTGCTCTTGCTTTTCCCCCTACTTCCTTCCTCGCCCTCACCATCTTTTGCTATTGCTTCCCACCAAACAGATGTGCACTCCCGGCTGCTCGGGCGAATCTATGGGCATCTCATCCAGACCACATCTGGAAAAATAGCAAGGAGAAATAGGGGATGGACAGACACTTTTGTTTTTTAGTGGCTAGCATTCATCCCTCATTTTTGATTAATATTCACACAAAACGATGTTTGCACTCATCTGTGGGCAAACCAAAGCGTAATCCCAAGCAGTAATTGTAATGATTCATTATCAATATTTAGTCCGGTCTAAATAATAATAATGAATTAATACAATGACTACTTACGATTACGTTTTGAGCCACAGATCATCCATCACTTGCTGTTGTTGATAGGAATCTTACAGTTCCTAAAACCTTGGTACAACAGTGAAACAAAGCAGACAGGCTACCTAACCAGGCTCAGGCACTCACAAGTTAAAGGTGGGAGTTACCTCTCAACCCCCACCAACAGCCCCCCATCTTTATTGTGCTTTAAAAAAACGGAACATTCCAAAACCTGAATTTAGGAAACATATTGTAGGTTTGTATATCTGTGAATGCCTGTAAGACTATCTGGCATGGCATGATTGTTGTTTTCCACAAACAGTGGTTCTACTACGCAATAAGAAAACGAGCTTTTGCTATGCAACAGGTGTCGCATTTGCGAGAGTTTGAGCTATTGGCATTGTAAATACCAATGCCTTTTATTTCTGTATTTTAAAAACCTGCAAGCGGTGCGTAAACAGGCACTTTGTACTTGCAGTCGTTGCTTACGAGAAGCAACGCTGGCAGTAACTATGCCTTTTATACTGCCAGCCTTCCTTTTCGTAAGCAAGGACTATAAGTACAAAGGGCGTGTTTATGCACCGCATACAGCTTTTCGAAACACATAAATAAAAGGCATTGTCGTTTACAATGCCAATAGCTCAAACTTTAGTAATGCGAGACCTATTGCATTGTAAATGCTTGTTATAAATTGGTGTGGATCTCCTTATTGAGTTGTGGGCATCATTTATTGACTATTGTGTGTATTTGCAGATGTCTAACACTTCTCTCTGATAAGCCTAAGGCTGCTCGACCACACTACCCCCTAGAACAGCAACTTGGGATTGCTAGAGCAAGCCCCTTTCCACTCATAAGGAAACCCCTGGACTCTTTGCATGATATAACTCATGTTGGTATATCATATAAAGAGCCAGCTTCCTACACTGCCTTTGTAAGTGATGCAGGGCATTGTTGTCAGAGTAGTGGTGGAGATCTTAAATAGCACCAAGTGATTACTGATTGCTTGGTTGATAGAGGGAGGGAATTTTAATTTTCACAGGTGATTTAAGTTAGATGAAGAACCAGCAATAACCTGAATTAAAACGTTTGTGCAAAATTGAAAAAGGTTTCCATTGTGTCTCAATAACATGTCAACCCGAAAGCTTAGGTATGAGGTGGACAGAATATGGTGGGGTTAAACAGACTCCTGGTAGTAAAGTTGAATAACGCCCTCATAGGAAAGGAAGAAAAATGTGGAATGCCAACTAGAAAACTGTTAGAGCACCAGAGATAAATGGGAGGATAGAATAGAAATTTCTGATTCTAAGCGACTTGCACAGGGTGGCATTGGCTTTTAAAGTGATAGTAGAAGCAAGTTATACTCAAATTTGACCCCAGGGTGTCTGGTGAGTTACAATGGCGGATATTATAATGGGAGAATACTATAGGAGTCTGGATAATATAAGGCATTATGGATAAGGTGCAGTGCCTGAGACAGGTGTAACCTTTCACACCAATAACATCAGTGCACCAAGGGACATCCACCAGCTAGGCACACCAGCCCCCAAATATCAGTGTTTCTCCTGCCCCACTAGTAGACCTCCTAATGACCTCTCTACATTGCACTATTTAAATGGACTTGGGGGCAAGGAGACCCTCTAATTCAGCTTAAAGGAACATCCCATCTCCCTTTCCTTAAACAACACACAAAATGAAGAATTTTACTCTACATTTTAAATGTCCTCACCATTCTAGTCAAGTCCATCTCTTACCTGGCAAGTACCAACTACCATCAGGGTTTGCTTACTTAATGCCTGTTCAACAGTCATTCAAGCAAGCTACCAATATTGATGAAATAATGAAAGACATTTCCCACGACTTCCTCGCCATCATATTAATTTGGCTAATGAGTTCTTTATTTTCTCGTCCCCGTGATTTCTCCCTAAGATATCCTTCTACACTGCACATCGCGGAGGACTGGATATCGTCTACTATTGAGTTCAATCTGTGTAGAGTCACCCAAATTGAACTGTGAGTCGTTTAAATATATGCTTGTCAAATCCATCAAGAGAACATTCCAGGAAGACATACTGAATTTACAATTATTGGCAGATATCCTTTCTGCAATACAATGTAGAAGGGGGGACCGGGAGCTAATTAGAAAGGAGAGGGGGTTGCTGTTCCTAATGGAGAGAGACAGACAGCAGCCTAGTCTGGTTGCTGAAAAAGACTTGTGAGTGGAATCTGGTTTACACTCAAGGTTGGATACCGATGAAGGTGGGGGAATTTCTCCTTTTGGAAGAAGTGCCCTCACACACCCATATGGGTGTCATGCTTCATCATCGGGCGTGTGCTCCTCATGGGGGTGGCGCTGCTGTCCCCCACGGGCCCCACGAGAGGGCTCTTTGTCGGAGATCTTTTTAGGAGTGACGCTGCAGTTGTGCATGTGGGTGTGTGGGCCTAAAAGCTGTGTGAGTGAGTTAAAATTACCCCCGCGGTACCCAGAAACAGAGTTTTATTCAGGGGTCCCAGTGGTAAGATTAAAAGCAAGGGATAAGGAGAACCTCTTTTAAACAAATATTGTAGAGGAGTGAGTATTATCTTGCTGCTCTCTTATCCGTTAGTGTGAGTGCAGGTGAGAATGAGATTCAGGTTGACATGTTTCGCGCTAAGACTTGGTCCCTAATGGATCCCGTTGCGCTTCTTCAGGACCGTAATGTGATATAAAATAACAATAAAACTAGGAATCAGAGACAACAACACTTTATATTCCTAATGATACCTAGAGTCAGGTGTGTAGGCGTCAATGTGCCTGTTTGAACGTCCGATAGGCGTTCCAGGTTCCAACCTAGTGGGAAGAAAAAGACAAAAAGGTAGTAGTAGGGTGATTGGGCTCATTCACTCAGTTTGGAATGCAACTTGACTTCATTCTTTGCATTTACCATTTGCGAATGCTGTGTAGAGGCATGCTAAATCAAACATATCCCGTTCATCATTGATCAAAACATTAGTGCGTGGCAAAATTGCTGCACTTGTGTGGCCTGTGCAGATTCGCTTGTCACAGGGCGGTGTGGCACCAACATGACAAAAAGGTGTCGAGGGTGACACAGTATATGCATGCAATACATTTCTCATGGACCCCATGGCGAAAAGGGGAGGTCTATCTCGTGTAATAAGTCAAGGCATCTCAGCCATGGTGAATGTGGCCGTCCGTTACCTTTAAAAAGTTATGCTCGCAAGAGTGTGGAGCGAGTGCACAAAGTGCGGTGAAATAGTTAAAAAGGAAATACGGACATACATGAAACAAATAAGACAATCGGTTGTATTATACCCCTAAATTAGTAAAGATTGGCCTCCTCGGCTAAACCGTGCGGTAATGGAGAAGAATACCTGTGGGTAATATAATCATAGTCAGCTCGAAATCAGGCGGAATTCATTGGCACATACCTGTGTCCGTGAGCGAGTCAGCAAAGAAATACTCACTATGCTTCTCCTTAGCTGCAGTCCATTACCTGCCCCGCCGCTGTTTGCTTCGCCTGTAACAGAGAACAAGGCAGCTGGCCCTAGATGTACCCTGGGTCGGTTCCAGATCGGAAGTGACATGGCGGGGGAGGGAGCTGCACGTAACCAACATCGCGAAGGCGTTGGCGTGTTACGTGGAGTGTGCTCTGCAGATTGCAGGACACTGTGGTGGCCATCTTGAAAAGGGGAACAAATGCTTAAAAATACTGGACTGGAATGGCATGTGGAAAGTCCACAAACCTCGTGATGTTTTTTTTATTGCCAAATTGGTTGTTTTCTGCAATAAGGACATTTTAGCAGAGAAAGAAAACTTCTGTGGAGTAAATCTAGAGACCTTAGAGTTAACTCAAACCAAAAGATGATCGGTGACTACTGTATGTAGAGATATTGACTGTCCTCAGAGTCATTATGACTTCATTAATGATGACTGAGCTGTAGATGTCATGGGAACAGGTGTCTATATCGTGTGACCTCATAGGGTGCAGGTCATACTTGGAGGGTGTGTGTTTGGAACGAACGTCACATTACACTCAGTGTCTGTTAGTGATGGATGTCTCTTATTAAAAATTACATCCAAACCTTTGTAGGCACATGTTCTGTGGATGTTTATGTTTCCCCCTCTCAAGAGATGTAGAAATCCCGTTGTTCCTACCCCCAACATGGAGCGTAATGTCTCTGATGATATTATCGCTATGGCTCATGCACGTCATCAAGATTAGTGATGAGGAAGGGTCATAGGCGTTGTGTTAAATTAAAATTAAAATTGAAGCCAGTATCCCCTTGTTATTACGCATGTAAGGGAGAGATGAGCCCACCTGGTGGAATCCACAGTAGGTGTGGCAGTGTATCTTTAAGTCTTCCGTTCTGTCCATGGAATCTCATCATTGAGGCCCCTTGAGTTACTCTTTAGACGAAACACCCAACGTTGTTCTTGTTTGAACAGTGTACTGGTTGTCCAGTTGGGGTTTGATTCAATTATGGTCCATTTGAAACTGTCAGGGGTGTGGTTTTTTTCAAGGAAATGGCTCAGCAATTTGGTACTGGTTTTTTTACAACGTATTGTGCTCCTATGTTCCCCTATTCAGGTTTTTACGTGTCTGGTTGTCATACCTACATATTGTAGGTCACAGGGACATGTGATGAGGTATATGCAATTCTTAGTGTTGCAGTTCGGGTGTCTCTTTTGATACCAAGGTCTGGCCAGACCTAGTTCTATGTCCTTCGCAGCTCCCGCAAGTGGACAGACGGAGCATGATCCACAGGGAAAGTGGCCCTCTACCGGGGGGAGTGCCCATAGGGTAGGTTGTCTTGTAGGTGTGGATATTGGACGGGTATGGACCAACAGGTCCTTCAGATTCTGGGTACATTTGAACGCAAAAAGAGGGACTGGTCCTGGACTGAAGTTGCCCGTCTCTAAAATACCCCAGTGTCTCGTAATTACTTTCTGAACTTTATTTGAGTTTGGTGTGAACGTGGTCACACATGTGAGAGCCTCAGTACTAGTTTTTTCTCTACTCTCCAAAAGAGCCTCTCTGTGGTTATTCTTAGCCCGCTTCTGTGCCTGCCGTATCACTCTTCTTGGGTAATGTCGTTCAGTCAGATTATTTGACAGGATCTTGGCTTGGTTATCAAACTTTCTCAAGGTGTTACAATTGCGGCATAGGCGTAGGAACTGTCCTACTGGGAGGTTGTTCCTCAAAGCTTTGGGCTGATGGCTGTCGTACATAAGGAGGCTGTTCCTATCTGTGGGCTTTTTGTAGTTGGTCGTGAATAGAGCCCCATCATGGAGGGAGATCAGGAGATCCAGGAAAGGGATACTCTCTGGTGACTTGGTGCCAGAGAATTTTAAGTATGGGTCTAAAGTATTAACCCAGTCACAGAAAGATACACATTGTTCTTCCTCTCCCCTCCAGAAGAGGAGGATGTCATCAATATAGCGCCGCCATATTAATATGTTGTCCCGGTAGGGATTGTTCTCACGTAGGATGTACTTATCTTCAAATGCGGCCATATATAGGCAGGCCAGGCTAGGAGCAAAAGTGCTCCCCATGCTGGTCCCTTGGATTTGATGATAGAGCTGTGTCTGGAAGGCAAAGAAATTCTCTTTTAAGGCTAGGGAGGCACACTCCAGAATGAACATAACAGGGGTCTCGTGGGGCCAAGGATCGATATTATGTAGGATGGTTCCTAGGACCTCCAAGGTGGCATCCTGGGGGATATTGGTGTAAAGGGCCTCCACATCCAGGGTCACTAGAAGGTTCAGGTTGAGGACTTTGGTCGTATCTCTGAGATAGGTGGGTGTTTTCATGACTATCGGGCGGAGATAGAAGTCACAGAATTTGCTAATTGGTTCAAGCAAAGAATCAATCCCAGATACTATGGGTCGTCCTGGTGGAGTAGTGACACCTTTATGTATTTTGGGTAGTGTATAGAAGTAGGGGGTCCGTGGTCGATCATTAACGAGAAAAGCCGCTTCTTGGGATGAGATCCACCCTTCAGTCTCTGCTTCGGTGACTAGGCTTCTGATCTTGGTGGTGAGTCGAGCCGTGGGGTCTTCCTCTATGGGGAGGTAATATTGGGTGTTGGTCAGTTGGCAACGACATTCCGCATCATATGTGCCCACGTCCTGGATAACAATGGCACCGCCTTTATTGGCTGGCTTCATTATGACGGTGGTGCCTTCAGTGAGGTCCTTCAGGAGGTTCCTTTCTTCATTCAACATGTTGTTGAAGGGGCGCTTGCTGGTAAGGCCTGCGATGTCTTTCAAGATGGCTTGTTTGAAAGTCAGGACTTCATTGGGTGTCATGGCCGCAGTGGGCGTAAACCTTGACTTCTTCTTGAGACCTGTACCTGTCTCGGGGGGTCTCTGGTTTGTCTTGGAAGAAGGCTCTAAGCCTTACCTTCAGAAAGAACTGATGTAATTCTTGGTGTAGTCTAAACGAGTCCTCACAGGGTGTTGGGACGAACCCCAAGCCCTTCTCTAAGAGCCTGGCTTCACCCTCGGCCAGAGGTCGGGAGAACAAGTTGACAACTAGTGTTTCTGTCCTGAGGTCTTGCTCCGTAGTGTCATCTGTTCTGGCTCCTGCTAATGCACATTCTTGGGTCCTCCTCTTCTTCTGCCTCTTCCTCTGCCCCTCCCTCTGTGGAAAAAAGGGGGGTTCGGGTATTGTTGGTATTGTTGTGCCTGAAGAGGGTGCCCCAGTGGTATATTCCACATCGGTTGAGGTCCCATCCATTGTCCTGGGAATAGTTGTGGTTGATAGGGATGGGTTGCAAAGTTCTGAAACAGAGGTGGTGGTTGATGTTTCTGTGCCCCTCTGGAGTGCGGCGTGTAGCTCCTGCCCTCGTAGCTGGAATCACTGCTCAAAGAGCCTGACCTTCTTGAGAGATTACAGCTGCTGCCATCTGATGAAGTCTCGTTATTCTGGAAAACATAGTCTTCCTTTGTGTAAGGATACACCTTCTCTTGGTCGAATTGTTTTACATCCTTCGGGATTCTGGATTTCAGCCAGAAATAAATGAAGAGATGAACGAGCACAAAGATTCCCTTACTAAACAAAAGATCACCAAGCTCCAGAAGGATGTAAAATGATTCGACCAAGAGACTCAGTAGATAAGCCACTGATGAAATAAAATTGGCTATATTCTTTGCCTCAATGTTCCCTTCATAAACATAGTAGCTGCAGCATTGATGTCAGTGAAGGTGGTTGTCTGACCAAGGATTCATACCTGATGAGAACACACTTGAATGGTTAGACTTTTACAGTAAGAACTATCCACCTTGAACAGTAATTGTAGCCACTATTCTATCTGCGTCTTGTCCATATTGCTACTCCTCCTAGGTCTGATAACAATAAAAAAATTGCCTATTCTTTATTTAAGATTCCCTTGGGAAATTAGTCTCAATGACTCCCTTGGACAATCGCATCCCTGGTGCTGAGGGCTTAATGAGATGGTGGAGATACCCAGGGTGAATGTGTCGCTATGTACCTGAGCACGTGATTTGCAGTGGCGAGTTTAGTCCATTTGCTAGCACAGTGAATCATGATGGCAATGATGACATATCTATTTAAAGAGGGCGTTGGCTCTAACGTGGCTGTGTAGCGTGGCAGCGGTCTCTGTCACATAGGGATAGTATCCAGAAGCGCTTGCGATTGTGGGCGAGGGCAGAAGAGATTGGTGCTGTGAAAAGGCAAGAACGGCATATAGGCATGGGAGTGTTTTTTTTAAATACTGGTTTCGTGGCAAGTTGGAGTTATGAAAGGATTCGTGGCTGCAACCTTTATTTGTTTTTTGAAAAAAGAACCATTAAAAGATGGCGCACACGCCGGGGTGATCACGTGATATGATCACAAGTAGGGTCACATGGCAAATACTCTTGCGGGACGCGCACTTGAAGTAGAGTGCGAGGAGAGCAGTAAGACGCTGGGATGAGACAAGGCGGAGTACACGCGTAAACGCGGTAAGGGTATGCATGACACCATGATGGGCGGTGAGAGAGCCTCAAGGTATGACCCCGTAAGGGATGAGAATGGGTCGAGTGGTGGTATGTAGCTAAAGAATGGAGAGGGAGTCTAGTGCCTGCATCTATGTTAAAGAGGATGGTCATTCTTTGATTTGGGTTTCCCTTTTGTTAAAACGAAGACCATTATTGAGGGGGATGAGAACCCAGTAAGGTTGCACTTGTCTATCGTCTTGTGCATAGCGTGAGTGGGACCGTTTTGCCATTGTTTGTATTGAAATGAATTGAATAGTGTATACATCACCTGAGGTTGAGAACAGGTTGAAAATTTACTCGCATATGTTCACAGGTATACGGACGGCAACGGACAGTGCCGGTGGGGGACTTATGATTGAAGGACACCCCCTTAAACGGTGGGAAGCCGGTATGACTATTGTGGGCTACCACCCGGTAAATACACTATGAACTTTGTGTCATATATACTAACTCAGACAAATCTGTCAGTAGATGCGATGTAGGATGTCCTGACTGGTTGGTAGTTTTAATTTGTTCTTTGTTCTTTGTTTATCAATCACCCGTGGTCTAAATTTGAAATCCAGTGAGGTGAAGTCTGGCCCCGAGCCCGATGAAATTGCCGTAACGGAAGATTGGCAATGAAACATGTTGGCCCATCTTAAAGTGGTCTGAAACATGAAGGTTGTTTTTAACCTTGAGTAGGCTCACAGCATGGAATAAAATTAGGATCTTGTACATGTGAGTCATAACTCAATTTTAGTTGGAGAAAAGTGGTTATTCTTTTTCACATTACGGGGTCTTGTCTGATACAAACACGCTTCTGTGCATATTCTTTTTTTTAAATTGTTTTTCACCTCTTATGCTTTACACTGAATACTTCTTCTTTTTTTTTCATGGGTAAGAAAGTTACCGATGATGAGAAACGTGGGCAAACTGGTGAGTACCTACCAGCAGTTCCCCTGGTGATGCTTACATGAGGTACTTTCTCACCTTCACACAATTTTTTTGTATACACCTTTCAAGAGTGTGTACATATACACGGGGTGGACTGGTAAACGTGTTTCTGAAAGATTTTTGTTGGACATTTAGGACTGGATACGACTGGCAATTGATTAAAGCCAGCGGTTGGGTGGAGAAAGCAGTACCCCACCCCCGGCTCTGAAGAAATTTTAATATGTCCTAAACAGTCAGGTCTATTTTGAGTAATGCTATCTATCAGTATATAAGGGCAGCACCCAGAGCCTTATAAGAAGAACAGGCTCTCTATCATATGTAACTGTTATTAGCAGTACATTTTATGTTCTCTGGTGTGCGTCTCCAATCTTTGCAACTGTTACAAAGTTGCTTTCCCCCCCCGCTTAAGGCCAGCTATTGATACATCAGAAGGGGAGTGACGCATACTAATAATCTCCACCATAGGGTCTGGATCGATCCTTTTTCTGAGAGAGGAGGTGGTTATGCCCGTGGGAGGAAAAACTGAAGCTTTCCTGTGCCACTGTAGGGGCACTAAAGCTGACAAGTGCCAACAATATGGGGTTTGATTTCACCTTATAAGGTGTATAGTGCCCTATCATGCAGTCACCATCCACGAAGGTGACTGCGACAATGCCCGAACAAATGACTGTGGCATTAGCAAAAACCGTCTTTCTCCCACAGAACATCACAAAAAAGATTTCAAAAGCATTACTTGTGAACTTTACTTCCAAGAGTCTAGTTTGCATGCCCAGCATATCTTGATAATATGGCATAAAGCATACGTATAAAATGCATTGTAATAATATTACGTTCAGGTATTTTATAACAAAACTAAATCATATACCATACCAATAATTTATAAACACAGAGATAATATAGTTTCAAAACCTGGTGTATATGACAAACTGAATTACCCAACAGCGATTGTATGGTTTTCTGCTGTCAGTCTTGGGTTCGCGAAACATGCAGCATTTAGCGCAATGACGCTACATATTAGAGTGAAACCTTTCCTACCTTGCATAAAAGTGTGAAAAAGGCCTGCTCATATGGCTGAAAGTGTAACATAGACTCAGTTCCTAATCATCCTTTTTGTCTCTGATATAATTGGATCCCACGGTACAGGTTTTTTCTCATTGCCTTTTGCAACACGATGGAGTCTCTGTAACAAATGTCAGTGAGATCACAGCATTTCTTGTTGATTCCAAATTTGAACCGTCAGCTAAAATGCCAATAGCTCTGTTGCAAAGTTACTTTTTCTGGATAGTCTCCCCTTGATATTTCACCTTTTCCTGACCCTATTTTTGATAGTGTTAGCACTTTATGCACCGGTTCGCTGTCAATAAGTGCAGCAGTGTATGTGTGCTGCTCCTAAAATGTACTGTAAAATTAGTTTCTTCTAATTGGTGTATTTAATTCTCCAATAAGGCCTTCTAAGCTGGCACAGAAATTACACCAGTGGCTTGCTGGTTAAATGTCATAAATGCAGGCTGTAGTGGGTATAGATAACACTCACACATACAAAAATAATTAGCTGGTAGGAGCACCACTGAAATCTGGTTATGCTGCAGCTTAAATGCACTGCAGTGACACATGGAAAGGGAAAGTGCCTTTGCCATGAAGGAAAAACTATTTGTACATACTAGATACGTCACGCCAATAGTGTGCGCTGTAAGCCCACAGGGGCGGGTGCTTAATATATAAAAAAAAGTAGCATGCTGCATATCAGGACATGTTTATCCTCACAGTGAATAAAGACCCAGAAGCTCTTTTCATTTTGTAGGCGAAGCTAGGCTTTCCAAGATCATGCATAGTTGTGATTAAAATCTTTGTTTCACATCCTTGCTAGTGAAAATGGTAGAAATAATTCAAAGATATTTTCCTCATGGTTTCAAAAATCGATTTTAACTGTGAAAGTAGATTTTTCATAGGTTTAGAGGAAAAGTAAATTTACAAAGGTGTACTTTGTGCTGCCAAAGACAAAATGGCTTAGACTCAGTTTTGCCTCTCAGTCGACCCCAATCTATACACACTCCTAGCTGAGATTTAACAACCCTTCTCCCAGAAGGCAATGGATTGACTGGTGGACCAGTATGACAGGGACATTTTCAACAACTGCCACTTAACAGGAATCACATCTTTGGATCTCCTTATCTGACTTGAACCATTTTGGTGTCTTTTTTTCCTATTTCATTTCACTCTATTTGTTCTATATTAGTTTGGAAATGTTATTGTGTTGTTTTGTTGACTTTAAAGTAATTGGAACAGCTTGAATTTAATACGCAATTTCTCTTGGTAAATCCGTGATCATTATGCCATAGCTTTCAGGGATTGAGCAAAGTTTCTCTGAGATTTGTATGGAGTCCTAACCAGAGTGTGTTTACTAAGTTGAAAATGGTTCCACTTTCCCATATTAATAATCCACTTTCTGACAGACCCTATAGCTCCATGTCTAATCAACAAACCTAACGAAACATTATCACCACCTTGTAATGCTTATCAAAATAGCATTTCTTTACCAACATTGAGTATTGTTTGGTAGAGTTACATCCTTAAATTATGACTTTTAACATACATTTACCAAAATTAAGTATGAATGCAGCCTAGAGAGGGACAATTACAAAACTAGCTGTCCCTAGATTGTTCTCTGTGGCACTCATACAATGAGGGTGAAGATTCATTTTTGTCAATGCATTTGTTTCTTGAAACCTACCTTGTTTACACTGATCACACCTTCTTCCATGACGGCTAGGAAGGCATCTGCACTGTCCTGTGACTTCGTCACATGGTGTGTCCTCAAGTATCCCGAGGGGATCGCAGTTGCAATTCTGGCATCCATGACTGTTACTGGCTGTGAGATTGTACATATGAGGCAGGCATTGATTGCACCAAAGTCCAGTGACACCTGTCCTGCAAGGGCACTGCCCTGTTGATTGATCACACATTGGGAAGCCTTCCATGGTTCCTGCTTTTTCACACTCGCAGGGCAGACAGGCAAATGAGTTGTTTTGGTGTACTTTGTAGTGTCCATTCAAACAGTACTTGCACTGTCTTCCTCCAAAATTTGCTTTACAGACACATTGTCCGGTCATGCTGTCACAGATGGATCCAGGAACAGACCCTACAGGACTGCAGTCACAAATCTTACAACCCGAAGAATCCAGTCCATAGAAATTGTCACCACAGGTGTCACACAGAAGTCCTGTAACTTCTTCTCTGCAAGGACATTGTCCAGTGAAAGGGTTACAGAATTGGTTAACTGATCCATTAATGTTACAATCACAAGGTGCGCAAGTTTCCTCATTCAACACACTGATTAATTTAAATCCAAAATTACAGCGGTCACACCGGAGCCCTGAAATGTGATAAGGGCATAAATGGATTCAGTATCAAAGTAATATTGAAAATCATACAAGAAACAATAAAACAATGTTTCAAATACTTAAGAGTAAGTAAGTAAGTACATTTTATTGTTTAGTTAATTAAAACCATAACAATTTCCCCACAAATCTCAGATACAAATAAGAAAAAAGAAAGTTAAAATAATAGAAATAAATTACCGTAGAAAATTCCATAATATAGTGCATAATTCAGGCAATGCATATTTGACTATATAGTCCAAAAAGTCATGTACATCAAGATGAGCTTGGGTTTGCAATATAAAATCCTAAATTGTCAAATAGTACTCAGGATAGTTGCGTTTCTAATCAAAAATGATTTAGTCAATTTAGATGAATTTTTGGTTCAAAAGGACCAAGGTATACTTTTAGTCCATCAATGTCCTAACGGTGTTTTTTACACATTGTTACTTCTGGTAGATGACTTATTTGATCAGTATACGTAATATATGGTCTCTCCATTTTAATAAAAATTTAAAATAACTTGGGTTTGAAATCGTCATGTAGTCCCTAAAAGCGAGTGTAAAGCCTTCTACTGCTGTGTTCTTTATAAAATTCCAGTATGCTAACTGCAATACATAAAACCACCTACTGAGCCATGGTTTTCAAAGCCTGTTCGTGAAGTGGAAGGAATTTTATCAGCTTGCAATTCATTTGGGAGTCAGATAAGTCTAGCCCTTTCGTTAAAACAGATCTGCAGCTCCTTATTCCTCTGTCGCGTAAGGCTTTTCTTAGTAAAGTGACTTGTGCTGTATACAGTTTCGGGCATATGCATATCAGATGGATGAGGTCTTCTTTTTGACTGCCGCAGAGTCGACATGCTATGGACCCTAAATACGGAAACGTAGGCACTTTAGTTAATTCTGCCCCCTTGCAGTAAAACTTAGTCTTGGCCACCCTTCCCAGCCCTATGGTCATGGTATGAGATTTCTTAAAATTTGTGGTTAGGTCTAGTGACTCCATAAAATTAGTAAAACAATTTAAAAGACGTTGAAGGCCCAATGCGGTTCTTGCCAGTAGGACCGCATCATCAGCGCATAAAAGGGCTGGGATCATTTTAGAACTGGCTCTTGGTACATCTTTGCAGCAGGCTGTTAGGGAGTCTCCTAATTTGTTGATGTACAGTGTAAACAGCAGTGGAGCCAAGATGCATCCCTGCCGGACCCCCCTTTTTACTTTCCATGATTTTGTCAAGCTGCTATCAGTATTATACCGTACAGCAGCTGTGGTATTATCATGCACTGCTTGCAGGTAAGAGACCAAGTCTGCATCTATCCCCAGTTCACGTAACACCGCCATAATTTGGATCTATTGACATAGTCAAAAGCTGAGGTTAGGTCCATGAAGGCAAGGTGTAAGACTCCCTTCCTGGCGATAGTGTACTTCCCGATAACTAACTGGAGATTAAGACACTGTTCCAAGGTCCCCTTCCCCTGTCTAAAGCCATATTGCAAATCTGAAATAATATTAGCTTGATCGAGATAAGTAGTTAGGCGATCCAAAATTACCTTCCCTAATGTTTTTGCTACAGAATCTAAAAGGGAAATTGGTCTATAGCAGGCGGGATCCGCCCGGTCTCCCTTTTTAAAAATGGGAATGATGACCGCTTTGGCCCAAGAAAATGGGAATCCGTAAATACAAGCTGCATTAAAAACACAAGTTAAAATCTTGTCCCAGACTCTATTGTCGGCCTTAAAAAGATCGGCTGGAACCCCATCTGGGCCGGGCGCCTTGCCTGCCGAGGCAGAGATGATAGCCTTATGAACTTCATTTATATTAAAATAAAGGGGGTTACTTGATGGACCGGGGATTGACACTCCCTCCTCTGGTTCCAGATTTGCGTCACTGTAGATGTTGCTAAAATGCTGAACCCATCGTTCAGGAGGAATCACGCAATCGCGACTAAGATTTGGGGTTTCTGAAAAATAGGAGCTATTAACCACAGACCAAAATTTCGTGCTATCAGCCAAGATACTAGCTTGGTTGAGTGCATCCCAGGCCTCTTCCCTGTTCTGCTTCTTCCTATTATATGTTGCTATTTTATAGGCCTTCCTCCGATTCCTAATTAATAGTTGATCCCTCGGTTTTTGTACTAGGGCCTGTTTAAGTTCCTTATGGGCAGCCGAGCAAATATGATCGAACCAGTTCTTTACTTTTGGGCATGTTGCTCTAGGCTTAGTTGTTAGATCAGAGGCTACCTGTGTAGTAATTTTTACAAAGGCTTCAAGGGTGGCTCTGCCATGCGAAAGAGGATCTGCACAAATCTGAAATTCGGTAGCACAGGTGGTATACAAATTATCAAGAAAACTCTCCGGAACAATCCTTTCCCATTTCAATCTCCTGTCCTGCTGTTTGGTGCTAATATTCACATTTGACACCTGACTCAAGACCCCCTCCCTACGGACGACAGGCAGGTCGAGACCCAGTACTAGGGGATTGTGGTCACTAAGACTATGCCAAATAGCACTTAGATTAATAACAGCCGGCACTAATGGGCCAGATACCATCATGTAATCTATTGTGCTATGACTACCATTACCTACAAAGGTAGGAATCTGAAGCAAAGCATCCGAGTATTGTAGACATTGCAGATTGTGGGCCGAGAGTAAACTTTCAAGACAAATGCCAGAGGATGTATGCTCAAAATGGTTAGACTGTTCCGTGCCAACGCCCGTCTCCAGTGTAAAAGTGCAATTAGAATAGCACTGGTGAATATTAAAATCCCCTAAAATTAATGTGTCATAGTGAGCTTGATTTCCTTCCCCGTACTTTTCCAAGAGATCATCTACAGCTAAAATATGTTCCGTCTCCTGGGATCTATTGAAGGAATTATAAAAATTGACAACTAACAGAGTGGGGAGGTTTTTACCAGATAGTTCCACTGCCAAAATGTTAAGTGACCGACAATCAATCAATTTTGCTTTATATGAAAGCTTGAGAGAAAACATTAAAAGAAGGCCCCCCCGAGCTCTACCCATATTCGATTGAGTAGCATATTTACAAAAGGTGGTAAAACCATCCAGGTAAAAACTGTTTTTAGGCTCCCATGTTTCCTGTAGTGCAATAATATGATGGTTACCTAGAAACTTCCCACACTGTATTACCCCGCTTGGACCTAATGCCAGCTATATTCCAGGATAATACTTTCACAGTATAATCTGGCAGGTTGACCAAAGTGGGAATTGAAGTTGGATAGATATCCAACTGTGATGGAGGTGTAGACACGGATGGTCGTGGATTAATAGAAATATCCAGTGTCAGCATGTCACCCTGGGGTTTATCCACCACCATTAGTGGTCAATCATTTTCATCTAGGCTCATGGGGCGGGCCAAAGGTGAGTAACGATTGTGCAAAGTTAGCCCCAAGTACATATTCCCTTCATGAGTAGGTTTAACCAGTTTAAAAGGAGGCTGCCAGTCGGAGTTTACTAGAGGACATTTACGAGGGTAGAAATACTGTAGGGGGACTATTCTGATTGTAGACCTAAAACCGGCCTTGAGTTGACAGCCCAAAAGAGCCGAGACATGCCTGGGGCTTTTAAAATTTACTATAATACAGTCACCCTCAATGTTTTTCTTAGTCCCATGGCCTATCCACCCCACTCTTCTGGCCATAATAATATCATTCATGATATTAAGACCATCAACCATATTACTCTTACACCAATGAGCAGTTTTGTGGATCAAATCCATGACAGATTCCTTGGAACCTGATGTAAGTGTAGGGACTCCTGTAAAAACAGCCACTAAAGGCGCTGATTGGGGAGGGAGATCAATTATAGTCGGGGTGTGGGCCATTCCCTTTTTCGGATCTGCAGATGAAGGGATTCTGAATCGCAGATGCTTATCAAGATTTCCCTGGCCCTGCATAGTTGCCATCGGGGGTATAGTAACAGCATCCCCCACTGTCTGGTTGGTAAGATTTGTATTGCATTTATTGTTAGAGGGCCGGGGCAACTGGTCTTGGTCTTGGGAGGTACTAGTCTGCTGGGCTTGTTTCAGACTACCCCCCGTGGTCAGGCCCCCCCCTCACCCCTGTTCTGCTGTTACTTTTGGGGGAGCAGCTAGTTGATTGAGAAACTAGAGCATTAATTTTTGTCTCAATCTCATCCAATTTTACAAATAAGGGCACTAGCAAGTCTTTAGTCCGCTTTTCCAACCTTACTGCGAATTTATCCAACAGTGATTCCAGGTTACAGTTTGTGGGAATTTTAGACCGTGGAGATATCCTCAGTGCTACTTTCCCGCCATTTCTCTTTCTTTTCGTAGGCGGGGAGCCTGATCCCTCTTCTAGGGTCACTGCTGCTACAGAGACCCACGGAGCTACTTCAACATCCTCGCCTTGGCTGCCTGATGGCAACATCTGAGACGTGTACGTAAGTCCTTCTTCTGCCGAATCCTGTGTAGCACTCGGCGTGTCGCCCTCTACTCGGGCTAATTTCTCAGATTCCAGGGACAACCTTTTTTCAGTTAAGGCTATTTCTTTGGTGATGGCATTAGCTGTCTTAGTTAAAAATAAGTCTATAGTCCCAGCTGATCCCGCAGTGTTAGCCCCCTTTGCGCCCCTTGTGTAGTAGCTAGTTTCCTTTTGCCCATGTCTATAGGCTAAGTGGTAAGTCAATAGCTGAAGAATAAAACGGGGCAATGTAAACCACCGAACAACTGCAAATAAACAAAGTCTTAGGGCTCCAAAAACAGAAAAAGCAAACGCAGCAGTACCTTGTTCTTAGTTAGCTCACAGCCAGGCGTGTAGATGTGTCCGCAAAGTTGAAATCAAGGGACCTGGCCCAGCCCAGCCGCTTTCGGCCGCTGATGGGCGCAGACGAACCCGCCCTTGGCCCGGGCACGCCCGCGCGCGGCCCGCGCCGTGGGAGCCCTGCAGGAGTTTTAAAGCGCCTCCGGGCGCGTAGAGCGGGCGTCGGCGGCGTGGTCAGCCACACGGGAGCCTGGGACTTGTGGTCCAGTCCCGCTCCCCCTCCAGGTCACAGGCAGCGCACAAACAGCGCAAAACGGCTTCACCGGTACTCAAAACACACAGTAATACAGTGATAACACCACAAATGGACACCACACCAGTTTAGAAAAATAAAGTATCTTTATCTAAACTCAACAGGAGCAAAATGACAAAAATCCAACATACATGTAATAAGAATATGACTTTTCAAAGGTTTCAAACAACTGGGTCCATAGAAAACTATGGATGTGTGATTTCTCACAGAGTGCCTGTAGATGCGTCAAAATTCACATGGCCAAACAGCCACAGAGATGGGAAGAGTCGAAAAATAAAGAGATGCGTCAGTTCCTGAGACCATGGGGAGGCGATGCGACAATTCTGCTGCATGCCGAGACGGTTCTGGTCCACGGGTGATGCGTCGAGAAAACTTGCCGCACAGGTACGATGCGTGGAAATACGGGATGAGTCGGCGATCAATGCGGCGGCGTCGAGCGGCGCTGCATCGGTTTCTTCAGACGTGATCCCTCAATGCGTTGGTAATCGCAGCAGCAACAGGCGCTGCGTCGGTTTCGGCAGCGGCGCAGCGATGTGTGGAGATTCTTCTCGCACAGCAGTGCTGCGTCGGAAAAACAGCCGCAAGAAGAGCGATGCGTCGATTTGTTCAGTTTTTTAGGTTTCTTCCAGCTCCCAGCAGCAAGCACAACCTCCAGAGGACCAGAACTGGAACAGGCAACTCCTGGCAGGTCAGAACTCTCAGCAGCAGAGTTCTTTGTGTCCCTGAGACTTCAGAACAGGAGGCCAGCACACACAGGCCCTTGGAGATCTTCTTCAAGCAGGTTCAAAGCAAAGTTCCAGTCTTTGGGGTCGATTCCGATTCGGGCCGGAAAAAGCACCGACCGACTCGGATCCGGAAAAAATACCGACCGACACGTACCAGTGGCGCCCGACACGCCAAGTACGATGCAAGCCGCGATAAATCCGACCGACACGTCAGGAAACCAAGCCGACCGACCGAGCCGCTCGGAAAATAGCAATCCGGCCGGAAAAACACGCGAATCCAACCGACCGACACGCACCCGGAACAAATCCGACCGAATCGTACCCGCCAACTCCAACCCGCAAAGTACGATGCAAGGCGCGAAAAACACGACCGAGTCGGACGGAGGACAAGCCGTACGACCGACACGCATACAAAACCGAGCCGAAGCAACACAATACACCGCGACCGACGCGTACGCAGCATACAAAACTGCACAAACACAGCGTGAACGAAACGGAAAACACCGTACGAGACCAATGCAGGGTCCGACTCGGTCACAAGAACGTTTCCAACATACACAAACAGCACAAAGGAAAAATCAACCAAAAAAAGGCCAAACAAGCAATTACCAAGCCAATAAATACTGGGGGGTGGGGACAGAGAACAAAGACACACCCACAACTCCACCTATATAAAGGACACAAATCACTACCATGAGCCTTTGCAAATGCCATTTCACTGCCAGCACCCAAGAGAAAGCAACCACACACCCACAGCTCATCCCTCACACAAGCCACACACCATCAGCACACCAACAAATACCTACCTCACATACACCCAGCAAAACACACACTCACACACCCTCACCTGCACACCAACACACACATCACTCACCATCACCACCCATCACCATGCCCCCCAAGAAGAATCCCAAGTTCCTAGATTGTGAATTGGAAGTCCTGGTAGACGAGATCCTCAGGGTGGAGCCACAGCTGTTTGGCACTCTGGTCCAACAGACCCCCATGTCGCAGAAAACCAAGATGTGGGAGAGGATCATCAACAGGGTGAACGCCCAATCATCATGTCGGCGCACAAAGACGGACATCCAGAACAGGTGGTATGACGTGCGCAGGAGGGTACGGGACCTGCTGAAGCATAGACTACATCAACAGCCAACAGACCGGCAGTGGCCCTCCTGCCAAGCCAATATACCTCAGGCCCTGGGAGGAGAAGGTGCGGGCCATCCTTCCGCCAGTGAGCGTATATGGACTAGAGAACATCCCAGAGCCTGGTGAGTACACAACAAATGTACACAATAAACTGCCACAAAACACACACATCACTGTCAAGGGAGAGTCAAACCATGCACACATAGCAATTACACAGCAACTAGAACAGAATCATCCCAAAATGTGTATGTCAGTCAGATAAACACAACACATGCCATCAAAAAAGTCACATCCAACTGTGCCAACACATGTACAAACACAACCACAACTACAGCTAGGCAGTGGCACAAATAGAACTAACACACACATCCACACATGTAGCCACCACAACAACACCAACACACAGTGAAGACCACTCAAAGGAAGGAATTCTGTGTATGCTGGCCAAGTCAGTGTAGCCAATAGCATCATGGGAGTCGCAGTCACACATATTGCCCCCCACAACTGTCCCATCAACACCACCCTGAACCATGCTCACATCACAGGGAGTGGAGAAGGACTCACAAGATGGCTGACACTGGCTACTGCTGTGGGGAGCACAAGGCCCTGCTGGCAACTGTGCACCAACAAACAGCAGGACACCACTGACTGACATCCTGAGAGACAACTTACACTCCCTGCAATGCAAGCACGTTCCATGGTGGGCTATCTGGCTGGCTGGGTGGGAAGGGGGACTTGCAGCACTGACTATAGTCACCAGCACCTCCCCTCACACCCCCCCAACACAAACTCCACAGTACCCACCTGGTAGAATGCAATGCCCTCCATCCTAACACAAGATCCCACAAAGCACCACCACCCTGGGTTATGTTGTGTGAAGCACAGGGACACTCTTGGGACTCTTAGCCAAACAACTGCCAGGACAACACTCCCAGCCATCCTGTCAGCACAGCCAGCCCACCCCACAGGGAAGCAGAGTCAAAAGGAAGGAAGCATGGGCATGCTGGGAAGGGGGTGGAGGCAATAGCATGATGGGAGTCGTAGTCACAGACATAGCTCACCCCCACAACTGTCCCATCAACACCACCCTGAACCATGCTCACATCACAGGGAGTGGAGAAGGACTCACAAGATGGCTGACACTGGCTACTGCTGTGGGGAGCACAAGGCCCTGCTGGCAACTGTGCACCAACAAACAGCAGGACACCACTGACTGACATCCTGAGAGACAACTTACACTCCCTGCAATGCAAGCACGTTCCATGGTGGGCTATCTGGCTGGCTGGGTGGGAAGGGGGACTTGCAGCACTGACTATAGTCACCAGCACCTCCCCTCACCCCCCCAACACAAACTCCACAGTACCCACCTGGTAGAATGCAATGCCCTCCATCCTAACACAAGATCCCACAAAGCACCACCACCCTGGGTTATGTTGTGTGAAGCACAGGGACACTCTTGGGACTCTTAGCCAAACAACTGCCAGGACAACACTCCCAGCCATCCTGTCAGCACAGCCAGCCCACCCCACAGGGAAGCAGAGTCAAAAGGAAGGAAGCATGGGCATGCTGGGAAGGGGGTGGAGGCAATAGCATGATGGGAGTCGTAGTCACAGACATAGCTCACCCTCACAACTGTCCCATCAACACCACCCTGAACCATGCTCACATCACAGGGAGTGGAGAAGGACTCACAAGATGGCTGACACTGGCTACTGCTGTGGGGAGCACAAGGCCCTGCTGCCAACTGTGCACCAACAAACAGCAGGACACCACTGACTGACATCCTGAGAGACAACTTACACTCCCTGCAATGCAAGCACGTTCCATGGTGGGCTATCTGGCTGGCTGGGTGGGAAGGGGGACTTGCAGCACTGACTATAGTCACCAGCACCTCCCCTCACACCCCCCCAACACAAACTCCACAGTACCCACCTGGTAGAATGCAATGCCCTCCATCCTAACACAAGATCCCACAAAGCACCACCACCCTGGGTTATGTTGTGTGAAGCACAGGGACACTCTTGGGACTCTTAGCCAAACAACTGCCAGGACAACACTCCCAGCCATCCTGTCAGCACAGCCAGCCCACCCCACAGGGAAGCAGAGTCAAAGGAAGGAAGCATGGGCATGCTGGGAAGGGGGTGGAGGCAATAGCATGATGGGAGTCGTAGTCACAGACATAGCTCACCCCCACAACTGTCCCATCAACACCACCCTGAACCATGCTCACATCACAGGGAGTGGAGAAGGACTCACAAGATGGCTGACACTGGCTACTGCTGTGGGGAGCACAAGGCCCTGCTGGCAACTGTGCACCAACAAACAGCAGGACACCACTGACTGACATCCTGAGAGACAACTTACACTCCCTGCAATGCAAGCACAGTTCCATGGTGGGCTATCTGGCTGGCTGGGTGGGAAGGGGGACTTGCAGCACTGACTATAGTCACCAGCACCTCCCCTCACCCCCCCAACACAAACTCCACAGTACCCACCTGGTAGAATGCAATGCCCTCCATCCTAACACAAGATCCCACAAAGCACCACCACCCTGGGTTATGTTGTGTGAAGCACAGGGACACTCTTGGGACTCTTAGCCAAACAACTGCCAGGACAACACTCCCAGCCATCCTGTCAGCACAGCCAGCCCACCCCACAGGAAGCAGAGTCAAAAGGAAGGAAGCATGGGCATGCTGGGAAGGGGGTGGAGGCAATAGCATGATGGGAGTCGTAGTCACAGACATAGCTCACCCTCACAACTGTCCCATCAACACCACCCTGAACCATGCTCACATCACAGGGAGTGGAGAAGGACTCACAAGATGGCTGACACTGGCTACTGCTGGGGGAGCACAAGGCCCTGCTGCCAACTGTGCACCAACAAACAGCAGGACACCACTGACTGACATCCTGAGAGACAACTTACACTCCCTGCAATGCAAGCACGTTCCATGGTGGGATAACTAACTGGGTGGGTGGGTGGGTGGGAAGGAGGTCTGGCTGTCAACCAAACACAATCAATGCAGACCATGTTCACACCCCAGAGAATACATAGAAATGCCCAAATAATGCAGGACAATGTGCCACACCAATATCAACCCCTGACTGTGACGACTTAGGACAATACAATGTACAGGCCCGCACCCCGAGGCACAGTCACAACTGTCAGGTGTGTCAACCACTGATGCCTGCAGAAACATGACATACATTGTTTGTGTCTCCCAAAAACAGGTGATGATAGGGACACAGCAGCAGACGCTGAGGAGTCCCAGTCCCAGGCTCAAGAGGATGCCGAGCTCACTGGCGTCGTACAGCCTCTGTCCTCCTCGGACGATGAAGAACAACCTGGCACATCCGGTGCAAGTCAACATGCTGCACCAGCAGGACCACCAGCTGCAGCACCAGCAGGTCCACCAGCTGCACCCCCTGCACCCACCCCTCCAACGACTGTCACCACGAATACCATCCCTGCCGACATGGACAGAATAAGGAACAACACCAGCGCAGTGACCCTGGACCAACCTGGGGCCATGGACACCACCACCACCACCAACCCCCAAGGTGGACCAGGGTTATCTGTGCGTGCAACTGCACACACTGCACATGTCAGCAGGGGTGGTGGGAGGGGTGGGAGACAGAGGTCGCTGCTTGCAGACGTTGCTGGTGTGCATGAAGACCCACAACTGGTACGCATAGCTGATGCGTACCAGTCCAGCACCGGAGAGCTCAGCCAGGTAGTGGGGCTCCTCAGAGACATCAAACAGCAGCAGGCTGCCCATCATGCCCGCTTGGACTCCCACATGTCCCAAGTGGAGTCACACATGTCACGTGTGGACTCCCACATGTCACGTGTGGACTCCCACATGACCCGCGTGGAGTCCAAGTGGGATGTACTACATGAGATGACGGCGGTGCACAGGGACATTTTACAATGCCTCCGCCAGATGAACAGCAACCAGTCCACACCTCCCTGTGTGCCAACAACATCTGGTACCGAACAAACTGCAACTGCCACAGGGAGGGAGGAGGACTCTGGCGGAGAGTCCCCTGCACCGCAGCAGCCTGCACTTGAGGGCCCCCCAAGAAGAGGGGTCGTCCGAGGAGGGGAAAGTGAGAGGCTGATGGCCAAGCGCAACTCCCAGGAAGCCTGAACCTGTTCTGGATTTTCGCCTTTGTGCACAGACTGTTCACCCTGTTGATGGCAACACTACTCCCACACATTGCATGGGGAGTACAAGTTGGAACAATGTGTCAGACAACTGTGGCCCCGATACTGGGGATCCTGTCTACCTGGACTTTCTATTCATCTAGGAACTTGGGATTGCAAGATTCATGTACAGCACAATCCATCCTATGCACTATTATCACAATAAACACACTAATACACCATACTTGCCTCTGTCGTGATTCCAACGTGGGTGCTGTTATGGGGATGATGAACTGCAAAATTACACAGTGTATGCGAACTGCAACAGCAAGGACAACACAGGCATGTGAGTACAGGCAACGTGACACATATGAGGGAGACACACCACCAGGGCTACACAACACATACACACCTAGGCCATCTGACTCATTGCCTACACTGATGTTGCCAGGGAAGACGGTGCAATGCACAGACACCACACCCATTCCCAGTTGTAGTCAAGTAGCCCACAGGTGCAGTAAGCAAATGGCACTCAAATGTGTGACCACAGACAACGCACATCACTAAGTGAAGCACAGGTTTATTACACAGTAGCAACATGCCGTAACCACTACAGATGCAAGGTAACCCCACCTGGTAGCGGGCACACAGTCAACAACTGTAGACAGAAGGAAGTCCATGGGTGTGGCGCACATCACCTGTAGGGACACAACAGCTACCAGCCTGGATGTGCAATCACGTCGTCGGTGGACACAGTTGACCAAACGAATCTGAAAGTACCCTGTGAAGGACAGAAATGACACACAGTCAAAAGCAATGCAGTACAGGACAGAACAGCAAAACTCATGCACAATACATGTTACAAGATACCCACCCAGAACCAAGTTAGCATGTCAACACTGTTGGGGAGTACAGCCCACCTGTCACCACACATCGCAACACACATCCTGTCAAGTAGCCCATGGACACACTCCAACAGCACCAGAGCACCACCCACACATCATGCCAACTCACATCATTCACATGACACCTCAGGATACTCACATTCAGCTAAAGAAGTTGGTGATGAGCTGTGTGCGGACATCACCATCACCATCATCATCATCATCGTCACTGGCATCGTGGTCCAGGCCAGGATCCTCCACAGGTGGCGGATGTTGGTCATCGTCATCCTGGATGAGAGGCAACTCCTTCCGCACTGCCAGGTTGTGGAGCATGCAGCAGACGATGATAATCTTGCACACTTTCGCAGGGGCATATGGGAGGGACCCTCCGGTCTTGTCCAGGCAGCGGAAGCGGCTCTTCAGGAGACCAAAGGTCCGCTCAATCACTCTCCTGGTCCGACCATGTGCCTCATTGTAGCGCATCTGGGCAGGTGTCACAGGGTTCCTGAGGGGTGTCAGCAACCACGGCATGTTGGGGTATCCCGAGTCACCTACGGACAGACAAGTGCACATCAGCTGACTTGGAAAAGTGGGCGGAATACTACAGATCAGATCACACACAATGGCACAAAGTCAGTACACACCGACAAGCCAGGCACGCTGGTTCTGCATCTGTGCCATCAACCTGGGGATGCGACTACTCCTCATCACAAAGGCATCGTGTGCTGAACCAGGGAAACGGGCACACACGTGTGTGATGGTCATGTCTGCAAGACACACCACCAGTGCATTGACCGAGTGGTAGTGCTTGCGGTTCCTGTAGGCCTGCTCCTGGGCCTGTGGTGGTACCAAAGCCACATGTGTCCCATCAATGGAGCCAATTACATGCGGCATCCTCCCCAGGGCATAAAAGTCACTCTTCACGTCAGTGAGTCGTCGCAGTCTAGGGAAATAGATGTACCGGTTCAGGAAGAGCAACATTGCCGCCAAAACATCGCGGAGCACACGGCTGAACATGGTCTGTGACATCCCACCAGCAGACGCCACAGTATGTTGGAAGGTACCGGTGGCAAAGAAGTGTAGGGCTGCCATCACCTTCACCTTGGGGGTCAGCGCTGTAGGATACGGCCGGCCAGGCTGCAAATGTGGGGACAACTGCACTGCCAAATCCTCAATCAGCTGCCTGGTGAAGCGGTACCGTCGGATGCTGTCCCGTTCCACCATCGTTGCCAGGTCTGGGAATGGCCGATGGACAGCAGGAGCCCTGCAGTGCAGAGGAGAAGTAAGCAAGATCGTCAGTCACCCCACATATGCGGCATTGAACACACTCAAGATCCCAACATACATCATCATGAGGCACAACTACATGAAGTGTGCAGTACCGGAACGACATTTATGGTACATACATGGCCAACATCTGTCAACACGGTCCTACAGGTGGCATCAATTTGTCCCAGGTTGGCCCATTGGATATCATGATGCTGTGTCACAGTCACCCCCCAGTGACATGTGAGGACAGATGTGCCCCAGGCACCACAGCTCAACGACAGGCACATTCCCAGGGACCCTGTAATGCCACATGGACACTGGCATCACCTGGAGTATCATGTGTACACCACAACAAAACAAACATGACCCCCACAGGTAGTGGCCACACTTGCCATGGCAGGAGAGCCATGGACGTCTGTGACACACACGCACAACATCAGAGTCCATGCACACACAACGTGGATGTGGAGACTGTCTCCCATTGTGCACATGAAATCAGAGACATTGTAAACACTACATGCACAAAGACTGTGGAGGGCCATCACTATTGTGCCACTGGGACACCCTGGCTCAAACATACCGTCCCACATGGGACTCACGGGGTATGTGACATGACATACACAAACACCACTGTGAAATGTGACCATGGCACATGCACAGATATGAACAGTTGCACATCACAGTGGTCACGTACACGTAACACCCAGGATCCTGTCCCCATGAACACGTGCACAGCCTGGGGGTGGCTGCCCACAGGTGACACCCACAGGACAACATGTACACCAACATACACACAATAGGAAATGCAGCCTTACATGCCTTATGATAAGGTTTGGACAGGCTGTCGTGATGTAGGTGTGCCCCTCACTCCCTGGGAGCTATCTGTGGCTGGCATATGTCCATCTGAGACAGGCATGCTGACATATGCCAGTCACATGTACAGTGATGCGTTGAACAGCAATGGACCGATCGGTGCCTCCGGCCGGCCCATTGCATTCAATGTGTGCGGGTACGCGTTGTACCCCTGTGCGCGTTGTACTGCAATGGACCGATCGGTGCCTCCGGCCGGCCCATTGCATTCAATGTGTGCGGGTACGCGTTGTACCCCTGTGCGCGTTGTACTGCAATGGACCGATCGGTGCCTCCGGCCGGCCCATTGCTTTCAATGTGTGCGGGTACGCGTTGTACCCCTGTGCGCGTTGAACTGCAATGGACCGATCGGTGCCTCCGGCCGGCCCATTGCTTTCAATGTGTGCGGGTACGCGTTGTACCCCTGTGCGCGTTGTACTGCAATGGACCGATCGGTGCCTCCGGCCGGCCCATTGCATTCAATGTGTGCGGGTACGCGTTGTACCCCTGTGCGCGTTGTACTGCAATGGACCGATCGGTGCCTCCGGCCGGCCCATTGCATTCAATGTGTGCGGGTACGCGTTGTACCCCTGTGCGCGTTGTACTGCAATGGACCGATCGGTGCCTCCGGCCGGCCCATTGCTTTCAATGTGTGCGGGTACGCGTTGTACCCCTGTGCGCGTTGTACTGCAATGGACCGATCGGTGCCTCCGGCCGGCCCATTGCATTCAATGTGTGCGGGTACGCGTTGTACCCCTGTGCGCGTTGAACAGCAATGGACCGATCGGTGCCTCCGGCCGGCCCATTGCTTTCAATGTGTGCGGGTACGCGTTGTACCCCTGTGCGCGTTGTACCTCAATGGACCGATCGGTGCGCACCCATTGACAATGGGCTTGCCTGGCAACGGACGCGTTTTCGAATATTCGAACGAGTCGGTTGCTGGAAAATCAGTTGGTCACCCACAACAATGTTGCAAAATCATGTATGTCATGAAGTTGAAATTTTGAAGGATGCTGTGGGCGTGTTTTGGTGCTGCTATTCCATGGATTGGCCAGATTCAGAAGATGCAAACGACTTGGACCTATCACTTTGGACACAAGGGACAGTATCTGCCTCTCCAGCACATATATATTGCTGCATGTTCCCCTGAGAGCCCACTTGCCTGCACTACATGCTCCAGGACGACATCTGCCACTGCACTGCTGCTGTCTCTGCCCCTCTGGACCCTGCAATGGCACGTACTGTGGAGAGAGCCCCAGCCTTCAGCCTTGAAGAGAACCAGGCCCTGCTGGACAGCCTACTTCCACAGTACAGCAAGCTGTATGGGACACCAGGGGAGCAGGTGAGTGTTCTGTGCACTGCCTTTCTGAATGTGCATTTTGTCTGACTAGCAAGGCTGAGAGTCAGCACACCACTGGCTAGCAGGCTCACTGAGTAGTTGTCACCCCCCATAGTGTGTAGTGACTTGCACTGGACAGGTATGGTGCAGTGACAGTGCTTCTGAACAGGGTTTTACTCCCCATGCAATGATACCATGTAGTGACTTCTGGAAAACTGTCCATGGGCAGCCGTGCACTGCCTGGGTACACCATGTGCCCCTGTGATTGCGACATGTATATGCAACTGTGTCATGCACGGATATGTTGCATGTGTAGTAATGGCCTTATCACTTTGTCATCCTGACAGGCTTCTGCCCATCGGAAGCATGAGATCTGGAAGGACATCGTCCGGGCTGTCCGGTCCGTGGGGGTCTACAAGCGCCGGATCCGCAACTGCCAAAAGAGGTGGCAGGACCTTCGGGGCTGGACCCGGAGGATTGCACGGGTCCAGCTGAAGCTGTCGCCTCCTCGCAGGAGGGGCGGAACACGGACCCTGACCCCCACATGCTCAGGATCCTGGCGGTGGTCTTTCCAGACCTGGATGGGCAGCTGAAGGCCAGAGAGCAGCAAGGAGGGGGTGAGTCAAAGACTGCACTGTGTACTCTGTCTAACATGCTATGTGCCCTCCTCGGGCCAGGTTGAACTGCCACAGTACAGCAGTCATGTTGTCCAGGAGCCATGTCCCTCTATTGTGCACTGCCCACTCCTCATCTGATACCCAGGTGTGGCCCTTACATGCAGGGAATTCTGTCACTTAGGACTGTGTCCTTGCAGTTTGCTTGACTCAAGGTGGGAGACAGCATCTGTTTCCCTGACTCTGTGGTGGGCATCATGGGTGGGTCCATTGCTTACACGATGCCTGTATTCTGACATGTATTCAGCGTGTTACTTTGATCTGTGGTCCAATTGCTGAGCTGATCCACCACATGTGGCTGGGGTACCTGGCACACACCCATGCTGCGGGTGGGAACAATGTTTGGGCCCCAGGAGTATGTATATGACGTGTGTCACACATACTTAGCCAGCTGCCTACAGTCCAGGGCTCATCCCTCATTCATGTGGGGCTGGACAGTCATGCCTACTCCAGGCCATACAATACACTCTGTACTCCCACTCCCGTGTATCAGAGGACACATTGTGCACAGTGATTTGACCCCTCAGGTGTCTGCCTCTGTGTCAGTGTGCTGTGGATTAGTCGCCAGGACTGCTGTGGAGTTTCTTGGTAGGGGCTCAGCATGCCACTGGAGATGTGACCATAGGAGACGATACTTGTGTGACACATAGGTGTCTGATCAGCTGCCCATGCAGACTGGGGCATGTAAATGTGAAGTTCAGGCAGCTGTTCCCCATGCACAGCAGAGTGTGAGGGGCTCAGGTTCAGAGGGTAGTGTCACAGGTCTCCCATATGTCCAATAGGTATGACCTGGACAGATGAGGGTTAAGAGGATGTGTTGTGGGGGGATGTACATGTGCACTTGTGCAGCTCCAGGACTTGCATTCCCCATGACCTACTATTGTGACACAGTGCAGAGTGTTGTTGTCTGGCTGCAAAGTCATACATCACTGAGACAGTGATGTATGACTTTGCAGTCATGCCTCCGCCATGGCATGTGTCTACTGATTGGTGATCCTGCAGGGGAGTGACATGTGCTACATGCACACCATAGTGGCGCTGGCTATCAGGACATGGGTGCATCATGGTGTCTGTCGCTGGTATGCATCACATGCATTTCCTATTTGACTCTGGGCATCCCTTACATCCGTAAACCTGTACTGACTCAGTGGCAAGAGCTGTGATGTGTCCACACCGTGTCCTCTGCACTGTCCAACTACTGTGTACTTGGTGCATGTGTCAACACTGGGGTGTTGCAATCCAACAGACACCAGACAGATGGGTGCAAGGCCATGTGGGATGTGAGTGCCATGCTTGGCATCAGACTGACAATTGACTTCTCCTGTTCAATTAGTGCACTTTTAGCAATGTACAACTAATGATGCCAGGGCTTGCTCTGTGATGTGCTGTGCTCACAGTGGTGTGTGCGTTATGTGCAGGTGACTGATGTCTGTCTGTTTCCCCATTGTTTGCAGATACATCCACGGCCACGGAAGGGGACAGCTCCACGGACCAGGAGGAGCCGGAGAGCCAGACTGGGTCAGCAGCCGAGGAGTGGTCGGAGGGACCCAGTGGCACGGAGGGCGAGGGGAGCCACACCGAGGAGTCCTCAGCAGCATCCACCTCAGCTGAGGACCAGAGCAACTCGGAGGATGACTCCCTTGTGGAGGCGGGTGTCAGCAGCCACCACACCCCAGCTAGTGTTGCTGTCCCCGCCACCACCAGCACCACCACCGCCCTCCCATCGGCTCCCATTCCCCAGGTCCGTGGAGGCTCCCATGTCCGGGAGCGTGTCTCCTTTGGGCCAGGCACCGCACCCCCTGCCCCTGTGTCCCCTGCTGCCCTGAGTGAGGAGTCTGTGTACCTCCTTCGCCAGCTCCATGTAGGGCAGACAGCCATGCTGAGTGTCCTCCATGCGCACACCGCGCTGTTGACTCAGCTGGTGTCGTTCATGGAGGGCATCTCATCGGGCATGTCTGACCTACAGAGGGGCAATAGGTCCATGGACTCCTCCCTGACGGCAGCAGTGTCCCTCCTCAAACGGTCCCTCACCCCTCCTGCCTCTGCTCCATCCACACTCCCCAGCACCTTACCCATCCCAGGCACACACACACTGGCACAGGCACACACCAGCACACACACATCCAGCACACTGACACACACGCCAATGACAAAACGCACACGCAAGCACATTCAGGGGACTGAAGCCAGACTCACAGGGGATGGGGCCCTGGAACACACACACGCATCCACATGCACTGCGCAGTCCTCAGTTCCCTCTCCCTCCAAAGCACCCTCCCTTGCCTCACCTGCAACCCCAAAGTCACAGCAGCTCTTCCTCTGTGACCTCGGCCTCTTCCCCACCGATGAAGCTGCTCCAGCATCCCGGGGGAAGAGGAAGCCCACCCACACGGAGCAGAGTGCCCCTCGCCCCCGGACACCCTCCCCCAGGCGCAGACGGACTGAGGCCCCCACCCGCAAGTCCCCCGGAGTGCTAAGAGCAAGACCCCGCCACCGCCCTGCAGCTCAGGCACAAGGTCTCCGTCCTCCATCCCTCAGGCCCCCACTGCACAGGTGCCCCCACCACACCCTGCCCCAGGTTCCCCCACCCACAGATATACCATCCCCAAGATGCTCCGGCCTTCTCCCCCTGCCACTTGCTCTCCCAGCACCACACCCCCCGCTGCGCTTGTCTGTGCCACTGATGTGGTGAGGGTGTCCCCCCTCTGTCCAACCCACCTTGCCTGTTCCCCATTCTCCTCCCCTGGAGGTAGGCACTGCAGTGGAGTCCACTACCGCCCTGTCTGACTTGGGCACTGCAGTGGCGGACCTGTCCACCCCATCTGCAGGGTCCACTGCAGTTGTGCCGGCACCCACGACATCTGTGTCATGCCCCCCAGTTGTGCCGGCACACACCATGTCAGACACCTCCACTGCAGTTGTCAGTGGCTCTCCAGCACCCACCACCCCTTCCCTGACTCCCCTGGTGAGCCCTGATCCTGTCCCTGCGGTGCCTGGCCTGCCCCCCGGTTGCCCCTCCTAGTGGATTGTCCCTGGTATTGTGCAGGCATGCGTAGGGTGACATCTGCCAGTGTCACCCTGTTTGAACTTTGACAATGGACTGGCCATTGGCCTTTGCTCTTTTTCAGGACTTCGTTTGGCCTCAACACATATGCTGAATAAAGCAACTTTCTTTTCTCTAGTGCTCATGCTTCAGATGTACATGTTGTTGGTGCAGCTAACCATGCCCTTGCTGCAGTGATGGTGATATCTGGTCTCATGATTATGAAGTGTTACTGTGCAGGAACCCATGTGGTCCAGGGGGAATGTGTCCTATCATGTGGTGTATCCATGTCATCAATAGCAGCATCTGAGGGTGTCATGTGTTCAGTATTTTGCAATGGGTTTCCTACTTACATTGGCAATTTCATATCTGTGGCTTCCACCCCTGCACATCTGTTGTGCCTGCCATCGTTGCATTTGTCTACTTCCCTGACCGTGTTGCCATCTCCAGTGGACATGCAGGTTTGGGCATCAATGGGGAGGGACTCATCCGTGTAGTCAGTGCAACATTGCTATACAAGTGTGTTGGATCTGTGCTGATGATTCCGTTGGCACATCCATGACCAGGCTGATGTGATGGGAGCCCTCATTTGGTGCTAATTGTTGATTGTGTGACCAAGTGCTCAGCTGACATGATGGGGCCCTACTGAGGCAACATATGGCACAGCTTTCCTCACACAGGAGTGGAGTCCCCTCATGGCAGTGTGTACACGTGTGACATTGCCTGCGCCCAAGGTGTGTGTTGTATGTGCATGTCTGTGTGTTCACTTCCATTCATCTGCGCATGCTGTGATCCCTAGTGTTGTACCTGTTTGTGATGCTTGCTGACTTGAGCTATGTTCCCCCAAAGTCTTCTCCCTGTGTTCTCTGTGATGTGGGTGCATGGCACATTACTGGTCATCAGGGTGTCACCCATAGGTGTGTTTGCTGTCAGGGCAGAGTTTGTGTGCTGACGCAGATGGGTCACAGTCAGGTTTCCCTTTGGCACTTGTTGTTTGCCCCTGTCATGTGATTTCCAGTTTGTGTTATCTTTCAGTGATTGTGACACGTTGTGTGTGTGACTGCTGGCACTCCTTAGGGTCCGGGCTGCAATGTTGGTTGTTGTCTATGTGTGTTCTTTGTGGGTGACCTTGGCTTCTTCATTGGTGTGTGACTGTGGCTGGGATCCCATTGGTCGGTGTGGTATTGCCGTCATGTCCATGTACAGCGTAGTGTGCAGTGTGTCAGACATTCAGGAGTCTTGTTGAGTGTCCATGTGTGATGTGTTTCTACACCTTGGTTCCCACCCACCACCCTGGAATAGTCATGGGTGCATGTGCAATGTCACCAGTGCATGTGTACTTCACTGCTGCACATTGTTGGAGGTCGAGGGGTGTGGTCTTGAGTGTGTGCAGATGAGAGTTGTTGCCCGGCTAGTCCCCTGCCTCCATGTTGGCCTTGGCTTACTGGCCATGCTGATTGATTTGTGCTTGTGTAGGTGTGATGGTAGTTAGTTGCTCAGGACACCTGACTGTGGTTCACAGTGTGAACGACATTTAGCTTTGTCATCACAGTGGTATTTTTCTTCAGCCCAGGGTCACCACATTGTGGGGGCCCTGGGGGTGGTGCTGTGGTGTGTCTGTGACTTGCTGTGTCAGTTGTTGTTCCTACGTGCCTGTGTGACATGTGTGTTTTGTGCTCCCTCTCACCTGTCAATGCCTGCTTGCCCACATAGGGGATTTGGATCCATGAGTTACCTTAGTGTGGCAGTGTATGCACATCTGTATGATTGGTATTCAGCTCTCCTCATGTGTTGTGTTGTTGCCTGGGGACACTGGCACCCCCACCCCTCACCTGCTGTGTATGATGACAGTGTTGGTCTGCCTGTTTGTGTTTGTGCATCTGCACCACTGCATTGGCATATCTTGGGTGTGCCATTGGCTGTATGTTGTTTGGTGTGTTTCCGCTGCTGTCCCTGGGACTCCTAGGTCATCGGTCAGCACAGTGATCATGGTTTGTGTGTCCCATTGCTGCCATGGTATGGTATCTGTTCACCTCACATCTGCTGTCTCCACAGGGTATCTGCATTTGTGTGCCCATTGGTGCAAATATGTGGTTCTGCATTCTGATGGTCACTTCTGTCATTGTGTCATTGATGACTGTTGACGGTCTCAGCCCCCATGGGTGTTGTTTGTCTGCACATGGCCAAAGGAATGTTTCATTTGCACTGCAGTATTTGGCTCCCCCAATTTGTGTTGCAATGGGACACATACACTACTTTGCCACAGATGAGTTTTTGGTTCTGTGACCAGGAATGATCCATGCAGTTTGGCAGTTGCAGCTCTTTCTTTGTCAACAATTACCTTTTGGTCACTGTGATGATGAGGGTGTAGACCCCATTGCCACAATGGTCAAAATGTGCTTCAGCTATGGACCCCACACTTACCTTTTGGTCACTGTGATGATGGGGGTTTAGACCCCATTGCCACAATGGTCAAAATGTGCTTCAGCTATGGACCCCACACTTACCTTTTGGTCACTTTGATGATGGGGGTTTGGACCCCATTGCCACAATGGTCAAAATGTGCTTCAGCTATGGACCCCACACTTGCCTTTTGGTCACTGTGATGATGGGGGTTTGGACCCCATTGCCACAATGGTCAAAATGTGCTTCAGCTATGGACCCCACACTTGCCTTTTGGTCACTGTGATGATGGGGGTTTAGACCCCATTGCCACAATGGTCAAAATGTGCTTCAGCTATGGACCCCACACTTGCCTTTTGGTCACTGTGATGATGGGGGTTTAGGCCCCATTGCCACAATGGTCATGGGCTGCTTGCATTGTGGGTGCCACACACATATATGTGTGGCACATGTGCTAGGGGGTCACATTGTATGTTCAATGTCATGTTCGGTGTTGTAGGCATTTGACACAGCCTGCTCACACGCTTGTCATGGTGGTGGGGGGATGTCTTAATCTTGCATTCCCTAGGTTGTGGTGTGCTTGTTGTGTCATGCATTGTCCATCCTATGAGTGGGGGTGGTAGTAGTGGTAGGCATCCAGCCCCCTGGCTAAGGGTGGTAGTAGTGGTGGGCATCCTGCCCCCTGGTTAAGGGTGGTAGTAGTGGTGGGCATCCTGCCCCCCTGGGTGAGGGTGGTAGTAGTGGTGGGCATCCTGCCCCCTGGCTAAGGGTGGTAGTAGTGGTAGGCATCCTGCCCCCTGGCTAAGGGTGGTAGTAGTGGTAGGCATCCAGCCCCCCTGGGTGAGGGTGGTAGTAGTGGTGGGCATCCTGCCCCCTGGCTAAGGGTGGTAGTAGTGGTGGGCATCCTGCCCCCTGGGTGAGGGTGGTAGTAGTGGTGGGCATCCTGCCCCCCTGGGTGAGGGTGGTAGTAGTGGTGGGCATCCTGCCCCCTGGTTAAGGGTGGTAGTAGTGGTGGGCATCCTGCCCCCCTGGGTGAGGGTGGTAGTAGTGGTGGGCATCCTGCCCCCTGGCTAAGGGTGGTAGTAGTGGTGGGCATCCTGCCCCCTGGGTGAGGGTGGTAGTAGTGGTGGGCATCCTGCCCCCTGGCTAAGGGTGGTAGTAGTGGTGGGCATCCTGCCCCCCTGGGTGAGGGTGGTAGTAGTGGTGGGCATCCTGCCCCCCTGGGTGAGGGTGGTAGTAGTGGTGGGCATCCTGCCCCCTGGCTAAGGGTGGTAGTAGTGGTAGGCATCCAGCCCCCTGGCTAAGGGTGGTAGTAGTGGTGGGCATCCTGCCCCCCTGGGTGAGGGTGGTAGTAGTGGTGGGCATCCTGCCCCCTGGCTAAGGGTGGTAGTAGTGGTAGGCATCCTGCTTCCCTGGCTAAGGGTGGTAGTAGTGGTAGGCATCCTGCCCCCTGGCTAAGGGTGGTAGTAGTGGTGGGCATCCTGCCCCCTGGGTGAGGGTGGTAGTAGTGGTGGGCATCCTGCCCCCCTGGGTGAGGGTGGTAGTAGTGGTGGGCATCCTGCCCCCCTGGGTGAGGGTGGTAGTAGTGGTGGGCATCCTGCCCCCTGGCTAAGGGTGGTAGTAGTGGTGGGCATCCTGCCCCCCTGGGTGAGGGTGGTAGTAGTGGTGGGCATCCTGCCCCCTGGCTAAGGGTGGTAGTAGTGGTGGGCATCCTGCCCCCCTGGGTGAGGGTGGTAGTAGTGGTGGGCATCCTGCCCCCCTGGGTGAGGGTGGTAGTAGTGGTGGGCATCCTGCCCCCTGGCTAAGGGTGGTAGTAGTGGTGGGCATCCTGCCCCCCTGGGTGAGGGTGGTAGTAGTGGTGGGCATCCTGCCCCCTGGCTAAGGGTGGTAGTAGTGGTGGGCATCCTGCCCCCCTGGGTGAGGGTGGTAGTAGTGGTGGGCATCCTGCCCCCTGGCTAAGGGTGGTAGTAGTGGTGGGCATCCTGCCCCCTGGGTGAGGGTGGTAGTAGTGGTGGGCATCCTGCCCCCCTGGGTGAGGGTGGTAGTAGTGGTGGGCATCCTGCCCCCTGGCTAAGGGTGGTAGTAGTGGTAGGCATCCAGCCCCCTGGCTAAGGGTGGTAGTAGTGGTGGTCATCCTGCCCCCCTGGGTGAGGGTGGTAGTAGTGGTGGGCATCCTGCCCCCTGGCTAAGGGTGGTAGTAGTGGTGGGCATCCTGCCCCCTGGCTAAGGGTGGTAGTAGTGGTAGGCATCCTGCTTCCCTGGCTAAGGGTGGTAGTAGTGGTAGGCATCCTGCCCCCCTGGGTGAGGGTGGTAGTAGTGGTGGGCATCCTGCCCCCTGGCTAAGGGTGGTAGTAGTGGTAGGCATCCTGCCCCCTGGCTAAGGGTGGTAGTAGTGGTAGGCATCCAGCCCCCCTGGGTTGGGGTGGTGGCGCGCATTCAGGCCCCTGTGTGCATATGTGGCATTGGTGATGGGCATCCCGCCCCTATGGTGCTGCTGTTGCAAGTATATTCAGATTCCCAGTGTATGTGTGTGATGTGTCGTGTACGTGTTGTATGTGTTTTGTGGTTGGTGTCTGACTTACCTTCTGCGCCGTACGCGTCCGTGCCTGTTCCGGTAGTAGATGTAGAATATTGGTATGATCGGGACGAAGGGATTCATGGTTGGTTCGTGTCGTTCGTCCTTCTCGTTGCTTCGCGTCGTCCTCGTCGCTTGGCTTCGTCCTCGTCGTTTCGCTTCGTCCTCGTCGCTCGCGTCGTCCTCGTCTGTGCTGTGTTCGTCTCGTAGCCGTGGATCGTGTTGTGGCGCGATTCGGAGCTTATGTGCGCCTCTCCCGGATGCTTTGACGTGCCGTGCGTAGCGACGGGTTCGGCGCGTACGGAAAGCGCATCGTACTTGTCCGGCCGGACGGGACTGCATTTTCCCTTCCGTGCGACTCGATTCGGCGTTTCCGGATTCGCCTCGGTCGGAGAACAGGACCTGGTTTGGGTGAGTACGGCTCGGCCGGAATTTTTGCTGTTGTGCGCATCGTACTTGCTCGTTCGGTGTGCTGTACGGATCGGTCGGGAAACTGGCTTTCGCATGGCTTTTTTCCCGACCGAATAGTATTGGGTGCGCCTCCGACCGAGATCGGAATCGGCCCCTCTGTTACATATTGAAAAAATAGAGCCGTTACCATTCTCTGTGGCGGAATTGGATTCTGCTGTGTGGCTAGTTCACGGGGTTATCGCCTTGCCTTTTTCTTTATTTGAATTTAGTTTGTGCATGAAACATTATCCTGTGGGCCGTTTTCAGCCCTTGGGCAGTGCCTTCCTGCATGAACTTTGGTCCCTGCCTTTCATGTATAAATGCCTTAGAGACGGAAAGGAAGTTTTTCTCACGGGGGAGTCATGCGATTCAACTGTGGGTCATTCCCTTATTTGCAAAAACATTAAGTTGCACAGAGCTTGTAACGTTTCGGCTCCGAATCTTGCTTGTGTGTTAAAGGGCATTCCTGCTCCTGCTATTTCTCCTACTTTCACTGTGCTTGCAAATGGTAGCTATCTGCTTCTGAATACTCGGGACTGCTGTGGCATGCTGGCCGGCGTCCCCTATATTGTAACAGTTTCCCACAGGGTTGTCTGCTGCAAAAATGTGCTTTTTCCTCCCCCCGCACGACATCATAGATAGTTCCATTTGGCCTTCAATTCCTACTTTGAAGGCAGATTTCAATAAATTGAGCAGAATAAAGGCACTATTATTGAACCAGGAGGTTATGCTCACATCCGCCCGGGAGACATTCATTCTCCAGGTGGCAAGTACCCACAGTGAAATACAGGCCCTTTTGAACACTAACCTCCCACAGCATTTCGGTGAACTGATTCACCGTGTTTTTAATGCATCGCGCATCGAAGGTCTTGTGCACTTTTTTAAAGTTGTGGGCTCTGGCCTTGTTACCTCCTTTCAAACTATTTTTGGTGTAATACCGGCTTTTATTCATTCCATTTTTTCCAGCGTCTTTGGCGGCTTTCCGTTGGTCCTCGCTTTGGCGGCTGGTATATTGCTTTTGGTCTGTGTACTGCGCAATGGCTGCACTTCCTTGGGCCCTTCTCGACCCAGGTCGACTCCAGATGCTCCGTGAGCGCATCCTCGCCGGCTTCGGCATTTTGCCATTGGCAACACTTGGTGTGTCCTATAGACTTTCTTTTCGCTTTGCGTATTTCACTTGCGTGCAACCTGTGATGTCCTGCATCCGATGTCCTTTCTCATGGTCTTTGGATTATTGCCTCTCCAATACGTCCCTGACTCGCCCGGATTTTATCCAGTTGATGGGTCCCTTAGAGGCCCATGAATGGGACTGTTCCGGTGCTGGCTACATGGCGCGTGCGGCTGCACTTGGAATTTTGGCACAATGGGATGTCTGGGCGGCTGCTCAGACTCTCCTACAACACAGTTTTATTGAGTATCACGCAAGTTGTCCCGCAATGCTGTTCGCTGCTCCATCATGCGAGGAACATGAATGCAGTTTTGATTTATTGGACTGGATGGCGTCTCTTTTTTCTGACGATTCCAACGATGTCCTCTTGGTAGGTGTGGCGTTTTTCTGCACTTACACTCTATTGGATTAGGGGGCCTCCGCTTTCGGCGTCCTGCCTCCCTGGAATTTTTTTGTTTTGCATTTTTTCTTTTTTCATTCATTGTCCTTCATTCGGGAATATTCCATCACAGACGCTGCCGTTCTGCTCCATCTATTTGAACTCTGTCTTCGTCCTATGTCTTCATCCGTGGACTGACCAGGGGAGGGTGTCATGTGGTTCGTGGACTCATGGTCTGCATTGCTAAGTTAGCTTAGGCCTGGCTGCCATGATTCCTCTTTGCGCACGTTACTTTGTGACTTTGTTTTTCCAGCCTCTGCTTGTGCCCGGCTATTTTAGAACTGTCTGCCTTTCTGCCTTTCACCTTTCCTCCTGTTCCCTTTGGGTTGCGTCTGCACATCATGTACAAGGTCGAAAAACAATGTCCCTTGTTTTTGCTGATCTGGTCAGACCCTCGCACTTAGACATAACACTGACTGCAGCTGCACTGGAGAAATTCGTGTGCTTTTAATATTGTGATTTCACTGTTAGGGACACTTGGAGAAAAACCTTTCCAGAGAGAAGAGCTGTGCTTGTCTGATGATGTAAACCTTGCATCTAGATATTGAGGTATGAGGGTCCGCTTGACAATGCCCAGAGGTTTTCTGTTTTTATAATAAACTAGCTACTAGCACGGGGAGGGTGGTATGGTCATTTAGCCATATATCCACTGCTTTATGAAATGCTTTCCCCGTTTGTATTCTATGGAATTGTGACTATGCTTATTATTTTATCCTTATGCATTATGCTGATAGTACTGGCACGTGTACTGTATCTTAGAGCACGATAGTTGAAATAAACATTTTAAACTATACTGTGTCTCTTATTACGCACGTTGTGGACAGAGTATGCTTGAGTTATGAAAGGGTGTTCTTGCTCCCGCGAGTCCTGAGAGAGAGAGAGATACCGTGTTCTGGGTTGTCTAATCATTGGTAGCATCGCTGCTCATGAGATGCTAAAGCTAGTCGGATTGGGATTGTGGGTACTGAGGTGTATGGTTGGCTCACCACTATACTCCGAGGTCCTATTCTCCTGTGCATAGCTCTGTGTATGTGCAGAATCCCTACAACACTCCGACACCAGGTCCTGGACTTTGTGCAACCAGTTGGGGGTTAGGACTCACTCTCCCAGAAGCCACCTGCAGGGTCCGGGGCAAATCCAGTTGATACTGGTCAGCAGGGCTCATGAAGCAAGGAGGCGTCTTGCAGCTTTTATGGGCCTGTACCTTCACGGGAGGTAAGACAACTACCGCTTGGAGTCTATGCCTTTTTCCTGGGTACACGTGGGAGCCAATTTTGCCCTTGGGGTCTCTCACAGGTTTAACAGCAGATGCAGCCCTTCTTCGGCCTTTCACAGGTCAGAGGGTTTCTGAAAAAGGTATCCAGAGATGCTGCATTTAGTCTCAGCACTAGCTTGTGGGGGAAAAAGGTTCTCCGGGATAACCGTATCCACTCTGACATAATATCCTCTGAGTTTGGCTTTAAACAATCCCACATAGGACTCCCATGAAAAAATCCGACATGTCAGGACATTTATCCCCCTTGGAAAAGCTCTCGGCATACCTCTGATGTGTGTTTAGGAAAATGACAAATTCCCTCTGCAAACCAGTACTGAAGCAGGTTTTCCCCCAGCTGGTATTGGTACCATCCTGGCTTTCTGGACAATGGCTGTGAACGGGGATGTGCTTTTAAATCTTGTGTAGTTGGTATGCACATCCCTCAGGCCATCCTGTCTGGAGGAGGTCACACCTCCTCCCACTGCCGGCCCTTTTGTTCCTTAACTGTAAGCCATTAACACCTCCTGGTAGGGGAGAATCAGGCTGCCAAGCAACAGGTGCAGATTAAGTCAGAAAGACTACTAAAGGCTCAGGCAGAAACAAGGTGACTTTCTAAGGTCACCTTTTCCTCAATAGTTACATCAGATCTGACTTTGGCATTAAAGTGAATATGATTTAAGTTTTAAAATTAGTGTCTATGGTATTTTTTCAGGTATTCCTTAACTGAAGTAAGCACTTATGAGGATTATAGCATAGCCTACTGTTAGTCAAAGGTACACTCAGCCCTTCAGCAGTGATGAACAACTTTGGAGATTTTTCGGTGCAGGACAGGTAAAACCTAAAATATCATGTCCAGCATGTTAATATTATGTACCCTGCCCTATGGGCACTTAAGGCCTATCTTAGGGGTGACTTATATACAATAAAAAGGAAAGTTCAGTTCTGGCAAAGGGGTGATTTTGAAAGGCCGAAATGGCATTTTGAATACTTTTCAGCTATACTGCAGTGGCAGGCCTAGAGTCATGTTTTCACTTGTCACTTTAGTGTTGGCACAAAAAGCACTATAGTCCACTAGTGACATTTAACCGACAGGCACTGGGTACACATAGCACTATCTACTAGGGAATTATAGGCAAGTTAAATATGCCAATTCTACATGTTCTAAGGGGTCAGAGCACATACACTGGGCACTTGAACAGCAGCGCTTGTGAAGAGTGCATACACCAGCAATAAAATCCAGCAAAAAGTAGGGGTGACTGCATAAAAATGGCATTTTCCTATAGCATCCAAATATTGAATTCTGCTAAATGAGGTTTGTGCTCCTTATAGTGTTTCCACATACATGCTGTTCATTTACTGAGTGGAAGTTTGCAACCTAATGTGATTTTGCAACTGTGAGAGAACAGGTATTTTATACCCCCATTTTTGACTACTAGATGCTGGTTTCTTGACTCTGGGAGTACCCTGGACTCTGCAAACCAGGCCCTGGGCCTTTGCTCTGCTTAAAAGTACATGTAATTAGGTCTAATTACAATTGGTACTGACAGGCCCTGTAAGTCCCTAGTAGATAATTGGGCTGCGGGGGGGGTCAATCTACATATAAGTCCCCAGTAAATATAGGGTATGGAGGTTTAAAGGGCCAATAGATTTCCTGCACATGTGTGCGCGCTGCTGTGGTGTCTGCTGCCATTTTGACAGGCATACCTGCTTTTCAGGGTGCTTTTGCCTTAAAAGTATATGCAAATTTGATTTTGGATTTGCAGGTCCTTCCAAAGTCTCAAATTACCTTATTGTTACAAGTAAGTCACCCCTAAGGTCTTCTCTAGGTGCCCCAGGGGTAGGCTGTCTTGTAACTATAAGCAGGGAGATTATAAAAGATGTTTTATAAGCCATGATGAGTGAAAAGCTGCCAATTTCGTTTTTCCCCATTGTAGTGAATAGCTCCATAGGCTAACATTGCAGTAGTTTATTTACGTATAAATATTGATTGGAGCCACGTAAAAATATATACTTCAAGGTATCAGATTAATAGTTAAAATAAATCCAACAACTTGCCACTGTTAGATTTATAATAACTATGACAGAAACAAAGTTATTAAACTTACTTTTCTGTGAGCCAAAATCCAGCTTTGCAGCTGCCTTCTACGATTGGTCAGCCTTTTCCCGGGCTGTGTCAGTACTGCTAAATGAGGTGTGAATTGTCCTGTCAGAGGACACAATGGATTTCCTGTGGGCAGAGAAGTACAGGCTGTAGAGGTGAGAGCAGGAAAGGAGGGGGTGGAGTGGTCAAACTGGTCTTTAAAGGAAGAATTACAGTTTGGGAAAGCCAAGGCTCACCCCCTCATCCTGCCACCCCAGCCACACAAGAGCCTCTGTGATTAGATTGGGGAGAGGGAGTGTTTAGGAAAATTAGCCACACCAGTAGATTGGGTTAGCCTTTTTCCATTTTGGATTTTGAAAGAATAGTGCTTTCTCTGGCAAGAATATGCCCCACCTGGGTGTTGCCATGCATCCCATTGGTCAGGGGTGCCCCCCTGCTTGAGGCCCAGAAACTATGCATAAATATCGAAGAGCTGCATAACTCAGATCTTCATATCTGCTGCCTGAAGAGCAGGGCCGGACTGGGAACACAAACCAGCTCTGGCATTGCTGTTGAACCGGCCCTGGGAGGTGGGGGGTTGGGGACAGGGGGTTTAGCATGAAGTGCTGCTGTTGCTTTTGTAATAGGGGGCCGATAGTTCAGTACTGCTGCAAAACCGGCCCCCTGTAACAAAAAACGGCCCCACTGCTCCAAAACCAGCACTCATCATGCTGGCCCACAGGGAAAATGCCTGATGCCCGCTACAGCTGGTCTGGCCATGCTGAAAAGACAAATAGGAGGCTGCCCTGTTGACTCACTGGTCTGCACCAAGAGGACTGCACTCACAAGTACTGCCGCTGCTGGAAACTGTGGGACCCAGCACCAGAAGGACTATGCCTAACTCTGAATGTCTATGGAGTGGACTCCCTGCAAGTTACAGGTTAACAGGGTCCACCTTTTTCATCTCCACCAAGAGTCCCCATCCTGGAGTTCGTCCAGTGGACTTTGAAGGAGTTGTCCAGGTGTATTGTGGGGGTTTGTAGACCAGACATCCCAGAGACCATCTAGGAGATTCCAGACATTTTGCATTGGTGTTTTGGACACTTTGAGACCTCTAGGAGACCTTCTGGAAGAAGATTCAGAAGTTTGGTAAAGTTTTGAAAACTTTTGTGATAAAAAGCAATAAGCCGACTGGTTCGACGTCCAGAGTCAAGCCGGCGAATGTCAACCACAACCAGGTCTGGATTTTTGGTTTGTCCCATTTAAAGCTCCAGACTTTGAGAATTTGACCGAGGCCTTGCAGAGAAGCTATCCTATGACGGTGCATCAAAATCGTCCTGCTGGAGGCAATCGCTCGACGTTGAGAGAAAATCCTCCCCAAAAGCGTTTTTAAGTCCGATGGTAACATTTTGCTTGAGGCCTCCCGCATAGTCAATACAATAAGGGCTCCATCGCGGTCGGCCTCAAACTTTGACTTTGTCTCTGTCGAGTGCGACCAGGTGTCCCAGAGTGGCGCTAAATGTTTTTAAGTACTAGAACGTGTTTATTCTTTAAAAATTCACAAATCTGGTTACCTACTTTTTGGTGTCTGTTCATAAAAATATCATCTATTTTGATAAACTGATGTTGGATTTTTATTTTGTTTTGTGCCTTGCTTATTTAATGTATTGGTGTTTTTAAATGCTTTAAACACCTGTCTCCTAAGCTGAGCCTGCCTACTTGTTGCCAGGTACCAAGGGTTGAGCAAGAGATTAACTTATTGAGACCCTACCTGAGCCTTCTTTTTGTGTTTGTGGCCTTATTACTAGTAGTGAGTTACTACTTATCACTACTAATAATCCACTTTTCAACATTTGGTGTTCAGCGGTGAGGATACGTACTTGTGTTTAAATTACACCATAGAGTAATTAAGGGGCCTATGACGATGGCTGTCGGAAACCTCCCGACCGCCATGGTAACGGGAAAAGACCGCCCGCAAGGCCCGCGACATAACCGCCGGTCGCATTTGGATGGTCCTTGCTCGAAATCCGACCGCGGCGGTCGGATCGCGGGCCTTAACATTGCGGCGGTTGCTACTGCCCGCAGCACCGCAGCGATGTCCAAATGAGCATGTCCTGCATTTCCCTGCACTGCATGGCAGGCACTACACAGTGCCTGCCACCTGGTACAGGGACATGTAGGGGGGGACCATGGGTACCCCCCAGTGCACCCACACCCCACGTCTTGAGTAACCACACTGTTCCGATTAACTTTGACAATTTTAATAGGTCTTCCAAACTTCACATCATCTTTGAGAAGAATACCAGGCTTACGTATTCTAACCCACTCCCCAACAACAAAATGAGGTACCTTGACTTTCATGCGGAGATCATAATGTCGTTTACTTGTTTGTTGTTTCTCATCCACTTTGTGGGCTACATCATTATGATTTAATTCTGGAGTTTGAATTTTAATGGCCTTTTTGAACCATCAAGGGCACAATTTGGACACTGGCTCTCTCCCCTTGAGTAAACGAAAAGGTGAAACTTCAGTAGTTGAGTGGGGAGTTATGCGGTATAACCATATCTTCTCCCTCAACTTATCCTTCCACTTGGCACCAAAGTTACGTGCCCAAAGAATATCTTGTTTGAGAACTCTATTGTACCTTTCCACTTGACCATTACCCTGTGGTTCATATAGAGCTGTAGTAACATGACGAATATTGCAGAATTTTAAAAAATCCGTCATTTCACGAGATTTCAAATGTACAACATTATCCGAAATGAGTACTTCAGGGTATCCTTCTCTGGCAAAAACTTCTTTTAAGAACAAGACAACACTATCAGTAGTAGCATGTGGAACCAACTTTACTTCAGGCCACTTGGAATGGTAATCCACCATTACCAAAGCAAATCTGCAGTCCTGAGGCAGAAAATTAAAAGGACCTGCAATGTCTAAACCAACCTTTTGCCATGGGTAATCAGGCCACTGAACAGGAATGAGAGGAGCAGGATCACACTTGAGCATTTTTTCGCTGCATACACACTCAGGGCATTCTCTGACTATACTATCAACATATCTATCCAGTCCAGGCCACCAAAATACAGATCTGATAAGTCTTTTCATGGAGGACATACTGAAATGGCTTTCATGACTCATAGCCAAAATACCATCACGAAGGGAAAATGGTGGAATACATTTCCCTTGTCTAAAGATAAAGGCTCCTTCTATAATTAATTCATTAGAGATCTTCCAATAAGGAAACAACTCAACCGATATTTCACTCCTAGAGGGCCAACCTATTCTGGTATAATTAATGACGACGCAACAGATCATCCTCATCCATGGCCTTTTGCCACATTTCCTCAGAAATGGAACCAAACTTCTCAGACAATACCTCAGAAATATTTGCAATAACATCTTCATCATCACTCATATCATTAGCACTACAGGAAGTCTTGATAAACAGTCTGCAGTAACGTTTACCTTTCCTGGAACATACTCCACAGAAAAACTGTACTCTTGTAACCGAGACATTAACCGGGCTATTCTGGCAGTAGCATTAAGACCACCACCGGGAGACAAAATTGGAACCAAAGGCTTGTGATCCGTCTTTAAGACAAACCGTGCACCCCAAATGTAGTTCCTAAAGTGCTCCACCCCCCAGACACATGCTAACAACTCCCTTTCAATCACCGCATAACGTCTCTCTGTAGCGTTTAGGGTGTGGGAGGCAAAAGCTACATTCCATTCATCTTTACCAGCACATTGAGACAAAACACAACCTAGTCCATATAGACTGGCATCAACAGTGAGTATACAGGTTTTACCGATACAATAAGGTTTGAGTGTGGGCGCAACAATCATTTCCGCCTTAATGTTTTCAAAAGCTTCTTGCTGTTTTTCACCCCAAACAAATTCAGTATTTTTCCTCGTCAGTTCTCTTAATGGTTCCATTTTTGTAGCAAAATTCATTATAAACTTACTATAATATTCACAGAGACCTGAGAAAGAGAGAAGTTTGTCCTAAGAGTCAGGTGCAGGCGCCTTGAGAATGGCATCTACAAGAGATTTTTTGGAACAACTCCTTCCTTAGATAGCGTGTGTCCAAGATATTCAAAAGATTCCTGAAACAGTTTACACTTGTTCCTCTTCAAGGTAAGTCCATATTCATTTAGAATAGCACATACTTTTTAAGATGTTCTGCATGAGTTACTTTATTAGGTGAGTAAATTAAAATGTCATCCTGGAAACATTTTACACACGACTGCATATCCTTAAAAAGATGAAACATAGACCTCTGAAACACAGAGGCCGCAGATGCCAATCCGAAAGGCATCCTCTTGAATTGGAAGAGACCATGTGGTGTAATAAAAGCAGTCATGTGACGAGATTCTTTGGCCAATTCAATTTGATGATATGCGGACCTAAGGTCCAAAGTGGAGAAAACTGTGGCACCCCCCAACATGCTCACTACCTCGTTAATATTGGGCAAAGGGTGACAATCAATCAAAATATTAGCATTAAGAGCACGAAGGTCTATGCACAGCCTCAAAGATTTGTCGGGTTTACGGGCTAAAACGATCGGAGAAACCCACTCCGAGGATTCCACTTCTTCGATGACACCCTCATCTAACATACACTTCAAGGTTTTCCCAAGTTCATCTCTTACGTTAATGGGCACATTTCTGAGTTTCTGTTTCACTGGAGACGCTCCCCGTTTAAGTTTAATTTCATGAGTGAAACCTTTGAGCTTCCCTAACGTTTCTGAAAATACTTCAGGGAATTCATTCTCTATAACACCAAAGCCAACACCTTCTTCCACAACCATGACCGGTTCTTTGCTACGGGGATTTAAGATAATCCCTAATTTCCATTGGTCACGCCAACCTAACACATTTACACCTTTTCTTGTCACATAAACTTTTATAAAAGCTGATCTTCCCTTAAACTCAACATCAGAAGCAACATACCCCAAAAGATCAATAGTAGATCCATCAAAACTTTGAGCTATGATGTCCGGAGGACTCAAATCCTTCACAGACATGACCCTACTGAATTTTTCATTAAAATAATCATCAGTAATAATAGTCCATGGCGATCCGGAATCAGCCATGAGTTCCAAAGCTTCATTTAAGAACTTGACTACACACTTGGGTGAACATACATTTTCCTCAAGAGAACACACATCAATTATAGATACTACAATGCCACTTTCACCCACCCGATCATCAACTGAGGAATTGGTACATCTTACACAAGAAACCTCATTAGCTCTAGCAGGAACATTTCTATCTTTGTTAATAGTTCTTTTGCGGTCATCTCTGCAAGCTCTGGCAAAATGCCCTATTCTTCCACACTTGATACATTCCTTCCCTATAGCAGGACATAATTTGAAAGACGCTACATGGTTTGTACTTCCACACCTGAAACATATGATAGATTTGTCATTCCTATTACCTTGTTGGGAAGACTTTGTGAAAGGGGTCTTATTCACAACACAAACTTCTTCTATACATTTGTTACTCCTATCACCTTTAGCACTAACATCCTCTATAGTCTTCATCCATTTCTCGGATTGTTCAAAAGCTTTTGCAGTAGCTATAGTGTCATGCAGATTGGGATTTCCCAGAACCCATAATTGTTCTTGGGTTTTCTTGCTTTTAACATTTACAATTATTTGGTCCCTAATCATTTCATCTGCTATGACGCCAAAATTGCAAAAAACCACAAGAGTCCTAAGTGCAGTTAAAAAATCATCAAAAGTTTCAGAATCTCTTTGAGCTCTAGTATAAAATTTATACCTGTTCAATGCTATACTCAATGTGGGTTTAAAACGTGTTTCCATGCGTAAAAGTGCCTCTTCAAAGGTACTGAGTTCACCAGGCACTATAGGTAAGGTTCTAAATACAGCTTGCCCCTCAGAACCTAAGCAATGTAGTAATATATTTTTTTTCCTTTCATTTCCCATCCTATCACCATCAATAACTTTCATGTATGTTAAAAACTCTTCCTTCCATCTGGACCAGGGAATAGGAGGATCACCCTTGGATTGGAGAAATTTACAAGGTGGTTCAAACTGCATGGTAATGCAAACACCAATAAAAGTAATAACAAGTAAATATCAAAACTTAAGTAACACAGTACAGTTATACCAGAAGTTCAATAAAAAATTTGTGACTACAATAGATATGAAAAACTGGCCACATCACCCTGACGTGTAGAATAAATAGAATACTATATTCAATCTTTAGTAAAAGAAATATAGGTCTAAGGGGAGTGTTTTCTGGTTCTATTTGGTCTGTCTAGTTCCCATCTTACTCCCAGACCTTATTCGTTCTTTAGAGGGGGTCCCTTGCTCTCTGAGTGTAGAATAAATAAACAACAATACCTGAGCATGCAATAAATTATTAAAATAAATATGGAAAGCTGTGCATGTCAGCGTGACATGCAAAATAAATAAAAAGAGTTGAGTTTGAAATATGCTGCAGCTTTGAAAAGTCAAATAAAGTGTAAACAATTATCCAACCAAATACCTCCAAATGTTTACTTCACGTTGCCCTGCGCATCAGCGATGTATAGATGGATTAATCAATGTATGTGGAGCCGTGCGCATCGGCGATGTGAAAAATATCAAAGAGCGCAGTCGTGCGCATCGACGAAGATGAAATAATCGAAGAATGAGGAAAAAAGGATAAAGTCAAATAAAATGGCCGCCAAGGTCACGTAGCGTGATGACGCGGCAGCGCTGGTGTCACGTTACGCGATGACGCGATCACATGACATGGAGATCAGCGTGTTGAAGACAGATGAACCGCATCTCCGCATCTCCACAGCAACGGCACAGGATCAGTTTCAAAGGAAGAATTCCAACGGAGAATGAGGTAACGCGCGCTAGCCCACAGAAACACAGCGGGTCTTACAGTACCATGACAACCACGAAGTCGCGTGAGTAGCGGTGCAATCCAGGTAACTGTAGGATCTTGAAAGATGCAAAGGCCACAAAAATTACTGAATAGGTTTAAAATCCTTCGCTGGGTGAAGAAACCTCGTAGAGCTTCCAGAAAAAATAGGTGGTGGATGACATGACAACACCATCCACATGTAGATAATGATGATCCAATCCAAACAATAGACGATGCAAATTCTCAAAAATATGAAAATCCCAAATTAATTGTACCGCTCCTGTGCCCTCAGAAGTAGCAGGTACGAAGTCCCTCGTCGCCAGTGTAAAATCCTTTAAAAAGAAGTAGCTGAATCCAGTTGAAAGTAGAAGGTAGTTTAATAGACAGGGCACAGTACTGCAACAGCAGAAGTCCAAGCAGAATGACCAGAAACATCATTCCAAATGACATCATAACAACTGTATGGCAGGTGCAGGGATTAAAAGTACACAGAATGATTAAAAGGGAAATATCTAATTAAAAGGGAAAGTATGGTAAAGATAACATGCAATGTAACGGGTTCACCTTGCCTGCCCTGTCCTAGGGGTGATGTAGGCTAAGTGGGGACCCTCCTGCTAATCTAACCAATTTTCCCGACTTTCCTCCCACCAAAAGTGGAACAGGAAAGTGGGCTTGGCCTCCCCCACTACTTGGAGGTTCCTGGGTTGGAATTCAAAGTCCACATCGCCTTTCAAGCTTCCCACTCAGGAAGGCCATCCTGTCCTGGAGGAGGTGTGAAGCACCTCCACCCAGATCAGGCTTTGTCTCTGTCCTGTGAGAGCGCTGGGTCTCACCTCATGAGGTCAGAACAGGTCTGGGGGGTGGCAGACTGGCGGAAACAAGTCAGAGACCACACCAGTGCTTGATAGGTTTTCAGGGGACCCTCTAAAAGGGTCTCCTGAGTTAATTAATTAATAAATCCACCACTGGCACCAGTGAGGATTTAAGAAGACCAGATTTTTGGTACCAAACACCTTAGGAATCAGTGATGCCATCATGGAGCTATGGAACACGTGTTGACAAGCATCCAGCTCATGTACTCCTCATGGCTTCCCTGTGCACAGTATCTCAGAATAGACTGGATATTGTAGGGGCAAATCTGCTAATGCAGATATGCCCACACATAGGATATAGTGTAACCTGCCTTAGGGCAAAAGGCCTGCAGTAGGGGTACCTTATGCAGTGTTTGGGGGGCATGGCACACAGTGCTGTGGGCCATATCGACTCTTCAGATTTCTCTTCACCAGGACACGCAGCTTGCAGTGGCAGTATGCACAGTCTTGGGGAGGGGTCTCAGGGGTGAAACATACAGTGCTACAGCTTCAGAGGACCCTTTTCAGGACCCATGCCCTAGATACCAGGGGTGTCACACTGTACAGACTTACAGGGGTAACTGAAGTTGTGCTAATTGTGGTACAGTGTTTGGGGTAAGAGATCTGGCACTGGAAACCAGGTTAGCAGGGACCCAGTGCACTTAGTCAAAATCACATCAGTCATCAGGCAAAAAGTGGGAGCTAACCATGTCAAGAGGCACTTTCCTACACAGCTGATGAGTGGGTAGGAACCCGAGTTCTCAGTCAGCACCAGGGGAGACCACCACAGAGACTCCCTTGATACCCCAGAACCCTAAGAAGGAGGAGAAGAGCTACCACCCCACCTCTGAGAAGCAGAGGCAGGGGAACAGAGGGCTGAAGAAGCAGTCAGGTCACTTAAGGGATGGCCCAGCCTGTTCCAAGAGGGTGGTTAGCACTGAGCTGTCCAGTATAGCCATAGAGGAGAACTCCTCAGATGAGTAGATACTCCTAGCATTTTCTTGGGAGTAAGCTGGTGATCCCTGAGGGTGGGAGTGGGCACTTCACCTCCATCCAGGTGAAAGTGATCCCTGCCATTGGCCTGCAAGACACCTGTGCCAGTCACACTTAGAGAATAACAGGTTTGTGTCCCCAGACATGTATGTGCCAGGAGAGGCAAGAAGAGTAAGGGTAGGCACAGGTGGTGGGTCTGGTCACAATTGGGGTGGTCGCCCCGGGGTGCCAATCCCTACCGGTAGGAAACTGGAGTCCTAAATGTAAGGGAATGGGAAGAAGAAAGGTTAGCCACTCTTAAAGAAAGTTGCAGCTGGCCAAGAGTCTTCAGTCCCAGTAAGGGAGAAACCTGGATTTGGCATTAGTGAGGCTTCACCTGACTGCAGGGAAGTCCTGAGCAGCCAGGCAGCTTCCACTGCCCTGAAAGAAGGGAGAGTGGAAGAGTGTCTGCTACAGGATGTGTTAGCCCCCCACTCTAAACAGCAGGAGGGGGTCCAGGAACCCAAAGGTGCCCCTAAAGCAGCTCAACCAACTGTTAGTGGAGAGCTTAGGATGTGGTTCTGGACACTGACAGCTGTCTGTACCCTCTGCTGGGTGCTGGCCTTCAAGGCAGCACTGTACTTGGTATGGGAGGCACACCCCAGAGCTTTCTCAAGTGTTGGGAAACCTCTATGGGTAAGTAAGCTAGGTGTTGACCTAGTGCAGTTAGGGATATAGGAGTCGGGCACCTCCCTACCCAATCTAAAGAGGGAGGAAGAAAATGAAACGGCTGAGATAAAGGTTCAGTTTAAAATGGGTCCTGTTAGACTAGAAGATGGCCCAGAGTCAGAGTAGGACGGATGCAAGTTGCTCAGTCTCCTGCCTAACCAGAGAAACTACGTGCTCTGCTTCCCCCATCAGCTCTTGACCTAAATTCCATGGTCTTTGCACCCCGGCATGATCTCTTCTGGGGTGCTCTACTGCTACTAGCTATCAGTAACACTAAACTGAACCAGGCCTGCGGTAGTGCTCATTAACACAGCTTTTAGCTACATTTACGGTCCTGATGAAGTGCCATTAGACCCGCTAGGGGCTCAATAGGCACGAAACATGTCAACCTATAGCACCATTTCAGCCCTATAGGACCATCATATCTATTCAGGGGCTCATTTATTTTTAATTAGGCTAGCGCTCCCATAGAATAAACTCATCAGCTGGACTGCCCTAGACCTATTTTAGCTCACCTATTCACCGCACTACCTAGCCCACACACCCGCACTCACCCAACGGCTTCATCAGAAGATCTCTGCTAAAGAGCCCCGTTCGCGGGTGCCCATCAGGCATTGCAGCGCCGGCCCGACGAGGAGCAGGCCCTATTATGAAGCATGACATCCTCCGGGGTGTTTGAGGGCAACTCTTAAAAAGACCTCCCCTTCTCCTCCCTCCTCTAGGAACTGCACATTATTCTGTTTAAGACTAGAAGATGGGCCAGCTTCCCAGGGGAAGTGACCTTGACAGGAGGATGTAAGGCAGAGTAGGCCCTGCAATGGTACAAGCCTGGTCTCTTCACTTTCTTCCTCGTCTGAGAGACCAGGTAAACTCTCCCAGGGTTGGGCTGAGTTTCCTGGGCTGTTGGCTGGGGAGGAGGTTGTATGAGAGGACAGGACTTTTTGCAGTGTCCCCCCACTTTTTGCCCCTATTTTTGACTACTAGATGCTGGTTTTCTGACTCTGGAGTGCCCTGGGCTCTGTTAACCATGCCCAGGGCCAGTGCTCTGCTTAAAAGTACATCTAATTAGGTCTAATGACAATTGATACTGAGAGACCCTGTAAGTCCCTAGTAGATAATAGGGCTGGGGGTTCGACCTACCTACCCCTGTGAATAATGGGGTATGGAGGTTTAGAGGCCCAGTAGACTTCCTGCACTTCTGCGTGCACTGCTCTATTGACTGCTGTCATTTTGAAAGGCAGCCTTGCCTTGCAGGCTGCCTTTTCCTGAAAAGTAAACGCAAATTCGACTTTGTATTTAAAGGTACTACCTTATTTGTACATATAAGTAACACTTAAGGTCTCCCTTAGATGCCCCAGGGGTAGTGTGTCTTGTAACTATAAGCGGGGAAATTATAAAAAAATGTTTTATAAGACCTTATGAGTGGAATCAATTTTGTTTTTCCTGATTGTAGTGAATGGCTGCATAGGCTAACATTGTAACATTTTATGTAAGTATAAATATTGATAGGAGTCATGTGAAAGGTATCAAATTAATAGTTACATTATTTATAAGAACTATTACACAAAAAAGTTATTAAAATGTATTTTCTGTGAGCGAAATACCAACTTTCCAGCTGCCCCTCTCCTGATCTGCCAGCCTGTTCTCAGGCTGTGCCAGTGCTGCTTAATGAGATGTGAAGTGCCCAGTCAGAGGACACAATTGATGTCCTGTGGGCAGCGGAGAAGTACAGGCTGCAGAGCAGAGAGCAGGAAGGGAGGGGGTGGAGTGGTCGAACTGGTCTTCAAAGGGAGAATGACAGTTTGGGAAAGTGCAGGCTTGCCCCCACATCCTACCACCCCAGCCACACAGGAAACTCTGTCATTAGATTAAGGAGAGGGGTGGAAAGGAGGTGTTTAGGAAAATTTGCCACAACAGTAGATTGGGTAAGCCTGATCCAGCTACTTTGGAGAGACTTTTTCCATTTTGGATTTTGAAATAATAGTGCTCTCTCGGTCAAGAATATGCACCAGCTGGGTGGCACCCTGCATCCCATTGGTCAGGGGCACCTCAGATCTGCTGCCTGAAGAGACAAGAAGAAGAATGACTACCCTGCTGACTTACTGGCCTGCACCAAGAGGACTGCCCCTGCTGCACACTGTGGGACTCAGCACCAGAAGGGCTTTGCCTATTTGCCTGACTCTGAGGGGTATGTGTACAAGAATTGCCGCTAACTAACGCTAGTTAGCAGCAGTTTTCTTAACACGGCCTTTCAGCAAAAACTATCGCCCTGTTAGCTATGTATTTACAAAACGTCGCTACATGACAATAGTTTCAGGTAGCCGCGGTGTAAACTGACACTAACACTAGTGTGAAGGCGATACAAATTCTGACCTTAGCAGGCGAAAACTGATCAAAGGCCCATTAGCGGCAAAAAAACTCACGTTAGTCAGCCCAACGTGACTTTTTGTTGCCTCTAGAGGCAAAAATAGCCTATAAGACCACCGCCAATGGAGCAGCCAGGGCCAAGTGCAGCATAGATCAACAACCCCTCCCCAAACTCCCCAACAGCCAGGATGACCAGCCAGAGTCCCAGGAGAAGAGGAAATTCAGGGCTACAATCATGAAAAGAGGCGCATCGCTGGGCAAAACCAGTGATGCATCACTTATCATTGCGCACTCTTTCCAACATTGTTATATTCCATATAGGTACCCTGTATAGGCACAGGTAACATTGCAACCTTTCACCTATATTCTTCCCTACATTACATACATAACAGTTCTTAGGGACTGATCTTTTACCTAGATACGACACTGCATTCAGAACGCGGGTTTCCCCCTAGTTCGAATCTCATACATTATGCATGAGGCTTCTTGGAAGCACAACAGGACTAACATCTCCTGTATAATATCTCTGTATAAAGTTCAGGCCCGACGTCATTCTTTAGGCCGACACAGTAACACAGCAAGGTAGGACCCCTGGGGAGACCTATGGATATATATACATCACATCTTCCTTAGAAGGGGAGAGGAGACCGAGACTTCCCGGATGACACACTGACCAGAGGCGCTGAGGTTCCTGCATGCAGACACTAGAGCTCGCAGTGGTCTAACATCCCTCGCAGGGTGTCCAACTCGAGACCAGGACGGGGTCCCATATTCTCTCATTCTCAGGTAATGGGGTTGACTAGATCCTAGAGGGATTCTTGGCATAACACCTACTTGGATGCTAGGTACATTTAGGTACATTTAGGTACATCTAGTTTGGGAGGTATCGTAGGAGTACGCACTTTTCATCATGTGTTTTATATACTTGTATGTATTCATGATTATTGCAAGATGGTAGAACTTTACCATCCCTTTACGTTCTTAGTGCTTCTAATCATATATTTCTGCTACTGTCTAACGATTGTTGCGGCTCATCTATTCTACACTAGAATAACAACTGTTCAATAAATTCTTATTGAAAACGCCCAGCCTGTTTATTCTGTGTATCTCTCTGAGACAAACTAAGTGAGCACGAGTGACTGAGCGTGTCTTGTGGTTTGTGTCCTCCTGGCCTGCCTTGCTACGTTGGCATAGGCCTGGCTGCCATGATGACTTTTTTGCGCACGTTACTCTGAGCCGTTGTTCTATCGACCTCTGCTCTTGCCAAGTTATTTTAGAACTGTCTGCATTTTCTGTCTCTCACCTTTTCTCCTGTTCACTTTGGGCTCAGTCTGCACAACATGTACAAGGTCGAAAAACAACGTCTCCTTGTTCTTGCTGATCTGGCCAGTCCCTCGCACCTAGACATAACACTATGTACAGCTGCCATGGAGAAATCTGTGTGCTTTTAATATTGCAGTTTGCCCGTTTTAGAGACACTTGGAGAAAAACCTTTCCAGGGAGAAGAGCTGTGATTGTCTGCTGATGTAGACTTTGCATCTAGAGACTGAGGTATGGGGGTTCGCTAGTCAAAGCCCAGAGGTCTTCTATTTTTATAATACAATAGCTACTAGCACGGGGAGGGTGGTAAGGTCATTTAGCCCTATATCCACTGCTTTATGAAATGCTTTCCCCGTTCGTATTCTATGGAGTAGTAACTATGCTTATTATATTATTCTTATGCATTATGCTGATAGTACTGACACGTGTACTGTATCTTAGAGCACGTAAGTTGAAATAAACATTTTAAACTATACAGTGTCTCTTCTTACGCACGTTGTGGACAGGTATGAGTGAGTGACGAAAGGGTGTTCTTGCTACTGCGAGTCCTGAGAGAGAGATACCGTGTTCTGGGTTGTCTAAGCATTGGTAACCTTGTTGCTAATGGGACGCTAAGGCTAGTCGGGTTGGGGTTTTAGGTGCTAAGGTTTATGGTTGGCTCACCACTATATTCCGAGGTCCTATTATCCTGTGCATAGCTCTGTGTGTGCAGAATCCCTATAACATGGCGCGACCAACGAGTGGGGCAGCTGATCTGCGAGACGCTTGAGTAGTACTTGTGCTTGTCCACAACACCCCTCGCGGACGCTTCTGGAAGCGTGTGTGACGGTGATACCTCCTATATTGACGTTTTTATAGGTTCATTCAAGCTTGAAGTTGTTAAAAGGTTCTTTTTAAATAAAACCCTATTTGTGCTGCCTCCTTTTAGATTGTCGACTACTTATAGCCTGCCATGGCTGTTCAAATTGCGGCACATAGCCGCGCAGCGCTCCGGGCTCACTTGACAGTGTATGGAGTGCCTGACGCGGGTGTCGAGCTGATCTTTGTGGTACAAGCCGATCCAGCTTTCCACTTTGAGGTGTTCTACTCTTGGGTCACCTTTCCGGCGGTGGATGCGAACGATAATTTGTTCCATGAATATGAGGCCACCGTAGTTCCTGCTGTCTATAGACCTTATAGGAATCTTGAAGTACCGCTCACGGCTTGGCAACACCGTGTTTGGTTTGATGGCGCCTTCCCCCAACCAGTTACCGCGGTTCGTTTAGGCCCCTTATCTATTGATGGGGCCACTTGGCCTGTTTTGGCCGGGTACACCCCACATCCGCGATATATGACGGTAACAATCGCGGAACTGCGCAATATGTATTCGGCTTTAGTGCGAGTGCATCGAGCTTTAGTGCAGTATGTTACAGGCAACATCCAGGGAGCCCCACCTGGAGTTGCAGCCCATCCAGCTGGTGCAGGCGGTGTAACCATAAGTCCTGTCATGGTGAATTCGGTGATGGGCAAGCGCCCACAAAATAAGGATGATTTTCCTTATTGGCTTGCAGAAAAATTTGACCAGCTGGAGGCAGTTTTTCCAAACACATCTCCGGTGGAAAAACACAGAATTCTTACGATTAGTTTGCCAAAAGACTTAGTCCCCGAGTTGGCGGCATGCAACAACTGGGGTAGGGTATTCGCAGCAGTATATGCGAAGTGTTTCGGCACCCCCTCCATGATGGTACTCCCCTCTGTAATTAAACGCGTGCAGGATGAACATGGCCCTGAAGCGGCTGTGGAATTAGGGATGAGACTGCTGGGAGTGTTCGATGTAGTAGCTGAGTTGATCCTTGCGAATGTCAGGGGCGATGCAGTGAACTTTCAAGTAGCTAATGCTTTGGCTTTAGTCCCAGAACCGGACAAGCTGCGCGAATTACCGAAAATTATTGCCCAGGCTTACAAAACTATTGGCAGAAATAGCCTGGTTGTTAAGCCTTTTGCCAAATCACAAACACAATCGCAACAACAACAACCAAAACCTCAATCTGAGAAAGATGAGAAACCAGTCTTTACTAAAAAGAGCTGGAGGTTGAAAAAACAGGGTAAGCAACAAAAGAGGCCGGGGTCGAGAGGCGCAACCCCGGTTTCCGTCTCTTCTGAATGCACTTATGATTTGCGCGATAGGACGAGAATTAAATCTCCGGATAGGTTTCAGATCCCTGATACGCGTTCTCCTCGTTCTTCACAGGCACAGACAACTTCGCAGGCCGGTGGAGGAGAGCGCCAGGATAGAGGAAGGGGTCGAGAGGCTCCCCAGGGACGAGACCAACCTCGACAACAGGTCAGAGGGAAAGCAGAAGACTTTCAACGTTCTCGCCCACAATTTCAGAAGAAGAAAGTTGCTGCTGTAACAGCGAGATATGCCACAGACGGTGAGAACGAGACTCCTGAATTGGACGTGGGCAGTGACCCTCCTAGACAGCACCGCGGAAGTTACCATAGTGCGGGAGGCGCTACGTCCTCATGTGGAGGCGACAGCAACTGAGACATTCATTACTGTCGAGACACCAGACACCAGAGTGGCACCCCCTGACAGACTATATAATATTGTTCTCCAAATTGAAGGTGACATTCAGCGTGTAATTAAAGGGATTTTTTTGGGAAAATCTGACCTCTTCGTACGACATTTTGTTAGCGGAGGCGGATTGGCCGCCCCCATTCGTACTTGCTGCGCGACAAGGGGAGGAGGTAATCCTTCCGAGCTTTTCTCAACATCTCCCAAAGCACAAAGTGGAGGCTCTTGCAGCTGAGTGGGCTGTGTCCCTGGCTCCAGCGTTATACCGCAATCACGTGGGCTGGGATGAAGACTCTCCCCCCCATGAAATACCTTTGAGGTCCCTTACACATCCACAACCCCAATATCCCATTAAACGGGAAGCCAAAGGCCCCGTTTCCGACATTCTGACTCAGTTAGAATATCAGGGAGTAATTGAAACATGCGTGTCACCTATGAACAATCCCCTTTTCGCGGTTTCTAAACCCGATGGATCGTACCGCTTAGTATTGGATTACCGGCATTTGAACTCTCATTGTCGGACCTTTGCGGTGCAAAATACCCACAGTTCTGCGCTTGTAGACAGTCTTGTTCGTAAAAAATATAAAACGACGCTTGACCTCTCCAATGGATTCTACACGCACAACCTAGCCCCGGAGAGCAGCCAATGGAGCGCTTTTACATCCGGTGGTAAATTATTCAAATTCCGGCGTTTACCTATGGGCTACAAGAACAGTCCTGGAGTATTCGCAGCTCGTGTTGTCTCTTTGTTAGACGGCATAGACCCAGATGCTTGTTCGTACGTCGATGACATTTATCTGACAGACGACGAACTTTTCCTGCATCTTTCCTGAGTGGACCGCATTATCCTAGAGTTTGCGGTCATGGGATACAAATTTAATTTTGCCAAGTCCCACATTGCTGAATTTACCGTTTTGTTCTTGGGCTATGAGCTCAACAATGAAGGTAAGGGCTTAGCCCCCCATTTCTTGGAGAGATGTGCACTCTTGTGCCCTCCTTCTACTTTGAAGAAACTTCAATCTCTGCTGGGTTTTCTGAACTTCGGGCGCACTTACATTCCCGAATATGCCCAGCGTATCAAGCCACTGTATGCCTTGATACAACCTAACTTTTCGAAGTCATGCTGGCTTCCGGAGCATACCTCCATTCTGCAGTCTTTGCAGAACGACCTTCTTGAGTCGAAATATCTGTTGACTCGTGATAACCACACAAACCTGGTGATTAGAATAATTCCAGGGGCAGTGGGTTTCACTTACTTAACCTTTAACGAAGGCGACACAGTACCCATCGCATACAAGTCACATCTTTACACTTCCGCGGAAATACGCTTTTCCTCTGTGGAGAAAGTTCTAACTGCAGTGCAAATGGCGATTCTAAAGGAACGCGTACTGGCACAGGGAAAACACATTCTGGTGGTAACACCATATCCTGCCCTAAAGGCAGTGACAAAGGCAAGTGTACCGTACTCTAAAGCTTTGCACCCCCGTTGGATTCAATGGGCAACCTCTTTGACGTCTCCTTACGTCACCTTTATTTTTGATTCTTCACTACAGACTCAGGAGTTTTTACAGTATGAATTCGTTTATCCTCCTCCTCTGTCTATGCTACCGCTTGAGGATTACGAATGCGTGATCTATAACGATGGTTCGGCTCAACCGGCCATGGGTTCCAAGCATGCTTATTCAGCTGCATGTGCTATTGTTGCAGGAAGTTTTGTGAACGGAAAGTTCAAGTCTACTGTAGTGCACACTCAGGCACCGGGGACAGTACTGCACAATTGGCTGAGCTGCGCGCACTGTTGCTTGCGCTTGAGTTCGCTTCTCCTGATGTGACCACTCTCATAGTATGCGATTCTTAATACTGTGTTCAGTCTTACAATGACAATCTGTTCTTTTGGTCGCAAAACGACTATCGGGACGCTAAAGGTAGCACAATTAAGCATAAAATGCTTTGGGTTCGGGTGGCAGATTTGAAACAACGTCTGCCACTCACACAGGTGGTTCACACACTTGGCCATCAGCGGGTGGGCGCACACGCTGTTGGTAACGGTCTGACAGATGAAGCTGCCAGATCAGCAGTAGTCACGTGTTCAGTAGCAGCAGTTACTAGATCCATGTCAAAAATTGATACTGATATTCTAGCAGCCATTGCTGCAACAGAGGAAGGTGCTAATTACCCTAGGGGTTTTCCTTCCAAATATTCTTATCTGTTAGGTCCCGAACAGGCACCTTATGTAAAAATACCCGACATTGGTGATCGGCTGATTCCCAACGCGGACCGCAGGGTTTCCTTGATAACGGCAGCACATGAAGGCATGGCCTCGGCACATGCTGGAGTGTCTGCGACGGTTTCCATCTTGCAGCAGCGTTACTGGTGGCGTGGGTTATACAAAGACACCCGTGCTTATGTGCTTTATTGCGACGTTTGTCAACAGATTAAGCCTTCCACAGTTACACGACCACCACAGACCCCGCTATGCATTTCTAACAGACCCTTTGGGTGTGTTTACTTGGATCACTGCGGTCCATTTTCTTCAGACACCGCCTATAAATATATCTTAGTGGCGGTGGATTCATGCACACGTTTCATCTGGGTCTGGCCACAACGGAGTGCTGACGCTCGAAATGTCATCAGGGATTTGCGTGTCTTTGTGGGAATTTTCGCCTGTGGCACCTTCCATTCTGACCAAGGTCCAGCGTTTGCCTCTAAGGCTTACAAGGACGCAATGGGTGCACTGGGGGTGCGGGTGTGTGAGAAGTTGGCCTGGTATATGCTGTTCACTAATTAAAGTGGACACCTTGCACCAGTACAATTCAACTCTTATGGTAGATAGGTTTAAGACAACCTTTATAGAAAGCTATCCTAGTGGTAGCTGTGGAGAGCAGCCTTCAGGTAATGAATGTAAAGCAGCTTGTTTTACCACACAATCTCTTGAATCACCAAATGAAAAGACACCACACAGGTATATATATCAAATATATATGTATTTATTACTAAACAGCTCTCTACTAATCTCTTTATGAGATTAGAAGTCAGGAACATATGTACAAGTCAATTGTTATAAAAATAAGTTAGCACAGTAAATATCACAATCTTATCTTGGCTAGACCGGGGTCTAGAGCACATAGAATCGAGGGACCCCCAGAGAACCACCCCAGGTAGTTGTAGGAGACCCACAGGGGACGGACGCGGTGTTCAGACACTGGTGCGAGTCCTGTACGAGTCTATGGAAACGGACGCGATTGAGTTATCAATGTTACAGGCCCCAGGCGTGTTCGAGGCGAACACACCGATCGGTCAGTACGAGTCAAAGGACGCGGTTACTGGTAGATTTACAAGGGAGTTGGACGCGATGTGTCTAACACAGACGCGAACCCTGTACGAGCCAGTGCGAGAATCGCACGGGGAGAATAGGAGTTTCAGGATACTTCGGGAGACCCTACAAGCAAGTCACTTACAGGGTAAGTAGTTCTAGGGCCCACACCCACTCACCGTAGTGCTGGAGTTACCTCACCCAGGGAAGCCGGGTGCATAGGTGTCCTTTGGTGTCGGGTCGCGGCGTCGTTTTCAATGGCGAACAAAGAAGACGTGCTGCTTGTGATGTCCGAGGAAGTGTCCGGGGGAATCCAAGCCTGGATTCAAAGGAAGCAAGACCTGAAAGCAGAGGGGACAGTGTTCAAAGTCACTTGGCAGTGACTCGGGGCAAGGAAGATGGATGCCCACCGTCGTCGCAGGTTTCAGGTCGGTCACATGTGCCTTGACTCTTCAGCCACGAGGTCCAGGAGGTGTCGACGACAATCAGGAGCTGGATTTGGCGTGTCCCACGATGTCTGCAGCTTACTGCGGTGTCGGCAACTCGATTGGAGCCAACAGGCCTTGGTAACAGCAAGTCTCGTGGAAAGTGTGAAAAGGCAATGGCGCAGACCAGCAAGGTCTGAGGGACTCACCCAGCGAGGGTAAGTCAGGGCAGGCCTGGAGCAACCAGGGGAGCCCTTTGGTTTCTTAGTAAAGTCCTCAGGGGACCCACGAGCCAGCTGGCAAGGGATTGAGAAGACGCCTCGGGAGGATTCCTTCAACAGGGGCCCACGGTCACTCGAGACAGTGTAGGCCTCTGATCTTTGGAGAGATTCATGCTGGAGGTTAGGACCACACGTGGTCCAAAGCACAGGTTCTTAGAACGTTGTGAAGTGGTTGCACTCGACAATAGTGCACGGTACCCCAGGATCGCGGTTCCTCGTCACTCTTGGGGACCACTGGCCTCAGCTTCGCTGGGGACTCACGATGGCCTTTGAGAAGTCAGGAAATCCACTTCTGGGGCTGCAGGGACTTCGGACTCTGGCGGGAGCGGCGTAGTTTGCGACCGTCGTTGTAGTTTTTGGTGCCTGCCAAGCAGGGGAGTCACTCCTTGACTCCAAGGGAGATTCTTTAGTCTTCCAAAGGTAGTGGAACGTCGAAGGTCCAGGATTCTTCTTCAGAGCATCATCAAGGGATATCTAATCTTCAGGTTCAAGGGTTCCCTACCTTATACTAACAAGGAAGGGAGGGACTAGCTCTTAGACCCCACCTATGGGAGGGTCAGGGGAGTGGGTGGTTACACCCACTTCCCTTTGTCCAGTTTCACGCCAGAGCAGGGGCAGGTAGCCCCTGAGCCGGTTTGAACTGGAATATGCACAGAGGAGCCTTCTGCTCCCCCAGTGCAGGACTTCAAAGCACTCTAAGAGTGCACCCACCCAGCCCCAATACACTAAACCCTGTCTGGGAGGTGGTTACACCTCCCTGTGACAGGATACCTTTTGTTGGGCTTCCTCCACTGCAAGTTTCGGTCATCAGCAGGAAGCAGCCCAGTGTCTGTGACTGGTGGCATCCATTTTGTGATGCCAGGGCTCTTCAGGATTCTACCGCATTTCCACAGTAGGTACATGCCTATCCCTCTAGAAGGGTGGAATGCTACCCCCGCCGCCAGGACTGGTGGGGGGGTAGTATTCCAAGATGTTTGACACCAAACACGACATGTTTTGATGCAGCCATACCAAAGTTAGCATTTTACCGCGAGGATATAATGCACTTAAGAGTATATGGTTTAACCGCATCCACAAACAGCACCAGAGAATGGACTCTGAGAGCTGCAGAGGGGCCCTGCTCAGGCAGAGGCACCCCCTCACATAGAAGCCAAGCACCCTGCCCTCAGGATTGATAGGGCCTGCCTTAGGGGTGACTGATAGGTTTATATGTGTGTGTTGGAGAGGTATAGGAAACCTATATCTCAGTGAGGAGTGCTAGCACCTCCTCACTCAGGCTGCAGTAGCAGGCCTGTGGTGTCAGATTTAGTCTGCTTCCCAGGGGTGGCATAATACATGCTGCAGCCTCTGGTAGGCCTGTGAAGTACCTATGCCCTTGGTACCTAAGGTACCATATACTAGGGACTCATAAGGTACCACAGTATCCAATCACTAGTGCACCTAGAGTGCCATCCAAGTCGTTAAGAGAGAACAGAGAGGCTGGGGCCCTGATTGGCAGGGACCCAGCCAGGCTATAGCCAGAAACCAGTGTAAACATCAGAAAAAAAGTGGGGGCAACATAAGAGGCAGATCCTACTCTCCTACAGGGTGAAATTTTCATCTCCGTATCGGCCTGAGGGCAACTCGATCGTTGAACGAATGAACCGTGACTTAAAGCAATCCTTGACAGCTAGAGTCTTAGGTACTGGCAGGAACTGGCTGGCCCACTTGTATACCGTACAACGTGCACTTAATAATCTCCCTAGAAGACCTCTGGGTGGGCGGACCCCATACGAAATGCTCTTTGGCATAAGAATGTTTGTGCCTGACCTTGATGGTCTAGACATGGCGGCGCAAACTGCCAAGTTTGATGTAGATAACCATTCTACTATGTTACAGGACTTACAAGAAGCCCGAGACAAACTTGCGATTGCACATTTACCTTCAGCCACAGACCCTGCGTTGCAGATTCCGGTTGCCGGCTGGCTTCCGAAGATTGGAGATCTGGTTCGAGAGAAGGTGGAGAACAAAAAAGAGTTTGGCCCCTCTTATCGTGCACCGGTTCCAGTCCTGGGCTTGAAGGGTACTCGTACAGTCATCTTACCACCGCTTCCTGGTCGCAAGGAGAACAGATACATCTCAGTGGAAAATGTCAAGCTACAACATCTGGCTGATCCTGAATAGTGTTACACCAGCGGTCTCTTGTCCTGCCATTTATCGGACTTGTGTTCGTGGCCCACCTGCCCGAACGGTCACTGATGTTACAATTGAGATGGTTGATTTGCCTGAAAGTATACTCGAGAACACGGTCTCCCCCTGCATCGACGAGAATGAGTATACCTATCCCGATACCGAGTCGGTGGCACACCTTCAACAACGCCACTGAGCCCAACACGTTATTCTTTTGACTCGGATTCAACCTCATCACTTGTCCCGTCCAAGTTCAGTGTTTTTGTATCCTGGTTGAGAGACAATTTTTTGATTCCCCCCTGGACATACATCTGGTTGGTGCTATTCCTGATTTTTTTGTTCATGTCCATTGGCTTTGTCACCCTGTTTTTTCTACTCATCAATGGTCACTATTTACCAGAACGCTCTGCTGTGAACAGTGTCGCTGGAACTTTGGCTCCACATTCTTCCTCTCACATCATGAAGCGTGATCATGCATTTGTGAACATTTCAGCTTTTCCAGTTGCTGATGGCATCGTATGGGATGTGGTAAATTTTCAAATTCATGGACCGACAGAAATTATTAATGTACCAAATGTCCTTCGAGTTTCAATGGGTGATGTCGTAAAAAGCAATATTCATTCTGATGATTGGGATGTGCATGCGGTTGAAGCATTATTTACTGATTTGAAATATTATGCTGCCTTTAATGCTGAAGACTTGTACATGAATTCTGCTAATTATGCCGACTTGTATTGTTACCAGCATTGGGGAAATCACTTTCTCCATAAACCAAGTGCGCTGCCTGGCCCTTTCAACTACACCCAATGGGAGCATTGTCCAACACCTTTACCTGGTAGCTCCCAGACTCTTCTCAATAAATTCACTTATTTTATGGATTATAATAGATCGAACCCTGGGGCCTATTATTTTAAATTGAATGCATCACCCACCCAAAAAATCATGTTGACCCACACTAAATTACTGTATTCGGGTTCCTTTTTAAACGCCTTAGCTGTGGGTGGTTATGAATACTGGAAGGACACTGTGGATTTGAAATCCATTTGGGGCTCAAAGCCTTGGCAGGTGCAGGGCACCGAAGCCTTGCACCGTGCTTGCCTTATCCCGGCCCAAATTGTATTTCTGAATAATTCCATCTATCAAACTACGTGTTGGGGTTTGGCTACTGCCAAACAATTAAATGCGCCTTCCATTCCCTCCTTGTCTTCCACTCCCAACGAAAGCTTGCACTTTAATATGTCCCTTGAGACTTTGCAGGCTTTATTCCAGAATAATTCGTTTAACGTTTCTACGCTTGTTCAGTCACCCTGGTTGGCTTGGCCCATATCATCTAATGCCTGCCAACTGCGTTTTCACGACTCAGTCCCTGGCTACAAACAGGATAGGCCTGATCCAAGGTTTTCTGACTCCCGTGCGGTTACCACATATTCTGTTGGTAAATTATGTAAACAATGGTTACAGCACTCTTCCCTAGACTCTGTTAAGCAACATTTGTCCCTCCTATCAGGCAACATTGATCTGTCCGATTTTATTCTGGGGCCTCGTGGTCCGCGACCTAAGAGGTTCATTTATGAAGCTTATAATGAACTCTGGAAGCTCTCGCAAATTGAAGCTGCTTCCCGTTTACGGGAAATAGACCAAGCAAATTTAGAAAAAGTGCTTGCTGTTGTTGACAATAGTATTAATACCCTGTCTTCCCGCATTTACACGTTGGAGAATATTGTGTCCTCTGTTGTTGATATTGTACAAGATGATGTTTCTGTGTTATATCATGGTCAGAATCAATTGCGTTCAGTTATGCAGTTTGCATGGACTTTGCAGACTCTTAAGTTAGGTAAAGTTCTGTGGCATTTTTTGAATACCTCTGCTTTATTTCTGCCTTTTAATTTAAATGACAAACAGCAATTCATGTCCATGAAAGATGCAGCTTACACACTGTTACATATTGAAAAGATAGAGCCCTTGCAGTTCTCCGTGGCGGAATTGGATTCTGCTGTGTGGCTGGTTCATGGGGTTATCGCTTTGCCTTTTTCTTTGTTTGAATTTAGTTCGTGCATGAAACATTATCCTGTGGGCCATTTCCAGCCCTTGGGTAGTGCCTTCCTGCATGAACTTTGGTCTCTGCCTTTCATGTACAGATGCCTTAGAGACGGAAAGGAAGTTTTTCTCACGGGGGAGTCTTGCGATTCTACTGTGGGTCACTCCCTTATTTGCAAACACATTAAATTACACGGAGCTTGTAACGTTTCTGCTCCGAACCTGGCTTGTGTGTTAAAGGGTATTCCTGCTCCTGCTATTTCTCCTACTTTTACTTTGCTTTCTAATGGTAGCTATTTACTTTTGAATAACGAACACTGCTGTGGCATGCAGGCCGGCATACCCTATATTGTAACTGTTTCACACAGGGTTGTCTGCTGCAAGAATGTGCTTTTTCCTCCCCTTCACAACATCATAGATAGTTCCATTTGGCCTTCCATTCCTACACTGACGGCGGATTTCAATAAATTGAGCAGAATAAAGGCGATATTATTGAACCAGGAGGTTATGCTCACATCCGCCGGGGAGACTTTCATTCTCCAGGTGGCAAGTACCCACAGTGAAATACAGGCCCTTCTGAACACTAACCTCCCACAACATTTCGGTGAACTGATTCACCGTGTTTTTAATGCATCCAGCACTGAAGGTCTGGTACACTTTTTTAAGGTTGTAGGCTCCGGCCTTGTGATTTCCTTTCAAACTATTTTTGGTGTGATACCAGCTTTTATTCATTCCATTTTTTCCAGCGTCTTTGGTGGCTTCCCATTGATCCTCGCCTTGGCGGCTGGTGTACTCCTGTTGGTCTGTTTTCTACGCAATGGCTGCTCCCCGATGGGCCCTTCTTGACCCAGGTAGGCTCCAGCTGCTCCGTGAGCGCATCCTCGCTGGCTTCGGCGTCCTGCCGTTGGCGACCCTGAGTGTGTCCTATACACTTTCTTTTCGCTTTGCGTATTTCACTTGCGTGCAACCTGTGATGTCTTGCATCCGCTGTCCTTTCTCCTGGACCATGGACTATTGCCTCTCCAATACGTCTTTGTCTGTTCCGGATTTTGTTCAGTTGGTGGGTCCCTTGGAGGCCCATGAATGGGACTGTTCCGCTGCAGGTTACATGGCGCGTGCGGCTGAACTGGGGATTTTGGCACAATGGGATATCTGGGTGGCTGCTCAGGATCTCCTACAACAAAGTTATATTGAGTATCACGCAAGTTGTCCCGCATTGCTTTTGGATGCTCCCTCCTGCGAGGAGCATTCCTGCTGTTTTGATTTACTGGACTGGATGGCGTCTATGTTTTTTGACGATTCCAATGATGTCCTCTTGGAGGGTGTGGCATTTTTCTGCACTTACACTCTGTTGGATTGACAAGGCCTTCGCCCTCTGTGCTCTGCCGCGCGGGGTGTCTTTTTTTTCTTTTTTCACCTCGGCGATTTTTTCTTTGCCCCTCTCCCATTCATTGTCCTTCATGGGGACTGCGTCCACACCTGGCGTTTCTGTTCTGCTCAATCGACTTGAACTCTGTCTTCGTCCTTTGTCTTGGCCGATGGACTGCCCAGGGGAGCGTGTCTTGTGGTTTGTGTCCTCCTGGCCTGCCTTGCTACGTTGGCATAGGCCTGGCTGCCATGATGACTTTTTTGCGCACGTTACTCTGAGCCGTTGTTCTATCGACCTCTGCTCTTGCCAAGTTATTTTAGAACTGTCTGCATTTTCTGTCTCTCACCTTTTCTCCTGTTCACTTTGGGCTCAGTCTGCACAACATGTACAAGGTCGAAAAACAACGTCTCCTTGTTCTTGCTGATCTGGCCAGTCCTTCGCACCTAGACATAACACTATGTACAGCTGCCATGGAGAAATCTGTGTGCTTTTAATATTGCGGTTTGCCTGTTTTAGAGACACTTGGAGAAAAACCTTTCCAGGGAGAAGAGCTGTGATTGTCTGCTGATGTAGACTTTGCATCTAGAGACTGAGGTATGGGGGTTCGCTAGTCAAAGCCCAGAGGTCTTCTATTTTTATAATACAATAGCTACTAGCACGGGGAGGGTGGTAAGGTCATTTAGCCCTATATCCACTGCTTTATTAAATGCTTTCCCCGTTCGTATTCTATGGAGTAGTAACTATGCTTATTATATTATTCTTATGCATTATGCTGATAGTACTGACACGTGTACTGTATCTTAGAGCACGTAAGTTGAAATAAACATTTTAAACTATACTGTGTCTCTTCTTACGCACGTTGTGGACAGGTATGAGTGAGGGACGAAAGGGTGTTCTTACTACTGCGAGTCCTGAGAGAGAGATACCGTGTTCTGGGTTGTCTAAGCATTGGTAACCTTGTTGCTAATGGGACGCTATGGCTAGTCGGGTTGGGGTTTTAGGTGCTAAGGTTTATGGTTGGCTCACCACTATATTCCGAGGTCCTATTATCCTGTGCATAGCTCTGTGTGTGCAGAATCCCTATAACAAGCGAAAGGTAGTATATTCTTTCCACGATCCTGAGGGATCAGTGTTGTCATGTTCTGAGGTTGCCAAGAACTATTCTCTCCCCGATAAGAGGAGATTCTAGTGGCACTGTGAGCTAGCTGATACAGACAGGCTAACATACCCGGTGGGGGTGCACGCAATCAGTCTGCCACCAGTCCCATAGTTTGTTATCCAAACGTGCAGATCCTGTATAGGTCATATAGGAACTACACGACATGGCGCCGCCAACGTTGGTTGGGTACTTATTTAACAGTAGAATCTGAGTAGTTCAGTTGTGCTATTCTCAGAAATCCCTATTCACAAAACACCAGAGACGTCTGGAGTGGGTAGGCTAAAATCCGCCACAGCTGAGTAGGCAAACATCCTATTTATTGGCTGTTGGTTAATCAAGCTTTAAGGACACAGTGTTCCTAAAATTGGGCAAAAACACCTTATCTTAGTTTCCTTGGAAAATACTTCTTCATCTAAAAAATGACTGAAGGCGCGGATAGCGCGGGGGGAGTTGTGCATAATTTGCACCTCTCAGATGAAGAAGAAAATGCAGATGCAATTCTGATTGCAGAACATTTTAGAAATACAGTCACCCCAAAACTGCTTGCGCATGGTGTAACAGCCAGGGGTGGCATAGTAACTTTTGTGATTGAGGCACACGAATCAAATAGAACAGAGGTATTTTATTCGTGGGTTACATTCCCAGCAGCAAATGCAAGAACAAAAACATTTCACTCCTACACCGAAGGAGATGCACCAGCGGAATATTGTCCGTTTGAGGACATTGAGGTTCCGCTCACGTACCAGGAACATTTATACTGGTTTAAAGACGCCCTACCCCACATAAGAAGAAGAGTGAGACTCGGCCCGCTCGGAAGAGAAGGGGCAACATGGCCAATATTAGCAGCCTACACACCACATCCTGACATTGAAACAATGCCACCAGGAGACTTACTCACACAACACAAAGAATTAATCAAAATCTACAGAAACTTGGCGCAATTCGTCATGAGGACACTTACAGTCCAACCAGCAATGGTTGCAACTAATGGAACTCAAACTCAGAGTACAGCAACTAAAATCACACCAAAAACATTACACACAGTGATGGGTAAAATGCCCACAAAATGTGAGCAAATGCCATTCTGGGTAGCTCAGAAAATAACACAGCTAGAGACAGTATTTCCGAATACTACCCCATATGAAAAACACAGAATGCTAACAATATGCTTGCCCATGGGGAGAACACCACAAATAGAGGATTGTACCACTTGGGGTACAGTCTTTGCTGCCATTTATACCAGAACACATGGTATCCCGTCATTAGCAGTAGTACCAGACGTATTGAGACAAATACAAAATGAGTACGGAGCAGAGCCTGCCCTGAACTTAGGTATGAAGTTACTAGGTAACTATGCCCAGGTATCGGCCATAATATTAGCTAATATTAAAGGGGAAGCAGCTTCAGTGGCTATCCGCCAACGCCTAAGGGAGTTCAGTCCTTTAGAACAGGAACACGAACTACCGAAAATAATTGAAACTGCATATGCAGAATTAGGCAGAGACAGTTTGGGTGGGAAAGCTTGAAAACCACAACTGATGGGCAGTCCTGACAAGGGCTCTTCCAAGCAGACACCTGCTTCAAGAAAAAAGAAGTGGGACAATAAAAAACAACAAAACTTTAAAGGAAACAGATCTCAATCAAGAGGTAGATCTCCTCCACAGGAGCCCTCCGAGAAGAGGTATAACCTTAGGAATAGGGATAATTTTAGGAAACCTGATGGGTATCAGGATACTGATGCACGTTCCTCTCGTTCCTTTCAAGCTTCATCGAAAAACTCCGAGAGGGAAGGACGGTCAGACAGACAAGAAGAGCGTACAAAGTCCAGAGACAAGCAGCACGCTCAAGATTACACTTCTAAAAAAGAAGAGAAACCAAAGCAAAAGCCGCAGTTCAAAAAGAAGAAGGTTGCAGGTCTAAAGATCAAACATGCCCAGAATTCTGAGGACTCGATTACTGAACGGGGAATGGGCTCTGACGATGCTAGACAGAGCAGCAGAAGTAACAATAGCTCACCAGAACCTGATGGAATTTCTGGTGACAGCAGACTTGTATGATTATATCACGGTAGAAACACCTGATACTAGGGTGAGTGTCCCACATAAAGTGTATGAAATAACGCTCCAGATGGAGGGGGACAAATGTAGGACAGTTAGAGGTCTCTTTTGGGAGAACCTGATGTTTGGCTACGATATTTTTAGCTGAAAAAGATTGGCCACCAGCATTCATCATGGATTGCCCTAAAGGAGAAACTGTAATTTTACTGGCATTCTCATACCATATTCCCAGGCACCTAAAACACACATATGTGCAGGAGTGGGCAGTAGCCCAAGTCCCTGCATTATAAAAAAACCATGTTGGATGGCATGAGGATTCAACCCACCACATAATTCCTTTAAAAAATACTCCAACTGCATAGAGGCAGTATCACATAAAGCAAGAAGCTAAAAAACAGGTCAGGGAGATCTTAGATCAACTTGAATACCAAGGGGTGATCGAAAATTGCACCTCATCGATGAATAATCCTTTGTTTCCGGTCATGAAACCTGACAATTCATATCATTTAGTTTTAGATTATAGACATTTAAACACTTGCACCAAGACGTTTGCAGTCCAAAATGCACACAGTGCCGCATTAATGAATATTATTGTGCGGAAAAAATATAAAACGACACTTGATATCTCAAATGGATTTTTCTG